>JAGSMR010000019.1:12657500-13310000 GCA_029286605.1 Sericinus montela | reverse complement strand
TATTAAGACACATTAATCATCATCTCCAGGCCACCTCTTCATCAAATCAGCTGAGCTTGATGTCTTGTTCGGCCCTTCTGTAGTGTCGTACACCTTCTCCACATCATAGCGGTCATTTCGTTTTATCTTCACTACTTTGTAAGGTCCAAAACTTCGGTTTCAGTTTCAACCCTGGTCCAAACTGGTGTTCTCTTGATAGCAACTAGCTCATCTAGCTCGTACTTGTTGCTGTCCTTCCTTTTCTTATCATAGGTCTTTCTGTTTTCTTCCTGTACTTTCTGGATTTGTTCTTTGGCCTTCTGCCTCAGTTCTTCTCTCTGTTCGTTGTGTTGTTCTGCTAGCTCTTGTTGCAGTAGTTCAACAATTTGTAGGTCATCTTTACATTTCATCTTTGAGCCCACCATCAACTCAAAAGGTGTGGTATCTGTACTCCTCTGGTATGTGTTGTTCAGCGCCTCTGTACTCTGCTCACATGTTTGTACCATAACGATTTGTCCTCTATACACAGCTTCGTAAACATTGGAGTGAGTATGCGGTGAACCCTCTCCACCTGACTGTTTCCTCGTGGTGCTCCTGTCGTGATCTTCGCATGCTCTATGTTTTCATCTAGACAGTATTTCGTGAAGTCGCCACTCGTGAATGCTGTTCCTCTATCAGTTATGATTCTGGTAGGGTTGCCAAATATCTGCTGGTGTGCTTGCATCTTCGTCAGTACTTCTGCGGATGTTGTCGACTTCGTGGGGTAAAGCCACACAAACTTCGTAAAGGCATCAATCACTGTCAAAATATGATTGTACTGCTTCCTCGTCTCCGTGAGTGGTCCTATGTGATCTAAATGAAGGGTATGCAAGGGTGTTCCTTCTTTATTGATTGGATTTAAAATCCTTCTGCTTTGCCGGCCTTTCTTGTAGCCAATAGGCATGGGATACAACTATGTATGACTTCTTCAATTCTCTTGTCAAGGTTCTTATGTAATAGTCTTTATTTATGGCTTCTTTTCATCTTTCTTGTTGCAAATGCCCATTCTCATGAATCTTTTTGATTATTTCCTTTTCCATAGATCTTGGTACCACCATCTGCTTCTGATCTCCTTTGTAACAATTCCATTGTCCATCCAGTAGTCGTTGTATTGTCCGTCCTGTAGTATAATCGTTCTGATAGCATTCAGCTCATCGTCTGATTCTTGATTGTGTCTCATCTCGTCATGTAAGCTTGTTATAGTTAGCACGCATGGGTTTCTGCTCAGTGCATCAGCATGCTTCATCTTCGTTCCTGCTCTGTGCTCTATTTCGAAATCATACTCGTCTAAAACAAAGCCCATCTTGCCACTTTTGAGCTAAATCTTTCTTTCTCAGTGTCATTTCGAATTCCTTGCAGTCTGTCACTATCTTGAAGTGTACTCCGTACAGGTATTGTCTAAACTTCTTCACTCCTTGAATAACAGCTAATGCTTCTAGCTCATAGCTGCTATACCGGCTCTCTGCATCACTTGTTTTATGACTCATGTAGTGTACTGGGTGTAGGTCACCATCGGCATGTCTTTGCAATAGTATTGCGGCTAAAGCTTGGCTAGATGCGTCTGTGTGCAACTCCGTAGGTAGTCTGGGATTATAGATCTTCAACACTGGATCTGTCCTCAACTTCTGCTTCAATTCATTGAACGCACATCTTTGTTCTCCACCAAAATTAAATCTGTCATCCTTTCTGAGTAAATCCGTCAATGGTTTTGCAATCTTTGCGTAGTCTTTGATATACTTTCTGAAGTATGAAGTTAATCCAATAAAACCCATCACCTGTTTTGTGTTCTTTGGTTCTGGGAGTCTCACCACAGCGTCTATCTTCTCACGGCTGGGTCGTACTTCTCCGTCTTTGATACGATGTCCTAGGAACTCAATCTCTTCATTTAAAAGCCTTGCCTTCTTCCAATTTATCTCTAGACCATAATCAGCTGCCACATTCAGAACTTGCTGTAGTCTTTCCACGGCTTCGACCTCGCTGATTGCTGGAATAATAATATCGTCTATAAATATCATCATCACATTCTTTGCTATTAGATCTCTGAATATAATCGTTATAAATCATGAAACACTTAGGCGATGAAGTCAATCCAAATGGTGCCTCAGAAATTGAGCTGCCCATGATGCGTCACAAATGATGTGTATGGCACTGACTCCTCGCTCACCTTCAAATGAAAAATCCGTTTTTGAGATCTAATACGCTAAATATCTTGTTGTCTTTCAGTTTGTCAATCACGTCATCTATGATTGGCAAAGGAATTCATCTTTAAGAATCTTCTTGTTTAGTAGCCTGTAGTCGACACAGACTCTAGTAGTGTCATCTTTCTTCTTGACCAACACCAGGGACTAGCATATTCAGAAAACTTACCCGCGCAATACCTTTCTCTATCCACTCCTCTACCTGGTCTTCCACTAACTTTTGCTCCGTCAACGCCAGCCGTCGTGGGCGTTGGGCAACTGGGATGTCGTCCTTCAACACAATCTTCAATTGTACTGGTGCTTCTTTAGTTTGGCACGGTTTGTAATCCAATACCATTTGCTCCACCTGCTCTCGAATGTTTACACCTGCTGCACAACCTGTTAACTCAATTTGGTTAGCAAAACAATCAACTCTCTTCCACCATTCATCATCTTTCGGGTACAACTTCGCCTCTCCATCACATAACACCATCACTAATTCACTCAGAAATTCTTGCCCTAAAATAACCGTAAACGGCATACAGTCTCTAGGCACTACATGGAATGTCACGTCTTCGTAGAGCTCTCCGTCGATCGTCACGTTAGCACGAAACTGTCCGCTTGATTTCACCTTTGTTTGGCCAAGTCCAGATATCACCAAGTTGTCGTCGTATTTCTCGATGTTAAACGCCATAAACTGGTCGTCGGCCACTAGATTCGCACATGATCCTGTGTCTAGTAATGTCTTGACTTGAAAACCACACATTTCCATCATTTTCATGGGTTTTTTCTGCACTTTCAACTTAAACTCGTCTTTGTTATTGTTTTGAATGTGAAACATTCCGCCGTGTTCTCCGTTTTCATTGTCAAACGTGAACTCTCGCTCCTCATTGGCTGTTGTCGTGTTTTGACAATCACTTGCAAACATGGCCGCCCTCGGCTTCATGTTTGGTTGGTCGAATCTTCGAGGCGTCGTCTTATTGGCTGGCACCCGGCGCCGCCAAATTTGAATGCATTTCCGCCGCTTCCGCTGCCAACAGCGCCATCACGTCTAGCGGAGGATTGTGGAACCTCGACTTTGCAACGCTTACTCAAATCGCAGCTTACTCAAATGTCCGAATGAATTACAGCGAAAACACTTGATTCCTGTGGGACAGTCGCTCGCCATATGGTCATTCTCCCCACAGTTGTAGCACCGTCTCCGCTGCTGACCACCTGTCTGCTGTTTGCCACTCGTCGTTGGTCGTCTCGAACCTTGTCGCTCGCTGGTCTCCTTTGGTGCAGAGCTTCTTTTAGTCTCTGACCTCTCCTTCATTTGTTCATACAGCTTTAATCTATCTTTGAGTACTGAGTATGTAACAGCGCCATAAAGTATAGTCTTGTTTACTTCACTATCTTGAATGCCCTCAACAATGTACTGTATTGCCACATTGTCATTGAACCTAGCGCTTGCCCATCTCCTTCATCTTTAGCATGTACTGCATGTAGGTTTCACCAGGTTCCTTCTTCCTAGCTGCCATCAGCTCATGCATCTCTTTGCTGTTGATCTTTTCAGGGAACTCTTGTAACAATGCCGCTTTCAGTTCTTTGAAGCCTTTGAACACCTTCTCCGTCTTTAACCATAGTGCTGCTGTACCTTCTAGTGATCTTCTTGCAATAATGAGCTGCTGCTGAGGCGTCCAATTGAATATTTCTGCGTTGTCCTCAATGTCTTCTGCCCACTTCACAGCAGAATAGGTATCGTCATCGCCGTTGAATTTGGTTATGTTGTAGAATCCGTCTAAATAGGTTGCAAACCACTTCTCCGGTTTTTCCGTCTTATCAGTCGTCTTTTCTGATTACGTCGTCATTGTGATTGTATCGTCTTCTTTGGTTTATACGTCTTTTCGTCTTTGAGGTTATGAAAAAAAACCACGCCGGTCACGTCGTAAAAATTTTGGGATGATCCCGGACGAGCCCCCAAAATTTGTAGGGATTATCCTGATTAAATGAAATAATTGGTTTTTCAACTCACTTCAGTCTTTTATTTTCACTTTTACTATTTTAGAATATTAATTTCGTCTTATCACTTTCTTCTTCCTTTCACGTACGCCATTCGTCTCCTCTCTCCCTCACACATCATTTTATCTCATCTCATTCATCTCAATCAATCATTATGTCATATCTTCCTCTTAGTCTCACTTATCCTTTCTCTCACTCATTTACACATCCTACATATATATATATATATATATATATATATATATATATATATATATATATATATATATATATATATATATATATATATATATATATATATATATATATATATATATATATATATATATATATATATATATATATATATATATATATATATATATATATATATATATATATATATATATATATATATATATATATATATATATATATATATATATATATATATATATATATATATATATATATATATATATATATAATTACATAAATATATAATTGTTCAAAGTTGAGTTACTAATCATTAACTCTCAAAAGAAAGGTAGTAATTTTTAACAGCAGTTTTAAAAGTTGGAATGGATTGAGCTTGCCTTGCTGTTAAGGGTAAGTCATTCCATATGAAGGATGAAACAACACACTGTATAGAAGCGAAAGAATGTGAGAATTCCGGCGAAGCCGAATTGGCAGCCACTTGAGCTTAGTCCGAAAAACTGAAACATGATCATATTTACGTAATCCAAATATAAAACGTATGCAAAAATGTTGAAGTCGCTCAAGCTTATTAATTGGTAGGTTTGAATGATGACCTTGTCACTTAAATTGATAAGGGCGTGCTTCAATGGTTTGATAAAAAACGGAGCGAGGTAGGCCGAGTCTAATTTCTAAAGACTATGTGAGCAGATTTCTCTAAAATAGGAATGTCAAGAGAACTCGAATATCTAGACGCGAAAGAGGTATGTAAAGATCGTGACGTTTGGCGATCTGTTCTTCCCGTCTCTGGCTACCCAGGCAGGGACTATGCGTGAAGATATTTATTACATGATTTTTTAGTACATGAAGTTTTAATAACCTTAATCATAATCAATTAAACCTGCTTAATATGACTCCTAAAATAAAGGCGCATTTTCCAGAGTAAAGTATCTTATGATATTTAAATCCAGTTTATAAACTATCGCTATTGGGTAATTTAATCAATTCCGTTCACTCATTAAGGCGCGATTGACAAACATCCAAACTTCTGAACCATTAAACATACAAACATTCACATTTTATATTATCAAGAACCAGAAACGAAAGATCTACATGAATAATATATGTATTTTAATCTATACACATTTTTGGACAACATTGACATTAAGTTTAACAGTGGTAGAGCCACGCATCAGCTTTTGTTATTGCATGAATGGGCCGGCTCGACCGAGGAAGTACCACGACCTCACAGAATACCGGCGTGATGTAGAAGTCTAAGTCAGCACCTTTCTGCTATGCCTCTGGTATTTCGGGTGTTCATGGGCGGCGGTAATCACTTACCACCACGTGAGCCACCTGCTCGTTTGCCTCATTATCATGGCGGCACGGCTTAGAAACCGTGGCTTGGACACTCACAGTAGACTAATAGGAATAATTTTTTTCGAATATATACCTAGCGTATACCCGTCCTTATGGAGCAAGGACAGATGATATTGTGCTAGCACCGACTAAAACCTGACGGTGGTCCGCCATCGTCGCATATTGGCAGGAACACAAGGACGCTTTCGTATACTTCCGGGACCCCACCGCTGTGCGACCTAGGCCGCCCCTCCCAAGGAGAGAACTTATCGTCTGCCTCAAGACCGCGAGGAACAACGCAGCTAGCTCATTGCGTAAATGGACAGAAGAGAGTCGCGTAATCGTATATCTACTTACAATTATAGTTTTTCTTAATTTTTTTAAATCCACATAAGAACGAAAAACCTAAATAATTTAGTCCTTTCGCGCAACATTATACATAACTAATAAATAATATTGCGTATGCAAGTTTCAAAAAACTTATATTAATATTGGCCTAATTAGAAAATATAAAAATTATATTAGTACATGACACGATAGCCGAGTGATGAGAGACCCGAATTCGATCCCCAGGTTCCCAGGCAGGCTCGTATCAATGGGTTTCTCAAAAACTTATGTACGAATTATATCGCTGGCTTGGACATAAAGACGGCGACGGGCTTGTCACGTAGTCCCTTTTTTCTAGTTATTGTCTAGACTAGACCCCTGTCTACCCCTGTATTGAGAATTGCGTCAAGATATTTTATTTTTTATATTAATACAATATTTGATGATATCGCGTAAAAAATATAGTGTGTCCTCAGCTACCAATGCGAAGCCGGGGTGATAGTTAAGTGTTTTACTTTTAACTAATAACAAAGTCTCAGCTCGCATAAAGGTAATAAAAAGTTAGCAACCTATAAATATTAAAAAGAAATAAAAACCTTAGAAAAACTTTAATTAGGTACAACAGAACTTTCTCGTAGTTTATGATAAAGTTTCTACATACTGGTATAATACTATACGAGCACACGCCCAAAGTCAGTGGTCATGGATTAACTATTACAACAGGTAAACATTTTCTTGTCTCATGGTGGCTAAACGCCCTTGACGGCGAACCCTTTAGTTGGCTCTGGCTTTGATACTACAGGACTTATGATTTTTACGTTTCGAGGATGTGTCATTATCGCCACGCTTGGCAAACGGATTGGCGATCGCAGTACCAGACACTAGTTCCTCGCTTTTGCTCGTCAATGGTCTGCCTAATTTTGATTCGGTATTTTTTGCGATGGTTATCCCGTCATCTATCGGTACTAAGGTGCATGGCAAAGAGAACTTTTCTCGATCAAATAAAAAAGGTCTGATAATTGCAAAATTTGTAATAGAATAAAAGTCGCTTCAACTGGATCAATAAACATAAAAGTGGATATTAGCATTCTAGCCGAAGGATATGGTCTCTGTTTACACCTACGCAAAAGAGGTGTGACATTTTGTGTCATGTACGTCCAAGTACATAACTATGCTCATTTCTTTAAGGCTACGCTAACAATCCTAATATGAGACTGGATGACACTTTTATGATGGAGCTGGAATGTTTTGCATACTTGAATCTTTCAACGTAAAAACAAAACGTATCAATAAGTTACAATTCAATGACATTTCTTCAGGCAGCCATGTAGCCTACGCCATAAATTAGAAAAAAGAAAAATCTCGAAGTAGCCATAGACAAGAATATATGAATCCAATAAGCGTAAAGAAGCCATATATTAAAAAAAAAAGAAAAATCACGATGTGACTGTAGTCGGGAATAAAAAAATTTTGTATGCAAAGTATAAATATTTAAGCAGTGGTTGTAATAATTTTTATTAGAAACAATCTTACGACCTTGGATGTTATTGAAATTAGAACGCCGTCTCGCTAACAATCTCGATCCATGCAAATTCCTGCACCGTGCGATAATGCACAATACAGTGCTTCACTTGAATGCAATCAGCGGACAATTTAATAAGTAATAAGCATAATTTTATAATAAACCTATTAATAATTTATTATTAATTGCAGGAAAGTCAAGCGAATCATAATATTAAGTGGAATAACTTTAGAATATAATAACCTAATGATTTCTTGAATTTACGGAAACATTACAATTTTAAAATAAGACGATTATTTAATGATTTTATAATAAATAATAATAAATATCTTCACGCAATTCCCAATACAGGGGTAGACAGAGGTCAAGTCTAGACAATTAAGTCCCTTTGACCCACCTTCCACCGAAGAAATTTTCGGGACAACGTGACAGGTGGTGAGCCCGTCGCCGCCTTTATGTCCAAGCCAACGATGAAGTTCGTACATAAGTTTTTGAAAAACTCATTGGTACTGCCACCTGGGGATCAAACTCGGGTCTCTCGACTCGAAATTCCGACCACCCAACAACTCGGCTATCGTGACTTTTTTATCGCATATTATTTAGGTAATAATAGTTTTATTTTGAAGAAAATAAATTTATTTGCGTGAACTCATATACATACATACTCACGCTTGGCATGCGGATTAGCGATCGCAGTACCAGACCACTCGCTCCTCAAAACCCATCTTCGGTCTGATTATTTTGGTCTGGTATTTTTAGAGTTGCTATGACGATATTCAAGGCTGTTTCGCCTCTTACGACACCCACGGGAAGAAAAGGAGCGGCAATACTCTTATATATACGGTGGGGATATATACATAACCTCATTTCAAAACCTACAAAAGGCGATAAATCTTTCATAAATGATACTTTAGAAAGATCATCTCCTAAATTAAAAATAAAACTATTTAACTTCTGAACAACTTTTGACAAGGCGTACATTTTATACTGAAGCATATACACGCTCACGAAAAAAGTCACGATATCCGAGTGGATCGGTGATCGGAATTCGAGTCAAAAGATCCGAGTTTGATCCCCAGGTGGTTGGCTCGTACGAATGTAAAATAAAATAAATAAATCTTCACGCAATTCCCAATACAGGGTTAGACAGAGGTCTAGTCTACACTAGTACTACAATTAAGTCCCTTCGACCCACCTTCCACCGAAGATATTTTCGGGACAACGTGACAGGTGGTGAGCCCGTCGCCGTCTTTATGTCAAAGCCAAAGATACAATTCGTACCTAAAAAACCTATTGGTAAAAGCCTGCTATCTGGAGATAGCAGGCTTTTACCAATAGGTTAAAATTAATTAATAGTAATAAATATATAAATACTAATTCCAGTTCGATTCTGGAGATCGAACTCGTGTCTCATGACTTGAAATTCCGACCACCCAATCACTCGGCTATCGTGACTAAAACTTATGTACGATTTAAACCGTTGGCTTGGACGTAAAGACAGCGTCAGGCTCACACACTTTCACGTTGTCAAAATAAAATGTCTTCGTAATTGTTTGAATGTGTATTTTTTATACGCAAGGACAAGATCTGTTCACTACCAAAAACTAACTTCTCTTTTACCCAAAGATTCTTCTGTTACCTTGGTCCTCTTGTATATAATAAAATTAATTTATATTTGCCTATCTAGATATATTAATCTATATATATTATACAAAATGTCGCATTTCAATTGTAAAACTACCGTCTATATCGTTTTATATTCTATTTAATTAAGATCTATTTACTGTAAGATGAATTTTGGATTAATTAATAAAATTTAATTTAACTTTTTTAAATAAATAAAAGAATCCTATATGATTTGAAAAAAATATATAAATACTAATTCCAGTTCGATTCTGAGATCGAACTCGTGTCTCATGACTTGAAATTCCGACCACCCAATCACTCGGCTATCGTGACTAAAACTTATGTACGATTTAAACCGTTGGCTTGGACGTAAAGACAGCGTCAGGCTCACACACTTTCACGTTGTCAAAATAAAATGTCTTCGTAATTGTTTGAATGTGTATTTTTTATACGCAAGGACAAGATCTGTTCACTACCAAAAACTAACTTCTCTTTTACCCAAAGATTCTTCTGTTACCTTGGTCCTCTTGTATATAATAAAATTAATTTATATTTGCCTATCTAGATATATTAATCTATATATATTATACAAAATGTCGCATTTCAATTGTAAAACTTCCGTCTATATCGTTTTATATTCTATTTAATTAAGATCTATTTACTGTAAGATGAATTTTGGATTAATTAATAAAATTTAATTTAACTTTTTTAAATAAATAAAAGAATCCTATATGATTTGAAAAAAATATATAAATACTAATTCCAGTTCGATTCTGGAGATCGAACTCGTGTCTCATGACTTGAAATTCCGACCACCCAACAACTCGGCTATCGTGACTAAAACTTATGTACGATTTAAACCGTTGGCTTGGACGTAAAGACAGCGTCAGGCTCACACACTTTCACGTTGTCAAAATAAAATGTCTTCGTAATTGTTTGAATGTGTATTTTTATACGCAAGGACAAGATCTGTTCACTACAAAACTAACTTCTCTTTTACCCAAAGATTCTTCTGTTACCTTGGTCCTCTTGTATATAATAAAATTAATTTATATTTGCCTATCTACAAAATGTCGCATTTCAATAGTAAAACTTCCGTCTATATCGTTTTATATGCTATTTAATTAAGATCTATTTACTGTAAGATGAATTTTGGATTAATTAATAAGTTTTACTTTAACTTTTTAAATAAATAAAAAAATCCTATATAAATATATAATAAATATCTTCACGCAATTCCCAATACAGGGGTAGACAGAGGTCAAGTCTAGACAATTAAGTCCCTTTGACCCACCTTCCACCGAAGATATTTTCGGGACAACGTGACAGGACAGCCCGTCGCCGCCTTTATGTCCAAGCCAACGACGAAATTCGTACATAAGTTTTTGAAAAACTCATTGGTACTGCCACCTGGGGATCGAACTCGGGTCTCTCGACTCGAAATTCCGACCACCCAACAACTCGGCTATCGTGACTCTATATGATTTGAAAAAAAAATATATAAATACAATACAATACAAAAAAATATATAAATACAAGTAAAAATCCTATATGATTTGAAAAAAAAATATATAAATACTACGCAGTAACTATGAGTATAAAGTAATCAAAGTAATTATAAACAACCCTCGGTACAAGCCTACCTGAGGATCGAACTCGGGTCTCTTGTCTCGAATTCCGATCACCCATCGACTTGGCTATCTTGACTACTATTTTAAATTTATTATATATTATAATATATTATTACAGATATTTAGTAAAAAAAAAAAACAAAGATCTATTTAAGATTAGAAAGGGACAACGTCACATAAATTGTTCTCATCTCAAAGTAAGTCGCTAAATCACTTGTGCTGGAAACAGTTGGGTTTAGGTGTTTGTGGTAGCGTAGCTATGATAGTGGTCTACATTGACCCGTCCCGGAATCGAACCTTCAGAGCTGGCGACACCATGAATACCGCTGCGTAAGCTTCTCTTCCACGGAAGTCGTCAAAGTCAATGTTGAATAAAAAGTTAAGGCGCTCAAATTTGCCACAATATGTATAGTATCCCGATCGATTTCGGCCACAGCGACTTGGACTATTGCGAGCGTCGTTCGTGTGCTCGCAGGTGACTGACGTAATCGATTTTTGCGCTGAACGTGCGAGCACATTGAGCGCAAGTCAGCACCTCTCCGACATAATAATATGATTATTATTATTATTATTATTATTATTATTATTATTATTATTATTATTATTATTATTATTATTATTATTATTATTATTATTATTATTATTATTATTATTATTATTATTATTATTATTATTATTATTATTATTATTATTATTATTATTATTATTATTATTATTATTATTATTATTATTATTATTATTATTATTATTATTATTATTATTATTATTATTATTATTATTATTATTATTATTATTATTATTATTATTATTATTATTATTATTATTATTATTATTATTATTATTATTATTATTATTATTATTATTATTATTATTATTATTATTATTATTATTATTATTATTATTATTATTATTATTATTATTATTATTATTATTATTATTATTATTATTATTATTATTATTATTATTATTATTATTATTATTATTATTATTATTATTATTATTATTATTATTATTATTATTATTATTATTATTATTATTATTATTATTATTATTATTATTATTATTATTATTATTATTATTATTATTATTATTATTATTATTATTATTATTATTATTATTATTATTATTATTATTATTATTATTATTATTATTATTATTATTATTATTATTATTATTATTATTATTATTATTATTATTATTATTATTATTATTATTATTATTATTATTATTATTATTATTATTATTATTATTATTATTATTATTATTATTATTATTATTATTATTATTATTATTATTATTATTATTATTATTATTATTATTATTATTATTATTATTATTATTATTATTATTATTATTATTATTATTATTATTATTATTATTATTATTATTATTATTATTATTATTATTATTATTATTATTATTATTATTATTATTATTATTATTATTATTATTATTATTATTATTATTATTATTATTATTATTATTATTATTATTATTATTATTATTATTATTATTATTATTATTATTATTATTATTATTATTATTATTATTATTATTATTATTATTATTATTATTATTATTATTATTATTATTATTATTATTATTATTATTATTATTATTATTATTATTATTATTATTATTATTATTATTATTATTATTATTATTATTATTATTATTATTATTATTATTATTATTATTATTATTATTATTATTATTATTATTATTATTATTATTATTATTATTATTATTATTATTATTATTATTATTATTATTATTATTATTATTATTATTATTATTATTATTATTATTATTATTATTATTATTATTATTATTATTATTATTATTATTATTATTATTATTATTATTATTATTATTATTATTATTATTATTATTATTATTATTATTATTATTATTATTATTATTATTATTATTATTATTATTATTATTATTATTATTATTATTATTATTATTATTATTATTATTATTATTATTATTATTATTATTATTATTATTATTATTATTATTATTATTATTATTATTATTATTATTATTATTATTATTATTATTATTATTATTATTATTATTATTATTATTATTATTATTATTATTATTATTATTATTATTATTATTATTATTATTATTATTATTATTATTATTATTATTATTATTATTATTATTATTATTATTATTATTATTATTATTATTATTATTATTATTATTATTATTATTATTATTATTATTATTATTATTATTATTATTATTATTATTATTATTATTATTATTATTATTATTATTATTATTATTATTATTATTATTATTATTATTATTATTATTATTATTATTATTATTATTATTATTATTATTATTATTATTATTATTATTATTATTATTATTATTATTATTATTATTATTATTATTATTATTATTATTATTATTATTATTATTATTATTATTATTATTATTATTATTATTATTATTATTATTATTATTATTATTATTATTATTATTATTATTATTATTATTATTATTATTATTATTATTATTATTATTATTATTATTATTATTATTATTATTATTATTATTATTATTATTATTATTATTATTATTATTATTATTATTATTATTATTATTATTATTATTATTATTATTATTATTATTATTATTATTATTATTATTATTATTATTATTATTATTATTATTATTATTATTATTATTATTATTATTATTATTATTATTATTATTATTATTATTATTATTATTATAGGGTATTTGTTATATTTTCTCGTCTGGTTGGGTTTTTATATACATAAAAATAAAAATACATAAAATAAAATAAATAAATTACTATAAAATATATACGTTATAAACCCTTAAAATACATAAAAATAATAAATAAATATTAAGACCTAACCAGACAGAAGCCCTCGACAGGGGAGACCAGACGGCCGAGGGTTAGGGCGACAGGGAGAGAAACCGACGGACGACGCGGGCTGTATCGAGGAGCACCGCCTTCTGCATTTGAGCTCGGAGCGGTCCGCCACGGAGTCCCAGTCGCCTCAGATGTTCAGCGAGGCTGACTGGGATTAACCCATTCGCAGAAACAACTATAGGAATAATTTCAGCGGGCACCCCACCCCACATGTCGGTCACCTCGTGAGCCAGGTCCAGATATTTCGTCTTTTGTCTGTTTCGGCTTTCACGAGGTTCTCGTCATACGGGATGGTAATGTCCACCAAAAATATCCTTGACTGTGCCCGGTCCATCAACACGATATCAGGCTTATTTGCCAGAATCGTCCTGTCCGTGATGATGGGCCGGTCCCAATAGAGCCTGGCGCGGTCATTTTCGAGCACGGCCTCCGGAGAGTACTTATAGTAAGGCAATTTCCGTCCGACGAGATCGTATTTAAGAGCGAGCTCCTGATGTAAAATCCTGGCTACTAGGTTGTGCCTATGCAGATACTCAGAGTTAGAAAGCATGGAACAACCGGAGATGACATGCCGAAGCGACTCCCCAGGATGGTGACAAGCTCGACAGATGTCGATGGTACCATCCCTTAGGATGTATTTCCGATAGTTGTTCGTCTTAATAACCTGATCCTGTATCGCACAGACAAAACCTTCGGTTTCCCCAAAGAGGTCACCGAAACGTAGCCAGTTGAGGGAGGTGACAGTATCTACGAACGGCTCATGTAGAACCTTGTAGAACCTCCCATGGAGCTCTTTCTCCTTCCATACGGTCTCCCGGTCGGAAACGCTCTGTACTCCCGGGTCCTGCCATTGCTCGTCGGCCAAAGATAGAGCGGTAAGTCCTTTATCACTTATAACGACGTCTGCGTAGAACGAATCATCCGATTTCGCCAGAAAGTAATTACGGAGGCTGCACACCTCGCGATTGTGCATGGTGAGAGCGCTTAAAAGCCCCTCCCGCCATGCTTCCGCGGTAAGTACAGCCTCATTACTGACGACCTTGGATGATGCATCCTGTGAGACGTCATAGTGGTACGGACTTTTCGGTCCAGGGCGTTAAGGTCAGTTTGAGTCCACCTGAGTATGCCGAAGGTATAAATCAGGACTGGCATGACCCAGCCGTTAAATGCGCGCGCCTTATTCACTCCCGACAAATAGCTGTTAAGCACTTTTGTCAGGCGTGCAAAACACTTCGCCAACTGACTGTTTCATGCCAGCCTCATCGACACCCAAGTTTTGTGACATACCCAGGTATCGGTATGTATCAGACTCGGAAAGGGTCCAGAGGTTGACGGGCATAGCCAAGTCTATGCCCTCGGTGTTAGTGACCTTGCCCTTTCAACATGGATAGCCGCACACTTATCTGTCCCGAGTCTATTCTGATAGAATTGCTAAAATCACAGGTGATTCTAAGCAATTCCATCAAATGGGAGCGGCTGGAAGCGAACAGCTTGAGGTCATCCATGTAGAAAAGGTGGGTCACCCTAGTCCCTCCCTTCCGAAGTTGAAATCCCTCCCCGATCCCTCCAGTAGCGTGCTGAGAGGATTCAGGGATAGGCAAAACCATATTGGACTCAAACAGTCGCCCTGGAAAATACCCCGTCGTATCCTAATCCGGTGTTCCGCAGCCGTCATTCGCTCACCTAGATGACAAAGGGTCGTACTCCATCGCCCCATACAGTACCCGAGGAAGTCTCTTACTGTATCGTCCACTTTGTACAGTTCAAGGACCCTCATAAGCCATGTATGGGGCACCGAGTCGAACGCCTTCTGTAGTCTATCCAGGCAGCAGAGAAGTTCCGACGGTTGCGTTTAACCACCTTGCCGATGACCGCGTCGATGAGGAGCGGTTCCTTGGTGCCACGACCACCGCCTCGACATCCATTCTGAGCACGCGACATGATCCTATTCACATTAATGTGCCGGGTGATTCTCGTGCTCAGAATAGATGTCAGTGTCTTATAAATGGTGGGCAGACACGTGATGGGGCGGTACTTACTCGGGTCTGTGGTAGCCTGATCTTTGGAACCAAATGTGTGACCCCAGTAGTAAAGAGACTCGGGAGCGACTTCTGTTCGAGAGCTTCTTGAAACTGTCTGGCGAGCACAGCGTGGCACACCACGAACCCTTTAGCCAGTAGTGATGCAGCCCGTCGAGCCCCGGACTTTTCCAGTTCGGGGCTCTACGGACCGCCTCAGCTACGTCTTCAGGTGTTATGACGACGGGGTCCATGGGTGTAATATCTGCACTCTGTCTCGCCACGATTTCCATCCAGGAGCCCTCGCTGTGGTTTGCGGGCTCTGACCACAGGCTACGCCAGAAGGTGACAATGTCAGCCTGATCAGGTCCTTGGCCCGCCCCTCCAGTTTCTGAGCGCTCCAACGATTTATAGAGTCTCTTTTGATCACTTTGAAAGAGACGATTCTGGTTATACCGCTTTGACCTCTCGGTATACCGCCTTATCCGTTTCCCCCAAGCTGCAATTTTTTGCTTCAGGTCGTCTATGCGTTCCGTCAGCTTTTGCGTTATACCTGGCTGGGACAGGTTAATATTAGTCCCAGCGAACGCCATCCTTACGGAGCGCACAATCCTCGGCCTAATATTGCCTGACCTGAAGCTTATCAGCCTGCCAATGAGGGTCCTTGCCTCTGCGATACGTTCCTCGATTCTCCGTCTCCACGCTGGGATAGCACTACTCTGCTTAGTAGCGCGTCCAGCTGTGGGAAGTTTGACGCCGATAATACGGCAGACTGCCAATGCAGCGCCAAAAAGAATGGAGTCCGTATCGCAGAGGTCCCGGCTGGTTTCCAAAAAGGTACTCAGGATCGGGTTCAGGGTCCTCACGACAGAGCAATTGCGCTTGCTTAAAATTATACGGGGGAGTCGTGGTCGGCTTTCGAAAGGCATTTCGCGAATTTCCTTAACCGCCTCTTCCAATATGCTCCTCATTTGCTCTGCATCTTGGGCGACTGTTCCCCCCTCGTCTGAATCTACGGTAACAAGAATGTCCATGGCAGCATCCACACCTGCACGTGTTGCACTTTGTGGAGCGGCATCCTCTATCACCGCATTTTCATTCGAAGACGGAACAGCCTCACGTCTTAGTCGTTCGAGTTCGGCATCATCGAAAATTTTCGAACGGATGATATACCGAACTCGGTCTGCAAGGTTTTGCTCGGTGACAGTAACAGTAGGCTCGAGCTCAGCAAAGAAGCGATGCATCCTAGCCCGATATGCAAATCCTCCGGTTTCTCCCCTTTAGCCCTAAAGTACGCCTGCAATGCGTTCATATTCATATTCTTCGTCCATCGCATGCGGCGTACTCCACCAGTGGCGGGTGCCAATTGCTGGATTCCAGAGGACCCTGCTGACACCAAGCCAACTGGTGGGGATGATGGATGCGGGTGGAGCTGGATGGTCGTGCTGCCCCTGCTCTCGGCTGGCGGCCCGCATGCTGCCGCGTCCAGCGCCAGCTCCAGACGCGCCCTGGCGGCCCCCAGGCAGCGGCCCTAAACGCATTCTCTTGTATTCCATCATCCATTTATGGGGCGTCATTTAACGGAAGACGCCCCCAGACCGGCACCGTTTAATGCAGCGAGGCCATATGCACAGACGGGCCTGTGCACCCTCAAGTATTTTGAGACACGGGGCTAACATCTCATGGCAAGGTGCTGACTGATTGCGCCGATGTAACAGTTTTGTCACTTAAGCTGTTACGCCGGTGGGCGATGGGGACGTCACTTCCCTACGCCTTATATATTTCTATTATTATTATTAGTTTTAGTGGCAATTTGTAATAACCTATAATCAATCTTTGTGGTTGTTTTATGATTTTATATAATTTTATACCAACATATTACATAATTTGATGACCTCCTTTGACGAGTTGTGAAACACCGGTTTTCAAGGATTTCGAGGTCCCGGGTTCGATTCCCGGTCAGGTCCATGTACCGCTTTTTCTACATGTTCTCTGGTCTGGGTCATTGTGGTAGCTTCCTTGTTTCCGATTCCCATACCACAAGTGCTTTAACAACATTGGGATCGGAGCAATGTATGTGATGTTGTCCCTATCTATGTATTTAGTATTTCGCTTACAATGGAATGCGCCGAAACACTATCTCATAAGTTTTATATTTTTATGATAGGATTTAACCCACTTTCATGTTTCTTTGTATGCAAGCTTCTTATTGCGAGTGTATAAATATGAGATGAGCGCATTATTTGCACATGTACATGCACATTTATATGAAAAAAAAAATCACGGCAGCTGAGTGGCCTGTGACCGGAATTCTAGTTTGATCCTTAGGTGGTAGGTTCCAATGGAATTTTTCTATCGGGCGATCAGCTTAACAAGTTTAGCAAGTAAAGTTTACACGAAGGTTTTGACGCGTAAGATGCAAGAGAAATCGGAAAGATTTTTGTGGGTGGCACAATGCGGATTTAGACCTGGAAGAAGATGCATGGAGCAAGAGTTTTCTCTCCGCATGATCACGGAAAAGCTTCTGGCTTCTAACCTTCTGGATTTTCTGTGCTTTTGTGGATCTTGAGGGGGCATTTGATAAGGTTGTTCGGAAGAAAATGTGGGAACTGTTGCCGGGGTATGGAGTGGATGGCCCTCTGCTAGGGACTGTGCAGTCACTATATTGTGACTACAAAGCCTGTGTGCGGGTAGAGCATGACCTGTCACCCATGTTTAACGTCCAATCAGGCGTTAAACAGGGTTGTGTTATGTCCTCCTGGCTGTTCATATTGTATCTCGACAGCTGTTTACAAAAGCTGAAAGATAGTTGTTTGGGTGTGAAATTGGGTGACACAAAAGTAAATTGTCTGCTGTATGCCCACACCGAGACTGCGTTAGTCAAAAGGCAAGGGACGAAATGACTTAATTTTCTAGACCTTTCTGTCTAACCCTGTATTAGAAATTTCCTGAAGATAATTATTTTGTTATATACAATATTAGCAACTATGGATTCACGATAGGGATTCAAGAAAACTGTACTGCTGTTATGTAAGCACTGGATCACCTTGACGGGCGAGAGACGAAGAATTATGTCAACCTATTGCTTATTTTATGCAGTTATTTCATAGCGGGCTATCGAGTAGCCTTTATTACGTCATAAATAAATTCCAATCGTTGACATTTCAAATGAGAAATAAATACTTGTATAGATAGGGACAACATCCCATACATTGCTCTGATCCTAAAGTAAGTAGCTTAAGCTCTTGTGTTATGGAATAAGAAACGATAAAGGTACTAGAAACACCCAGGTGTAGAAAAGTATTTTCTACTTTAACCCGACTGGGAATCGAAACCGGGGACTTAAAGCTGGTGACACGATTAATACCGATGAATACACCTCTGGTCCAAGGAGGTCGTCATTTCTGGAACTACTGCTGAATAACTTTCCGTAGGTACTATCTATATTGCTAGTTTAGAATTGTATGTCTTTTTCATCTTCAAGCATATCCCAATACAGTGGTATCCGGAGGTCTAGATAATTTAGTCCCTTTGTACCACATTTCACCAAATTTTTTATTGGGTCAACGTGACAGGTGGTGAGCCTATCGCCGTATTAATATCTAAGCTCACATTTATGTTTACATAGATAAGTATTTATGTATACATATATGCAAATAAATATCTTCACGCAATTCCCAATACAGGGGTAGACAGAGGTCTAGTCTGGACAATTAAGCCCATTCGACCCACCTTCCAACGAAGATATTTTCGGGACAACGTGACGGGTGTTGAGCCCTTCGCCGTCTTTATGTCCAAGCCCACGATATAATATATCGTACATAGGTTCTCAAAAAAAAAAACCATTGGTACTAGCCTGCCACCTGGGGATCGAACTCGGGTGTCTCGACTCGAATTCCGATCACCCTGCCACTCGGCTGTCGTGACTTTTATGTATTTAAAAAGGTTTAAGAAACTGCAAGAACTGAAATTATCACCACATAATCATCATAATATCGGCCTGCAAAAGTCCGTTGGAGGATACGTCTCCTATAATAGAGGATTTAACACAATGCCACGTTGAGCAAACAGATTGGCGATCGCAAACATTGCACCTTGGACGTTGCTTGCTGTCTACCCCTGTTTTGGGAATTGCGTGAAGACATATATTTTTAAATAGATAGACTGGTAGATAAATAGGAACAACATGACATTCATTGATCTGATCTTAAGGTAAGCAGAAACAATGAATAAAAATAAATAAACATAAATATCTTTACGCAATTCCCACTTCAGGGATAGACGGAGGCTTAGTCTAGACAATTAAGTCCCTTTGTTCCACCTTCTACCGAAGATATGTTTCGGGACAACGTGACAGGTGGTGAGCCCATCGCCGTTTTTATGTCCAAGCCAACGATATAATTCGTACATACGTTTTTTTAAAAACCCATTGGTACGAGCCTGCCACCTGGGGATCGATCTCGGGTCTCTTGACTCGTAATTCCGATCACCCAACCACTCGGCTTTCGTGACATAAACGTGAAACAATGTAATTACCACAAACACCCGGACTCGAGAAAATTTAGAAAAAGTTTGAGATGGCGACTCCATGAAAACCGTTGTGTACTCCACTCATCCACAGAGGTAGTCAAATACTAGCTGCGCACCGAGAGTTCACTCGCCGTTTGATAAAAAAAAGAAATTAGATTATTTATAAATAACTCACATCAAGTCACGATAGCCGCGATAGCTTGGGTGGTCGGAATTTCGAGTCAACAGACACGAGTTCGATCCCCAGGGGGCAGACTCGTACCAATGGGTTTTCCAAAACTTATGTACGAATTAAATCGTTGGCTTGGACATAAAGATGGCGACGGGCTCACCACCTGTCACGTTTTCCCGAAAATATCTTTGGTGGAACGTGGGTCAAAGGGACTTAATTGTCTAGACTATACCTCTGTCTACCCCATTATTGGGAATTGCGTTAAGATATTTTTTGATAAATAACTACGAGAAACCTTGACGGAAATGTTAACAGTAACTGCACAAGTTTCTACACAATTGAATGTGTAATGAACCTACTTCGAGTCCTTGGAAGTAACATATAATCAGTCATTAAATTAAAGTCATTAAATGTCTTTTGACACGGACGGGATTCGAACCCGCGACCGTGTCCGTACCGTGGCTCTGCGGTAAAAACGTTGACAAGGTACAGCAAAGGTCGCGGTTTCGAATCCCGCACGTGTCAGATGAAATTAAAAAAAAATATGTTTCATTTTATAACAAAAAGTTCAGCATAAGTTATATGCTTTAAAATCAATAAAACTTGCACGATACGAACAGTCATTTATCGGGGATATCGTTGAGTTAGATTTCAAATTATGTCGGATCCCCAACATCCCACACAATCGCGGCCATCCCGCGCATAAATTACGGCAGTAAATAAGTACAATTTTATGAACAAATTTGTTTTTGGCAAAATGTTCGTTTTTAATTATCTATCAATTAGTTTTACTGGCAGTTTGATATAATCTGTCATTTGTGTGATAATGAATCTCTTTGTGGTCGTTAAATTATTTTATGTAAGTAAAGGAGGAGTTCATTCACACACACACACACGCATAGAAGAAATTTATTTATAAAGATAATTTATTTATAAACATGCCCCTTAACATATGTATCTGATGAATTGTTATAGGTAATAATAGTAATAAATGCATACATAGATAATAACAACATCACATACATTGCTTTGATTCCAAAGTAAGCAGCTTAAGCAGTTGTATTTTGTATTGAGAAATCAGAAACAACGAAGTTACCATAACCAACCAGACCCAAAAAAATGCAGGAAAAGTGTTTTCTACATAGACCCGACCAGGAATCGAACCCAGGCCCTCAGAGCTGGCGTCACCTTGAAAACTGGTGCGAAAAGAAAGTAGCAGCTTGCGAATGTCCACTGCTGGAAAAAGGCCTTCTCTCAAATATTTGAGGGAGATCAGAGCAGGGGAAAGGCCGCCTGCTCCATTGCATGCTGGCGGACTTCACACATCTTCAAAATAATATTTATTTGATTATTCCTCATATGAATAATAAAATTAGCAATTAATTCGAGTCCTGAGATGATCCCTAAGTGGCAGGCTCGTACCAATGAGTTTTTTTAAAGACATGTACGATTTATATATCGTTGGCTTGAACATAAAAACGGCGATGGGTGGGACCTGTCACGTTGTCCCAAAAATATATTCGGTGGAAAATGGGTCGAAACGACTTCCTCTATGTACCTCAATATCGGGAACGGCGTGAAGATATTATTCCTCAAATTAGTTCTCACGGTGTTTTTCTTCACCACCTATAATTATAACGTGTATCGGGGTGTGAATATACAACCTTTTCTTTTCCTTGGGTATTGTAAGAGGTAACTAGGGGAAAAGCTTTGAATATTACACTAGATGCCTAGATGCCGGAATAACGGTAACGGACAGCAGTGACTCGGGTGCAAAGTTGCAGTAACAACAATTGCCAATCCACTTTCCAAGCGTGGCAATTAGAGTATATCTATTGGTATAGCCTGTCAACAAGTTTTAGGCAGTTATCAAAGAAAAACGGTTAAATAAAATAAATAAATATCTTCACGAAATTCCCAGTACAGGGGTAGACAGAGGTCTAGTCTAGACAATTTAGTCCCTTCGCCCCACTTTCCACCGAAGATATTTTCGGGAAAACGAAAAACGGAAAAACGATTATCAAAGGAAAAAATGGTTGTACAATGTAAATGAATATTTTCATGATATTAACCCCTGGGTTTGAGTAAATCGCACTCAAGCTATTTCTAAATAAATTAATATTCAGTGACATACATAAATATTTTCTTTTTCAAAAATATATGCAAAAGAGAGTGTACCTACAGAGTTTATTTCACCTGTTTCTTCTCCGTTACAGGAGTCTCATTACAAAAGGGCGGCAGATTAAAAATGACGATCTATGGATGTAATATTTGCTATTTATATCGATAAATAAATGATTTGCATTGATTTGATATATATCTAAGTCCTATGTCGATGATATTGACGCTGAAGTAAGTACACGGCTTGATACTCCGCTCCAACATAATCCACACCTTAGGCGTGGTTAAAATACCTGCATAAAATCAATATTAGTAATTATTTTAAATCCCAGTATGTTAGCATTTCAGATATCTGAACTCATACCGGTTTCAAGTTCTAAATGACCTTCTTTACTTACTTTATTAATAAATTGTGCATTTGTATGTTAGTATGTAGGTAGCGTGCTTGCTTTTTAATCGCCATGAATGCATGCAATTTGACTTTAATGTAAATAAGTATAGCTGTTACGAGTTAAGAAATTAACATTAAGGTTATTGGTGCGAGTGTATTAAAAGTTATACCAGTTGGATGATTAAGCTTCGCTTGGCATTATTAGATGACGATTTCACACATTTTGAATACATAGTATGTAGAATAGAATAGAATAAAAAAGAGTAGAATAGAATAGAGTAGAATAAAATAGAATACAAAAAAACCTTATTTTTTAAAACAAATATAGTACAAAATGTACCATATGAGTAACTTATGTACGATTTATATCTTTAGCTTGGACATATAGACAACGGGCCTATCACCTGTCACGTTGTCCCTTAAAATGTCTTCGGTGGAAGGTGGTTTGGAGTGTCTAAATTGTCTAGACTAGAACTCTCTCTACTCTGCAATTGTGATTGGCGTGAAGACATACATATTTTTTAGTAAATTAATTAAACAAAGTCACGATAGCCGAGAGGTTGGATGATCAGGATTTCGAGTCGAGAGACCCGAGTTCGATCCCCAGGTGGCAGGCTCGTACCAATGGGTTTTTCAAAAACTTAAGTACGAATTATATCGTTGGCTTGGGCATAAAGACGGCGACGGGCTCACCACCTGTCACATTGTCCCGAAAATATCTTTGGTGGAAGGTGGGTCGAAGGGACTTAATTTTTTTTTATAGAAATTGTCTAGACTATTTATTGGGAATTGCGTGAAGATACTTGTTATTTTGGTTTATTTAAAAATAAAAAAAAAACCAATAAACGAACTGGAAATGTCACAAAGAGTTTATACATGCATATAATGTAGATGCAGTAGTAGTAAAGAAAAAAAGGTACTAACATAGCTTTTTGCTGCAGGAATGCTACAGCCTGATTTTTCGATTATTATACATACGCATGTCTTATCCACGTAGGTCGAATTGAAGGAAGCGGTAAATTACTAAACCAGCTATGGAAAGGACTATTCTCGGAGTTAGAAGACACTGGCAGCCGACATGACAACAGGGTAAGCAGCTCAGGCGTACCGATCAGCACGCTGAAGTGGCAATGGGCCGGTCACTTAAAAGAAGTGACAATCGATGGAGAGACAAACTTCTTCAGTAGCAGCCGAAGATCCCCTACAAGATGGCGCGAGAACATCCATAATACTTCGGCAATGGTTAGGGATGGAGAGACAAATCTTATGATGATGGTATGTTTACTCCAATTTTTTCAGACACTAAGACATTTGGCACCTAAATTATAAATTATATCTGTATTAAAAGATTAGCTAATTATTTAAGGAAATTTAGGAATTGATCAGATTGGACAAACAGAAACAGAAATGGTTGACGATCTCCATGGACGAGTGGCGTATATTTCGGTCTTCAACGGTCTTCTTTCACGACACCTACGGTAAGAAAGGGCGTGGCATATTTTAACACCGTAACCGCAAGACAACAGATGTCATTGTTACTGGTTTTCTCATACACCTTCGTACCTAAGAACCAATGGTGACATAAAAGGATCAGTAAAATGGTTTATTACATTCTATACAATTAAATATCCCGCATTCGATCGCCCGTATGTCGCAGCTTGCGTAATTTCCTAGCAATTATTTTTGTTCCATTATTATGGGTGATAACCCGAGGTCCTCGTTGGTAGCCAACTTTCAAAGCTAAAGGTTGCGGGTTTGATTCAAAATATAAACATCTATGTCTATGAAACTAATATGAATATTTATTAAGAAAATATCTTTACGAATAGTCTCTGGCTCGAAATTCCGATCACCCAATCACTCTCACGTGACATTTACGTTTACTATTACATTATCGTGACTAAATACCTAATAATTTTGTAATAGGAGACTTAGATATAGTAGGTAGTTACAGCAAACCTGTATTCTAAGCTTATAGTCACGATAGCCGAGTTGATAGATGATCAGAATTCCAGTCAAGATACCCGAGTTCGATCCCCTGGTGGTAGCCTCGGCTTAGCCATAAAGACAACGACAGGCTCACACTTTGTCCCAAAAAATGTCTTCGGTGAAAAGTGGGTCGTAGAGACTAAATTGTCTAGACCTCTGTCTATTTATAAATAAGTTACAAAATCAAGTTACAAATAAACGTTAAATAGAACAATTAAAAGATAATTACTTAGCATAAATGATTCGATTTTGAGTAACCGACGTATTTATCATGCCTAAGTGATATTCATTTTAATTATTTTCTCGTTACCTAACCGTGAATATTTGATTACGTGTACAGCTTAGAAAATTCACTTTAATAAGAAACCGTAATACTTTATGTTAATTAACACTTAATTAATTTTCCGAGTGAATACGTAAGAACTTACCACCGCCTTCCTTCCTGTGGGTGTTGTCAGAGGCGACTAATAAATAGATACATAGACAGGGACAACATAACATACAATACACTGATCCCAAAGTATGTAGCAAAAATTTTTTTAATTATGAAACATTTCAAGTGATTTTGTGGAAATTAAATAAACAATTATTGTTATTTTAAAGCGTGTTATAGAATCGTAAACAATGAAGGTACCACGTCCAGTCCCGAGACAATGCAGCGAAAGTGTTTTCTGCTCTCTTTACTCTTCCGGGAATCGAATCCGGGAGCGCAGATTTGGAGACATCATGAAAACTGGTGTGCTACTTTTGACACGACCTTCGTAGGGTCGTCCGTTTGCTCATGTAAATTTAATTTAATTAATTAACAGCCTCTTAAAGTCCACTAAAGGTGTGTCCCAAAGAGAGAATTTGCACCAGATTTATTTATTTCCAGTATACACTATTCTTACAGGAAAAAACCCATTGCGATAGCTTAATCCAGATATTATTTAAGTAATAATATTTAAAAAATATAAAATATTACGAAATATTATATAAATATCTTTACGCAATTCCCTATACAGGAGTAGACAGATGTCTAGTCTAGACAACAAAGTAGGATCCAGGATCCGCTACCTGTTCCGTATTTATTTATTTACTTATTTATATATTTATTTTTTTATTTATTTATTGCACAAAAATAAATACCTTCACGTAATTCCCTTTAGTCTAGACAATTAAGTCCCTTTGACCCACCTTCCACCTTTTCGGGACAACGTGACAGGTGGAGGCCCGTCGCCGTCTTTATGTCCAAGCCAACGATATAATTCGTGTATAAGTTTTTTTCAAAAAACCATTAGTACGAGCCTGCCACCTTGTAATCTAACTCGGGTCCCTTGACTCGAAATTCGGCTATCGTGACTCTTCGTCGTATCGTACCCTTAAATATAATATTATGAATTATTTCGATGAAGATGGTTATTCCGCCTGTTAAAATAATCTGTCTGTTAGGTCTTTTCTATTTTAAAGGCTTTCTCTTGGTCCGACGACCTCCTGTCACCAGCTATGAAGTTCCGGGTTTTATTCGGGTCTGTATAGAAAACCACTTTTCATCATTGGGTCTCGAAAACTACGTGGTTGGAACTCAGGCGCAACGCAAATACCCATAGTTAGATCTAATCTTCACATTTTGTCTAGTTGTGGGATTATTAAACGTGTGGTAACGGTGTAAGAAAACTACCACTCCCTTTCTTCCCGTGGATGTCGTAAGAGACGACTAAGGGAAAAAGTCTAGAATATCGGCAACCGATAGGTGGCGGAATAACCATCTCTAAAAATATCAGACCAAAATAATCAGACTGAAGATGGGTAGCGGCGTCAGACGTGCGAGTGGTCTGCTACTGCGATCCCCAATCCGCTTGCCAAGTGTGGCGATTATGGCATATCCTCCCCTATTTGAGGGGTCTATATCCTGCAGTGGACTTTATGTATGTATGTATGTATGTATGTGGGAATATCGTATAAATGTTCAGCAGAAGGTTCACCGGAACCAACAATATTTTGAAAGTGGTCTATAAGAAACAAGTCTGGGAACCTCTATTGTAGATCTCTGACTGTCCCAGCATTGGGGAATGCGTAAACATAAATCATCTAGTAGAGTTCGCATTAAAATCTATGCTATTTAAGCGATAAGGCCGCACTTTGTACATTCCTTATATATAACCTTTTAAATACATATCGCGATAGAAGTGACGATAGTCGAGTGGTTGGGTGGTCGGAATTTCGAGTCAAGAGACCCGAGTTCGATCCCCAAATGGCAGGCTCGTACCAATGGGTTTTTCAAAAACTTATGTGCGAACTTTATCGATGGCTTGGACGTAAAGACGGCGACGGGCACACCACCTGTCACGTTGTCCCGTAATTGTCTTTGGTGGAAGGTGGGTCAAAGGGACTTAATTGTCTAGACTAAAGGGAATTACGTGAAGATATTTATTTTTGTGCAATAAATTAATAAATAAATAAATAAATACGGAACAGTTAGCGGATCCTGTTATCAAATAGGATCGCAATTAACGGTTAACGGAGACATCCAGCCCGGAATGGTGGGGCCACCACGATTATATGCATATCGCTTCAATTAAGCCATATTTGGCTTGTGTCCACATTTTTAAAATGGCTCAGAGGAGGTGAGGTCAAGTTTCCCTCCCACGCAGTGAGTCAGTTGCTTGCTTATGTGTTGTTTCTTTAGTTACAAATATCATATTCGTTAGTCACGACTAGGTAAATTAAATAAAAAAAAAGTCTTCACGCCATTACAGGGGTAGACAGAGGTCTAGACAATTAAGTCGTTTCGACCCACCTTCCAGCAAAGATATTTTGGGACAACGTGACTGGTGGTAAGCACGTCGTAGTCTATGTCCAAGCCATAATTTTTTTTTATAGCTAAAGGGAGGCAAACGAGCAGGTGGCTCACATAATGGTAAGTGATTACCGCCGCCCATGAACACCCGCAATACCAGAGGCATAGCATCTGCTATGCCTCTGGTATTGCGGGTGTTCATGGGCGGCAACGTATCTATGTTGCTGGCCTTGGAGTGCCCCCCCCCCAAAATTGGGGGGGGGTGTGTGGGTCTCCGATTACGGCCTGCCACCTGGAGGAGGAGGAGGAGGAAAATGTAGAAATGATGTTTCATTGCCGGGAATCAATCCCGGGACTTAAGAGCTGGCAACGCCATGGAAACCGGTGTGTGCCAATGGTCCATGAATGTCATTTAATACTTCTTATTTTTTAATATTAATTTTTATAGTAATTAAGTAGTTTCGATACACCTTCCACCGAAGATGTTTTGGGTGGTGAGCCCGTCGTCGTCTCAATGTCCAAGCCAATGATATAATTCGTAGATAACTTTTTTGAAAAAAACCCATTTGTACGAGCCTGCCACCTCGAACTCGGGTCTCTCGGTTCGAAATCCCGACCACCACTCGGCTATCGTGACTTTATTGTCTAGACGACTTAATAGTATACCTCTGTCTACCCCTGTATTGGGAATGGTGGGAAGATATTTATTTATTATTATTTTATTTATTTATAGTAAAGTCTTTCAATAGTACGTCGCCTTAACACCTACCGCATGATTTGTATTCGGTTTTATTGTTGAATACAATATTTGAAGCATTAAACCTTCGAGTATTGTTATCGACTGTAACTTAAGTAGGTATTCCGCATTCCATTCGCGCGTTTAATAAATTTAATGCATTTCAACTTAGTTGTTCTGCTGCTTATTATAAAAACGTTCGAAAAAATGAGTTAAAGTTAACAAAAGTAACGATAGCCGAGTGTTTGGGTGATCGGAATTCGAGTCAATAAGATGTGTTAGTTCGATCCCCAGGTGGTAGGGTTTTTTAAAAACTTATGTACTACTTAAATCTTTGGCTTGGATATAAAGACGGGGCCAAGATCACCACATGTCACGTTATCCCAAAAAATGTCTTCTGTAAAAGGTGGGTCAAAAGGGTCTAATTGTCTGGACCTCTATCTTCCCCAGTATTGGGAATGGGGTGAACATATTAAAACACCAGTTAAAGGTTTCGCACTAAGCTTAGTACTGCGTTAGCGCAACCTAATTGATATACGATAATTGACAAATAGTCACGATAGCCGAGTGGTTGGGTGGTCGGAATCTCGATTCGAGAGACCCGAGTTCGATCCCCAGGTGGCAGGCTCGTACCAATGGGTTTTTCAAAAAACTTATTTACGAATTACATCTTTGGCTTGAACTTAAAGGCGACGACGGGCTCACCACCTGTCACGTTGTACCGAAAATATATTCGGTGGAAGGTGGGTCGACGGGACTTAATTGTCTAGACTCGACCTCTGTCTACCCCTGTATTGGGAATTGCGTGAAGATATTTATTTATTATAATTGACAAATAAACTATCAAGAAATGTATAGTATAACTGTTGCTTGGAGTGCCGTTAAGCTATAAAACCAGATTAACGTTAATTTTTGATTTACAATAACTTATGTAATTTTACTGATTTTTAAAGCATATTTATGCTGAACTTTTATGTTATTAAATTAAAGAGAAAAAAGCTAAAATTTCAACTGATGCGTGTAAGAGCTGAGGCTCGGAGGTATGAGCGTCGCCACGGATCGGAGAAGGTCGCGGGTTCGAATCCCGCCCGTGTCAGTTGAAATTTTAACTTTTTTCTCTTTATGTTACAATAACTTATTTAAAATAAGCACAAACGTTAAAAAATAAATTGTATTGGGTTCTATATCTCCCATCTCGCCATCTATCAGTTGCCATAACATTATTCACCCACCTCTTACGACACCCACGGGAAGAAAGGGAGTGGCAATATTCTTACATCGTTATCACACGGTCAAATAATAATATTAGCAGTAGTATAATTTTACAAAAAATGTCATCAATTTTATTTAAGTTTAACCTTCAACTAACATAATCTTTGATTTATGTGAACTAATTTTCCTGCAGATTAAATCCTGTAGGTTAGTCTCTTTTTTAAGTCGCTTTGGTTTGTCGTTTGGGTGGAAAAGAAGTCGTCACTTCAAACATACATTGTTTAGTTTTCGTTTCAGCACTCAATGCATACCTTATATACGACGACCTCCGTGGACGAGTGGCATAAACACCGGTTCTCAAGGTGTCGCCATCTCGTGGTCCCGGGTTCGATTCTCGGTCGGGTCAATGTAGAAAACCACTTTTTCTACATTTTATATATATTGGAATCACTTCTGGCTTTATAACTTGTGTGCTCATGTCGTTTATTTAATTTTGTTGTGTGTATACCTGTAGATTTTATTTAGCAGAGAATTCACCATAGTGTGTTACAATTTTATAGTATTGTAGTGTTAGACAATTCAGTAAAGGACTATATTTCGGCTTATCATTGGTACATTAAAAACTCTTCTTCTTCCTGCCCTTATCCCATGCTATGTGGGATCGGCTGGTACATTAAAAACTATGATAGAAAAATAAAAAATCACCGATGATCAAAACGTTATAAAACTTACTGGCCACCACAAATCTTACCTTTAAATTGTAAAAAAAAACCATAATATAAACATTATTCTTAATTTAAATTTAACGGGCATTATGTCGTTTGGCTCTGTGGCGAATGAAACGGTAGCCCAACTGATAAATATGCAAATTCGGTGGAAGGTGGGTCGACGGGACTTAATTGTCTAGACTCGACCTCTGTCTACCCCTGTATTGAGAATTGCGTGAAGATATTTATTTATTATAATTGACAAATAGTCACGATAGCCGAGTGGTTGGGTGGTCGGAATCTCGATTCGAGAGACCCGAGTTCGATCCCCAGGTGGCAGGCTCGTACCAATGGGTTTTTCAAAAACTTATGTACGAATTACATCTTTGGCTTGGACTTAAAGGCGACGACGGGCTCACCACCTGTCACGTTGTACCGAAAATATCTTCGGTGGAAGGTGGGTCGACGGGACTTAATTGTCTAGACTCGACCTCTGTCTACCCCTGTATTGAGAATTGCGTGAAGATATTTATTTATTATAATTGACAAATAGTCACGATAGCCGAGTGGTTGGGTGGTCGGAATCTCGATTCGAGAGACCCGAGTTCGATCCCCAGGTGGCAGGCTCGTACCAATGGGTTTTTCAAAAACTTATGTACGAATTACATCTTTGGCTTGGACTTAAAGGCGACGACGGGCTCACCACCTGTCACGTTGTACCGAAAATATCTTCGGTGGAAGGTGGGTCGACGGGACTTAATTGTCTAGACTCGACCTCTGTCTACCCCTGTATTGAGAATTGCGTGAAGATATGTCAATAAAGCAGCCAAAACGTCTACAACACTGCAGTGTGTCAACGTCATGTATGCAGTTATAATCGGTGCCGTTAAAGAGAAATAAATGTATGTATACATTAAACATAATTGTTAAGAAATATGTGAGCTGAAGACGACAGATACAGTAAGACGATAGGTAATAAGGATAAGTAATGATGTACCAATTCATTTTAAAATATAGAAAGAGTTTTTTAATATCCATGGGGAGACAATTCCAAAGTCGTATCGCAGAACCGATTTATTCTCCGACCTCCTTGGTAATATCGGTTTTCAAGGTGTCGCCACCTCGAGGAGGTTCATGTTTACGAATTAATTGTTTAAAGGTAGCTCTCGTTTACTTTCTCACTACGTAATCTACGTAATTCAATGAACGATATCCTCCCAATGGTGTCCTCCCACAAGGTATTGTGACGACATCAACAATATTGCGGGGACTCAGGATCATTCTTTATAAGAATCTTTTCGGGAGTCCTAAATTCAGCAGTGGACTTTTGACAGGCTATTAAGAAAAGAAGAAAAAAATATAAAATATAAAAAAAAATGTCTTCACTATCCCAATACTGAGGTTGACAAATGTCTAAACCCTCGACTCACCTTCCACAGAAGACATCTTTCTGAATAAACGAGTAAGATAGACAAATAAAATCATGGTAGTTAAGATCTTAAAGAATTAGTTTTAAAATATAGAAAGAGTTTTTAATATCCATGGGGAGACAATTCCAAAGTCGTATCGCAGAACCGATTTATTCTCCGACCTCCTTGGTAATATCGGTTTTCAAGGTGTCGCCACCTCGAGGAGGTTCATGTTTACGAATTAATTGTTTAAAGGTAGCTCTCGTTTACTTTCTCACTACGTAATCTACGTAATTCAATGAACGATATCCTCCCAATGGTGTCCTCCCACAAGGTATTGTGACGACATCAACAATATTGCGGGGACTCAGGATCATTCTTTATAAGAATCTTTTCGGGAGTCCTAAATTCAGCAGTGGACTTTTGACAGGCTATTAAGAAAAGAAGAAAAAAATATAAAATATAAAAAAAAATGTCTTCACTATCCCAATACTGAGGTTGACAAATGTCTAAACCCTCGACTCACCTTCCACAGAAGACATCTTTCTGAATAAACGAGTAAGATAGACAAATAAAATCATGGTAGTTAAGATCTTAAAGAATTAGTTTTAAAATATAGATCCGAGTTAAATTTTTTACATAAGGCTAGTAGGGGGTTTCAAATTTATTATTTCACTAAAGGCAGCAGTTTCGAATTTGGAAATTTGCGGTCACATGATGCGGTAACCATGAATTTAAACTTGTAGTCTATAAAAATACATTGACGAAAGTAAATTTGTCTATCTTTCAATAATATTTTCTAGACTAACCCGAATTAGAATAACCCGGTAATCGAAATGCCCTAACCTCTAAGCTACAACGACTCTAAGGACATGTTCGTAATCATCTCGTAATACTACTATAGTTACTATCTTTAATTATGTAAATATAAAAAAAATGTCTTCACTATCCCAATACTGAGGTTGACAAATGTCTAAACCCTCGACTCACCTTCCACAGAAGACATCTTTCTGAATAAACGAGTAAGATAGACAAATAAAATCATGGTAGTTAAGATCTTAAAGAATTAGTTTTAAAATATAGATCCGAGTTAAATTTTTACATAAGGCTAGTAGGGGGTTTCAAATTTATTATTATTTTATTTATTATAATTGACAAATAGTCACGATAGCCGAGTGGTTGGGTGGTCGGAATCTCGATTCGAGAGACCCGAGTTCGATCCCCAGGTGGCAGGCTCGTACCAATGGGTTTTCAAAACTTATGTACGAATTACATCTTTGGCTTGGACTTAAAGGCGACGACGGGCTCACCACCTGTCACGTTGTACCGAAAATATCTTCGGTGGAAGGTGGGTCGACGGGACTTAATTGTCTAGACTCGACCTCTGTCTACCCCTGTATTGGGAATGGTGGGAAGATATTTATTTATTATAATTGACAAATAGTCACGATAGCCGAGTGGTTGGGTGGTCGGAATCTCGATTCGAGAGACCCGAGTTCGATCCCCAGGTGGCAGGCTCGTACCAATGGGTTTTTCAAAAACTTATGTACGAATTACATCTTTGGCTTGGACTTAAAGGCGACGACGGGCTCACCACCTGTCACGTTGTACCGAAAATATCTTCGGTGGAAGGTGGGTCGACGGGACTTAATTGTCTAGACTCGACCTCTGTCTACCCCTGTATTGGGAATGGTGGGAAGATATTTATTTATTATAATTGACAAATAGTCACGATAGCCGAGTGGTTGGGTGGTCGGAATCTCGATTCGAGAGACCCGAGTTCGATCCCCAGGTGGCAGGCTCGTACCAATGGGTTTTTCAAAAACTTATGTACTACTTAAATCTTTGGCTTGGACTTAAAGGCGACGACGGGCTCACCACCTGTCACGTTGTACCGAAAATATCTTCGGTGGAAGGTGGGTCGACGGGACTTAATTGTCTAGACTCGACCTCTGTCTACCCCTGTATTGGGAATGGTGGGAAGATATTTATTTATTATAATTGACAAATAAACTATCAATAAATGTATAGTATAACTGTTGCTTGGAGTGCCGTTAAGCTATAAAACCAGATTAACGTTAATTTTTGATTTACAATAACTTATTTAAAATAAGCACAAACGTTAAAAATAAATTGTATTGGGTTCTATATCTCCCATCTCGCCATCTATCAGTTGCCATAACATTATTCACCCACCTCTTACGACACCCACGGGAAGAAAGGAGTGGCAATATTCTTACATCGTTATCACACGGTCAAATAATAATATTAGCAGTAGTATAATTTTACAAAAATGTCATCAATTTTATTTAAGTTTAACCTTCAACTAACATAATCTTTGATTTATGTGAACTAATTTTCCTGCAGATTAAATCCTGTAGGTTAGTCTCTTTTAAGTCGCTTTGGTTTGTCGTTTGGGTGGAAAAGAAGTCGTCACTTCAAACATACATTGTTTAGTTTTCGTTTCAGCACTCAATGCATACCTTATATACGACGACCTCCGTGGACGAGTGGCATAAACACCGGTTCTCAAGGTGTCGCCACCTCGAGGAGGTTCATGTTTACGAATTTATTTGGTTCTTGTGTTCTTAAAAGGCAATTTTTAAATGTTTCAATTCGGTATATAATTTCTTGAGGTAGGTATCATTATTAATTTATCCGTGGGTGGCCCCACATTGGTTAAAAATATATTATATTGTATAACGACCGACAGAGTAATAACAATCAAATAAAAACAGGCAGCCTCATCGCTTCTCTTCCTGGCAACCTTAGAGAAGAGAATTCTTCTAAAGGAAACATAGGTTTACCAAATGAGAAAAATAATATAATATACATTAAAAATAGGCACATATAAAACAAAAGAGAAGATATACAGAAAGTACTTCAAAATCCTTTGAGCAATACGTACCTAAAAATACTAAAAAATGTTATCATTTGAAACCTAACGTTTTGCTATATATATATATATATATATATATATATATATATATATATATATATATATATATATATATATATATATATATATATATATATATATATATATATATATATATATATATATATATATATATATATATATATATATATATATATATATATATATATATATATATATATATATATATATATATATATATATATATATATATATATATATATATATATATATATATATATATATATATATATATATATATATATATATATATATATATATATATATATATATATATATATATATATATATATATATATATATATATATATATATATATATATATATATATATATATATATATATATATATATATATATATATATATATATATATATATATATATATATATATATATATATATATATATATATATATATATATATATATATATATATATATATATATATATATATATATATATATATATATATATATATATATATATATATATATATATATATATATATATATATATATATATATATATATATATATATATATATATATATATATATATATATATATATATATATATATATATATATATATATATATATATATATATATATATATATATATATATATATATATATATATATATATATATATATATATATATATATATATATATATATATATATATATATATATATATATATATATATATATATATATATATATATATATATATATATATATATATATATATATATATATATATATATATATATATATATATATATATATATATATATATATATATATATATATATATATATATATATATATATATATATATATATATATATATATATATATATATATATATATATATATATATATATATATATATATATATATATATATATATATATATATATATATATATATATATATATATATATATATATATATATATATATATATATATATATATATATATATATATATATATATATATATATATATATATATATATATATATATATATATATATATATATATATATATATATATATATATATATATATATATATATATATATATATATATATATATATATATATATATATATATATATATATATATATATATATATATATATATATATATATATATATATATATATATATATATATATATATATATATATATATATATATATATATATATATATATATATATATATATATATATATATATATATATATATATATATATATATATATATATATATATATATATATATATATATATATATATATATATATATATATATATATATATATATATATATATATATATATATATATATATATATATATATATATATATATATATATATATATATATATATATATATATATATATATATATATATATATATATATATATATATATATATATATATATATATATATATATATATATATATATATATATATATATATATATATATATATATATATATATATATATATATATATATATATATATATATATATATATATATATATATATATATATATATATATATATATATATATATATATATATATATATATATATATATATATATATATATATATATATATATATATATATATATATATATATATATATATATATATATATATATTGCGGGGACTCAGGATCATTCTTTATAAGAATCTTTTCGGGAGTCCTAAATTCAGCAGTGGACTTTGACAGGCTATTAAGAAAGAAGAAAAATATAAAATATAAAAAATGTCTTCACTATCCCAATACTGAGGTTGACAAATGTCTAAACCCTCGACTCACCTTCCACAGAAGACATCTTTCTGAATAAACGAGTAAGATAGACAAATAAAATCATGGTAGTTAAGATCTTAAAGAATTAGCTTTAAAATATAGATCCGAGTTAAATTTTTTACATAAGGCTAGTAGGGGGTTTCAAATTTATTATTTCACTAAAGGCAGCAGTTTCGAATTTGGAAATTTGCGGTCACATGATGCGGTAACCATGAATTTAAACTTGTAGTCTATAAAAATACATTGACGAAAGTAAATTTGTCTATCTTTCAATAATATTTTCTAGACTAACCCGAATTAGAATAACCCGGTAATCGAAATGCCCTAACCTCTAAGCTACAACGACTCTAAGGACATGTTCGTAATCATCTCGTAATACTACTATAGTTACTATCTTTAATTATGTAAAATATGTGCAAAGAAAATTATTTTCATAATATATACTAACATATTAATGCCGATAATACGAGAATATACCACTATCTGATTACAGTTATTAAACGTTTATGAATCAAATTTAAGTGTCAAAAAGTGACAACCAGATATACACTATAATTCGACCAATTTCAATCAATATCTTAGTTATTAAATTGTCTAAGCTATAGAGTATACTTTCGTAATTGACTGTGTCAATTAAAGATTTTCAAGATTTTGTTACTACAGTAAACTAAAAACAGCATAATGTAAATGGTCCCAGCAATTTTCCGTGTGGTTACAGCGTATGAATGTACCACACCCATTCTTCTAGTTCGTGCTGAGTGGCTAGCTGCGTCTAAGGTGCGAGGTGTTTGGTACATCGATCGCCAAAGCGTGGCGATAGCGGCAATCGCTTATATATATATATATATATATATATATATATATATATATATATATATATATATATATATATATATATATATATATATATATATATATATATATATATATATATATATATATATATATATACATATATATATATATATATATATATATATGTATATATATATATGTATATATATATATATATATATGTATATATATATATATATATATATATATATATATATATATATATATATATATATATATATATATATATATATATATATATATATATATATATATATATATATATATATATATATATATATATATATACATATATATATATATATATATATATATATATATATATATATATATATATATATATATATATATATATATATATATATATATATATATATATATATATATATATATATATATATATATATATATATATATATATATATATACATATATATATATACATATATATATATACATATATATATATATATATATATATATATATATATAGATTCGATAGCCGAGTGGTTGGGTAATCGGAATGCGAGTCACGAGACTCGAGTCCAATCCCCAGGCTCATACCAATGGGTTTAAAAAAAAACTTAAGTACGATTTATGTCGTTGGCATGGACAAAAAGACGGCGACGGGCGCACCACCTGTCACGTTGTCCCAAAAAATGTCTTCGGTGTGAGATGGGTCGAAAAGACTCAATTGTCGAGACCTCTGCCTACCCCAGTATTGGGAATGGCGTGAAGATTTTTTCAATACAAATAGGTGTGCAGAGATTAGACTCCGTTGCATATATTTACAGTTGCGGTGTCGATTATATGGTACAAACCGTACACCACTTTCCCACATTTTCTCGAGTTAGGTTCGTTCTGGATGTTTATGGACAACCTTTGTTGTTTCTGTTTCCTTAATACATGTGCTTTAGCCACTTTCGGATCAGAACAATGTTAGTGATGTTGTTAGTATTTATGTATTATCTATCAATGTATTTGTCTTTAAATAGTCTTATCTACGTATTAGTATCTACACATTATCCCTTAGACAGACATAGCCAAGTGGTTAGGTGATCGTAATTCGAGAGACCCGAGTTCGATCACCAGGTGACAGGCGTGTACCAATGGTATTTTCAAAACCTATTTACGATTCATATAGATATTATTGGCAGATAGATTCATATATATATATATATATATATATATATATATATATATATATATATATATATATATATATATATATATATATATATATATATATATATATATATATATATATATATATATATATATATATATATATATATATATATATATATATATATATATATATATATATATATAGATTCGATAGCCGAGTGGTTGGGTGATCGTAATTCGAGAGACCCGAGTTCGATCCCCAGGTGACAGGCGTGTACCAATGGTATTTTCAAAACCTATTTACGATTCATATAGATATTATTGACAGATAGATTCATATATACGATTATTGGCTTGGTCATAAAGACGGCAACAGGATCACCACCTGTCACGTTGTACCGAAAATATCTTCGGTGGAAGGTGGGTCGACGGGACCTAATTGTCTAGACTCGACCTCTGTCTACCCCTGTATTGGGAATGGCGTGAAGATTTTTTCAATACAAATAGGTGTGCAGAGATTAGACTCCGTTGCATATATTTACAGTTGCGGTGTCGATTATATGGTACAAACCGTACACCACTTTCCCACATTTTCTCGAGTTAGGTTCGTTCTGGATGTTTATGGACAACCTTTGTTGTTTCTGTTTCCTTAATACATGTGCTTTAGCCACTTACTTTCGGATCAGAACAATGTTAGTGATGTTGTTAGTATTTATGTATTATCTATCAATGTATTTGTCTTTAAATAGTCTTATCTACGTATTAGTATCTACATATTATCCCTTAGACAGACATAGCCAAGTGGTTAGGTGATCGTAATTCGAGAGACCCGAGTTCGATCCCCAGGTGACAGGCGTGTACCAATGGTATTTTCAAAACCTATTTACGATTCATATAGATATTATTGGCAGATAGATTCATATATACGATTATTGGCTTGGTCATAAAGACGGCAACAGGATCACCACCTGTCACATTGTCCGGAAAATATCTTCGGTAGAAGGTGGGTCGAAGAGACTTAATTGTCTAGACTAGACCTCTGTCTACCCCTGTATTGGGAATGGCGTAAAGATATTTTTTTATTATCCCTAAGTTAATGTACCCTATCTACCAATATATGTCTTTACGTAATTGTCGTTAAATCGCACTACTTTAGATTAAGGCGTGTCAAATACACTTGTATTCAAACGTGTTAATATTTAGCGTTTCCCTGTTTTGTGTGTTTCATTATAATAATTGAACTGACACTTTTAACTTAAAATTACATTAAGTTTTTGACCTCAACTATAAAGAAGGGATTTGAATACCGTCAACCGACAATAATTTAAAATAATGTGACACACAGAATAAGAAACATACTAAAGTAAGACTTTAGTATGTTTCTTATACTTTTAATTTAAAATATCTTTTACGAAGTGCAGCACAAAATTGAAAATTCACATTCGACCTTTGATCCACGTCAATAAAACAAGTTGGTTGGGTGATCGTAATTCTAGTCAAGAGACCCGAGTTCGATCCCCAGGTTACAGGCGCGTACCAATGGGTTTTTCAAAACCTATGTACGATTCATATCGTTGGCTTGGACATAAAGATGGCGACGGGCTCACCACCTGTCACGTTGTACCAAAATATGTTCGGTGGAAGGTCGGTCGAAGGGGCTTAACTGTCCAGAGTAAGACCACTGTCTACCCCTGTATTGGGAATGGCGTGAAGATAGTTTGATATCCTGCCTGTTCCTAAACTCCATAGATTGAGTCATTCATGGGTTGGTGTGTTCTACTACAAAATCCCAATAAATGTACAAAGCCTTTTTTTCAGTTTCAAGTAACAGTTTCAAGGCATCAAAGAAAAACTGTACAAATATATTTATATTTCTTCTCCATTATAGGAATCTGAAAAGTCCCGATAGGCAAGTGGTTCGGTGGTCGGAATTTCGAGTCCAGAGATCCGAGTTCGTACCCAAGTGGCAGGCTCGTACCAATGAGTTTTTCAAAAAACTTATGTACGAATTACATCGTTGGCTTGGACATGAAGGCGGCGACAGGCTCACCACCTGTCACGAAGTCCCGAAAATATCTTCGGTGGAAGGTGGGTCAAAGGGACTTAATTGTCTAGACCTCTGTCTACCCCTGTATTGGGAATTGCGTGAAGATATTTATATTTATTTATTTATTTATTATAGGAATCTTATTACAAAACGTTGGTAGATTAAAAGAAAACAATCTTTAGTACGAATGTATTGTACTTATATCGATGAATTAATCATTTAATTTAAAAAATGCTTATAGTTTGACATATAAGTTAAACAAAAATAAAATTCTTTTTTAGTAAATCACTCATCTTCGTTATCCAAGTGTCACAGCTACGGTACATTATTTAAAACTAAGAGATAGAAATAAACTCTAATAAACACTTAGCAAATTACAAATGTCACAATTGGCTACGCTTTAATTTTCATTTGTAACCACGATCTCGAATTTAAATGTTACGTCAAGGTATAGCACGAAGAGAAAGGAAGATGTCGGTCGAGCTAGATATTAGGCGAGCTAGACATTAGGCGAGCTAGATATGCGATCTGCATGCTCTAACAATGCAGTCGTATCTATTTCCAAGATGAAAATGACACCTGGAGAAATTGTAACGATCGTAGGCCGGACCGCAAGACAGCCCTTACTATTGATATTCAACTGACCGGAGAAATCTGAGATAACTTTCAATATATTCAATTATATCTGAATGTAGTAATGATTTGGTAGGTTAGTGGTTGGGGCGCTCGATCTAGAATGAGAGTGGTCCAGTTTTGTACCGCGACAATTGTTATTTGCAACTTTAAGTACTGAAGTACTAATTTTAAGAATGAAGGAAAACATTGCAAGGAAACTTGCATATCTGAGAAGTAACATAAAAAAATAAATAATATTATTAGATTACCTCTGGTTTTCATGGTGTCAGCTGAGGTCTCTGGTTCGGTTTCCGGACGGATTAATGTAGAAAATATGATTTTCAGTCTGATTGTTTGAGGCTACCAATTCCATAAAACTAGTTTCTAGTTCAAATACAATACTAGTTCTTTGTTACTAATTCCATAACACCAGTTCTTCAGATTACTTTTTTATATTTCTAGCTTTGTCTAGACAATTAATCGCCTATATGTTTTGTAGTATACATAGGAATGCGTGAAGATAAAAAAAACCTGCGGCTCAACTTCACCAAGTGGCATTTTTAACAATACAATGTTGCCCAATTTTTAATTGAAATTTTAAAGCATGTAAGTTTTGCTAAACTTTGTGTTATTAAATTAAAAATAAAAAAGTTTCTTAAATTTCAACTGACACGGGCGGGGTTCGAACCCGCGACCTTGCCGAACCGTCGCAATGCTGTTACCTCTGAGACACCGTGTCTTACACGCGTCAGTTGAAAATTTAAATCTCTTTTCTCTTTCTTTATTTGTTCATTGGCATTGGCCCCGAAAATATTTTCGATGGAAGGTGGGTCGAAGGGACTTAATTGTCTAGACTACACCTCTGTCTACCCCTGTATTGGGAATTGCGTTGATCGTAATTGGCAAATTTTAAAAACATTTTTTCTCATCAATTTAATACATTGTTGATTCAAACGACATTATCAATCACACAATGAAGTAGGTGTTCATCAAAGCGGCAGCCACCAGGGATTAGCGTACCGCACTAATTTGTACCAGCTGTAAATCTAGCTGGAATGTACCACGGTGCGTGCGTTTGGTATTTTTGTTTTATAGCGACAGACCAGCATTGCGCCGCGGTAATGACCATAAGTCTATCTTAGAGTGTCGTATTAAGAACGTTTCGTCGACTATCCTGTTGATTTATGACGTTACACGAATCGGGCGTAAGTTATGAGCGCAAGCGATTTTAAATAATTCACATTCAATATGGTATATGGAACTTAAAATGCTTTGTTTCCGTAGATCTTATGTAGAATGAGTTCAAATGTCCAATGAGCCTTTAAACGTTTATTTGTTGCTATACGTTGTTTTTTTTATTAATCTTTATTTATTTAGGGGCTTTTATCCTTTTTGGATATGCCAGCCCCACCCTAATCTGATATAAAATTTTAAATCAACATTCATTTATAAAAGCTGAATGCGTTGTTATATATACCCTAGATTTACTATATTTACTTAAACGGCCTTTTCTTAAAATAGTGCTAAATAATGCTTTTCTGTATTCACCAAATAAATGGTTTATCTATCTAAGATTTTCCCAATAAAAGTATAGAACGTTCGTGACACGGTATTTCTAATGAAATTTATTCGTTCAGACGCTTAGTCATGATGTGGCTACAAACAAACATAAAGACAACGTTGTCTTTATATTATTTTCATCGTTAGAAATCTAGATTTTATTAAATTAAAGAGAAATTTAAAAATCATCTGAATCCGGCAGCCTCGCTATCTACATCTATATGGTATATTTTTATTGATTCTATTATAAATGAAATAATAGCTAATAAACAATAAAATGCAATTATAAATTTAGGGATGGCGTTATTGTATTGGTGTCTTCATAGTAGAAAAGAGTGAGTAAGAGAAAAGATTAAGAAGTTGGAATAATTTCTGGAAGATTTCGACAACACTCCTAAGATGCGTACAAAAGAGATAATTAAAATTTCAGCTGATGCGTGTGTGACACGGTGGCTCGGATGTAAGCGCTTTGCCACGGTACGGCAAACTGCGCAGTTTGAAATCCAGACAGTATCAATTGATTTTTTAATATACATGCTAAAATTCAATAAATGCATGATAAAAGCATAAAATTTATACTTTTATCATGCATTTACTGAATTTTAGCATGTATATTTTTTATATATAATGTATTTTAAACGCGATTCCATAAGGACGACTTCCTGGACGAGTGGCGTACACACCGGTGTTCAAGGTATCGCCAGCTCAGTGGTCCCAGGTTTCATTCCCAGTCGGGTCAATGTAGAAAACACTTTTTCTACACTTTCAAATGCTTAAGCTGCGATAGTTTGCTGCTTAAGTCACGATAGCCGAGTGATAGGTTGGTCGGAATTTTGAGAGACTCGAGTTCGATCTCCAGGTGGCAGGCTCGTATCAATAGGAATGGCGTGGGATTTTTTTTTTCAAATTGACACTACCAAATTCTAGGACGACTCTTTAATGTTGTCCCTATCTATGTATATATTTATTTAAACGAGAAATCGCTCAACTCGTATACCTAGTCCCATATAAACAAGGAACAGGGGCGCCTCTTGAGTCCGTCCAGGAATATCGCATATGCGACTATATGCGCGACGAGCGTGACGAAACGCGAACGGGTTCCGCGCGTTGCGTAATGCATCCTGTCTCCGTTGCCTGTCCTCGCGCTGGAGTTAAAGGGCCCAGGAATTTGATAAATGTCCGCCGCTCGGATCCGGGATAGGGTAGCATATATGCTAATAGCGGTATTATCTTAGCCTCCGTTTAATTAGAGAATTCTACTAATTAACAGTAATAAATAAAATAAATATATATAACCCTTGACTCTTTCTTCTTCGAGCAATTTGCTTATAATATCTTCGAAGGTGCGTTACAACCTACCTCGACCATTCTAAAAAAAATATCTTCACGCCATTCCCAATAGAGGGGTACACATAGGTCTAGTCTAGACAATTAAGTCCCTTCGACCCACCTTCCACCGAAGATATTTTCGGGACAACGTGACAGGTGGTGAGCCCGTCGCCGTCTTTATGTCCAAGCCAACGATATTCGTACATAAGTTTTTTTTTAAAACCCATTGGTACGAGCCTGCCGACTGGGAATCGAACTGGGGTCTATGTGATGATTCGAAATTACGACCACCCAACCACTCGGCTATCTTGACGTACTAGTGACTAATTACCAGTAATGTTATAAATTTGAATATAGGTGTGTCTGTGAATTTTTTTTGAGTTGGGTGAAAATGGTCTAATAGTCCAACTGATCAAGAATTATAGTTTGTAATCCTGTGTAGCCTAGCATGTTTTGCTTTGTTTTTACGTAGTATGCAAATTAGATAAAAAAATCATACTACTCATTTTTCTCACCTATCCCAACTTTGGTGTAGACAGAGGTCTAGACAATTGAGTCCTTTCGACCCACCTTTCACCGAAGACATGTCACACACGTAAATAGGAGACGGGCTCACCTTTCACTATGTCCACGAAAATGTCATCGTAGAAAGGTGAATCGAAAGAACTTAATTGTATGGACCTCTACCTGGGGAAAAAGGTCCATACAATTAAGTCCTTTCGACCCACCATTCATTTTATTATTGGGAATGAGATCCATAAAAGATATTTTATTCTTATGCAATACGTCATTATCAACTCTATTAATTAAACGAGTAACGTCAATTTAGAATCTTAATATAGCACAAAACTGAATACTAACAGAGCGATAGATGTTTATGCATATTGAGCAGTCAATCAAAAAGACGTGGAATGCCGCTGCCGTCTAAACATAGACAGGACACTTTAATAACCAGTCCGCTTAAGTCGTCAAATAATTCATAGCTAGTTTTTAGCCTCGTACCTGCGTAGATGCTTTTATCAGTCGATAACTTTGTACTGGATGCAATCGCTATGTTAGAAGATAAAAAAAGTATATAATTCTAAACGTTGGCTCGTAATCGAATGCTTGGTCAGCATTTCTATTGGTTTTTGAGCGCGCAGGTGTGTAACTTACTTAAACAAACCATAAACAGTTCAGGGGGACGTTCACCTCTCGCGTATGAAGGATTTGCAATAATCCCATATGCGAAACACGTAAGACAACTAATCGTATAATCTACGACTAATCTAATAAGCAATGATATTTCCGAAAGAAAGAGGTGGAAAATTATATTAACAATTTGATTTAATGTTAATTTTTGTGACTCCAAGAGTAATTTTACATTTTTTGTAACCTTTATTTTTGTATTTTTCTTTGTGATATGGCATAAAGCATATATAAAAAAATATGAAAAAATAATTACCACAGAGTAAGTACACATTTCGCTGTATGTTTTTATTCTTTTCGAAACAATAAAAATATATGTCAGAATTAAAATTAATATTTTTTTCTGATTATTATTAGCTAGCAATGTTAACTTAATCGTTATGACGCAAATTTTTAAAACCTTATATTTTATATCGTAATTTTAACATTGGTTCACTACTAACTTATTTCAACAATTATTTGAAAAACTATAATATTAGAGAATTTGAAAAACCTCGTTTACATTATAAAAAGACTGAAAACTTTCTACCTGCTATTTTTACAGTATATATGAATCAAATAATCTAAATTATATTACATTGACTCAACCATATTCTAGGACGATTGGCGTACACACCGGTTTTCTTGGTGTTATCAGCTCTGAGGTACCGGGTTCGTATCCCGGAAGAGGTAATTTAGAAAACCACTTTTTCTACATTGTTTGGGTGTTTGTGATACCTTCGTTGTTTCTGATTCCATAACACAAGTCCTTCAGCTTCTTAGTTTGAACTTGAATCTGAACAATGTGTGATGTTGTCCTTATCTCTTTATGTATTTTTAGGGTACATGGATGCTGCACCTAAAAGAGAAAGGTTAAGTTAAAGAAGAAGAGGATTATATGTCCCTACTATCACTTAATACGCCAAATAATCAACATTGTTGTTCTTCTTCTTTCTTTGGTTTTCTCAAAATGTACATTGTAACGTCTGTCATTGCGGTGTGACGGGATCTGTCATCTAATAAATTACTAATTATTTTCTATTATATCCAACGATCTTAAATTCTTTATAATATAAATAACTCGTCTATCGTTAGCATAGTTGGCTTGCCTTAAAATTGTTTGTTTATTTTGCAGTTCGCTCAGATGATTAACAAATCTTGTTCGATCAAAGATTATATCCGCGACTGGTCGTAGCCGCTGGTGACAAGAGGGCTGGTTCTTTTCTCGCTCAACGGTTGTCTAACCACTTAACGTGGAAATACAGCCAGCGTTCTTGGTACCACAACGAATAGGCTGTACGATTATAGCAGTTTTTAGTTAATAAGTATTGTAAATATAAACATAATTTTGTTTCTGTAAATGAAAAATTGCATAATTAAAGTTAGTTTATTGGCTAAAAAATCTTATTACTATTAATGAGAAATAATTATTTAATAATTTCGATTGTTAAATTTGTATACCGGCAATTTAACAATCGAAATTTGCAATTTGCATATTCGTGTTTCTGTCGAAAATAAAACAATTTTTAAATGCAATATCGATCTTAATTGCCAGCCGTGTACTCGATGCAACATAAATTTTAATTGAATTTTCACAGTTTCATTTCAAATTTGCAGAAAAAAAAATACAGATATGAGTGCGAAAATAATAAGCGTCCTGTTTATAATGATTATATGCCGGGGTATGTTGAATGCAAATATTATAACTATAATTAAACATATTTTTAATATCATTAACCATATAATAATTAAGCTACCTACTTTAGAAGTCACGATAGCCCAATGGTCGGGTGGTCGGGATTCGAGTCAAGAGACTCGAGTTCGATCGGTAACAGCATAGGTATTCAAACAATATTGTTTGTACAGAACTGAAATAGAGATCTGCCGCTGTAGCTATAGCAAGACGTATTTAATTTTTTTACACCACAAACATGTAAAAGTATCATAAAAATATTACCTCTTTCAGATTTTTACATTTGCAACTGTTTCGATCTTGAATTCGAAGGAACAGTTAAAATGGGAAATGACTTATTACATCACTTTCGTAAATATGCACAACAATTGAAAGATATAAATATGCCAAGTAAAATTATCCAATTACCTTTAAGTGTTTCCGCTCCATTGCCAACAGGGCCAACCCCTAAAAATTTGATTGGTAAGCATGAAAAATTTTTGAGAACAAACAAGGAGAAAAACAAGTCTACACTAAATAACTTCAAAAATTACAAAAAAGAAAGAAGTTTTAATAAAATAAAAAATGTTGCGAAATATTTGGCTACGTACCTGAAAATAGAACGAAACGTTATGTCTATCGTTGAAGATGCTACTAAAGCCTTTGTAACAGAAATTGACACCGTCAATACAGTTTTCGATAGTACACAAAAATCGGACGTTCTCAAAGAATTAAAACTAATCGATCTTATTGAAACATCAAATACAATGCTATATAATGAAGAGAAGAAACTACTTAATAAATTAATAGATGAATCTGATTCTATTTCAAACAAAACCATAACGGAGGCTGTAGAATTTCTTCAGAAAAACAAAATGAACAACAAAAAGGAAGATTTCGTTTATGTATGCCGAGAACATAAAGTTTGTAGAGCTTTTCCTGGTTTTTCAGATTTTTTAGCAAACTTACTGAGCGAATTTCTGAAGCTACCTGATAACAAATTCAAATCAGTCATTGTAATTTTAAACGAAATATTTCAAGAAAAGGTGGATATCTTTAAACGGGTTCTAGGAAACAAAGCCTCGAAAATAATCTCAAAATTAGCATCACTTGCACCAGACCATGATTCAAAAGCCCGTGAACTACTTTCCGTGATTCGCGCATTTATAAGTAATAGGCATAAATATGACTTAGGACATGATGAAGTAACAAAAACACGAACACTGGCTGGTCGAATCTTTTTAGATATCATTGATAAAGTTTTTAATAATGATGGCGAAGAATTGCTAACTTTGAAGTTTGATAACGCAGTAAAATCAGTAAAAGATTGGAGTGACTCAAATCACAGAGTTGACATACGGAACGTACTCAGTAAATTTGTTGCTTATTGTATAGATGTTTTTAAATATAACGGTGAAGGTGAAATGGAGGACGAGATGAAAGCGTTAGTAGAAATTATTGTGAAGGGAAACTTAAAACCGAATTCAGTTTATAATTATCTTTTTACTAAAGGCTCTAGGTATTTGAGAAATAAATTTTGAGTAAAGACGAGTCAAATTACTGGTCACTGTATTATTTCAAAAAAATGTGAACACTATGTGAATATCCCTTTTATTTCAAATTTTTTATTGGGTTTTATTAGGTATTTTAATTATTGAACATGTGGTGTACGGCATGGTAAGAACCACTATTCTATCATCTACCATTATCCTATCATCATTGTCGCTTAAAATAATTTAATAATTCATCTACATTTTCATTGTTTATAACGGCGTCGATGGCGATAGACTCACCACTTGTCACGTTGTCCCAAAAAGACTTTGGTGACAACTTTTTTTTTGTTGACATTGTCTGAACTTCGGTCTGTCCCTGTATTGGGAAAATTCGTAAAGATATAAATAAATTAGAATAATTAGTAATTGTTTCGGTTCTTGGATTAGATTTATGGATTACCATGATGGACTTTTAAGATGATAGCGATAATTGCATATTTAGTTAGCACCTGAGTTAAGTATTGTGTCGAAAGGTTTTTTTCAAAGCTGAAGTGGTGATTAATCAGACCTTATAAATTTTAAATTTCTTTCGACTGTTTCCTCTACCTTCGTTGTTTCTGATTCCATAACACAAGTCCTTCAGCTTCTTAGTTTGAACTTGAATCTGAACAATGTGTGATGTTGTCCTTATCTCTTTATGTATTTTTAGGGTACATGGATGCTGCACCTAAAAGAGAAAGGTTAAGTTAAAGAAGAAGAGGATTATATGTCCCTACTATCACTTAATACGCCAAATAATCAACATTGTTGTTCTTCTTCTTTGGTTTTCTCAAAATGTACATTGTAACGTCTGTCATTGCGGTGTGACGGGATCTGTCATCTAATAAATTACTAATTATTTTCTATTATATCCAACGATCTTAAATTCTTTATAATATAAATAACTCGTCTATCATTAGCATAGTTGGCTTGCCTTAAAATTGTTTGTTTATTTTGCAGTTCGCTCAGATGATTAACAAATCTTGTTCGATCAAAGATTATATCCGCGACTGGTCGTAGCCCCTGGTGACAAGAGGGCTGGTTCTTTTCTCGCTCAACGGTTGTCTAACCATTTAACGTGGAAATACAGCCAGCGTTCTTGGTACCACAACGAATAGGCTGTACGATTATAGCAGTTTTTAGTTAATAAGTATTGTAAATATAAACATAATTTTGTTTCTGTAAATGAAAAATTGCATAATTAAAGTTAGTTTATTGGCTAAAAAATCTTGTTACTATTAATGAGAAATAATTATTTAATAATTTCGATTGTTAAATTTGTATACCGGCAATTTAACAATCGAAATTTGCAATTTGCATATTCGTGTTTCTGTCGAAAATAAAACAATTTTTAAATGCAATATCGATCTTAATTGCCAGCCGTGTACTCGATGCAACATAAATTTTAATTGAATTTTCACAGTTTCATTTCAAATTTGCAGAAAAAAATACAGATATGAGTGCGAAAATAATAAGCGTCCTGTTTATAATGATTATATGCCGGGGTATGTTGAATGCAAATATTATAACTATAATTAAACATATTTTTAATACCATTAACCATATAATAATTAAGCTACCTACTTTAGAAGTCACGATAGCCCAATGGTCGGGTGGTCGGGATTCGAGTCAAGAGACTCGAGTTCGATCGGTAACAGCATAGGTATTCAAACAATATTGTTTGTACAGAACTGAAATAGAGATCTGCCGCTGTAGCTATAGCAAGACGTATTTAATTTTTTTACACCACAAACATGTAAAAGTATCATAAAATATTACCTCTTTCAGATTTTTAGCAAACTTACTGAGCGAATTTCTGAAGCTACCTGATAACAAATTCAAATCAGTCATTGTAATTTTAAACGAAATATTTCAAGAAAAGGTGGATATCTTAAACGGGTTCTAGGAAACAAAGCCTCGAAAATAATCTCAAAATTAGCATCACTTGCACCAGACCATGATTCAAAAGCCCGTGAACTACTTTCCGTGATTCGCGCATTTATAAGTAATAGGCATAAATATGACTTAGGACATGATGAAGTAACAAAACACGAACACTGGCTGGTCGAATCTTTTAGATATCATTGATAAAGTTTTTAATAAAATAAAAATGTTATGAAATATTTGGCTACGTACCTGAAAATAGAACGAAACGTTATGTCTATCGTTGAAGATGCTACTAAAGCCTTTGTAACAGAAATTGACACCGTCAATACAGTTTTCGATAGTACACAAAAATCGGACGTTCTCAAAGAATTAAAACTAATCGATCTTATTGAAACATCAAATACAATGCTATATAATGAAGAGAAGAAACTACTTAATAAATTAATAGATGAATCTGATTCTATTTCAAACAAAACCATAACGGAGGCTGTAGAATTTCTTCAGAAAACAAAATGAACAACAAAAGGAAGATTTCGTTTATGTATGCCGAGAACATAAAGTTTGTAGAGCTTTTCCTGGTTTTTCAGATTTTTAGCAAACTTACTGAGCGAATTTCTGAAGCTACCTGATAACAAATTCAAATCAGTCATTGTAATTTTAAACGAAATATTTCAAGAAAAGGTGGATATCTTAAACGGGTTCTAGGAAACAAAGCCTCGAAAATAATCTCAAAATTAGCATCACTTGCACCAGACCATGATTCAAAAGCCCGTGAACTACTTTCCGTGATTCGCGCATTTATAAGTAATAGGCATAAATATGACTTAGGACATGATGAAGTAACAAAACACGAACACTGGCTGGTCGAATCTTTTAGATATCATTGATAAAGTTTTTAATAAAATAAAAATGTTATGAAATATTTGGCTACGTACCTGAAAATAGAACGAAACGTTATGTCTATCGTTGAAGATGCTACTAAAGCCTTTGTAACAGAAATTGACACCGTCAATACAGTTTTCGATAGTACACAAAAATCGGACGTTCTCAAAGAATTAAAACTAATCGATCTTATTGAAACATCAAATACAATGCTATATAATGAAGAGAAGAAACTACTTAATAAATTAATAGATGAATCTGATTCTATTTCAAACAAAACCATAACGGAGGCTGTAGAATTTCTTCAGAAAACAAAATGAACAACAAAAGGAAGATTTCGTTTATGTATGCCGAGAACATAAAGTTTGTAGAGCTTTTCCTGGTTTTTCAGATTTTTAGCAAACTTACTGAGCGAATTTCTGAAGCTACCTGATAACAAATTCAAATCAGTCATTGTAATTTTAAACGAAATATTTCAAGAAAAGGTGGATATCTTAAACGGGTTCTAGGAAACAAAGCCTCGAAAATAATCTCAAAATTAGCATCACTTGCACCAGACCATGATTCAAAAGCCCGTGAACTACTTTCCGTGATTCGCGCATTTATAAGTAATAGGCATAAATATGACTTAGGACATGATGAAGTAACAAAACACGAACACTGGCTGGTCGAATCTTTTAGATATCATTGATAAAGTTTTTAATAATGATGGCGAAGAATTGCTAACTTTGAAGTTTGATAACGCAGTAAAATCAGTAAAAGATTGGAGTGACTCAAATCACAGAGTTGACATACGGAACGTACTCAGTAAATTTGTTGCTTATTGTATAGATGTTTTAAATATAACGGTGAAGGTGAAATGGAGGACGAGATGAAAGCGTTAGTAGAAATTATTGTGAAGGGAAACTTAAAACCGAATTCAGTTTATAATTATCTTTTACTAAAGGCTCTAGGTATTTGAGAAATAAATTTTGAGTAAAGACGAGTCAAATTACTGGTCACTGTATTATTTCAAAAATGTGAACACTATGTGAATATCCCTTTATTTCAAATTTTTTATTGGGTTTTATTAGGTATTTTAATTATTGAACATGTGGTGTACGGCATGGTAAGAACCACTATTCTATCATCTACCATTATCCCATCATTGTCGCTTAAAATAATTTAATAATTCATCTACATTTTCATTGTTTGTAACGGCGTCGATGGCGATAGACTCAATTATTTGTCACGTTGTCCCAAAAAGACTTTGGTGACAACTTTTTTTTTGTTGACATTGTCTGAACTTCGGTCTGTCCCTGTATTGGGAAAATTCGTAAAGATATAAATAAATTAGAATAATTAGTAATTGTTTCGGTTCTTGGATTAGATTTATGGATTACCATGATGGACTTTTAAGATGATAGCGATAATTGCATATTTAGTTAGCACCTGAGTTAAGTATTGTGTCGAAAGGTTTTTTTCAAAGCTGAAGTGGTGATTAATCAGACCTTATAAATTTTAAATTTCTTTCGACTGTTTCCTCTACCTTAGATGAACCTCATTACGAAACGGTGGTAGATCTTATATATATTTATTACTTCAATAAATAAATATTTGATTAAAGTTGAAATGGGTTCTTATTCTTGCCTTTTAGTCGTGGAGGATATAATGCAAGCCTATGCCTAGTATTACTAGCCTACATGGTTACAAACAGAAATATATTAACGCCACTTCTAACACTAGCGTAGACAGCGGTCTAGACAATTATATATTTTAGACTCACCTTTCCAAGACATTTTTGGAGCAACATGACAGCTGGTGAGACTGTCTTTCTAGCAGATGAAACGTTTTATTCCTTTCCATAGGTGAGATTGGGGCCTATCATCTGTATAGTATGTGTTATAGTAACTATTATAGTAGTATTAATAGTATATATTATATACATAAAAAAAGTCACGATAGCCTAGATAGCGAGTTGTTATGGTCGGAATTTCGAGTCGAGAGACCCGAGTTCGTTCCCCGGTGGCAGTACCAATGAGTTTTTCAAAACTTATGTACGAATTTCATCGTTGGCTGGGACATAAAGACAGCGACGGGCTCACCACCTGTCACGTTGTCCCGAAAATATCTTCGGTGGAAGGTGGGTCAAAGGACTTAATTGTCTAGCTTGACCTCTGTCTACCCCTGTATTGGGAATTGCGTGAAGATATTTTAATATTTTTTTCATTGTGTGACAAGTCACGATAGCCTAGATAGCGAGTTGTTATGGTCGGAATTTCGAGTCGAGAGACCCGAGTTCGTTCCCCGGTGGCAGTACCAATGAGTTTTTCAAAACTTATGTACGAATTTCATCGTTGGCTGGGACATAAAGACAGCGACGGGCTCACCACCTGTCACGTTGTCCCGAAAATATCTTCGGTGGAAGGTGGGTCAAAGGGACTTAATTGTCTAGCTTGACCTCTGTCTACCCCTGTATTGGGAATTGCGTGAAGATATTTTAATATTTTTTTCATTGTGTGACAAGTCACGATAGCCGATTTTCTGCATACCACAGATAATCCTTACCAGAAAACTGCACTTTTTCTCTTTTTTCTACCACACTTCTTCCACTTTAAATATTGCAGCAAAATTTTAACAGGCGCCAGTACATATTCACAATAAAAGTCAGTGATTGCTAAGTTAAATGCATAATGCCTCCCCGCATTCAAATGAATTACAAAAAGAATATGTGATATTTTTTTTATATTTCTTCCTCTTTGACAGTGTCTGTATTAAATATAAAAAGTCTGTATAAAAGTGGTTAGAACAGGCGATCGTTAGAAATTTGTTAGGCGATGCTAATTTGTGTTCGATGCCTGGATATTTTTTCCGGCATAGTCAGGGATACGAGTAAATGGGTATAATAATTAAATGAAATGTCAAATGAAAAAAAAATTGTCAAACGCAGAGGTGTGAGAGACGTAATCTGAACATTGGGTGAACCCCAATTAGGGAGCCAAGATGGATTTGAAAATTTGCAACTTCATTGTGTGACAAGTCACGATAGCCTAGATAGCGAGTTGTTGGGTGGTCGGAATTTCGAGTCGAGAGACCCGAGTTCGTTCCCCGGTGGCAGTACCAATGAGTTTTTCAAAAACTTATGTACAAATTTCATCGTTGGCTGGGACATATAGACAGCGACGGGCTCACCACCTGTCACGTTGTCCCGAAAATATCTTCGGTGGAAGGTGGGTCAAAGGGACTTAATTGTCTAGCTTGACCTCTGTCTACCCCTGTATTGGGAATTGCGTGAAGATATTTTAATATTTTTTTTTTCATTGTGTGACATTTAAAATGGTAGAATTTGTGATAATCTCAAATATATTATTTATTTGTAATTACAAAATAAACTGTTAATTGACTTTAATAAAAAAATACCTTTCCCACTTCAACTTGTCCAAAACTACTTACTGTACCTAAAAGTTTGAAAAAATTTTGAAATAGTTTTTTCACATTAAAAATAAACTTTCAACTTATAAATTACAGAAAAACTTAAAAGACGGACACGATCTTTAAATATAATGGATATTTATTTATTTATATCTCACTCAATATTGTGATAACGTTGTACGGAACAACTTCACTTGGGTTAAATCTATTATATATGACGCAAAACCATCATATATTAATAAAATAAAATAAAATAAATAAATATCTTCATGCAATTCCCAATACAGGGGTAGACAGAGGTCTAGTCTAGACAATTAAACCCCTTCGACCCACCTTTCACCGAATACATTTTCGGGACAATGTGATAGGTGGTGAGCCCGTCGCCGTCTGTATGTCCAAGCCAACAATAAATTCGTGCTTAAGTTTTTGAAAAAACCCATTGGTACGAGCCTGCTATCGGGGGATCGAACTTGGGTCTCTTGGCCTAAAATCCAACGACCGACCAACCACTCGGCTATCATGACTCTTATATAAAATAAGAAGAAATCTCATCTTTAAAACCATATAGGTTTTTCTTATGAGTACGAGGTTACCATCTGAGGATCTCTCTTGACTTGAATCTTAATCTCCTAACCACTCGCCTATCGTTTTCACTTCAGCTTAAGCGTGAAGATATAACAATAAAAATGCTTTAACATTTTCTTTATTCGATTTGTCTGTACCTACTTCATCGTGTAAAATGATACCAGATTTGGGTGATCCGAAGGAAGCCATAGAAGTCGTAGGTAGCGACGGATTTATCTTTGTTATTTAGTTTAATCTATCGTTCTTGTGTAACCATTGCCGTCGATTTAAACTGTAGAATGTATTAACGGAATAATCGGTTAACGTTTTAACTGGGCTTCAGTATTCCATATATCCACGCTCTATTCTACGCAGTGAAGGGCGACCTCCCGCGAGATGGAGTGACGACTTGCAAAATGTTGCACCAAGTCTGTGGATACGAGTGACTGGGGACCGTTCTTTGTGGAAAACTTTAGAATGGGCCTATGTTCAGCAGTGGATTCTTGATAGACTGTAAAGAGAAAGAAAGAGGAAGGCATGGTGGGCTTCTACTTAAAAACACCCATTGGTATATAGCAGCCTGTAAAAGTCCACTGCAAGACATAGGCCTCTGCCATAAATGAGGTGAGAGTAAAACTAATTCGTATGAGCCTCGTGATTTTTATATTATATAATATTAGAATATTTATGTTTCATCTTTGTTAGTTGTTTCTTTTTTGGGAGTTCAACTTTGTTGGTAGTTTCTATGTTGAGAATTAAACAGAGGTTTGGCCTTTAGCGTCGCAATTAAAAATCCATTACTTTTATTACCAATTGAGTTTTTTCATTCCTTTCTTTTTTAATATGGTACGTGTAAGAAGAATCCTAAAAGCAATCAGTTTCCTAGCGCTCCCAAATCTCTGCTGCTTGCTTTGTACTTACTTTGCACTGCTAAACAGAGGCCTTACCCAAAATTGTTCAAAACGAGTATCCCTCCGCCACCTGTATGCATCGACTTCCCGCAACATATTGCCACATTAGATATACTTACGATAAAAAAATAATAAATAAAAATACATTTATAGACAGGGACAACGTCGCATACATTGCGCCGTTGTAAGTCCCAAAGTAAGCAGCTAAAGCACACGCACTCGGAATCTGAAACAACGAAGGCACCAAAAACACAGACCCGAGAAAATGCAGAAATAGTGGTTTTCTACATCGACCCGTCCGAACCGAACCCGGATAAACCGGTGCGTACACCACTCGTCCACGAAGGTCGAGTAGAATACACACCTACATTAGCTATCCAACACGACATACGTCAACATGTATGAATGTGTATATTTAAATATGTTAATTTAGCAGGGTAACTGGTGATTTAATGGGTGATGAATACTTTTATATTAAATAATAATTTATTGAGTTTTTTTTTTCATTTTGTTTCCATTTATAGATTTTTGTGTATATTTATGCGTATATGGTAATGAATATGTAATGTATTGTTGTTATTGAGAATGGAAAAAGGCAGTAAATAATATATGGTCGCTCTCTGACTCGTTTGTGAAGTCACTTCAAGGTTCCAACTGAAAACCAGCGCTGCAGTCTGTGCAGCATTACGCTGAGTTGGAGTCCTATTTGGTATACCACATGTTAAAATAATCATGTAATTATCTTACAAGTTTCTTTTGTAAATGTGTATATCAAATAAATAATTCTTTCTTTCTTCTTTCAACAGTGACTCATAATATTTTTTGCATTTCTGTAACGATGTGTTTAATGTATGATGTGCTAATCTGTTTTGTTTAGCACTAATGTACCTACGCATGAGAGATTGTTTGCATGTTTGTCTGTTAGTCTGCATTTGTATAGCGCGTTGTTGACCTTGAATTAAAATGCTGTGAAAATAGCATTATAGTTAGACTATGGCGTCTTTAACTACCATCCTTTGAAGAGAAGCTTTAACTTTTTTGACTTTTGACAATATTCTTAATGACATAGTGATCATAATAAATACATAAACCTACAAGCTTATTCACGAGTCCTTGTTCGCGGTTACGTTTTTTGTTAAAATAAAAAATAGTATGTAATTGTCTCTAAATTTCCACCTATCTTTATACTAAAATTCATATATTAATAATAAATAAATAAATATCTTCACTCAAATTCCAATACATGGGTAAACGGAGGTCGAGTCTAGACAATTAAATACCTTTGACCTACCTTCCACCGAAGATATTTTTCGGGACAACGTGACAGGTGGTGAGCCCGTCGCCGTCTTTATGTCAAAGCTAATTATATGATTCGTACATAAGTTTTTGAAAAACCCATTGGTACGAGCCTGCCACCTGGGGATCGAACTCGGGTCCCTCGTCTCGAATTCCGAACACCCAACCACTCGGCTATCGTGACTACTTACGAAGACTATTTAAAGAGTAGTTCTCGACTGGCAGCGTCGTTCTAGCGACGCAGTGTAGGACGAACCCCCACTAGATGGAGTGACGACCAGCACAACATTGAAGGCAGTCGATGTATGCAGGTGGCTCTGAATCCTTCTTTGTGTAAGGAATATGTTCAGCACTGGACTTTGGATAAGCTTCAAAGAAGAAGAGAAAGAGAAAACGCCTTCAGGCATTGTGTTATATAAATTAATAATGTACGCATACGCATAAATGTTTATATAAATTAATAAATAACAAATACCTAGCAGTAGATGAAACTGGTGGACATGTTGGTGATAATGAGTATAATATTGAATGAATGTGTGACATGTTATGCCCATACCACATTCATTCTATGGCAAAATCATTTCCAAAGTCAAAAACCTTCTCAGGTGTTTAGACGAACTTCTACCCAATAGGGCCAGTTTATGGGCTTTTGCTTCTTTTGTTTTTTAGCTACAATGGCCACGATATTGAGTATTTCACAGCAGTTCCACGTCTGCACCCACTTAATCAAACACTGAGGCAAATAAACGTCGCTAGACGCGGCGTGGAGGCACGTGCCACTAACAATGCCACTTTATTGCCAATCCTTGCGTTATAACCTGCAGTAATAACCCTTTCTTCGAAGGTATAAACTTGAAAACATTAAGACAGGGCAGAAAATATGTTTATAAAGAATTGTTTAGGAAAAAAGATATGAAAACTTTACGATAGTCGAGTGGTTGGTTGATAATACAAATCAAAAGACCCGAGCTCGATCCCCAGGCGGCTCGTACCGATGGTTTTTTTTTATAAAACTTATGTACGATTTACAAATCTTTGGTTTTGACGTAAGACTACGGCGGGCTCGACAGCAGTTACATTGTCCAAAAATGTCAACAGTAAAAGTTGGATCGAAAAATGTTATTAATTGTATAGATAATTAATTAATTGTCTAGCTCTCTGTCTAGCACAGTATTGGGAATCTTGTGATGTTATTTTTTTTTACATGAAGTTTACATTTTTGAAAGACTCTGTGCATGAGCTATGAACACATACGCGAAGTATGCATGGTCCTTTTACATTTTATTTTGCTTAGGAAATGTTTGTTCCTAGGACTAATATTTGACGACCTTTGTGATGTATACACGGATTTTCATGGCGTCGCCAGCTCTGAGGCCCTGATGCGGGTCGGAACAATGTAGCAAACGCTTTTTCTACATTTTTCAGGGTCTGGGTGTTTTTGATGCCTTCGTTGTTCCAAAACACGCGTACTTTACCTACTTTCTTTGGGATTGCAGCAACGTATGTGATGTTGTCCCTATCTATGTATCTATGTATGTATTATATACCCTGTCGCATCTAAATATTCTTAGTTCTATATTAGGAACAATACTCTTATGAAAACCACAACTTGATTGGTAAGCGATTTACCTCGAAACTTTGGCTTTTATTATTGCAGCTTAACATTAGTACTCACGCCTTTCACGCGAAGGGGTAGGTAAAGCTTATCTTTGACTATTTTTTATATTGGTACTGGTCATATAAATAAATTATTTTGTATTTTTTAGTAGTAGATATCACCATCATGTCACGATAGCCTAGTTGGGTTGGGTGGTCGGAATTTCGAGTCAAGAGCAGGCTCGTACCAATGGGTTTTTCAGAAACTTATGTACAAATTATAACGTTGGCTGGGACATAAAGACGGCGACGGGCTCACCACCTGTCACGTTGTCAAGGAAATATCTTCGGTGGAAGGTGGGTCAAAGGGACTTAATTGTCTAGACTTGACCTCTGTCTAACCCTGTATTGGAAATTGCGTGAAGATGCTTTTTTATATATAATGTAATGAAAAAGTATATTGTATCGTTGGCTTCGACTAGACGGCAATAAGCTTACCATCAGCTCTTATATCCCAAGTGGGCTTCCGTGAAACGTGGGTCGAATGGATTCAATTTTCTACACCTTTTTCAACTCCTATTGGTAAAGTGCGTGATTTAAATCTTGGATGTAAATCAGCAATAAGCAGAGATAATTAGCCCTTTTTATAGAAAATCCATAGTTGTATTGTTTTATTTAATTGTCTGTTTTTGGTATGTTTTAACGAACTATTTTTATTTGTGAATTTCAGAAAAAATGCACTTTCCTTTTTTTATTTGTCTAATTAACACTTTAAATATGTGGCGCATTAAAAACTGCATTGCAAGTTGTTTTATTTTTTATTTTTTGAACACAGAATCCACTGACAGCCTGTCTGACAGTGGATTCTATACGACTAAGCAGAATAATGTTAGGTTAATAAAACAAGAAATGATATTTGCGTGGGTGAAGCATGAACAATTGTTTGTCAGTTAACTATATTGCTTCTTTTTTATTCACAGGCGTCGATTTCGGCTTCATTTTAAATACAATTTTTTCTTCATAAATCGGGCATGTTGATTCACCTTGCAAAAGTTTTAGTCACTTTTGCATATACGTTTATTAATTAATGATGAAATGCTGGAGGTCAAATATTTTTAGTGTGTTTTAAACTAAAAATATTTGACTTCCAGCATTTTGGAAGGCTACTTAAAAATGTCCTGTCTATGCGACATCTTGAAAAAGTTTTGATAGATACACCAAGTTCCAAAAATATACCTGTATCTTCCTTTCTTACGAGAAGACGTGGAATGTATTGAAAGAGAAGATATATTATCTAAACAGCGACAAAACCACGCTTCTCTTTTCGAAAGTCCCTTTCTCTCGTTAAGGTTTAATTAATTTTACACCTTTTTTTAGTCTCTGATTCATTTCATTACGTTAAAAATAAACTTAGAACTTAAAAATAAACTTAGAACTTCATCAGAACGACAGTCTTTTAATAAAACGATTAAGACCACAGATAATTGAATGTCTTATGCAAAATGCCAATTTATTTTCTATACAAATATTGCCTTTAAGATCCTCTATCTGTCTAGAGCGAAACGCTTTCGCATATCGAGCCGTCGCATCTGCGTCGGAGCGCATGTATAATCTGTGGCAGCACAGATGATAAAGCGATCCAATATGCAAGGCCAGTGCCCCGTGAAGGGGGCACAGGAATCCGTGTGTGTAAACAAACCAGAAATAACATGTTTATAGCCGTGCAGGATGTATATTGACCAGTCTGATTTACAATTACGTATAAAAACCCATTTGGGTTTTACACCTTGAAAGTTAAAATGGAGCTTTGTTCGCCCTAAGCTATTAAGGAATATTAATATAATTCCACCGTATTAATAATTTGAATTGTCCGCCACTAGGGTGTTTTTTTAGGAGACATAGATGTCACTACAAATCCACTGCGGTAAAAAGGTATCTGCTATGAGAATGAATTATTTAGAATACAAAAAGACATTTAAATTAAAGTTTTGAATATCTCCATAATAATAAATGTGTAATCTATTTTAAATTGCAACCATTGGGAATTGAATGTTGTGTCAGCATCAAAAGAACTTTTAATTAACCTCCTATGGAGCTAGGATCAAGATGTCTCAATACGAGAGACAGACAGGAAATGGCTGGCATGTTTTAGTGTTTCATTAGATAGTGATATTTTTTTTATCTTCGAGCACTTTGCTAATACCTTTTCCTTTCCTTTCAAATCACTTTTTCCCGAAGCTTAATTGCGGCAGGTGGTGAGCCTAATGCCGTCTCAGTGTTTAAAGTAACTGTACAATGCACTTACATACATATATATTTACACAAATAAATTTTTATATATACATAGTCAGGTCATAAGTATTGTCACACAGTAAAAACTTTTCTTTTAGAATGCTGGCCACAAAAAAGTTTATTGAATTCGAATTTCGAATTGTTCATGAAAATAAAACTACATACTTTTTAGAATTTTACTCATTTTTAAATATGGAGTCGACGCTTAAAGAAGCCGTGTTGCAGTTATTGCATTGCATCGTTGCGGTTACGCGCCAATTCAAGTTTTTGACATACTGAAAAATTTGAATATAACCAAAAGATTCGTTTATCGTACCATCAAACGATACAATGAAGACTCTAGTGTAGATGACAGGTCAAGAAGTGGTCGCCCTCGGTCTGTTAGGACTCCAGCAGTGATAAAAGCTGTGAAGGCTCGAATTCAAAGAAATCCCAAACGTAAGCAGAAACTGTTGGCCCTTCAGATGGGGTTAAGCAGAACCACGGTGAAAAGGGTGTTAAATGAAGACTTAGGGCGTCGGGCATATCGAAGAAAAACAGGACATTGTTTGAATGCTCGTCTAATGCACCTGAGACTGAAGAGATGCCGCGCTTTGTTTAAGCGGTAAGCGGGAAAAAAATATCGGGAAATTCTTTTTCGGACGAAAAATTTTTTACCGTAGAAGAGAGCTACAACAAACAAAATGATAAGGTACGCACACAGTAGTGAAGAAGCGGGCAACCGTATTCCGCGTGTCCAACGAGGTCAGTCCTGACGAACTTTGTGGAACCTGTTTCTCACACCATGTTCAATAACAGGCACTGGGTATTCCAACAAGATTTGGCGCCAACTCATAGAGCGAAGAGCACACAAGACTGGCTGGCGGCGCGTGAAATCGACTTCATCAGGCACGAATACTGGCCCTCCTCCAGTCCAGATTTGAATCCGTTAGATTACAAGATATGGCAACACTTGGAGGAAAAGGCGTGCTCAAAGCCTTATCCCTATTTGAAGTCACTCAAGACATCCTTGATTAAGGCAGCCGCCGATATTGACATGGACCTCGTTCGTGTTGCGATTGACTACTGGCCGCTCAGATTGAAGGCCTGTATTCAAAATCACGGAGGTCATTTTGAATAAACTTTAGTGTCATAAGAATCTATGTTTTGTTAAGTTGATTTTGGTATATAAATAGTTACATAATGAATAAACTTGTTTTAATTATTTTAGGTTAAACATGTGACAGAATTTATGACCTGACTAGGTACATATAATCATCCATGCCTCGAGTACAAATATCGTTTTTAAATTGTTAAATTAGACAGACAGTAGAATAAAAGACGGAATTTATGTTACTTATATCGATAAAAAAATGATTCCATTAGAATTTAGGTAAATTGAAAAAAAAAAGATAGCTTCACACCATGCCGAATACAGGGGTGGACAGTAGTCATTTCGACCTTTCTATCACCGAAGATATTTATTGGGACGAATTGTCTGGCCTGGCTGACCCTGTCGCCGTCTTTATGCCCAAGCTAACGATATATATCATTTAAATATAAATAGTTAAAGTAAGTTTAAACAAAAACCTTTATTACGAGCTAACCACCAGGAGATCGAAGCCCGGGCCTCTTGATTCGACCTAACCCAAACACTCGCTATCTCGGATCTCTTGACTTGAATTCCGATCACCCTACTGACCTACTAATAATTAATTAGAAGTTTTAATAAAATGACCCTACATTTACAAGTTTATAACAATACAGAGTTACATAATTAAATAAGTACAACATTGCAGACATTGCTCTGATGCTAAAGTAAGCGGCTAAAGCACTTGTTTTATAGAATCAGAAACGACGAAGGTATCACAAACTCCCAGACCACCAGAAAGTGTAGAAAAAGTGTTTTCTATATTGATCCGATCCGTAATCGAACCCGGGACCTCCGAGGTGCCTGGCTGTGCGCCACTCGTCCACGAAGGTCGTCACATTAAATATAATAGTCGGTATGTGTATAAAATAGCAAGGTATCTGTGCTCAGATTCTCAGATAACTTGCTATTTCCTTCCATACCCACATCATTCACGAACTCAATCGAAATGTCGTTTTCACACAGTTCATTTAATCAAGAGATGCTGATCTTTCGCAATCTGCAACCTACAGTATCAAATAAGATTATATTCACAAAGGAATTTATATTAAACTCCAATTACTGAGACAAGAATAAGACTAAACTAACATTACAAACAGAAAGTATGTTTGTAAAAATACACACTATTTCAAATACTGGGGTAGTGTAGTCCAAAGTTTAAAAGAAAACCATTGAAACGAGCCTTCCACCTGAGTATCGAACTCGGGTCTCTTGACTCGAATTCCGATATCCAAGTAAAAAGAATTCCAAGACAATTTGCGATGAAATGGGAAACGTATTTTTTTTTTATAGAAATGGGAGGCAAACGAGCAAGTGGCTCACGTAATGGTAAGTGATTACCGCCGCCCATGAACACCCACAATACCAGAGGCATAGCAGATGCGTTGCCTGCCTTAGAGTGCCCCCTCCCCCCGAATGGGGGCGGGGGGTGTGGGCCTCCGGTTACCTGCACTCACCAGACGAAACGCAGAAGTTTGTTAGACTTCTACTTCATGCCGGTATTCTGTGAGGTCGTGGTACTTCCCGGTCCAGCCAGCCCATTCATGCAACAACAAAAGCTGATACGTGGCTCTACCACTGTTAAAAACGGTTAATAACGAAATAATCTTCTTACGATTATTTAAGGAGTATGTAGTTATATGACCAAAGCCTCCTTAACGAGCTATTAACTCATTTGTTAATTGTAAATAGTACATCTTCAGGCATTTTGCAATAGCAATAAATAATCATGGTAGCCGAGTGGTTGGGTGGTCGTAATTTCGAGTCAAGAGACCGGTGTTCGATCCTCAGGTGGCAGGCTCGTACCAATGGGTTTCCAAAAAACAAAATAATGTACGAATTATATAGTTGGCTTGGACATAAGACAGCGACGGGCCACCTGTCATGTTCTCCCGAAAATATCTTCGGTAGAAGGAGGGTCGAAGGGACTTAACTGTCTAAACTAGACCTGTGTCCACCCCTGTATTGGGAATTGCGTGAAGATGTTATATGTTATTTTCCAATAGGGTAGTCAGTGGTATCGAAAATTTTCGTTCAAAATTCACCTGATTTTATATAAAACAACTTGAAGTGTCTTTCACCGGCATAGTGCGTGCAAGCCAATGATAAAAATTCTACAAAAATTCAATATCGGTATGAACTCTCTTCCTCGGGATCCGAGACCGAGTCTTCCAATCACCCAACCAGTCGTCTATCGTGGCTGTCAAACTCCATTGCTTCAATGGTATGTATCAAACACGATGAACGTGGAATAAGTCAAACATAACAAAGTTTGAATTACCCAAATACAACAGACAAGGATTGTTTAGGTTTCACGCAGTTCTGATTTACTTCAAGGTGAAGATGCCAGATGTGGCGCCTCTCAGACAAAACAAAAGGGTTCCCAGGAACACGGAAGAATGAAAGATCAATAAACGTATACATATTTTGAACATTATCTGTATAAATGTGAATAGTTAACATTCTGTATAGTAATATGTATGTATGTATGTATTTGAATAATAAAACGAAATAATAAAAAGACCGGATAGCCCAGTTGGTAGTGATCCTACCTTCGAACTTTACTTTTTACTTCGAACTTACCTTTAGACGAGTCCCGCAAGGGGCAAACATTTGCGTGATGAATATGAATGTTAGAGTTTCTGTTTATCTATTTAACAATTATATTATAGTAATCTATTCATAGTACGTTAGTACTACAGATAAAAATGTAAACAAAATTATAAAAAAAAACCAAAAAATTACTTCACGCAATTCTCAACACAGGGGTAGACAGAGGTCTAGTCTAGACAATTAAGTCCCCACCATCACAGAAGATATTTTCGGGACAACGTGACAGGTGGTGAGCCCGTCGCCGTCTTTATGTCCAAGCCGACTATATAATTCGTACATAATTCTTTGAAAAACCCTTTTGTACGAGCCTGCCACCTGGGGATCGAACTCGAGTCTCTTGACTCGAAATCCGACCACCCAACAACTCGACTATCGTGACTCAAATTAAATTGTTATAATATAATTACATAATATAGTTAAAGTAATTATAATTTATTTGCAGTACAGTACAGACAGAAAATGTGTATTTATTATTGTTTATTCGCGTTTTTATTTGTACAATTGAAACAAAGCCCTTGACTGAGGCACGCAATCAAGTCTCAAGTTTAATAACACACTTTAACAAGTATCTCAAGAAATAAAGAGTCTAGTCACCGTGGCCAGTGGAACGTCGCGTTATTGGCCGTGACGCGGTGTCGCTGCGTCACCGTACGGTCGTCGGTTCGATTCCGCGCTCGGCTACACACGTCGGCTTAATTGTCGCCGATCGAAGGACCGATAACGGCACGCCGCATCGATACGCATGGTCTTGACATTGATACTTTGGCAAAATATCATTGGCATAGACTAGTTAATGTAGACTCTCTTACTATATTTTCTTGGGTCTGGGTGTTTATGGTGCCTCCGTTGTTTCCGATTTCAATACCACAAGTGCTTTAGCATCTTACACTGGGACCGGAGCAATGTATGTGATATAGTCCCTATCTATATATCTATCTATCTATATAATGAAGCCACTATTACTAAAGCTTGGTATCAATTTCGTAAACAAATTTGCAGATCGAAAATGTTATTGAGTTGGGACGAAACAGAGCTTTTCAACTAGCTTTACTATTTTATAATATTTTCTGTTTTTTCACGCATACAGGGGTACCCAGCGGCCAGAGCCTAGACAATTTAGTCCTTCTGATCCACATTTCACCGGATCTTATTTTGGGATAACGTGACAAGTTTTGGGCCTATCACCGTCTTTATGGTATTTTTTTATAGAATAGGGAGGCTGGTGGCTCACGTGATGATAAGTGATTACCGCCGCCCATGTACACCCGCAATACCAGAGGCATAGCAGATGCGTTGCCGGCCTTAGAGTGCCCCCCCCCCCCAGAAATGGGGGAGGGGGGTGTGTGGGCCTCCGGTTATCTGCACTTACCAGACGAAACGCAGAAGTTTGTTAGACTTCTACTTCACGCCGGTATTCTGTGAGGTCGTGGTACTTCCCCGGTCGAGCCGACCCATTCATGCAACAACAAAAGGTGATGCGTGGCTCTACCACTGTATGAGATTAGATTTATTAAATTGGGTAATTTTTTTTTAAATTGTTTAATATGGATGATTTCCTTATTAAAAAGTTTTATTATGGATTTAAAAATTAAACCGTCGAAAAAAAGGAAACGGAAAAGCAAAAACTTTAGTCTCAACTAATGAATAATAAAAATACCATAATAATCTTGTTATAACCCACGATAGCCGAGTGGTTGGGTGATCGGAATTCGAGTCAAGAGACCCGATTCCCACTCATATCACTCATATCACCCACTCAGATCATCCGATAGACACGTATCAATGGGTTGTCTCAAAAATATCTTCTGTGGAAGGTGGGTCGAAGAGACTTAATCGTCGAGACTAGACCTCTGTCTACCTCTGTATTGGGAATTGCGTGAAGATATTTATTTATATTTATTTATTTATTTGTTATTTTTCCTAGGAGTCGTCTAGGTCCGTACACCTGTTTTTTTGTGACAACGCATATGAAATCTTCAACGTTTAAGAGTTGCTTGCAGGGTTCCTTAGGTTGACATCACTTACCATCAGATAGACAGGAAGTTAGTTTACGCCCTACTTTCCTAAAAGTCGGTATTTAATATACGCTTTCGAAGTAATTTATACTGATATTAAATAATGATATAAATCCGTTTATAATATAATGAAGGAAATATTTTAAGACAGCTAATTAGGCATACCTAATGGTTTTAATTATCCGCTACGTTGAGAGCGTGTAACAGTCAAATGAAAACTATTGGCAGTTAGTCAACTGCTTCCATTCGTTTATTAATCTTCATTTCTCATCCTGATGTGGAGTTTTACTATTACAGATAACCCTATAGTTTAGGTTTAATTGAAATAGATGTAAAATATCTTCACGCAATTTCCAATACAGGGATGGACAGAGTCTAGTATAGACCCTTCAACCCACCTTTCACCGAAGAATTTTTCCAGACAAAGTGACCGGTGGTGAGCCCGTCGCCGTCTTTATGTCCAAGCCAACGACATAATTCGTACATAAGTTTTTGAAAAACCCATTGATACGAGCCTGCCACCTGGGAATCGAACTCGGGTCTCTTGTAACGAAATTCCGACCACGCAACCACTTAGCTATCGTGAATTTTCGTTCTAAAGCGTTAAATTTAAAGTGCACTTAAATTTTATAATTATTAGTGCATATGCACGACTTTGTTAATAAAATATACTTAGTTCGCTGCATCAGCGGCGCGGGTAGAGACGCAGAGAAATTGTTTGACAGGCCAGTGACCCGTTTCCATCAGACGCGATAGTGGCCTATTGCGACGCTGTAGCGGGTTGCATTCCGATGGTGACATGTCAGATATTTTGCTTCATTTAACACCGATTTAGTAGAAAGTATCACCAGTCGGAAACGCCGTTGGGGCGTGTCGAAACCGAGATGTCGAATGCTACAAATCGTGCGGTACTTGTTTACAGTTGTGTTGAAATAATCCACATAACTACGCACAAAACTTCACTTATAGGGCGGAGATTAGGTTATTTCGTGTTTTGTATACAAACTTAAGTATATGTCTAGTCAGATTTTTTAAAATTATGAAAGTATTTAATTGTTCCATTGGTTACGCACTTTTATTGATTTTTAAAGCATATAAGTTATGCTGAACTAATATTAATTAAATTAAAGATATTTTTTTAACTCTTTAATTTAATACTCCATTGATCCCAAAACAGGGGTAGACAGAGGACGCGACAATTAATTCTTATCGACCCACCTTCCACCGAAGATATTTTTGGGACAAAAGGTGGTGAGCCCGTCGCCGTGTTTATGTCCAAGCCAACGATATGAATCGTACAAAGGTTTTTTGAAAAAACCTATTGGTACGAGCCTGCCTGTCTCACGGCTCGAATTCCATTCGAGTTTCGAGAGAGAATCCATTTTGACAGTGGTAGAGCCACGAATCAGCTTTTGTTGTTGTATGAATGGGTCGGCTCGACCGAGGAAGTACCACGACCTCATAGAATACCGGCGTGAAGTAGAAGTCTAACAAACTTCTGCGTTTCGTCTGGTGAGTGCAGGTAACCGGAGGCCCACATAACCCCCTCTCCCAATTCGAGAGGGGAGGGGGGAGCTCTAAGACCGGCAACGCACCTGCTATGCCTCTGGTATTGCGGGTGTTTATGGGCGGCGGTAATCACTTACCATCACATGAGCCACCTGCTCGTTTGCCTCTATTTTCTACAAAAAAAAAGATCAATTGGTACGAGCCTGCCACCTGGGGATCGAACTCGGGTGTCACGGCTCGAATTCCAATCACCAACCACTCGGCTATCGTGACTTTTTATTATTTTTTCTTGTTCTTATTAATAATGATTTTTATATTCCATTGGTTTTCAGAATCAGAAAATTTGGAATTTCAGATAAAATAACTATGACGAGTTGTTTTGACAGACGTCTCTTGATGCTAACTCAATACTACCTAAAGAAATGTGAAGAGATGGAAAAAGATAGTATGTGAGGTTATTGATCTTATTATTATGCACTAACACTTTCCAATTTAGCTGACTTAATTTTTACGGAGTTGTCAAGTGTATGGTCTAGGGATGTTAGGATTAAAACCACTCTCTTTCTGTTGATCGACTTCGGAAGTTTTTACTCAATTTCTTGCTTGAGTCTCTACAGCTGTTGGTAGTAGAATCCCGGCCGTTTCAGCTGATTGTTAATTTTCTCGAAAATATCTTCGGTGGAAGGCGGGTCATAGGTACTTAATTGTCTAGACTAGACCTCTGTCTAACCCTGTATTAGGAATTGCGTGAAGATATTTATTATTTATTCATTATTCCAATACTCAGCATTGTACTCATGATAGGCCGTTAATAAGAAATACTGTTAATACAGTAACAGCAAATATAGTTGCACATACCTTTTTACAGATTTTTTATAAAATAATTATTATGCATAAATGTTATGTATAGGCCTCGATATAAACATAAAATAAATTCAGTTACTGGGTTGCAGTAAGTAAGTTAATATCTTCACGGGTCAATACAGGGGTAGACATAGGTCTAGAAAATGAAGTCCTTTCAATCCATTTTTTTGGTAACACCAACATTTTTTTGGTAAACTTAACAGGTGGTATTATATAACGATATATAAACGATACGATAACCCGTCGTCAATAATAACGATAGAAACAGTACATAAGTTTTTTGGGAATACGTACGAGCCCTAGGTACCGAACTCGGGTCTCTTGACTCCAATTCCAATTATTTATATTACCCAACCACTCTGCTATCGGAACTATATTTAAACATAAAACATAAATGCATATATGCTTTAAATATAACTATAATTATTATTTTTTAAATCATTGCAACATAACACTGACATTTATGTGTTAGTTACTATTTTATTACATGTTAAGTCCATCATTGTCCGCAAATTCATAAAGTGTGTGGTCTCTTCAGTTTGCTAGCACTTTATCTAAATATGTACTATGCGGCGTTCGGTACGCCAATGACGACGATGATGTTATTTGGATGAAAGTCAGCGCAGAGTAAGATTATCCTTCCTCAGAAAATGCTGGACCAACCCACTTTCGGCACAATTTCATTGTTCATTTTTGTATTTGTGATTATGCTTATTTTTTTTTATAAGTCACGATAGCCGAGTGGTTGGGTGGTCGGAATTTCAAGTCAAGAGACCTGAGTTCAAAAACTTATTTACTAATGATATCGTTGGCTAGGACATAAAAACGGCGACGGGTGCACCACCGGTCACGTTGTCAAGGAAATATTTTCGGTGAAAGGTAGCTCGAAGGGACTTAATTGTCTAAACTAGACCTCTGTCTACCCCTAATTAATAAATTACTATTATATGCTATACGGTCATACTGGGATAGGCAGAAGTCTAGACATTAAGTCCAGTTGACCCATGTTGCACAACGTGACAGGTGATGAGCTTATCGCCGTTTTAGTGTCGAGTTTAACGGTACAATATAATTACATACATATATATTTACATTGATAATAATAATTTATACATATAAACATGAATAATTCGACTACAAACATTAATTCCCCCACCGGGATCCCGCTGGGAACGAACCCGCAACCCTTAGCTTCCAAGGTGAACTTCACTACCAACTTGGTTATCGGGTCAAACAAAGATATTGGAAAATCTTATACACATAGAGAAAAGCTTCGCGTGGAGTACGAACAATTGCTTCATCGAAGAATAACAGGAAAAACAAAGAATAGAAGAAAAACAAAGAAAATCACTCAATACCGAGAAAATAGCTGCCACGCTGTGCGGTGGGATTGCGAAGTCTGATTGTCAGGGGGTGGGGTGGGGAAGTGGGGAAGGGGGGGGGGCATAGCGTAAATATTTATGAGCGAGCAGTGTCATTGTAACTAGGTTGACGCACTGTCACGGTAAAGAGAGATATGTCACAGGTTGTATTATATTAAGACATTTCCACAACTGACCGGATCTCTAGGCCGATACAATACATATAACTAAATTCGCGTCAGACTTTTTTTTAAAGACACCAACAAATTCACGTTACAAAATAACCGCTATTTACTCCTGGACATAATATAGATATAGGTATAGATTATAGTATGCAGTGTGATTACCAAGAGGTTTTTTTTTTCTAGACTGCGGTTGGTTGCTACCCTGTCGTTAGACTTGACTCGCCGATTCGAATCACGCCCGTATCAGTTGAAATTTGAAACATTTTTTCTCTTTAATTTAATATAGTATAGTTTTTATATAGTAGACTTGGATTATATTGCATATCTGAAATGCAAATTTCAGTATCACACAACCGATGTCTCCGCTCCGCGGAAAATCTAACACTTCATGTTCCTTTCTGTCGCACGGGCTTCTCTTACAATTCTTTCAATTCAAATGCAGTAAGACTCTGGAACATGTTATCCAGAAATATTAAAGAAGCAAAAACTAAACTTATCTTTAAACGTTTACAATCTATCGTTAAACGTGTTCATGGGCGGCGGTGATCATTTAACATCACGTGACCCACCTGCTCGTTTGCCTCCCTATTCTATAAAAAAAGATGTACAGATGTGATATTCTGTGAGGCCATTCTTCTGGCATACGAAAATGGCATGGCATCTCGTAAATTGTCGGTTCGAGTGACTGCACTATTAAGATAGGTAGATATGTATAAGTTTAATACATGTCTACAAATTAGATTTTTTCAAAGCTTTACTACTGTTTGAAGTCCCGATAGCCGAGTGGTTGGGTGGTCGGAATTTCTAGTCTAGAAACCCGAGTTCGATCCCCAGGTGGCCGGCCAATGGGTTTTTCAAAAACTTATGTACGAATAATGTCGTTGGTTTGAACATAAAGACGGAAGGGCTCACCACCTGTCACGTTGTCCCGAAAATATCTTCGGTGGAAGATGGGTCGTAGGGACTTAATTGTCTAGACTACACCTCTGTCTACTTCTGTATTGGGAATTGCGTGAAGGTATATTATTTCTTTCCTACTGTTTGGTACTAACTTCGAATTTGGTCTAATTCATATACAATAAACACTGATAGTTTTTAAAAAAATATAAATTAAACGTAAATTATTATTTCATCTCATTAAATAATAGCTCTTTTAATATCTGAAATCTCATTTTAATATTTTAATTGCGTCGAGCAAAAATAGCATCATAAATCATCACGTCAAACAGACATCTCACTTGTCTTGACACCAGTAAAACAAACTCGATAAGATAACGGCTAGACGGTTGCAGCATATTCAGTCACGATCCAACTATGGACAACTTTGGTTATCGCGAAATGGGGTGGCCATCACCTCTCCAAACGCCAGTGCAAACACCAACGAGATCGAGATTGACGAGCAGCTTCAGTTCAAGGACTAGGGAGCCCGAAGAGTTCCCGCTCAAAAGTAGTTATAAACATGTTCAAAATATCGATTTGTTGGAGTCGGCTCACGAACCTGGAAAGGCTAAAGAATACTTGTTCGTCGGCCCATCACCGCCAGCTGAGGATGCTCCAAACATGTATCACAGTTTTGATGTTCTTGCCCCCGATCCTGAAGCTCGGTTGACTGAAGAAATGGTAAGACGAGGTCTTTGTGAAAAAGCTCTAACATTAGGAGCTGGACGTTTCTTCGATGATGTTGAATGTGGTTTAATAACTGCGGATAATATTGAGGAGCATATAAGTTCAGCCCCCGAGGTGGTCGTAAATTTAACTTTGTTGTGGGCGGCATTTTTAACTAGAGACGAGATACTACCAGCAATATTAGAAGCAGGAGCGGATATCCACTATTCGGAGCCAGCAGGTTTAACTGCTCTGCATGTAGCTGCCTTCAGCGGTGCCACTAGAGCAGTTTCGTATTTAATTGCCAATGGAGCTGACGTAGATTTTGCTCCTAAATATTTCACCCCATTGCATTGCGCAGCTTTTGGCAATTCTTTAGAAGTCGCTGAGATCTTAGTTGCCAATGGTGCATGTCTACATTCAGTTGTACAGAGAGCTGGTTGCGAAGACAATCTAGTACACTGTGCTGTAAGAGCTGATGCGGTCGAATGTATGGAACTATTTATAGAAAAAGGTGTGGATCCAGCATATGTTACTTCAGGCGGATTAAACGCTTTGCATCTTGCAGCAGAACTTGGAGCTCAGCGTTGTCTGGCATATTTGTTAAAGGAAACCAGAATAAGCGTGAATGGTGTTACCAAACAAAGAGACAAAGAATGCACTGCTATACATCTAGCAGCAGCTAGAGGATATGCAGAATGTGTGGAATTACTTCTTGCGGACGGAGCTAAAGCAAACACAAAAAACTATAGGGGCTTCACAGCGCTGCACCTTGCGGCCCGATGTTCTAGTGTTGAATGTGTTGAAGTGCTTTTAAGAGATGGTAACGCTGATCCTAATGCTGAAGACTACGATAAAAGGACACCATTGCATGCAGCAATATGTCGCTCAGATCGTGCTTGCGATATAATAGACATGCTAGTCAGTTGGGGAGCACAAGTAAATAAAAAAGATGAATACGGCTATTCTCCTTTACATCTCGCTGCAATGGACGGATTGACTCAATGTGTTGAGACCTTAATTTTTTTGGGTGGTGATGTAACTTCAAAGTCAAAGAGGGGACATACAGCACTCAGCGTTATTGCCAGAAAAACCCCGAAATCTCTTGCGATATTGAGGCATAATCTTGACAGCGGAATCTCACTAAGTAGACCAACTGAAAGTAATGAAGAAGTACAAATCGAATTCGATTTCGGTAAACTATTAAAGTTTTCTTATCCCCGAGAGATAACATACTTGAATAGTTTGATCGATGAAGGTCAAAAAGATATTTTGCTCCACCCACTTTGTTCAGCATTCCTATTTATGAAATGGCGAAAGATAAGAAAATTCTATTTAGCAAGACTAATATTTTGCTTCCTGTTTGTTTCGTTCTTGTCTATTTACGCTCTGACAGCTGTTGTAAAAACATGTAAAGGAAAATATTCCAAGAAATATGGAGTACCAAATGAGCTTTGCCAATCGCAGTCATTGCTCGGTGATATATTGGAAGATAATCCCATCGAATTTGAAAGGTGGATACTGATTGCAATCACAGCCTTTGAAATCGTAAGAAAACTTACGGGCATAACGGGATACTCAAGTATATACCAATACTTCACCACTTTCGAAAATTTAATGGAATGGTTTGTTTTGTTATCAGTATTCTCTTTATATAATATACATAAAGACTACGGTTGGCAAAATCATGTTGGAGGATACGCTGTTCTAGGGGCTTGGACTAACCTTATGTTGTTAATGGGTCAACTGCCAATGTTTGGAGATTACGTGGCTATGTATCAAAAGGTATTGACTGAATTCCTGAAGTTGTTGTTGGCATATATTTGTCTCTTACTTGGATTTACAATATGTTTCTGTGTAGTATTCCCAAACGAAGAGATGTTTTCAAATCCTCTGATGGGTTTTATAAGTACGCTCTCAATGATGGTTGGAGAGTTGAATTTAAATATATTAATAAACGATCCAATGCAGGACGATCCGCCGTTGATTTTCGAATTGTCTTCACAAATAATTTTCATTTTATTCCTCATGTTTGTTACCATTATACTCATGAATTTACTTGTTGGTATAGCTGTCCATGATATACAAGGGCTAAGAAAGACCGCGGGGTTGTCAAAACTTGTGCGACAGACCAAGTTGATTCTTTTCGTCGAAATGGGTTTATTCAGTGCTCTATTGCCAAAATGTCTTCATAAATATGTTTACAGAACAGCACTTGTCTCGCCTGAAGCTGGTAAAGTCATTCTGAGTGTGAAGCCATTAAATCCTAGAGAAAAACGATTACCGACTGATATAATGATGGCTGCTTATGAATTAGCTCAAATAAATAAAGTAAAAGCGGGAAGGTCGGTTAAGGAAATACTATATAATAATAAGTATTCTTCGAAATTCAAGAAAGAATCTCAAACGAACGAACAAAACTTTAATATAGAGCTGCGTGGTATGCAGGAGAAAATCGACCAAACGACGTTTAATCTAAAGAAGATTGATCAGGAAATGAGGCACCTGAATACTTTACTATTAGAACAACAACATTTGTTGCAGAATATCCTAAAAGTTAGTGATCGAGCGAATACGCATTCGACACAGTACTATCCGGAATCACCGGTGTTTTTCTCGAGTAATTGTTCTGATGTTACATTGAAATAGGAAAAGTAACATAATAAAATGTATGGTTTAATTTAAAACTAATAAATGATTTAGTCGTTTAGCCATAATGTTCCATTATCATGATAATATATCACTTTATATTATTAAAGATCGAGTGTAATATTTATGGTATGTATGTATTACGACAAGGCGGGAGTGAAAGGTTTTTTCATTACAAAATTATTTGATCATCCGGACGTAGATGGTCCACTGTTGAGAGGTTGGGAGTTGGGAGTGTTTGTATATCTTGATATTAATATTAGAAAGTATTAATTAATACTACGACATTTATATAATATTTAAAAAAATTAAGATAATTTTATTGTCATTTACAAAACCCCTTAGGATGCAATATGTAGATGATTGTCTTATGTTAAAAAATTGTTAATATTTTCAGTGCCCTCATTGACACAAAGCGAAGCAAAGAGGGGAAGTAGAAGTTATAATAAATGTCTAGATATACATAAATAATGATGTATGTTTTTGTTGTCTTGCTATTAAATAAGCCGTAATAATTGCAACATTCACAAACGAATGTATTTTATGTGCGTACATATTTATTCATATTTAGCTCTGTAGGAAGTTTTTTAAATAATGAGAATTTTTATATTGCCAGTGTGAAAAAATATCTTGACTTTATTATTGTGTGGCTGTAACAGGGTATATAAGTGTTGATTGTTTGATTTGTTGTAATTGGAAATGGATTAAATTCTTTTTATGTAAAATATTTTACTAAATTGCCATTTTTTTATTTCCATTTTTAATAATATTTACTGTAATATTTTCTGGAAAAACTACCACCGTAAAGATTTTTAGTTTCAATATGTTTTTGTCGAAAAAATTTATAATTTTCTTTCATCTTTATACTTCGAGCCGACTATTATCTGTTGATCAATTTATTTTATTGTAAAATAACGCGTTGAGATAAAAGAAAAGTTATTATCAAATTATGTAAATAGACGTTAATTATGAGCTTAAGTTATTTCACGTATTTGACTCGCGAATAACCACCGCAATGTGTGCTTCAAGATAAGACTGATTGCATAGTTTTTTGAGAATGATATAATAGCGTGTTGTTTCACGTTCAAGGTATGTGCGCCGCAGGTAGTGAGGAGCTACATTACAGAAATAGCAGCTAAATATAGCTGTTTAGATGCTTGATAAATTATTTAGCATGCTCGTAAGTCAAGAGATCCGAACGCGATCCTCAGGTGACAGGCTCGTACCGATGGGTTTTTCAAAAACTTATGTACGAATTGTACCATTGGCTTGGACATTGAGAGAACGACGGGCTCTTCACCTGTCGCATTGTCCCAAAAATATCTTCGGTAGATGGTGGGTTGAAAAGACTTAATTGTCTAGATCTGAATTGGGAATGCGTGAAGATATTTTTTTCTATTTCATACAAACATGTTAAGATGTTTCAAATCAAAAACGCCATTATTCGATATTTATTCGAGATTTCCTTTCTTTTTAACTTTTGAACTCTTCTTCTTCTAATACTATTTCACTTGCATTTCTTTAGACTTGATCATATTCTTTCGTTTCCAATGTTACATACAAACATAACAATCTATTCTTCAATTATCCAATAGCACAGCGCGAAATGTCATTCACGTTGAATGAAATTAAAAACAATATTTTTCGTCTCTCGACACTAGTTTTAAAAGTGTGATGTTTAAACTGCCTATCTTCGCAACTTAAGATGATAGCAAAACAAAATTACGTAGTGATAACGGTAATTTCAGAATAAATATTGCATTTAAGATTACCGAGAGAGTTTTTCACAAGTCAAATGGCAATAGGACAGTCACCTTACAATAATATATTATCATCTTATAATATATGTCACATATAGATATAATATCGAAATTAATTTTCTAGACCTATGTCAACCCATTGGGGTCAATTAATTTCGACCCACCTTTCACCAAAGACATGTTTTGGGACAGCTTGACGTGGGGACCCTGTCTTTATGTGTGAGCCAAAAAAAAGACGTACATAAGTTTTGAAAAAACCTATTAGTACGAGCCTACTCACTCCTCCTACCTCAATGCCGAGTTGCTTACTCTGTGGAGTCTAGTAATTGGCGCCACGAGTTTGTGTTTGTATGTATCATTATTCTTTCCTCCCCCCAATAATTTCTCCCTTCTCTTCGATAGAATTCTGCAGAATTATTGTGTGTAGAATTCTGCAGTTTCTTGCAGATGCACATAGGCATTATTGAGAAAACAGTTTGTTGGTTTCGAGTTTCCCAATAAAATATGCATTACGCTATACTGACTTTAGCTGAAGTTAGGACCTTTACGTAAACGAATGGCGTACACACTTATTTTTCATGATGTCGCCGGCTCCCCCGGATTCGATTCCCGGGCGGGTCAAAATAGAAAACACTGTTTTAACTTTTCTCGGGTGTATTTAAGGGGTGTTTATGGTACCTACGTTGTTCCTGGTTTCATAATACATGTGTCTTAGCTGTTTACATTGGGATTATAACATTGAATGTGACGTTGTCCCTATCTATGCATGTATTACATATATTATTATTCAATAGTTGCACCAAACATAGAAGTAAGGGATTGTCAATACGCTTACGAGAAAAAGAGTCACGCGTTTGTTATCGCTTTATATAGAACTTATATGTTACTTACTTTATGTATGGTGTACAAATGTGTTTACTCCGCAAATACACAAGTATTTCGTTATCTGAAAGATCAAGAACTCGATGCTCCGTCCTCATACAATATGTATAACACAGATGGCGCCAGGAGGACACCGTACCGAAAGGTATAAGTTGTTTGTATGAATAATGCGAATTGTTTTGTATTTTTTGTATTATCAAGTTAATAGTTGGAGCCACGATATCGGTGTGGCTGGGTGATTAGGATTCGAATTCGTAGCGACGCCTTTTTTTTAAACACATGTATTTGTCGTTGGCTTGGACACGACGGCTGTTAGTTGATCGATTATTAATTGAAATTTAACTCTCTTTCTTCTTACTCATCTTAGAAAAGTTGGCGCCATCTCATATTTACTCGTGAATTTAATTTTGAATTAAATGTACTAAATATTTCGAGATATAAACAAAAATATTAGTAATAATAATAATAAAAACTTGTAAGTTGATGTCTGTCAAACAGATTTTCGTTGCTGGTGTTGTAAGAAGAATAAAAATATCTTCTCACCATTCCCAATATTGGGGTAGACAGAGGTCTAGACAATTAAGTCCTTTCACCGATAACATTTTGCGATAACGTGACATCTGGCGAGCCTGTCACCTGTGTCCAAGCCAACGATATAAATCGTACATAACTTTGAAAAAAAAATCCTTTGGTTCGTACCTACCATCCACCAGCGGATTGAACTAAGGTCTCTTGGTTCGAATTCCGATCACTACCCATTCCGCTCGTCACTTATTATGTTATAAGCGATAATTTGAAACTGTAATTGAGCATTTTGTACCCAAATAGGTTAGTGCATCATGCTCTAAGTATCCATTTTCTAACAGTAAACAAAGGACTCTAAGGATAGACCGAAAGGAATGTCGCAAACTGACAACTTAGCGGACGTTCCCCGCATTAGCAATGTAACTACACGGGACATCCAGCGAGAAATATGTCCTCATTTACGTGTACGTAGTTCATACGTCATGTGGCTTTTAATTTAGACATGAAGTGATGAGATCGCAAACACTAAAGCAGTGTTTATTTTTTAAATAGATAGAGAAACACCACATAACATGCATGTTGTTTGTTAGGATAATAAATAAACATTGTCAAAAACGTAAATGTTTGATTTTTACGTGAAAAAGGAAATTAAATGTAATTGAATGAATGAATGAAAATACTTTTATTGTACGACACGAAATTAAAAAACATTAAAACTTAAAGACTAAAAAATCTGTACAATATGGCGGCCTTGTCGCTGCACAGCGATCTCTTCCAGGCAACCAAAGACGTTAAGAAGCTGCGTTACAGATACCTGCTGTCATTGCTGACAGATACAATCAATTGATGATGATGATGATGGCATATTCACCACCATCCCCATACCCTTGTACCACGTTTCCTAACACCTAGCACCTACCTGAAATATCTGCTCAATATTAATATCTTAAATTTTGAAATGTAAATACACAGACAGATAAATGAATAGATAAATACATGGGAACAACATAACATATATCGCTTTGATACCAAAGTAAGGATCTAAAGCACTTGTGTAATGGAATTCGGAACTACGAAGGTACCATAAATACCTAGACCCGGGACAATGAAGAAAAAGTGGTTTTCTGCATTAACTCGTCTGGGAATCTAACCCAAAACCTGAGCTGAAGAACTGCCGACACCACCCGTCGGCGTGAACGCCACTCGATCACGGGGGTCGTCATTTTTTTTCCAACATTTTGCGGTGACGTATGTGATTTTAAATACTTCTGCAATTCACCAAGAGGTAACGTTGTAAGAAAGCCTTTATAAAAAAAAAGGCATATTCTAACTAAATCTATCACCGATTATACGACATGACCGCAAGTCTCAAGTCCGCGAAATAATTAAGCAATAACGTAGAAACGAAGACCGTCTGACTTATTATACCTTGTCCTGTACATCGGCAGTGTAATCAGTCAATGGTGAATCGCCAATGCTTCTCCGAAACGAGGCTCTTACAGAAGTAAAGTAGCGCGGCACCGTAGGCAATTAAGTTGCGATGCGGTTGGCGCGACGTCGCATACTACCGACCTTCTTTGCTACGATGTATTATGACATAGAAAAGTGTTTTGTGTATTTATGTTTTTAAGTAGGTGGATTATGCCGTAGAATATGGTACATGAGACTGATAGGATCACCAACTGCCCTTATCCCAAATAAGCATCGGTAAAGGACTTATCAACCTTTGCCGACCCTAGTCTGGGAAAGTGCATGAAGATAAATGTTCAGCTTAATATCGCTCCGAGGCTACTGTAAAGAGGACTAAAGAACGCCTTGAATACCGTAATGGCGACCCAAAATGGCAAGATAACATTTCTTTTTTTTATGTTTGACAACTTATACTATATTTTCTTAAAGATGAAGTAAGATAAAAAGAGCATTCTAGAATAAGTACTTCTCTGGAACCTTCGAAAAAAGTTCCAGAATAAGTGCATGTGCTCAAGACAACAAAATTGATATTTGAAAAGTCTGTCGAGTATTCGTAGCACAATCAATATAGAGAGGACAGATAAACAGTCATTATTCACGTGTCTGTTCATTATTGCTAAATTATTCCACGACCAGGTGTTTAAGATACTTCCATCCCTTTTCCTCTTGTAGATGCCTCGTTGTCGTAAATAAGCACTGGATGGTTATGGGTTGAAGGGCTAAATTGGCTGAACTTCTGACTCAGTATTGGATATTTAACAGTGGTAGAGCCACGCACCAGCTGTTGTTGCATGAATGGGCCGGCTCGACCGGGGAAGTACCACGGCCTCTCAGAATACCGGCGTGAAGAAAAGTTTAACAAACTTCTGCGTTTCGTCTGGGGAGTGCAGCTAACCGGAGGTACACACCTTTCTCAAAGGCTGGCAACGCATCTGCTATGCCTCTGGTATTGCGGGTGTTCATGGGCGGTGGTAATCAGTTTACATCACGTGAGCGACCTGCTCATTTGCCTCCCTTTTCTATAAAAACAAAATGCTATTGTAAGCTTATTAATTTGATAAAAAAGATAAACACTTTTGCTACTAACTATACGTAGGTACAATTAAGTCGCATTTACAGGCGCCGGCGCGTGCGCAACTCTTTTTATCTAATGCCGCCAAGTGCACATTGTAAAGAATCGACTTCACTCGTTCCCTGTAACAGATAGACGGAATTATTTCTATTTTATGCTTACACAAAGTCGTATATCGTGAGTTGTAGTACCGTTAGGAGAACTATTTGTGCTTAACACGATGTTAGGAGATAAAATATTATGGATTTGTTAGTATATACTTTTATATAGTCATTACTTCATCAAGTTAGTAAGCAATAACTTAAGATAAAGGATCCTCTTGATTATAAATTAGAAAGTATGCACGTTAAGCTGTTTGGATGTATTGGTTACTCAATATTGGTCAATATTGATTACTAAATTACACAAAATCGGTCGAACGGATTTAAATGAAATTCGAACCGAGACAGCTTATAATATTTTTTAACATACAGGAGTTAGTCTCGAAAACATACACGGTTCCCGTAGAAGAGACTTGGGGTCTGATTTCGCGTAAGTATTTTTTATCACTTTTTATAATGATTACCCTCGATCACAACGTCTCATTACGTATCACAGGTACGAATCGGTTTTTGTTTAATTTTTGAATATCTTTGCGCTATTTCTCATACAGTTAGGGTTGGCAGAGGTCTAGATTTACAGAAAAGACAGGACATTGAAGTTATTTTGACTCACTTTTGACCAATAAAAAAAAATATCTTCACGCAATTCCCAATACAGGGGTAGACAGAGGTCAAGTCTAGACAATTAAGTCCCTTCGACCCACCTTCCACCGAAGATATTTTTCCGGACAACGTGACAGGTGGTGAGCCCGTCGCCGCTTTTATGTCCAAGCCAACGATTAAATTCGTACATAAGTTTTTTGAAAAACTCATTGGTACTGCCACCTGGGGATCGAACTCGGGTCTCTCGACTCGAAATTCCGACCACCCAACAACTCGGCTATCGTGACTTTTTTTGACTTTTGACCAATGCTTATTTTAAACCACCTTATAGGTGGTGAGTCTATCGCCGTCGTAATGTCAAAGCTAATAGTACGATATACTTACATACATATGGTTTCGAACCCGTAGCCCTTAGTTTCGAAAGCAGAGTCGAACGACAAACTATAACGGGTCGGTTTTTATGTTTTATTTTTTTTAGATATAGTGCATGTCGTAGATATTTTTTCTACATTTCTTCTAGGAAAATGAAAGTGTTTGATAATGATATGTTGACATATTACGTAGATAAGACAAAACCGGCAAACACAACAAATTTTACAAAGTATTTCTATTAAACACTCCCTGTTTTTTCCGGCGACATCGTACACGCTTCATCTCAAAATTCTCAATATGAATAAAAAGCATACCTATTTATTATTATACTTTTATTATAATAGTATATTGCAATAGTAGTAATATAAAAGTAAAAGCATGTTACGAGCGTAATAGTAGTATTATAATTACTATTATTGTGTACACTCGACCACGAGGGACCATTACAAGTATTATATTTATTATGAAAGTATTCTTTCTGGAATTTAAAATACTAGTAGAAGATTCCAAGATCAAAAACCGTTAAGCAAAATCGTAGTTCAGATCTCTCACCCTTGATCATAAATTTGCCCGAAAATGGGGCTCCGTTGAGATTTGGGTCTCAAGAACTAAGTTGTCTAGATCTCTAACTTATCCAATATCCCAATACTACACATGTACTGCGGATATGCGTGAATATTTTAGAAGCGATAAAAAAAAGTTTTTACTTTTTTCTTATATTTAATTTTTTTGTTATTAACCTGTATTACTTCTGATAGTTAATTGACTCAGGCGTTACTTTGCGGAAATTCATTGTAAAGTTGTTATTGAAAAATTCATCACCATCATCATATCAGCCGCAAGAAGTCCACAGCTGGATGTAGGCCTCCCCTAAAGATTTCCAATACGACCGGTTGTTTGCGGCCTGCATCCAGCGTTTTCCCGCGACCTAAGTGCCGTCATATAACTTCACATTCATTTAGCGAAAAGCTGTTAATTTAAAATTACAAGAGACACTTCAATTTTATTTAAATATAGGTTTATTAATATACGTCTATTATTTCTTCGAAATATGTAGGTAGAGAATGCAAAAATAAAACGATGACAAAGGACAAAATAGCGTCTTTAAGACCAGATATTATATCAGTTATTATCGTGAGCCAAGACTATTTCGTTCCTTTTAGCAAGCTAAATACGCGGGCATCAATCAAAACTGAATTCACTTCTAGTCGCACTACATGAAGAGTCGTGCAATATTTGACATTTAATACGAAATGACATTTCTATAGACTCAATTTATTATATACATAGATTAGTCTACGTAGACACGTTACATAAAAGTTGATTGCACTGATGTTAATATTATTATGAATTATCGATTGATGTCTTTGTTGTAAACGTTTGGATAACGAGTATTTCTTATAAATAAATAAATATCTTCACGCAATTCCCAATTCAGATAATTCGTACACAAGACCCGTTGGTACGAGCCAGCCACCTGGAGATCGAACTCGGGTTGAGTTCGATCTTGACTAGAAATCCCACCCAACAACTCGGCTATCGTAACTCTTTATTTCTTCGAGACTTCGGATATTATACTCTTTAGCTTCTCATTCTATAACTCCTTCCGGAACTTAAAACTTACGAACTATAAAATATTTGGTTATTCTAAGACATACTAGATATTCCATTTAAAAAAAAATATAAAAATAAGAAATTTTGCGTGTCATAAGAAGCATCGCGCGCTCCTGTGTTAGAATTGTGTATTTTAAAGTGGAAATAAGTTAAAAGTAAGAAAGGTAGGAGTTGGTAACATCGGCTTTTAATACCTACAGCTCGTAACAATATTAACGAGCTAATCTTATTGGTTGCTCGGAAACGATTCTAGAGATTTGGATGAAATTTAATATTACTTTACAAGCCTGTTAGTCTAGACATTTCTAAGAAAATCCGTAGACTTCCCTTTAATTTACAGAAATTTATAATACAGAATTACAGACTATAATATAGACTTAATTTATATTACAGAAAAACTTAAATTGATTCGCCGATAACTAGCTCTATATTTTGAAAATCTCCAAGCCAAGTTGACCAAAAATTTGGGTGATGTTTGATATGAATGTTTATCTCATCTTTACATAACTCATTAAGATTGTATATAAACATTTGTACAATGAGTTTGCACAAATGTTTTCTCCTACGGACATAAAAGCTCAAGCAGCTTTTATGTCTGTAGGAGAAAACATTTGTGTTCATTCCAAACATGTTTTCAGATGTTTGGAATGAAGTCAGATGACAAAATATTTCCTTTTCATAATAATAACTGTTTACCACTTAACGCCATTCACACCCTGTGGCACTCCAGATCGGCGCCCGGTCGCCATCTTGGATAATAATAGCTAATTGCGTCTGCGCACATCACCGATCATCGTTCACCCATTTCGCTAGGCCACGATTATTTATTTTCAGGCTAATAAGCCGGCTGACCGTCGCTTCACTCGTTAAATTAGATATCTTGGAACGCTGTCTATGTGTTTGATCCCAGCGCGTACCTGTCTCTTGACCTGCATGTAGATGTGCGCTCTGCTGCGGGTATCAAAGAATAATTACCATTACCATTAATGGAATGAACTCTGCAATTATTTCTCTTCTGAAAGAGAAAAAAATTGTTGACCACATTTAGTTATTGAATCTGCGACGTCATGTTTCGGACTGCGAAACATGACGTCGCAGTTTCGGGCCCCGCCATTCGACAATCGTCGTAAACCAACTCCAGGCACAAGCATTGCAGTTTAGTTGGAGTGATAAATTATTTGGTATTGCTAGTATTCTTTAATAAAAATTAAAATAAATTTTCTAAGTACTGTAAAAATAAAAAATACAAATAAAAAATATATTTTCACGCAAGTCCCTAAACAGGTTTAGACGGAGGTCTAGTCTAGACAATTAAGTCCCTTTGATCCGCCTTCCACCGAGGACATCGTGACAGGGACGGTAACTTAGTTCAGTGATTAGAAAACCACATTATCTTAGTTTTGTATATTATTTTATAGAAACAAAGAAATAAAACACTTTTATTTCTTTATTTCATAAAATTTTTATTCTATCATCTGAGTGAGCGAATGGCGTTACCACCTCGCACACATGGGGAATGTTGCTTGTCATCAGTCTAATATTGTTCTGGTTATTTTTCTGGTATTTGTCCAGTTCTTCCTCTTAATAATTATGGCTTAGATACCCACGGGGAATCTGAACATCCACTACAGTAGGTTGTCCGGCCAAAATTTGCAGGAATTGCCGTCACCGGAAGGATAACAGCGCTGCAGTAGTATTGCTACTGTAATCCAAAAATTGATTTTGTTTATATTTAAGTCATAGCTATAATTATTGAATTACAGAGAAAAAAAAGATTTTTTTTCATTTTTTTAAATTTAAATTAATAACATTAAGTTCAGCATAATTTATATTTATTAAAATTGTATAGCTATAATTCTAAGTTAAATTTATTGTTAATGTAGCTTAAATTTATTTATTGTTAAAGTAAATTGACCTTTTTCTCTCTCCTTCCTTTTAATACATATGGATATGTATTAAAATTTCTTGGGACATTTAATTGTATCAATAGCTATGGAGCCCACTATGTATGATCTCACTCTAAAATATTTCTGCAATACGAGTATATACAGCACATCTACATATTAAAAAAAAAAGATGTATCTCGATAAAAGGTGGATCGAAGGGACTTAATCGTCTGGACCTCTGTCTACTCCAGTATTTAGCGTGAAGATATTTATTTTCTTTGATATATAAATACATATTCAATTTGAAATTCTTTGATGTACATAGATATCTTACCTCCCAGCCTCAATCCCTAATTTAAACCGGTTGTGTTATATGCATTCATATGTATGGCTTCATTAAGCCATACATTAATTTTAAGAACACAACGACTATTTCTATTTATCAAGCAAAAAGGGGGAACTTGATAAAGTCCTAAAAATTAATTTTCAGTTTTAATTTCAAACTAGTTTTTGCTTGCAGCTACGTCTGTTTGAAAACAAAGCCCGTATCGCGCGAATTTATGTTTTCAGGATTAAAATTATCATATGTTCTTCACTAGGATTTGTGCTGCCACCACACTGCTTTTCATCCCATCGGTTCATTGGTTTAGCCGTGGAAGCGTAAAGGATAGACAGAGTTACAGTTACATTTATAATATTATATTTGTTCTAGAGAAAGCGCCGATAGCAAAATCGTTAGGTTATCGGAATTCAAATCAGTAGACAAGAATTCGATGACTTGGATCGGTAGCTTTAACACGAAGACAGCGACTGCCTCATCACAAAGTCTCAGATAATCTCCTCTAAAATGTGTGTTGATAGGGCTAAATTGTATAGACCTCTGGCTACCCCAGCATTGGAAAATGCGTCAAGGTAAATTAATGATAATTACTATCGGTTTCGTCACGGTAGCTGAGTGGTTGGTGATCGGAATTCGAGTCAAGAGACTAGAGTTCGATCCCTGTAAGATGTAAGATTTATATCGTTGGTTTCTGACATTAAGGCAGTGAAAGGCTCACCAGCAGTCACGTTATCTTAAAATATGTCTCTCGTGAAAGGTCGTGAGAATTTAATTGTCCACTCTGCGCCCTGCTGTCTACCCCTGTAGACAGCTCGCCTGGAAAGCATTTGCTTAAGCCCCGATATGGCTTGCAATCATTTTTTATTGCTCGCCTGGAAAGCATTTTCCATGGAAAATAACATTTTTTTCGGTGTAATAAATATCCTTTGAATATCCCGGGGTTTAAGCTACTTCCACACTAAACATCATCGAATTCTGTTAAGCCATCCATACTTAAGCCAAACAGACATACAGAGTTACTCTGACATTCATAATATCATTACGGATTGATTGCGCGTTCACTTTATCAACGGAATTCCATTCGAGACGAGCGCAATTCGAACCGCGATGGATGTGTGCTCCATTCGCTCATAAGACGCGGATAAATTTCCCATCGGTCTGATTAATAACCTCTAAGTCAGCAGACGGCGCCTCAATTCCAGCTTCCGAGTGCTGCTATCAATTACCATCCACTTTTGAATCAAGAGGCGTCTGCAGTTGGACGAGATATGCCACCGTCTATAAATTAGTGATGATTACAGATTGGCGTTATGCTTATGTACGTTTAAAGTTGTTATTTAAAAAATTACTTCGCAACATTCCGCACGCAAATATAAAAAGCTATATGTTAAAAAGAGCTCTCCTTCTCTTCGAACATGGTAACATATACCTTTTTATATTTACATGCGGAATGTTCCGAAGTAATTTTTTAAATAACAACTTTACAATGAATTTCCGCAAAGTAACGCCTGAGTCAATTAACTAATATGTACGTTTACTTATATTTTCTGTAAGGTATAGACAAACTATACCGAAGCGAAATAGGTGAATAATTTGAAGTCCTCCATGGACGTGAGGCGAACACACCGGTTTTGATTCGGGTCAGTGTTGTATTCAGTGACCTTTTCTAAATTTCCTCTGGTCTGGGTGTTTGTTGTTTCCAATTCCATAACACATGAGCTTAAGCTGCTCACTTTGGGATCAGAGCAACGTGTGTCATGTGTGCGAGGTGTACAGTGCTGCCCGTCATCAGTCTGTATCTTTAAACTAATTATTTCGCCTCTCCTCCTCTCGCTCCCATATCTCAACACTCACTAAGGAAAGGAAAGGCAATCCTGGCAATTAGCTCTTAATACAGGTGTGGTGACAAGGAATAATACCCAAGATTGACAAATGGGTTTGTTCAAGCAATATTTGATTATATGCTACACGTCTAATATCAAACCAAAATCTTTATTTTTCTACATCGGAACATAAATTATAGTTATATAAGTAATAGATTTGATACAATTTTATTTATAAAATTCAGTATATGATTTAAAAATAATGAAAATTACAAAATAACAGATGTCCGGACTCAGCTATCGCGTCATATTTTTCCAGTATATCGTGTATTGGAAATAAATAAATAAACATATTTTACAATTACAATGCTTTGTAAAGGTGCTACCTTCATAAAGCATTATAGGAAAGCGAATTTTAGAGAATAGAAACCCAACAGCTCAAGTAATTCCAAAGCCACTTGTCCGCCCTTACAACACTCTGTTGTTCCAAATAAATCACCAACAAGGTGTTAAGTAATAGTGTTATATAAATACCATTAATCATGGCTCGTCAACACGACGACGCATCGGGCTGTTATATTTAGCGCATCATACGCGTCGACTGATTCAGCGCGCGGAATTGGATGCGCGTACGTTTGTACCTGCACATGCCATTTTTAGTTACGTCTACTCTGATTCGCCTCAGATGTTCATAAATAACTAACAAATAAATGTCTTCACGCAAATCTCAATACAGGGGTAGACAGAGGTCTAGTCTAGACAAATAAGTCCCTTCGACCCACCTTTCACTGAAGATATTTTCGGGGCACGGTGACAGGTGGTGAGCCGATCGCCGTCCTTATGCACAAGCCAAAGATATAATTCGTGCATAAGTTTTAGAAAAACACATTGGTACGAGCCTGTCACCTTGGAACTCGGGTCTCTAGACTCGCAATTCCGACCACCCGGCTATCGTGACTTATTTTTGATGTTCAGAGTTGGGATGTTTAACTATTCGCACAAACTACTCTATCTACAATAACCAGAACCGCCGTGGACTAGTGTTGTCCGGATTCGATTTCCGGGCAGGTCAATTAAAAAAACCGCTTTTTCTACGTATTCACGTTTTGTGATGCTGTGCCTTTCTATGTATGTATGTAAGTATTTATCATTATTTATTATTATCAAGATAACTCTGGTCGGACTTAATGTGCCATTAAAGCTAGAAGTCACGATGGTGATTGGGTGGTTGGTATTTCGAGTCAAGAGACCCGAGTTCGATCCTTAAGTGGCCGTACCAATGGTCTTTTCTAAAAACCTATGTACAAATAATTATATCGTTGGCTTGGACATAAAGACGGCGATCGGCTCACCACCTGTCACGTTGTCCCGAAAATATCTTCGGTGGAAGGTGGGTCGAAGGGACTTAAATGTCTAGACTAGATCTCTGTCTACCCCTGTATTGGGAAATTCTATTATTGGCTAATTCTCAATACTGGTGTAGACAGAGGTCTAATCTAGACAATTCAGTCCCTTCGGCACTCGAAGGCCGGCAACATATCTGCTATGCCTCTGGTATTGCAGGTGTTCATGGTCGGCGGTAATCACTTACTATCACGTGAGCCACCTACTCGTTTGCCTCCATTTTCTATAAATAAAGATGGTTAATTGACTCAGGCGTTACTTTGCGGAAATTCACTGTAAAGTTGTTATTGAATTATTACCACGCACCATTACGCATGCAGATATAAAAATTGTATGCACCACCACCACTACACTCAAACCAGGTAACATATACCACCACCGAAAATGCGACTCGTGTTTCGCCTCTAAAGAAGGCATTCTCAAGCGAGTAGACTCTACTTTAAAAGTGTATTACTTAACAGTATATTTTATTTACAGTAAATTACTTTAAAAGTACTATAAATACTAATGTAGAGTACTTTAAAGTAACATTATACGAGTAGTCACTATGCAGTGTATCTTGTGAGAGATTTGTTAATTCATCAATATAACCATAGCCGAGTAGTTGGGTGGTCGGAATTTCGAGTCAATAGACCCGAGTTCGATCCCCAGTTGGTGGGCTCGTACCAATGGGTTTTTCAAAAACTTATGTACGAATATCGTTGGCTTGGACATAAAGACGGCGACGGGTTCACCACCTGTCACGTTGTCCCGAAAATGTCTTCGGTGGAAGGTGGGTCGAAGGGACTTAAATGTCTAGACTAGACCTCTGTCTACCCCTGTATTGGGAATTACGTGAAGATATTTTTTTATCAATATAACCTTAAGGACACAATAGTCGAGATGGGTGACCGGAATTCGAGACAAGAGACCCGAGTTCGATCCCCAAGGCTCGTAACGATGGTTTTTGCAAAACTTATGTACGAGTTGTATCGTTCGCTCGAGCATAAAGCCGGCGACGAACTCACCACATGACACGTTTTCCCAAAAAATTTCTTCGTTCCAGAGTACCTCTGTCTACCCCTGTATTGAAAATGGCGTGAAGATATTTTTTACCAATATAACCGATACGACGACATCCGCTTTAGTAATTTATTATTATCCAAACTATGTCCGTGATAATTTTAAGAATGACGCATTAATTCAATGAAATTGCTGTAACTGATTATCTAGATAAGTGTTTAATAATGTAAATATCAGTTTGATACGGCTGAGGCTGTACGTTTAGTAGTGATGGATGCGCCAATTTTGAATATTATATTAATATTAAATATAAATAATAAATAAACAAATAGATACATATATATAGATAGGGACAACACGACATACATTGTACCAATCCCAATGTAAGAAACTAAAGCACTTCAGGTATGGGAATCCGAAACATCGAAGGCACCACAAACACCCAGATCCGAAAAAATGTAGAACAAGTGTTCTTTTTCCGTCCGGGAATCGAACCCGGTATATCGACAGGGCGACACATTACAACCGGCGTTTACGCCACTCGTCCACGGAGGTCGTCACATTTAATTTCATGACCTTCATGATCTTATTTGTAACTCTAAGTCTAATGTCTTTTAACATATCGACTACTATTTGCTCGAATCTCCCAACCATTCGGCTACCATGACCTTCTAGAGCATCTGAAAAAGCCTCAGAAAGTTCACGGCATAAGAATTTGTCATATCAAGAATTTTCCCTAGGGATCGTAGAAGAGTCTTTAGCACCGTAAATAGATAAATTAAAATCAAGCATTTTGGTGACGGGTTGAGTGTAGTACTACGTGCCAAGCGTAATAATTATGGCATATATTCCTTACGGGAGAGGACTATGTCCTGAACACTTAAATTGTTAAAGAGAACTAACTGGCTGTAATATTGCTGAAATCACCATTGGCGATCGCAGTAGCAGACACCTTTAACCTTAGTCGCTGCTGCACGTCATTGGTCTGCTGATCCAAGTTATAGACCTGGTATTTTTCGAGATAGTTATTTCACCATTTATCAGTACCCAATGGAATTTTCTCTTAGTCGCCTCTTACCATAACTACACCCCTCTAGGTGTGGTATTATTCTTATACCAATGCACATGACTCTGACATTTGTATATATATCTTCATACCGTTCCTTATAGTGTAGACAGAGGTTTAGACAATTAAGATCTTTCACCGAAAACATTTTTTTAGACAATTCTACAGGTGGTGAGCCTGTCTTTATCTCCAAGTCAACGATATAAATCGTACATAAGTTTTGAAAAAAAACCATTGGTACGAACCTACCACCTGGTGATCTCTTAACTCGAAATCCGATTATTCAACCACTCGGATATCGTGACCTTTTTTAAACATTACTGACACGAGAAAACTGAATAATTAGTCCGACAACATACAAACTAACTAATTATTCATCTTTGGTTAGTGATTGGTAGTGTAAATTCTATCTGAATGTCTATTTATGGTCAATAAAAGAATAAATACATCAACTTATCAATTTATTACGGGCTTACTAGTTCGGTAAACGTGATGTAAAATTGATAATAATTACAGGTAATTGTACTATAAAATGTTTTGTTTTACGACAGGCCAACCTTGTTTCTAAGTACACAGTCGACGATAGTTGACGAAAAAGAAAATGGCCGCCCTTCATGCCTGGTTCGTGCTTCTTTTGGCAGGTATATAGTTTTTCTATTATAATTAAAAGGCAAAGAAACTTATTTGTTAGTAATCGGTGGGAGGGATAATTAGCAGCTGTAAACCTTATTCACGGTTTAGCTGTATAGAAAAAAAAGTAAAGGGGGTCCCCCTTTACTTTAATTTGTTGCTCTTAAAGTGCCTGTGTGACCAATTTCTATTCATTTTTCATAGTAAAAATTAATTATACTGAACTTATTGTTATTAAATGAAATTGAAAAAAATGTTTAAAATTTAAACTGACGCGTGCAGAATTCCAACCCACGCCATTTGCCGTACCGTGGCAATGTTAACAAAAGTTATTGCACAATTTTTAAATTTTTTGTAATCATCGTAACTGTATTTATGGTTATACTGTGTAAATATCATTAGCACAATTTTTAAATTTTTGTAATCATCGTAACTGTATTTATGGTTATACTGTGTAAATATCATTAGCACAATTTTTAAATTTTTGTAATCATCGTAACTGTATTTATGGTTATACTGTGTAAATATCATTAGCACAATTTTTAAATTTTTGTAATCATCGTAACTGTATTTATGGTTATACTGTGTAAATATCATTAGCACAATTTTTAAATTTTTGTAATCATCGTAACTGTATTTATGGTTATACTGTGTAAATATCATTAGCACAATTTTTAAATTTTTGTAATCATCGTAACTGTATTTATGGTTATACTGTGTAAATATCATTAGCACAATTTTTAAATTTTTGTAATCATCAACTGTATTTATGGTTATACTGTAAATATCATTAGCACAATTTTTAAATTTTTGTAATCATCGTAACTGTATTTATGGTTATACTGTGTAAATATCATTAGCACAATTTTTAAATTTTTGTAATCATCGTAACTGTATTTATGGTTATACTGTGTAAATATCATTAGCACAATTTTTAAATTTTTGTAATCATCGTAACTGTATTTATGGTTATACTGTGTAAATATCATTAGCACAATTTTTAAATTTTTTGTAATCATCGTAACTGTATTTATGGTTATACTGTGTAAATATCATTATTTACACGGTATGGCCGTTGATAATTACCAATCACAGTGTCCAGAACCTATCAGATATTGTCAAGAACCTTTAGCCTTTAGCAGCAAAATGAGTTACAGACACACACATAGACTGAAATACAATATTAGCATTGCTTTATTGCCGCGTATCTATTTGTTTTCAGGCGTTGCCATGGCAACTGAGAGCAACCGCATTGTGGGCGGGCAGCCGGCGCTCATTGAAAGCTACCCCTCGCTAGTCCAAGTGGATTTCTACAACATCTTCTCCGGTCTTTGGTCTCAGTCTTGCGCTGCGAACATACTCACCGCCCGATATGTCCTTTCTGCTGCGCACTGCTTCGACGGATTGTAAATAATTTATATTTTATTTGTACGTAGAAACGCGGAAAATCATTACGAAAATGATCATGTAAAAAATACAGACGCCACGTTTCTTTCTTCGCTTATAGCTGTTCATTGTATTATTGCTTATCGCTTAGTAATGAGTTGGATACGAAAGAATGATAAAAGATGGCGCCTATGCCAAAACAGATATAAGTAAAGAAAAGAGAATACAGATTTAAAATTTTAACTGATGCGCGTAAGACACGGTGGCTCGGAAAAGAGCGTTGCCACAGTTCGGCAGACGTCGCGGGTTCGAATCCAGCGCGTCTCTGTTGAAATTTTAAAAACATTTTTTCACTTCAATTTAATTACGAAATAATGGATAAGAAAGAAGGGGACAGGGTTCATCAGAATAACGAAACGAAGAATCATAGTACTTTAGAAGTTCAAGAAGAATGGGACATCGCTTTCAGTTTGCTCATCAGTCTAAACACAGAGTTACTGAAAGCCTCGCCTTTTTGATGCAATTTGGGTGTTTTTATGTTAGTTAAGTTTGGCTATCCCAAACGCACAGTTCCAATCACAGCGCGTTCTTGCAGCTACAATGTGCAGCAGGGTCATATACTGCGATCGCCAATCTTTATTATGGGTATAAAATATTAATTCAGAGTAGAATATTAAATAAGCCACGATAGCCGGGTGAAGCCGGAGTAGTTGGGTGGTCGGAATTCAAGAGAACCGAGTTCGATGCCCAAATGGCAGGCTCGTATCAACGGGTTTTTACGAATTATATCGTTGGCTTGGACATAAAGACGGTGACGGGCTCACCACCTGTCACATTGTCCCGATAATATCTTCGGTGGAAGGTGGGTTAAAGGGACTTAATTGTCTAGACTTGACCTCTGTCTACCCCTGAATTGGGAATTGCGTGAAGATATTTTTTTTAGAATTTTAAAATGACCTTTTGACAAGTACGCTCATACATAACGACCTGTAAAAGTCTATTGCAGGACATAGGTCTCTACCATAAGAAGGTAATGACGACCTCGGTGTCACCATCTGTAAGCTCCCAGGGTTGATTCTCGGTCGCGTTAATGTAGAGAACACTTTTTCTACATTTTCTCGGGTCAGAGTGTTTGTGGTGCCTTTGTTATTTCCGATTTCATAATAGAAGTGCTTAAGTTGCTTACTTTGGGATCAGAGGAATGTACGAGATTCTATGTGATTTTGTCCCTATCTATTTATGTATCTATTCCTTTAAATAAATGTCCTAACAGTCGCGTTTCACATGCGGTTTGGTAAGCGCAGTAACAGATAACTCGCAATTTAAACGCTACTGTATCACCGGTCAGCTTAATTTTCATCTGGTTTAAATCGGCCATGGTCATCTGCCGGTAGTTAGTGTTGGTCGCTTGCCCCTAAGTGGCCTCTTACACCTAAAGACGGCGATACGTTCACCGATAGTTCCAAAAAAATTCTTCGGTGGAAGGTGGGTCGGAAGGACTTAATTGTCTAGATCTTAGATTTGTTTTTTTAAAGACCTCTGTCTACTCCAGTATTGGGATTGGCATTGGAGTCGGTATTAATTAATATCTTCACGCAATTCCCAATACAAGAGTAGACAGAGGTCTAATCTAGACAATTAAGTCCCTTCGACCTTCCGCCGAAGATATTTTCGGGACAACGTGACAGGTGGTCAGCCCGTCGCCGACGGTATCATCTTTCTTTTATTCGGCTATAGTCTAATGGTTCAGGGTGCGGACTAAGAAACGTACCTTCATAAATTCGGGCCCGCCATTCGAGTATTGTCGTAAACCAACTACAGACAAAAGCATTATAGCTTAGTTGGAGTGTAACAGTAGTTTTAGTGAAGTTATCTGGCATTGCCAGTATTTTTTTTTAAATAACGGCGATTCCTTAGCCGTCTGTTATGAACGGGAAATGGGTCGTAATGTCTTACGTTGTTACGCGCCACAGCTATTTAGACACTTACATTTTCAATTTTTCCAGCCTCTACCTACCCGCCTACCGTCGCATCAGGGCTGGTAGCACGGACCGCAACATTGGGGGTGTCTTAGTTAACGTAGAGCGGGAACTCAACCACCCCACTTACGGAACTAACGATTTGGACGGCGACATCACGGTGGTGCTCCTGCAGACCGCCCTCGTTTACACCCCCGTGGTGCAGCAGGGTACAATTATAACTCAGGGTGGTACTGTACCGGATAATATGCCCGTGGTCCATGCCGGTTGGGGAGCAACAGCGGTGAGTTTCGGTCAATTTGGCTAGTGAATATGAAACATCTGCTATACATTTTTTCTAGAGTTATTTGTGGTTTTTTTTTTTCATAGAAGTAATACAATCTTTCAATTCAAATTCACTTTTACTGATTCTACAATTTTATTATTTCCACTTCAATATGTTATGTCATTAAACAAAGGTTTACAACAAGTATTACATTACAACGAAATAAGAAACAATTAAATTTCTTAATTCAATAATTGCGGAATTAGAAAAGTGAATTGGAATTGATTTAAGCATGAAGTTCCACTAAGACCACAATTGTGAGCATCCAATACTCATTTATTTAGTACTAAATGTAAGTCTAGGGTGAAATAAATCTATGTTATCATATCTTCACGCAATTCCCAATACAGGGGTAGATAGAGGTTTGGTGTGGGCAATTAAGACTTTTGAATCACCTTCGTGAATGTTCGAGCCAACGATTTGTACATAAGCTTTTTAACTAAACTAAAATGGACACTATGGAATCTCGCGGGAATATCTTTGTGCGCGGAAATGAACAAAGAAACCAAAAATAGTTAGTACACAGTGCTAAGACGTGTTCTATTAAATTAATAATCAAACATCAGTTTATTTGAACCGTTCTATTTTATTAACATAATTGAAATCTATATATTCCGGTATTTCCTGAATGAAATTTCTTGTTTTCCTCTCAGGATAATTTCGAAAATACACTTGAAAAACTTTAAAAATACTGACGCCTTATTGAAAGTGACTCTGCCTTCGGAGCTAAGGGTTGCGGATTCAAATTCTGTAAGGATTAAACAATTATCGGATGAATATGAATGCTTGTACTTCAGTCATGGATGTTCATACGTATAACTATTTAGTGTATAGTTATATGACTAATATGTGTACAGTTTATAAAATATGTGTACAAATACATCTAAATGAATCTACATTTTTTATATAAATATATGTAAGTATATGACCTTGGAAACCGAGACGGTGACGGATTACCACTTGTCACTTGGTCTCAAATAAGTTCCGGTGACAGGTGGCTGGAAATGATTTAGTCATCAAGACCTTTGTCCACCAGTATTGGAAAAAGCTTCTTACTATTAATGCGTATAAAATACATCACTTGTATTCGTCTAGTATGCGAATCTACGAGAATAAAAGCGGTATTTGATTGCTAGACAAACAAAAATGTTCTTCTTCCAACAGCAAGGTGGTCTTCCATCAAGCGTTCTTCTGGACACCACCATCTACACGGTGAACAACGAACTTTGCGCCGAGCGTTACAGCACTCTACCAGGAGCTGGAAAGGTGACCAGGAACATGATCTGCGCGGGACTCCTGGACGTTGGAGGTCGGGACGCATGTCAAGGAGACTCCGGAGGGCCTCTGTATTACGGCAAGATTATCGTCGGTATAGTCTCCTGGGGCCATGGCTGCGCAAACGCGACCTTCCCAGGTGTTAGCACCTCCGTCGCTTCCTACTCTGATTGGATCGTCTCTATTGCTAATTAAATCAGTGTTCGTAATTTGAAGATCTAATAAATATTACCTGATTTGTCATGTGCTTTTTTTTTATTTGTTTTTGTGAAATTATAATTTTGACGACGTTTATAAGAATTACAAGAAAACATAGATTAAATAAACCAAGGTAAGTCGAGTGGTTGAGTGACCGGTAATTTGTTGAATATATATCAATGATTTGTTACGTGGAGCGAATGACTGATGACTGAATGGTGAAGAAAATATATAGCGCGAAAGTTATTATAACCATATGTCGAGGTAGGTCGAGACTAACTTTCAAAGACGATGTGAGCAAATTGCTCGAAGAGGGGAGGGTAAGGAGTACTCGGATACCTAGAAATGTATGTAAAAATAAAATGATGAATTTGAAAGAAGCGAAAAAGGTACGTTCTTAACGATCGTGACACTTAGCAACCTGTTTTCTCTGGTTACACCGTCAGGAACTGAGCGAGAAGATAAGAAGAAAAAGTAAGGCGTTCCCTGAGTTACCACGAAAGCAAAGAGAGGGCGTTTTGACCCCACACGCAAAATAACGTGACTTAGCATTGAACTAATCCCTTTTTATTAACAACATTTAGTACTCGTAAATTCAAAGCAGGTGCTTATCAAATCATTAAATATAATCGTCTTAAATTTACTGAAACATTTTATGACCGGACAAGATTTGTGTTATCATATCGTTATGTAAATTGTAATAATTTTATATTCATTTATCTTGAAGCACTATTCGAAATGTCAGTAACGCTACTAAATTTAACGCCATCTATTGAGGATAATTAGAAAATGGTTTAATAGTAAATTGAAAAGGTTGTTTATGACACAGACCCTTTCTTAAATATTAAATTATATAACAATGTTAAATTTGAAAGATTATAATATATCTATAAGTAAATACTACTAAGTCAAAAAAGTGTCATCTATACATTCGAAGTAATAATAATTAGAAAGAAAAAATGTTAGGCAATTTAGTTAAACCGGTTTTCAACAGATGGCAGTGTAATATATTGTTAAAACTGGGTACAAAAATTCAAATATTTCACTTTTGTTACAATACTGTTACGACTTAATGCTAAAAGCATTCTCTGCCAGTCAACCTTAAGGCAGTGGGAAAACATTGAAAGCGGTTACAAAAAAAATTAACAAGTGAAAATTATATTAATTTAAAAAAAAAGTAATAAATTATATACAAACTCTACATATACTACATACTTACATACAAAAATATATAATAAGATGATGGGACTCAATGTAGCAAGTTTAAGAGATGAGCCTAAATATTCTTTTGAATGCGATCTTGCTGCACGGTTTTCGCAACTTTTCAGCTAGAAAAACTGGCGGCTTGCACAATAAATGATGGATAGGAGAAACCAGAGCGTTGCAGTGGAATAAAAGATACCAGAGACTTAGGATCGAAATATTCGTTCATGAGTGTCGCACAAAAACTGAAGTTCACTTTTTAAGTAATCTGAAGGTCATTAATAAATAAATAAATATCTTCACGCAATTCCCAATACAGGAGTAGACAGAGTTGTATTCTAGATTCCAAAGATATAATTCGTACATTCAATAAAATACCTATAACATAATTCGTACATATATTATCTATGTTATCTTGTAGCATTGAAAATATAGTGGAAAGTATCTTCTAGCGCTGGACGATATCTTGTCGGTGAATGGCAAGCCACTTTAGCTGAAAGCGGAGTACGGAGACATGATCGAAATTACGGAGACAAAAGATAAAGCGGACACTATTATTAAATAGCCGTTCCAAATTATGTAACAGAACTTCACTAAAATCAGGGTAGCACACTGAGACAAGCATAATGAGAGATTGCACCAGAGTTACTTTGACGGGAAGAAAGTTGAGAAGGCGATTGAGTGCGTTTAGTTTGGCTGTGACTGATTTTTTTGAATCTGGGTTGAACATCAGAAAGTTGAGTCAAAGATCACACCTACGTTTTTAACAATATCCGTGTAAGGCATTGTAGAGCTGTCATGTGTAACAGGTGTAATAACGCTATCACAGAGTTTAGATAATTGTTGGGTAATGACAATTATAATGACTTGAAAGGGTAATCAGGTTTAGGATGCGGACTGTTTAACAAAACGTTGCAGGTTCGGGCCCACTATTCGGCTATTGTCGTCAACCACTTCAGACACATTGCAGCTTAGTTGGAGTGGTTAACAGGGATACATACCGAAATAATAATGTATTTAGAATTGGTATTCTTTAAAGAATCTTAAAACTACTGAGTAACCTGGTAGCCATTTATTTTTAAGCTTAAACTTCACGATAAGTAAACGAAAAAAAAGCACTATAGCTGGTAGGGTTTTTGAAATTCGAGTCGAGTTCGATCCCCAGTTAGGTTCTAAAAATGTGTTTTTTCAGAAATTGGTACGATTTATATCGTTGGCTTAGACATAAAGACGGCGACAGGCTCACCATCTACCACGTTTTTCCAAAAATTTTCCCAAAAAGACATTTTCGGAAAAAGTAATGATTATGCACTATCGGTAGTTATTTACAGATCCAATGGGATAACTCAATGGGATAATAATAATAATAACATAAAAATTAATTTAGAAAACTTCTCATTTCTCATATTTTTATAAGAATATTAGCTATGCTAAGTCACATTATTAGTATTTATGCCAACACTCCAACTAGGCTGTAGTGCATGTGTCCGAAATGGTGTAAGACAAAAGTAAAATGAAGGACTCGAACTCCCGATGTCATCTTTCGAAGTCCATACTCTAAACCATTAGGCTATTGACAACTTTTTAAATGGTTTGCTGATGTTATGCAGTAACAACTTACCATCAGGTGTATTGGTAGCTCTTTTTTCTCTTGACTCCCCTAAAAAAGTTATATCCAACATATTGTTCCTACAAGGATATGCTGTGTTTTGACAAGTAGACGGTGTTGCTATATTATTATTATATTATTTATTAAAGACGTCACAAGCCGAGTGGTTGGGTGGTCGGAATTTCGAGTCAAGAGACCCGAGTTCGATCCCCAGGTGGCAGTACCAATGAGTTTTTCAAAAACTTATGTACGAATTACATCGTTGGCTTAGACATAAAGATGGCGACGGGCTCACCACCTGTCACGTTGTCCCGAAAATATCTTCGGTGGAAGGTGGGTCAAAGGGACTTAATTGTCTAGACTAGACCTCTGTCTACCCCTGTATTGGGAATTGCGTGAAGATATTTATATTTATTTATTTTATATTATTTATTTGATTTTTATTGACTACATTATTATAGTATTTATTTGAATCTAATACAAGTGTACAGTGTTACAGATGGAGTATTTGTGGAGAGTGTTGCAGCCATTGACGGCAAAAATCTCCAGTACTTGTGTCAGGATTTCAGAAATATTTTTCAGCACACACAATACATTCAACAACCTCCGTGGACGAGTGGCGCACGCATCAGTTTTTAAGGTGTCGGCTGCTTCAGCATCCGAGTCCCTGAGTTTGATTCCCGAACGGGTTAATGTAAAAAACTATATTTTCAATAATATTTTGCGTTTAAATTTTGTCGATGAATAATATATAAAAATTAAACTTGAAATATTTTAGAAAGAAAGAAAAACATTTATTTACGGTCTAATCATAATAGATTCAAAACAAAGTAAAAAAAATGGACACAGAATATAAAATAATATTGCCCTAAATTAACAAAAATGTTAAAATAATAATAAATTAGTCTGCGTGTGTGTGACGGGACTCAGTAAAAATTTAATCGAAAAATTTTCGAAATCGATTAATTTTCATGTTAAATTTTATCAAAATCTGTGCAGCTGTACAGTTGTTTTAATTTTCAACGATAAACGGAAGATATCCCCGTGCCAAGGATCGCTAAACTAGTAATTTTTAACACGGATTGATTATGATAAAAAATGTCGCCATTTCTCTCGGTTATGAGTAATCGAGGTAAAAATTTGTTTAAATAATGACCAGAAGTATACAGTCATCATCATCACAATGACAGCCTGTAAAAGTCTACTGCAAGATATAGGCCTCTCCCCTCTCCCATACGGGAGGGCTTCCCATAATCGCTACACTTGGAGAAATGAATGGCGATCGCAGTACCGACTACTTGTACCTAGGACGCTGCTGCCTGACACCAGTGTGCTCAATTTTATGATTATTATTATTCATGCAATTTAATGTGTCTACACATGTCAAAATAAAAACCTGCACAAATGTTGGCCACACACACCATCTCCATATTCAGTCGCGTCAAAATCTTGCATACCTGTCTAAGTGATTGCCAAAAAATATAAAAATTGTCATTTTATGCTCAGTCACTAAAAATCATGGCAATAAGAATTAAAAAAAAATATCCAGAACAGTGTTCACACGATTTTTTTACATATTTATAAAAAAATAGATGAAAAGTATTGATTATAATAAGATTATTATCGCCAATAGTAATACAATTAACAAAATGATAGGCGATAACATTTGTTCTATATAAGAGAACATTTTCTCTTCAGAATCATCCAGTTCTCGAAGCACAAGCGAAATGGCACGATTGGCTTGGGGTCTCCTTCTGCTCGGTAAGGATTCTAGAAACCAACATCACTTGCACACTTTAAATTTATAAATTAGACCCGACACAGATTTAACGATTTTTAATCTAAATTGTTGATTTCAATTTGGTTTATTACCATATAGTGCTCTATATTTATAGTCTGGCACAAATCCACCTTTGAACATACAATGCCTTCATCATATAAACACTGCTTAACCTTCAATATATTCCTGAGAATATATGCGAAATACTTGGGCCGTGCATATATGTATCAGTATTCACACAAGATCCTTTGATTTCCCGTAGTAAAAAGCAGCTCTCTCCGGACCCCAATACAACGAATCAAAATCCGTTCATTAAAATCATGCTTTATTCAGTATATATATATATATATATATATATATATATATATATATATATATATATATATATATATGTATATATATATATATATATATATATATATATATATATATATATATATATATATATATATATATATATATATATATATATATATATATATATATATATATATATATATATATATATATATATATATATATATATATATATATATATATATATATATATATATATATATATATATATATATATATATATATATATATATATATATACACAACTAAATACACACTATGACTTATTCTTTGATTTAACAAAATTAATAAATATATTCACGCAATTCCCAATACAGGGGTAGACAGAGTCTATATGTCTTTGTGTCAAAACCAACGATACAATTCGTACATAAGAAAAACCTATTGCTACGAGCCTGCCAACTGAGGATCGAACTCAGGTCTCTTGAATCGAAATTCCGACCACCCAACCACTCGGCTATCGTGACTTTTTTTTATTTATTAAAAATCTAATTCTTGTTTTTGGTTTCCGTAGCCGCCACCTGCTCAGCGTCAGAAATAAGCCGCATTGTAGGCGGCACCCCCACATCCATAGAGAAGTATCCGTCTATGGTACAAGTGGAAAGTTTCACACTGACCGGCGTTTGGAGTCAACATTGCAGTGGTGTCATTCTCACCTCCAGATGGATTCTCACCGCCGCTCAGTGCGTCTCCGGACCGTAAGTTAAGAACGAACCATTTGATTTGTTTTAATTTTAAGTATTTAAAGAGTTATTTACGTAGGCAGAGGTATAGACAATTAAGTCCTTTCGACCCACCTTCACCCGAAGAAATTTTTGGGACAATGTGACAAGTAGTGAGCCCGTCGCCGTCTTATTGTCCAAGCCAACGATATAAATCGTACATTATTCATTGAAAAAACCCATTGGTACGAGCCTTGGGGATCGAACACGGGTCTCCTGACTGGAATTTCGATCACCCAATTAGTAGCTAAAGTTCAATTTTCTGTATACAACAGTGTTCTTCCCATACATAAAATACATTCTTCGCTTCTATTCTTGTGGGTCAATAATCGTGTCAATAATCGTAAAAAATTCTTGAACTGACTATTTTATTAAAAAAAATAACAATTAAAAACCAACAAACTGTTATCAAAAATCGATCAAATGAGAATAAATAATAAATAAATAAATATCTTCACGCAATTCCCCATAATACGGGTTGGTAAGAGGTCTAGACTAGACAATGAAGTCCCTTCGACCCACCTCCACCGAAGATATTTTCGGCTTCATCAAATGAAAATAAGACAGTTATACTGAAACCAAGAATATTTCGACTTGCGTATTTGTGATCAGAGGAAAACAATCTACATGATTATTGCAAACCTAGACAATACACCAATTGAAACGATGGAGTAACTACTTCAGAATCGCAAACCCTATAAATACTTACTTACTTCCGCATAATCCCTGATGGAGTAGCCAGAGAGAACGGATCGCTAAGTGTTACGATCCGTCGTATATACGAGTACCTCTTTGCGTCTAGGTATCCGATTACTATAAATAGATTGTAAAGATACTCAGGTGACTTGTAATTACTGAATGAATTCTATGTTTTGACGCAATGATATCTAATTTCTTAATTAAACAGGAAATCGATGCGATAGGAGGGATAAGCGATGATAAACATTGAATTAATGTTTTCCTGCACGGCTTCCGTTCATGATTTAGAGATTATCCACGTTATTATGCATTGCAGGATCGAATTTTTTCTCTTAATGAATAATAAATAAATATCTTCACGCAATTCCCGAAACGGGGTACATAGAGGTCTAGTCTAGATAATTAAGTCCTTTTGATCCACCTTCCACCGAAGATGTTTTCGGAACAACGTGACAGGTGGTGAGCCCGTCGCTGTCTTTATTTCCAAGCCATATAAGTCGTGCATAAGTTTTTGTTAAAACCCATTAGTACGATCCGGCCACCTAGGGACTGATCTCGGTTCTCTTGACTCGAATTCCGATCACCCGACCACTCGGCTATTATGGCTATGTAAATTCAGTATTTGTGGTAATTTAAGTACTATACATTGCGATTAACTATTTTAAGAGATTCCCGTCACGTGGTAGCCCTTGTTTTCAGGGGCCTTTTTTAGGATCTGACTGACTGACTGGTCGGTGTTTATCTGAGTATATTTTGTCTTTGTAAAATTCTCCCACTATACTATATCAGCAATACTGGGATGGTTTAAGAACTTACCAGAGTTTAATTGTCATTTCATAGTTATTTTTATCTCATATTTTGACGACCTCGGTGTATGTGTGGCTTAAACACTGGTTTTCAAAGTGTCGCCATCTCGACGTCCCGGGTTCGATTCCCGGTCGGATCAATGTAGAAAAAACCCTTTTTCTACATTTTCTCGGGAGTTTGTGGTGCCTTCATTGTTTTCGATTCCCATACCTGAAGTCCTTTAGCATCTTACATTGGGATCGGAGCAATGTATGTGATGTTGTCCCTATCAATATATGTATTTATATGTATATGTATAGTCACCAATATCTTAAAACACCAAGCGTTTTGAAAGTCTATCCATTTTAATTTATTGTCTCATATTTTTCGAGATAGTTATCCGGCAATTATTCGTCTTTCAAGCAGCTATGCTTTCAAGACTATACCTTTAAAATTACTTTACCTTTAGTCTCTCAAGACAACCAGGGGTAAAAAGAGGGTTTCATTTCTTTTACTATAAGCATGGCCCAAGTAAACTCCAAGGAATGTGGGTTGAAAGCCCTAAATTGTCCAGATTTGTGTGATTTCATAACAAAAAAATAAAAAAAAATCAATTCTTTACGCCATTTCCCTTTCATGGGGTAAGCAGAGGTCCAGAGAATTAAGTGCTTTCGACCCACCTTCCACCGAACACATTTTTTGGAACAATATGACAAGTGTCAGGACTGTCGCCGTCTTTATGTCTAAGTCAATGATATAAATCGTGCAGAAGTTTTAAAAAACTTATTGCTACATGCCTACCACCTGACTCAAATTTCGATCATCTAACCACACGGCTATAGTGTTTATAGTATTATATAACAGCTGTTTGTATACGCTAATATATTGTTGTTAATTTTTTCAGCTTGGCCCGCCCTCAAGTCCGCCGCATCAGGGCTGGCAGCTCCAAACGCAACACAGGAGGCACTATCAGAGACGTCATTCGGATTGTCAACCATCCTACCTACGGCCAAAACGGCTTCGACGGTGACATATCTATCATCCAGCTGGATAGATCTCTTGTGTACTCCAACTCTATCGCCCAAGGAAGCATCATTGCCCAAGGCGCTGTCATCTCGGGGAACCTACCCGTAGTTCACGCCGGTTGGGGCAGACAATCTGTAAGTGCGAATGTAATAACTCACCAACGTGGTGTTTTTTATTTGTTTTTATTTCATTAAGTAACAATAGCCGAGTGCTTCGGAGAAGGTAACAATGTTATATCAATGAGTTTTAAAAACTTACGTACCATTTATATCGGTGGCTTGAAAAATACGACGTCGCAGGCATACCACCTCCAGCTCCGGTAATAAGCTCCGGTAAAATGTGGGTCGAAAGGGCTTACTTGTCTAGACCTATGAGTACCCCTGTATTGGTAAATGCGTGAAAATATATTAAATAAATAAATATCTTCACGCAATTCCTAATACCCCCTGTATTATAGGCAATAATAAAGACAGAGGTCTAGTGTAGATAATTAAGTCCCTTCGACCCACTTTCCACCGAAGATATTTTCGGGACAACGTGACTGGTGATGAGCCCGTCGTCGTTTATATGTCCCAGCCAACGATTTAATTCTTACATAAGTTTTTGAAAAACCCATGGGTAGGAGCCTGCAAACTGGGGATCGAAATCTGGTCTATTAACTGGAAATTCCGACGAGTAAATATATTATTTGAATAATATTGTACATAAATGAATCTATGAATTTGTTACTTATGCTTTCAAGCCGAAACCGCTGAACGGATTTTGATAGATTTTGATATAGAAATAGATTGAATCTTGGTGTTAGTTATAGGCTATTATTTCTCGCTAAAAATTTTAACGCTGAAGCCGCGTGCAAGCGCTACTAAGCCATATTACAGATTTAAATTTATACTGTAGTATACAGTTTTAACAAATTTATAACAAATTCTGCTACTTATACACTAAACGGCCTACAAAAGTCCAATGTAGGAAATAAGCAATTAATAAGGAAATAAAGTCGTCGCGTTTGAAAACACGAATTGTTAATTAAAATAAACAAAAAAATTTTTGAGTTGTCCTTCCATCTTTCTGCAGTCAGTGATTGATTCAAGGTACATCTTAGTCGCGGTAACGGGTTAACGATTTCAGAAAATGCCGTATCGGAATTGAGCACACAGGTGACGGACAGCGTCTAAGGTACATCATGTCATGTATTAGATCGCCAATCCGTGTGGCGATCACGGCAAGCCCTCCTGTACCCTATGTCCTGCACTTTTAAACTATATTTGTGATATATCATCACGTCAACCTCTACGCTACAATGCAGCTGCTTTTAAAGTCTTTTTATATTCACAGTTCCTTGGAAAGCCAACTGATGATCTCACTGAAGTCTCAGTTCTCACTGTGGACAACAGACTCTGCGCTGACCTCTACTCGAACTGGCCCCGCCCACCAGTGGTCACATCGAACATGATCTGCGCCGGAATTTTGGATGTCTCAGCAGCCGGTACCTGCTTTGGAGACGCTGGAGGCCCATTGTTCTACCAAGGCGTTGTTATCGGCATCGCCTCCTGGGGCATGACCTGCGCAAACGGCACCTATCCTGACGTCAGCACTTCGGTTGCTTCTTACACCAACTGGATTGTCGCGAACGCTGTCTAATTATGTTATTAATTCAGATACTACCGAAGTATTTATGTAAATTTTATGTTTGGACATATTTTCTGCTAAGTTAATAAAGTAATTTAAACAATGTTTTTGCATAAATGGTCTGCACATAAGCAGTAGAGAAGAGTAATACAGTGGTTGGGCGATCGGAATTCGAAACAGGAGATTCGATTTCGATCCCCAGGAGGAAATTTTGTACCAATGTTTTTTTCGATCCATTTTTACGATATGTATCGTGGACTAGTATCAGATTAAGACGGTGACAGGCTCACCATTATGTTTCAAAGGAACTCCGGTAAAGAGGACTAAATTGTCTAGGCTTCTGTCTACCGCTCTGTATAGGCGGTAGATATTTTTTTTAAATAAAATGTAATCAAAACTTCCGTAAAGTTTTTTTAAGAATCCATAAATTACACTTATTTTTTTATAATAACTACATCATTATGATTTCAAAAAAAAACTTAAAACACATTCGAAAGCACATTTAATTGGCAACAAAGAGCAGATTTCCAAAATATATAGAGTCATAGTCCCCGAAAGACTCGTTCAAGGTATCCAAAATCTTGAGATTTATAAAATTGCTAGTATCGCGAAAACTGAAACACTTTCACTATGGTCAAATTTGTTTAATCTTATAGATTAGGAGCTTCTAAATACCTATAATCTAAAAAAATATATTCTATAGCCTTCAATCAGCTCTCTTAGTTTCGGCGTTGGTTTAAGGGACATCCTAGTTATAATAGTAACGGTGGGACGAAACGACTTAATCTAGACCTATATATACCCCTGTATTGAGATATATAAGTCAATATTTTTTTAATCAGCTCCTCAACAAACTTTGAAAATAACCCTCACCTCAATATTTTCTAAAATATCTTGAATAAAAATGTATATAAATTTCACAATTAGCACAAAAAAACTACGAAAAAAGTCTGAAACAATAAAGAAATTACTAATATTCCTGTTAACCACTTCAATTACGTTTTAAACGGCATGATCGAATCAGCGATTTCATGTTTGGCAGTCCACACCTTACCCCATTAGAATATTAGCTCTTATTCACTATTCATTAGCTGTGTCAGAGTTACGTTCTATTACAATGATCGCAAATAGCCTTAATAATAAATAATTGTAAGCGCCTTCGTTTTTATATTAGCAATTATTGTATAGAGCAATTTAACTATTCAATTATATCAGTGTCGAGGTTTTTAATAATATTTAAGTTACAAATACCAAAAATGTTTTTTTTTTTTAGAAATCTTTGCTTCACAATAATAAATAAAATCCTTAACAAATGCTGCTTCGAAAGTAATCATTTTCATCATGTCTTCTGAAAGACTTTACTATGTCTTCCCAAGAATTTGATAAATTGTACTTTTTCAATCAATTAAAATATTCTCAAAGGGTATACATAAACAACATTATAAAATAGCTACCGGTCTGCTTAATTTTCGAATTTTGTCTATTCCGCCATCCGTCAGCATGATTTGCTATTGTCAAGGCTTTCCCCATATTCGTCTCTTGCGTCACCCAAGGGAAGAACGACGACAACAAAACAAAAACGCTAAAAGTATATTTCTTCAATTATTGCTTTTACAAAGAAACATATTCGTTAAGTTTATGAGGATTTTGAGTATTTTACCTCTTTTGTGACGGAATTAAGTTGGTTTTTTCCGTCACAATAAATAAATAAATATCTTCACGCCATTCCCAATACAGGGGTAGACAGAGGTCTAGTCTAGACAATTAAGTCCCTTTGACCAACCTTCCACCGAAGACATTTTCGGGACAACGTGACAGGTGGTGAGCCCGTCGTTGTCTTTATATCCAAGCCAACGATGTAATTCGTACACAAATTATGAAAAACCCATTGGTACGAGCCTGCCACCTGATGATCGAACTCGGGTCTCTCGACTCGGCTGTCGTGACTTTCACAATTCCGGCACAAAAGAGGTAAAATATTAATTAACGCAATTTAAAAAGAAAAGCATGATTGAAGAGAATTCTTTTGGTATTAATGTAAGTCATTACAGGCAGACTTAACAGAGAACATAATGAATGATAAATTAATACATATATTATTCGTTATTCTTTTGCGTATATTTCTTTAGCCCCTAGCAATATTATCAAAGATTAACTATATTTATTACTGTATTATAACGACAAGGAAACGCACAGCGTTGCCTACTGCATATATTCAAGGCCGTGATTAAATTTGTACGATAAGCTGCGAATTTAAAAAATACATATCGTTCATACATTCAAATAAACCGCATCTGCCCACGGGAGACCGTGGGCAGATGCGGTTTATTTGAATTATTATCTTCTTCAATTATTCTTAAAATTTTCTTAATTTATTATCTTCTTCTAGCTGTTGATCCCATTTCTGGGTAATCAGTTACCCTTAGTGGCCTCCCATTCACAGTTTTTCATTTTATTAAGTTCTTTGTGGAAAATTTTGGGGGAGGGCCACGCATCATTAACAGTGAACACCCAATCAACATGCATCTTTTCATCAGCTTTTGTTGTTGCATGAATGGGCCGGCTCGACCGGGGAAGTACCACGACCTCACAGAATACCGGCGTGAAGTAGAAATCTAACAAACTTCTGCGTTTCGTCCGGTGAGTACAGGTAACCGGAAGCCCACACACCCCCCCTCCCCCAATTCGGGGCACTCTGGGGCCGGCAACGCATCTGCTATGCCTTTGGCTGACCACCTGCTTACCCAGTTAATTGTTTCTTTTTATAGTTCATTACTTATTATACTTAAGTTCTTAAAGATTATAAAGCTATCGCGATACCGTTTAAAACTTCGTGATAAGCAAATATCTATTTTATAATTTTGTTTACGTACACCATTAACAATTTAAATGTTATATTATGAATCATAAGAATATGTAGAACCTCTAACGAAACATAGCATTTCATTAAGTGCATTTATTTACACCTTCGTTGTTCCCGATTCTCAGACCTCAAGTGCTTAAGCATCTTACGTTGGGATCGGAGCAATGTATGTGATGTTGTCCCTGTCAATTATTAAATATAATTAAAACAAGTTTATTCATTATGTAACTATTTATATACCAAAATAAACTTAACAAAACATAGATTCTTATGACACTAAAGTTTATTCAAAATGACCTCCGTGATTTTGAATACAGGCCTTCAATCTGTGCGGCCAGTCGTCTATAGCAGCACGAACGAGGTCCTTGTCAATATCGGCGGCTGCCTTAATCAAGGATGTCTTGAGTGACTCCAAATTGGGATGAGGCTTTGCCCGTGTACCGCTTAAACAAAGCGCGGCATCTCTTCAGTCTCAGGTGCATTAGACGAGCATTCAAACAATGTCCTGTTTTTCTTCGATATGCCCGAAGCCCTAAGTCTTCATTTAACACTCTTTTCACCGTGGTTCTGCTTAACCCCATCTGAAGGGCCAATAGTTTCTGCTTACGTTTGGGATTTCTTTAAATTCGAGCCTTCACAGCTTTTATCACGGCTGGAGTCCTAACAGATCGAGTGCGACCACTTCTTGTCTACACAAGAGTCTTCATTGTATCGTTTGATGGTACGAGAAACGAATCTTTTGGTTATATTCAAATTTTTCAGTATGTCAAAAACTTGAATTGGCGCGTAACCGCAACGATGCAACGCAATAACTGCAACACGGTCTTCTTTAAGCGTCCACTCCATATAAATGAGTAAAATTCTAAAAAGTATGTAGTTTTATTTTCATGAACAGTTCGAAATTCGAATTCAATGAACTTTTTTGTGTCCAGCATTCTGAAAGAAAAGTTTTTACTGTGTGACAATACTTATGACCTGACTATACTTGTATTTTAAAGCTCCGCAGCACAGTAGTAGTTCTTCAGTTTAATTATTCTTAAGTTATGTAATTATTAAAGTTCACATCCACTAAGTTCCTATTTCGTTATTGCGTACCTGTAATCGGTACACATATCAGACCTTTTTTGAATGGGATTTCTTTGTGTAAACTGTTTATATTGTAATAACCAATTAATATTTAGAAAAAAAAATATAAAAAATGTCCAAAAAAATTTATAAGAACCTTAAGAAATATTCAATACAAAGATAGCAGTTTAAAAGTTATACTGGACAAATCCCTTACCGTGTGGTAACGGTGAAAGAATATTGCCACTCCCATTCTTCCCGTGGGTGTCGTAAGAGGCGACTAAGGGAAACAGCCTTGAATGGCAAGCGATAGATGGCGGGATAAGCATCTCTAAAAAATCAGACCGAAGATGGGCAGCAGCGTCTGAGGTGCGAGTTGTCGGCTACTGCGTTCGCCAATCCGCTAGCCAAGCGTGGCAATTATGGAAAATCCTCCCATAGGGGGAGGCCCATGCCCTGCAGTGGACTTAAATATGCCGTTATGTATGTATGTATGTATACTGGACAAAAGATTACAGTATAATAACAAGTATACAGTAATAAAAAATTATTAAAAAGCATCTAAAATATTCAAAAAATAATATTTATTAGAATTAGATTTATTTATTTCCAAAAATGTGGTGGTTACAATCTTGTCAATTATCCAATAATAGTGTCACACATTTTGCCATTAATGGCGTAGAAATTTTTAATTTATATAATAAAAGTAGAAATTAAAGTTGAACAATGTCAAATATATAAAATTAGTAAATTATGTCATTTAGTCCTTGTTGTATTTTGTATAAATTATTTTGTATTAATATAAAATGTCAAGCTACAAACATATTAATCCTACAATCTAGGTAATCTTTGACAGAATAAAAACATTTCTCTAACAATCAAGCAAATACTTTTGATTTAAAATGAGTATACGGTAGTTCTCTAATATCTTTAGGAACTTTATTATATATTTTTATCGCCATGCAGTAAGCATTGTGGCAATAAATTTGCAGCCTTTGGCGGGATAAGAAAAGTTTGGTCGGATTCCTGCTATTGTTTTTTCCTAATATTGAATCATGCAGAGGAAAATGGGTAGGATATTTTTTAACGAATAAACAAAGTTCGAGTATGTATTGACATGGCAAGGGAAGGACTTTTAGTTCTTTAAATATAGGTATGCAATGAGCTCGATATGACGCCCCAGCCAAAGCCCTAATGCACTTTTTCTGAGCACGAAACGCTCTTATTGCATCTACCGAATTACCCCACATAGGCAAACCGTATTTAAATGTTGACGCTACGTATCCGTGATAAGCTATTAATGTGGTTTGTTTAGGAGGGATTAATTGTAAGCGACGAAGAGCATATACAAAAGTATCAAGTTTAGTGCAAAATGTGTCTATGTGTTGCTTCCAGCTTAAATGTTGGTCAATATTAATCACTAAAAAAGTTGTATTGTCCACTTGCTGTAGAATTTCATTATTATATTTTATGTCAATATTGATTTTAATATCAGATATGTAATTCAATTTATAATAAATAAAATTAGTTTTGCTTACATTCACTTTTAGTTCATTAAATGTTAGCCAATTCATGATATTGTGCATTTCCTTATTTGCTATTTCTTTTATATCATCTGTTTCTTTACATGGAATTAACATTGTAGTATCATCTGCAAAAAGAATACAGTTACTGTTTACCGCTTTCGGCAGATCGTTTACCGACCAAATATGCTGCCTTGGGGTACGCCGCATTCATTAATTTTTCGGCCTATACGTAATCCTCGTATTAGTGACTAATTTTGATATTTCTGTGTATTGAATTCGCCCTGTTAAGTAACTCTCTATCCATTTATAAGCCTTTCCTCTGACACCGAATTTGTCAATTTTAGAGAGTAAGGTCATATGGCATATGGAGTCAAAAGCTTTGCTCTTATCAAAGAATATTACTAGAACAGACAACTTATCGTTTAAGCTTTCTGTTATCTGTTTTACTGAAGAGAAATAAGTAATAGTAATAAGAGACCAAAGTTGTTGACCTATTTTCCCTGAATCCAAATTGACTATCTGTCAACGATTTGTTTTTGTTGAGAAATTTGATATCCTACTTGACATGACTTTCTCAAATATTTTGGATATGACTGTATAAGTGTTATAGGCCTATAGTTTACTAGACTTTTGGGTACTCCTTTGTTTAAGAGTGGTTTTATAACTGATTTTTTTAGTCTATCAGGAAACAAGCCCTGTTCAAAGGACTTATTAATAACACCACATAAGGGTTTAACTATATACCGAGCACAAGTTTTTAAAGCATTGGTGTTTATCTCGTCGTAACCAGTGGAATGTGTGTTTTTAATGACTGTATTGCATTTACCACTTCTGTTTCGGTTGTAGGTATTAAAAATATGGTATTTCTTTCAATCTCTATTTTTGCACACCGAGGATTTACACTACAATTAATTTTATTAGTTAGGGTCGAATTTAAAAAAAAAGTCATTAAACATTTCGCACGTACGCATAGGGTCATTAGTAGTAGTGTCATCTCGCTCTTTTTGTTCTATGTCATTTTTAATCCGATTACTATTATTATTATTATTCTTAATATTAATAATATAGAGACATACCAACACTATTATATTGATAAAACACACTTCGCAAAATGTACTAAATACATTTGTAATGTGAAATTTTGGTGACAATATTTAATAGTGTTTAAAGTACATACATACTTCGGGATAACACCACACACCTTGCTCTGATCCCTAAGGTTACAAGGTTAGATACCTTGTTACCATTTAAAAGAAAATATGACAATAGTATTCAGTTACTTAAATAATTTGCAGTTCGGTGTGCGTAAGAATATACCACCGCCTTTCTTCTCTTGGGACGACTAATAGAAAAACCTTGAAAATATAATTGGTAATCAAAAGACATAAGGTTATAAACATCTCTAAAAATTCTAGATCAAGATATAGCAGACCGGTGACGAGTAGCAGCGTCTAAGGTAAGAGTTTCTGTATGCGATCACCAATCCGCTTGCCAAGCGATATGCGAGAAAGCTACATCTGGCACTAAACTATAGACTATTATATTGATGACTTATATGATCAATAAAAAAATTTTATTACTTTTTACACATTAAACTTATTCACAGTTGTCTATAGTGAAAATCTTTACAACCGTTAACGTTAGTTATTAGTCTTCTTCTCTTGTAATAAAAGCTAGGCTTTTGTTACCTACTTGCAACCTACTTAAATATTATAGATATATAGGGATAACATCACATACATTGCTCTGATCCCAAAACAAGTAGTTAAAGCACTTGTGTTATTTATGTTATCGGAAACAACGTAGGCACCATAACCACCCAGACCTGATAAAGTTTAGAAAAAATGGTTTTTGTACACCGGAATCGAACTCGGGACTTCAGAGATAGCGACATCTTATAAGCCGGTGTGTTCGCCACTTGTCCATGGAGGTAATCAAAGTATAAGTAATAATAAAGACAAAGAGCATAAGACAGTAAAGTCTCGATCGCCGAGTGTTTGGTGGTCGAAATTCGATTGAAGAGATCCAAGTTCGATCCTCAGGTGACAGGCTGGTACAAATGAGTTTTTTTCAAAAACTTATGTACCATTTACATCTTTGGCCTGGACTTAAAGAGGGCGACAGGTTCAGCAACTGTTACGGTGTCAAAAATGTCATCGGTGGAAGATGGGGCGAAAGGACACAGTTGTCTAGGCCTTTGTTTACCCCTGTATTGGTTATGACGTGAAGATATTTTTGTAAAGAGTAGGAGATATTTTTGAAGATATTTTCACAAAGAGTACATGTGATATACGTAACATTCGCTCGCATATATTCTAGACAGCTGAATTTATTTTCGGACGTTAAATCCTAAATTCTGGAACCGATTGTACCACATTGTGATTCAGACTCGATCCTAAATCAGCGCGAGAGATCGTTAAGAGTGTTACTGTGGGCGTTTTGTTAAATAAATTACGATTTAGAATACAGTTTATCTTTTACGAGCTGGTCTTTATAGAATAGTACGTGAATAGTAATGGACGATTAATAACAATAAATGGTCTCGGTTGGCAAGTGGTTGGGTGATGGAATTCGAGTCAAGAGACCCAAGTTCGATTCGATCCCCAGGTGGCAGGCTCGTACCAATGGGTTTTTCAAAAACTTATGTACGAATTATATCGTTGGCTTGAACATGAAGACGGCGACAGGCTCACCACCTGTCACGTTGTCCCAAAAGTATCTTCGATGGAAGGTGGGTCAAAGGGACTTATTTGTCTAGATTAGATCTCTATCTACCCCTGTATTGGGAATTGCGTAAAGATATTTATTTATTTATTTAAGTGGTTGGGTGATGGATTCGTGTCAAGAGACTCGAGCTCGATCTCCGAGAGTAAGGCTCGTTACAAAATCTTATTCTTGGACCTATAGAGGGCGACAGACTCACCACCTGTTATGTTACCTCTAAATATGCTCCGGTGAATTGTTGGAGACTAAATTGTCTAGACCTCTAGTTACTAAGGGTTCGAGTATCGCTAGGGGTAAACGTTTATGCGATGAATATAAGTTAAAAAAATATCTTCACGCAATTCCCAATACAGGAGTAGACAGAGGTCTAGTCTAGACAATTAAGTCCCTTCAACCTACCTTCCACCGAAGATATTTTCGGGACAACGTGACAGGTGGTGAGCCCGTCGCCGTCTTTGTGTCCAAGCCAACGATATAATTACTAATACTACTTAAATACGAGCCTACCACCTGGAGATCGAACTCAGGTCTCTCGAATCGAAATTTTCACCCAACCACTCGGCTATCGTGACTACTAATGAATATAAGTTAAGATAATAAATAGATATATACATAGGGGCAACATCATATACATTCCTGTTCCCAAAATAAATACCGGAAGCTCTGGTGTTATTGAATCACAAACAACGAAGATACCACAAACACTCAGACCCAAGACAATGTAGGAATAGGAAAAGTGATTTTCAATATTAACCCATCCGGGAATCGAACCTCGGGACCTCGGAACTGGTGCCATCTTGAAAATATTTGGACTCAGGGTGTAAATATGTACATGTGAAATCTAATGGTAGCTTGGACACTAAGTCGGCGACAGGCTCACTACCTATCTCTTTTTCTCACAAGCTCGGCGTGCTGTACTACACTGTATTGAGAAATGCATATAGATAAAAAAAGTCTAAGTTACCCTTTATGATAAATCCGCCTCGTAAGGTATTTGATTTCGAAAGTTTGTCGAAGTCATTCCAGCCGTTTCCGAACAAATAGACAGTGACAAAAATAATTATAAGTACGTAAACGAAGGCGTATCATGCTGTTTCAAAGTACAAAGATTATAAAAAGTCTCGATAGTTGGGTGATCGGAATTTCGAGTTAAGATACCCGAGTTCGATCCCCAGGTGGCAGCCCTGTACCAATGGGTTTTTCATAAACTTATGTACGAATTATTTCGTTAACTAATAAAGACGTCGACGGGCTCGCCACCTGTCACGTTGTCCTAAAAATATTTTCGGTGGAAGGTGAGTCGAAGGGACTTAATTGTGTAGATTAAACCCCTGTATTGGGAATAGCGTGAAGATATTTATTTATTTATTTATAAAAGTTTTCACTTGAAATGAAAAATGGAAGTAAATAAATTTATTTTCGGCCAACACGTTGCAGGAATTTATCTTTACAGGAATACTATTAATGTTATTTGGTACTCCTAGTATTCTCAAAAAATCTGTTGGTAACATGCCGCAGCATCTGATGTGCCGGGTATGTGGTACTGCGATCGCCAATCCGCTTGCCCAGCGTGTCGATTAAGAGACTTGTTTGCGGGAGAGAACTATGTCCCAGTTTGTTTAAGATTAATTTTATACAGTTGTATGTTACGTAATGGTTTATGTCTTGAATATGGTGATTTATGCAGAATTTTTCGATATATTGACGACCGACGAGTGGTGTAAACACTGGTTTTAAAGGTGTCGCCATCTCGAGGTCCCGGGATCGATACCCGGTCGGTTCAGTGTAGAAAAAAACAATTTTTCTAAATCTGGGTGTTTGTTGTGCCTTCGTTCTTTCCGATTCCCTTACCTAAAGTACTAAACATCTTACATTGGGATCGGAGCAATGTTTGTGATGTTGTCCCTATCTATATATGTATTTATTTATATTTAAAAAAACATATTTAGTCTCAAGGACAGTTAATCCATCCTATTGCATGTTAATTCGATATAATGCCACCAGCGGAGAGGCGTATGCACGATTGTAATACGATCAGTGGCAACTGGCGTGCACTGTATCAGTGAAGATATAACTTAAATAGGGTTGTAACTTTCTGATGAATTGTTTGACATGTATGTAGGATTAGTAATTATCAATATAAACAATATATATTACATCCATCGATCGACAGTTTTTAATCTACCACCTTTTAGTCAAGAGGTTCATCTAACGGAGAAGAGTCGGGTGATAGAAACAGAGCAGCGTATGCACTTTTTTGCAGCTTTTTTTACAATGGGAATACGAAATTAACTCTAATGTAATTAGAAATAGCATGGGAGCGAGCGCAACTAATTCCCGAAGGGAATATTGATAATAATAATACTGCCGCAATACCATAGAAATTCTGATGAAATTGAATATTATATTTAATTTTATATTTAATTCACGGTACCATTCCGCGATTCGGTCCCCTCCCGTTCGTACAGCGTAACCTGCAGGTTGGCTCTTCTTTTCTTCTTTACAGCCTATCAAGACTCTTGCTGAACATAGACCTCCCACGGAATCCGTAACAAGGAACAGCCCTCAGCCGTCCATCGAGTCCCCGCATCATTTTGCAGGTCGTCACTCCATTTTGTGGGGCGACTCCTACACTGCTTTTGCCTAAACGAGGTTGCCATTCGAGAACTTTTTTCCCAAATCTTGTATAGAATTGTTTTAAAATATAATTCTAACGTGTGCCAACCCTATAGCTTTTAATCTTATCTAATGCGAAATATTTTGTCTGATGGATTTGCCAAATCAACTGTATATCACTAACCTAATTACATTCATAAGCTATTTATTTCCTTTCAATAGGATTAACTTTGCCGTTGTTATCCATACATAAATGTTTAAATATATGGCAGTGCCCGCCTTCGGCTTTGATATTATATATTTCGTATGCTATTGTATATGTATATATGTACAGCTATATGTATATGTATAGTTTTTATTTATAGATTTCTTAATCTAACAAATTTGCAAAAAGAATTTTAATTGAGAAGTCAGTACTTTTTTCGTTGTCATCACTACGATAGTGTCGTTATATGCCAAGCAGGAGCTTATACCTTCGATACCTTTGATATCTTTGGAAATAATCGAAAAAAAAAAAACAAAATAAATTTGAAAAATCTCTTGGCCGTAATAGGTCGCCAGAGGTCTAGAGAATTTTGCCCTTTCGCCCTACGTTGTTCTGGAGCTTATTTGGGATGTCGTGGTAGGTTGTGAGGTCAACGAAGCATATTTTGGGGCAACGTAACTGGTGGTGGGCCCATCGCCGTCTTAGTGTCCAAGCCATGTGATAATATAATTATATAGCTGTATAATTACTTAAACATAATATTCAAATAAACATACAAACATCCATGACTTCGGTACAAACATATAATAATTGCCCCTAGCGGAATTGGAATCCTCAACCCTTAGCTTAGGAGGCAGGGTCAGTCCCAATTGAGCTATCGGAACGACGTAAATTATATCTAAATATTAATACTAGTCTTATATATTTATGAAATGCAAGACTAGTATGACTATTAAGTGCGCTAAAGGAGTAACAACTTATTACACGTTTCCATCGTTTTTCTTTTTCTTCCGGGTCGAAAAGAATAATCGAAGAAATGTAATCGAAAGAATCGAAGAAAAAGAATCGAAGTCGCAAAAAAGAAAAAGCACTCCTCTCCCTAGACATCCAAATGTGGAGTGGGCCCGATGGAATCCCCCCTATTGTGTTGAGGATGTGTGCTCCAGAGTTGGTACCGACTCTAAGGCGTCTTTTCCGGTACTCCTACTCTCTAGGCGTCGTCCCGAAGGCATGGAAGACAGCTTTGGTGCACCCGATCCCTAAGAAAGGCGACCACTCAGATCCGGGCAACTACAGACCGATCGCCATCACCTCCTTGTTCTTCAAAATAATGGAATCCACTATAAACTGCCAGCTCTTGAGGTACTTAGAGGAGCACCAGTTGATTAGTGATCGCCAGTACGGCTTCCGTCGGGGCCGCACGGCTGGAGATCTTCTTGTGTACCTCACTCACCGATGGGCGGAGGCAGTAGAGAGCAAGGGGGAGGCCCTGGCAGTTGGTTTTGGACATAGCGAAAGCCTTTGATCGGGTGTGGCACAAAGCGCTTCTCTCGAAGCTTCCGTCATTTGGACTTCCCGAGGACTTGAAATTTTGCAATTGGGTCACTTGTTTTATTTATTCAAACAAAAGGGTTGAATAAAACAAATATAGGATGAAAAAAGTACGGCTACCATACGGCATCCTTAGGGTGTTAAACATTGAGTATATTATAAGCAACAGAATTTAAAATCACACAGACTACAATCGTAAAATAATTTTATCGCAATACTAACCGTATTGTCACTACTACTACTACTGTTACGTATATATCTTCACGCCATTCTCAATACAGGGGTAGACAGAGGTCTAGTCTAGAAAATTAAGTCCCTTGACATACGTTCCGCCGAAGATATTTTGGGACAACGTGACAGGTGGTGAGGCCGTCGCCGTTTTTGTGTCCAAGCCAACGATATGAATCGTAACTTACATTCTATAATATTAAAATTTACTTGGCCAATTTCCACATCGGATGTATTGTGTGATCGGAATTCGAGGATCACCCAACCACTCGGCTATCGTAACTGATACGTTGCATTACCATAAACAAGTTTCGGTGATAGGTACGTCGAACTTTGACTTAATTGCGTAGACCTCTGTCTACTTATTGTCACAATAGTCGAGTGGTTCAATCCTCATGTGGTAGAGTCGTATCAATGGGTCAAAAAACTGATGTGCGATGTACATCGTTGCTTTGGACATAAAAACCGCGACAGACTTACCACCTGTCACGTTGTCCGACAAAATGTCTTCGAAAAGACTCAATTGTCTAGTCACAGTCTACCCCAGTATGGGGTATTTATTGTTTTCGACGCTATAACGATCAAAGTTTAGAAAGTGTTTACATTCTTGCAAATTATTCTAAGCTCCTTTTTCAATGTTGCAGTAGCTATTTGGTCACTAATTTCCATTCGCGGATTTCGGAAATGCATTATCAACGTACGGCAACAATTATCATTTATTGTTTTAAGTTTATTATCGTGAATAGTAAGACAATTGTTAAATCATAAAGCCTTGATAGGCGATAACATTTGTTCTATATAAGAGAACATTTTCTCTTCAGAATCATCCAGTTCTCGAAGCACAAGCGAAATGGCACGATTGGCTTGGGGTCTCCTTCTGCTCGGTAAGGATTGATCATTTCTTTCAATTTTGTGTACTTAAATTTAGATTGGCGATAGTCCAGAGTCAAGTTATCAATTTATCAAATCAAGTCAAATCATTTATTTCTAGATGTAAGTAATATACATTACATCCATCGAACGTCATTTTTGAAACTACCACCGTTTCGTATTATTACATTCGTTTAGATTTTATAATGTAAAAGTCCAAAGTCCAGGATACCAAAACACATGTAAATTTTGGTCGTTAGGGATCATTGCAATATGGAATTATTACTACAGTTAAAGTAATGTCTTTCTCGTATAATATCACTATATTTGTCTGCCAACATCACATACATTGCTTTGATCATAAAGTAAGTAGCTAAAGCACTTGTGTTATGGAATCTGAGACAATGTAGAAAATGTTTTTCCAAAATTGAGCCGTCCCTAAATCGAACCCGAGACCTCAGAGCTAACGACTTCTTGAATACTGGTGTGCGTCACTCGTCCACGGATGTCACCTAAAATTACAAAACACAACCTTCTGTTATATGCAACCATCGACTCCAGCAGCATTTTGCAGTTATTTGTTTTTTAAGGTGTCTCACCTTTTTGCGTTCTGTTTGAGTTTTCTGCAAAAATATTTTTTTTCTGATACTTCTTAACTTTCCCTTTTATCTAACTCAACGGAAGGATAATATCTTAATTAGGAAATTTGCATGAATATTTTGTGGTAATTTAAACTTCGCCTACCCGGAAGTAACAAACATAGCCGTTAATGTACAAACGCAGAGGTACTCTGTGGACTTTGTCTTTTTTATGGCATTAAGTATGAAACTTTAGAAAAAAAGGAATGACACGGGTGGGATTTACGTCGTACCTTGGAAACCCTTTTAGCATCATCCAGCATGTCTCACACGAATTAATTGAAACTTTTGTTTTCCACGCAATTTCTTTTCATTTGAGAGGCTGACGATGAATAGACAATTAAATCTTTTCGAACCACTAATCACAGAAGCCTATTTGGGACATCGTGACAGGTGGTGAGCCTATCGTCAAATATTTTCCGGCAACGCATCTGTTATTCCTCCGGTATAGCAGATGATCATTGGCGGCGGCAATCACTTACCATCACGTGTGCCACTTGGTCGTTTGCCTCTCTTTTCTAAAAAAAAAAGATGGTCGTAAATTGAAATGTTTTAAATTTAAATTGTTAGTTACAGTAGATGATGACGCGACACTTATACCGTGATTTAAATAAATATCTTCACGCAATTCCCAATACAGTGGACAGAAGTCCAGTCTAGACAATTAAGTCCCCTTGGCCCACCTTCCACTGAAGATATTTTTGGGAAAAAGTGACGACGGTGTTGAGCCCGTCGCCGTGATTCAAGATCAAATTATCATATATTTGAGAGTTATTTGTGAAAATATTTGAATAGGATTACAAATTTAATAACTATAACTGACGAAAGCTCTAGTTATTGTTTGTTATTATTCCAGCCGCCGTCTGCTCGGCGTCCGAACAAAACCGCATCGTGGGTGGCACACCCACATCCATTGAGAAGTACCCGTCTATGGTACAAATAAACAGATGGATATTGTTCAGCATCTGGACACAAACATGCGGCGGTGTCATTCTCACCTCCTCTTGGACTCTTACCGCCGCCCAGTGCGTCGCGCAACCGTAAGTATTTTGATAAACTAACCTTAATTACACCTGTGATCTATACAATTAAATCAAACTGAAGCTTTTGTTTCTGATGTCAAAGTAACTGCTGTTTACTAAATGCATTTGAAAGTACATATATAGAATCATATATACTTATGTCAAAAAGTTAATTTTTTAAATTATCTGTCTGTTTAAATGTTATTTTGTTCAAATTAATACCCGAATCGGCACGTACGATTTTGACAGGACTTTCAATACCATATTACTAACGTCATTATCTTAACAGCATGTACAAATCCAATTTTTGTCAATATATGGCACACAAGCATACCTCAGTATTGCTATAATAAACAGTATTGCTTGTCTCTCTCTAAATCTCTAAGAGAGAGCTACATTATGTCTCATGAGGCTAATCGAAAACAATTTGTAAAAGTTTTCCGAAGGATTATCCACTTTGATATGAAGATTATCCAATTTAGCAAACAAACAGGAAATCGAAGTGAATGATAATGATAATGAATGATAATCGAATGATAATCGACGATAAACATTAATTCACAAAAACGGTTTCAATAATGGTTTAGATATAGCTACTCGTACGGGGCTACGGCTTGCTGGATATTTTCTTACGAGTCCTTGTATTGTAAGGAATTGTATTACAGCACGATACTTATTTTTTTTAATTTGTTCACGGCCCCGATGGAATACTTTGTGGTAACATTTCTACAGCATTACGGTGAGTCAACTCTGGCTACTCCCTTTCTTCCTGTGGGTGTCGAAGACGACAACAGGATACTACTACAAAGGGAAAGAGCCTGGAATATCGGTTAGATGGCGGGATATACATCTCTAAAAATAACCCAACCAAATAATCAGACTGAAAATGGGCAGCAGCGTCTGAGGTGCGAGTGGTATGGTATTGCGATTGCCAATCCGCCTGCCAAGCATGGCGATTAGGGCAAATCACCCCCTATGGGAGAGGCCTATGTTCTGCAGTTGACTATAGCAGTTCGTTATGTATGTATGTTCACTGAGTCGGTGGCCGTTTCGTTGCTGCAACCCAATAACTGATTTACAAAATTTTAGTTAAGCTTTACTTATTTCTGTTATGTGATGCGTCACCAGCTACAGAGCGATACGAGTGTCACTCTCTGTGACTGATGACGCACTGATTTATTTCCAATAACGCTCGCACCTTACATACATAAGAATTTTTTTATATACAAGCTGCCACCGCGGCTTTGCTGGCTTTATGCGGAACCCTAATTATGCTTCTAAAATAAAAGAAGCCTATGTTACTCCTTATAACATTAGCTATCTATCAGTGAAAGTCCTGTTAAAGTCGGTCCAGCCGCTTCAGAGATATTTTTTTATTTTATTTTATTAAATTAAATTAAATTTTAATTAAAAATAAAATAAAAATGGAATAGAATAATGGGATAGACAGAGAGATCTAGACAAATATTATGGCGGTCTAATAGCTGAATTTGATATGACTCTGCCTTCGAATCCCGCTAAAGGCAAACATTTTTATGATGAATTTGAATGTTTGTACCCGATAAATATTTATAAATATTAATCTACATAAGCTAATTTGCGAAGCTTTATCTCAATAGTTATCCATGGTTGCTTCTTACGATATCTATGGGTATTTCTACCCATCTGGAAGAAATCCGGGGACGGTTTATACTTGGGCCGATACCAGCCGGCTTGAAAACGGTTATTATATGAAACACATCAAAAATAACTAATATTAAAATAGACATTAAACAAAATAGATAGGGTAGAGCCTTTTTTGTCTTTCTTCATTACTATTTTTAATTAATGTTGATTACTGTTCATTATATAAATATACTCTCTTTCTTCTTTCTTTTTTAAAAAAAATGTATAAAAATGTTCACTCATTATTTGTTATTCTTTTTCAAGCTTGGCAGTTCCTGAGGCTCGCCAAATCAGAGCTGGTAGTTCCATCCGCAACACCGGTGGTATTGTCAGAGATGTTGCTAGAATTATCAACCATCCTTCCTTCGGCGAAAACGGTTTCGACGGTGACATCGCCCTCCTTCGTTTAGCGACACCTCTTGTCTTCTCGAACACGATTGCCCAGGCCAGCATCATCGCTCAAGACGCTGTTATCCCCGACAACCTTGCCGTCGTCCACGCCGGTTGGGGCAGACAATCTGTAAGTGGTATTTCTCGTATAGTTTCATAAATAAAATAGATATCTCTACGAATATTCCCAATAATGGGATATACAGAGAGTCTAATTAAGTCGTTACGACTCACATTTCACCGAAGTCGAATGAAACGTGACAGGTGGTGAGCCTGCCGCCGTCTTAATGTCTAAATCAATAAGATACAAATCGTATATTAGTTTGAAAATGCCCGAGTTTTCTCTTCGCGGATCGAACTCGAGAATCCAGATTGGAACCCTCATAACTCAACCACTTGGCTATCGTAGCTCTCAACCAATATTTCTAGAAATGCCTACTTAGTATTCCTGTTAACTAATCAAACAAACTACTCAAACAAAGCTCTGTAAGCAGTTTACGCCAATAGTCCATTGCTGGGCCCGAACCTGCAACTTTATTTATTTACCCTATGTATTCGACGCATCAGCTTTAATAATTTTGTCGTTACTTTCAAACTTTCACAGTTCTTCGGCAGCCGCGCTGAAGATCTCACCGAAGTGACAGTCCTCACTGTGAACAACAGACTCTGCGCTGAACGTTACCAGAACTGGCCCCGCCCACCAGTGGTCACATCAAACATGATCTGCGCCGGTATTTTGGATGTCTCCGCTGACGGTACCTGCTTCGGTGACGCCGGTGGCCCATTGTTCTACGATGGTATTGTCATCGGTATCGCCTCCTGGGGCAAGACCTGCGCCAACGGCACCTACCCTGACGTCAGCACTTCAGTTTCTTCTTACACCAACTGGATCGTCGCCAATGCCGTCTAAGTATTTTATTGTCTAGACACTGTTGAAGTGTTCATTTAATTTGAATGTTTTACACATTGTTTTCTTTCAACTAAGTCAATAAAATTACTTAAACAACTTTGTATTTTCAATGTATGCTTATATTTTATGGAATTATGTTACGATAGGCTAAACATATGACTCATAAAATGAGTCAGAGTAAATCAGGGCTGTTAGCCATTCCACCTTAGTTCCTTATACTTCTTCCAACACAATCAAGACATATAGCCTCGTTTTCCGATTTAAAAAAAATGACAAGTTACAAAAATAGCGGTTAAAAATTATAATTTAGAGTAGTAAACATTAAAGGAAACCAATAAATTCTTGCTTAACTTCAATCATCAGTAATAGTCATAGATTAACACAATACAATATGAAAACACCTCATCTACTAAATCAAACTAATAACTTTAAAAATTTAATCTCATATACATATTGACCAAAAATGTATTAAATAATACTGTAAACAAACTTTATTGAAATTCTCATTCGCCGATAGCCGAGCGGCTGGGTGATCGGAATTCGGTTAGTATCAATGGGGTTTTTCATAAACTTATGTACGATTTATATCATTGGTTTGGACATGTCGCTCACCACCAATCACGCCCCAAATAATGTGTTCAGTGAAAAGTGGGTCGAAAGTGCTGAAATCTCTAGACCTCTACAACTTTATTATATACGTGTATATAATACGTATATATAATCAAGTTGTAACATACTCGTATGTTGATTTATACGTATATACGAAACGATTTATACATATCTCACTCTTTCTCTCTCGTTCTAAAAAAACTGTTTTAATACAGTGTCAGCTTTAACAAAAGATTGATCAAAAAACACGATAACTTCGGAGTTTCTTTCACCTGTTTCTTCTACGTTAGATTCCTAAAAAACATCCTAATTTATATACCGGTGGTAGATTAAAAATGACTATCGATAAACAAATTTATGTATTATTCTTATTTCGATGAATAAATTATTTAATTTGACTTTTTATTTATTTATTGAACCTTATAAAAATATAAGTACAAAAGGCGGACATATTCTTAAAATATTCTCTGCCCGTCAACCTTGCAGAGTGAAAACAAATCGAAGGCGGTCACTATAATACATAACATTACTGTTATGTATTATATGTTATGTATATGTTAAGTACAAAGGTGAAAAATTACGACGAAACGAAGTTGCAATAAGTAATTATCGGCGGTCAGCTTTCAAATAAGTCATCAGCTGTTATTATTTGTGTGAGAAATAATCATATTGTAATTCTATCTAGTTTTTAAGATTATTACAACTTTGATAGTTCTTTGGCTGTTCATATTGTATCTCGACAGCTGTTTACAAAAGCTGAAAGATAGTTGTTTGGGTGTGAAATTGGGTGACATAAAAGTAAATTGTCTGCAGTATGCCGATGACGCAGTGCTCATTGCACCGACAAAGGCAGAACTGCAGGCATTTGTCACGTGTATGAAAGAGGAATGTGAATATAAAGGTCTCCGTTTGATTGCTAATAAAACTAAGGTTCTGGTATTCGAAAGGGACGAAGAAAGAACGAAGTGTGAAATATGGGTAAATAAGGAATGTCTAGAAGTGAATGAGATTATTTAATTGGGCAGTGCTTTTAGCCGGGATGGAAGATGTGATATAGATGTGGACAGGCGTGTCGCTGCCGGAAACAAGGTCAACGGTGCCCTGTCTGCGTTAGTCCAAAGGCAAGGCATAGTGAAAAATGCACGCCTTGCGATATATGGCGTGTTATATGGCGGCGAAACCGGGGTATGTCAGAAGAAGCATAAAAGAAGGTTGAATGCAGTGGAGATGCGATCTTTTCCTAAAATGTGCGGCGTCACCTTGGTCGACCGGAAGCGAAACGAAGAGATTCGCAATATGGCAGGTTTGAAAGATGGCCTTATCACTGAAATGGATAAGGGCGTTCTTCGATGGTTTGGGCACGTTGAGCAAATGAGCGAAAACGGAATGGTAAAGAAAATATATAGCGCCAAAATTGATATCGGGATAAGGGGTCAAGGTAGGCCGAGACTAACTTTTGAAGACCATGTGAGCAAATTGCTCGAAGATGGGAGGGTCAAGAGTACTCGGATACCTTGACGTGCATGTATAAAGAAAATGAAGAATCTGAATAAAGCGAAAAAGGTATGTAAGGATCATGACACTTGGCGATCTGTTCTCTCTGGCTACCCCGTCAGGGATTGTGCGAGAAGATAAAATAAATGATAGTTCTAAGTCACGATAGCCGAGTGGTATGGTGGTCGGAATTGCGAGTCAAGAGAGTCCCCAGTTGGCAGGCTCGAACCAATGGGTTTTTCAAAAACTTATGTACGAATTATATGATTGGCATGGACATAAAGACGGCGACGGGCTCATCACATCTCACGTTGTCTCGAAAATATCTACGGTGGAAGGTGGGTCGAGGGGACTTAATTATCTAGACTATACCTCTGTCTGTCTGTATGGGAATTGCGTGAAGATATTTTTTTATTATAGTATAAAAAAAATATCTTCACGCAATTATTGATAGTTCTTTGAAAATACCAAAACGAGAGAATATATTTTGGAAATACGATCACGATCGTATTTCCAAAATATATTCTTTGTTCTTATTCAATTATTTGTTCGCAATGTGAAATTGCGAACAAATAATTGATCTTCGTATGCGATGAGCTTTTAGGAATCGAAATCACGTCACCTTTAAATACGTTTTTCATTTATATATTAGATACAAACATTAATTGTTTTTTTGCACAGCTAGTTTAAATTTTGTCGCATAAGTGTATGACAACGCCCCATGAATGATGGCGGTGGTATTGTTATTACTATGAATAATGTTTTTATACAAATGCGTATATTGGTTAAATAAATTATAATCATTATTAAAAAAAATTAATGAATGAATCACAAATGTGGTCACGACCTTAAGTTCCTACTTACTCTTTAGAACCTCCCAAATTCGTAATACAGGGGTACTGTATTGGGAATTACACACCAAAAGAAAGAAAACATTAAAAATAAAATTTACATGTTGTAGTAAGCAATGGGCGGTCCTATTGCTGCTTTAATATCTTAGTATTGGGAATTGCGTGAAGATATATATTATTTTTCAAATATGCTATTGATGTAACTAAAATAGCATTTATTTGGTGTCGGTACAATGTTGAAATATCTGTTAAGTGATCATGATAATTTTCATAGATTTTGTGAAGGGTGGCTTGATATTTGTTTTTTTTCATTGCTTATTCATTGCACGAAGAAAATAGATTAAACGTCGGAGCGTCCAGATAGATTTTAAACTATAGATTTAATTAGGGTACTCGTACCCTAATTAAATCTTTAGTTTAAAATCTATCTGAATATCCCCATTATGGTCCTAGAACAAACTGGATATAAAGACAACCAGGAAGAAGGATAAATATCGATTTTAGGTATATTTATGTACCGAAAATCCACAATAGCTGAGTGGTTGGGTGATCGGAATTTGAGTCCAGAGATCCGAGTTCTACTCGTAGCAATGAATTTTCTCAGAACATATGTACGATTTATATCGTTGGCTTGGATACAACGCCAGCGATATGCTCACTGCATGTCACGTGGTCTCAAAAATTGTCATCGGTGAAAGGTGGGTTGCAAGGACTCAGTTGCCTGGACATCTGTCTACTCTAGTATTGGGAATGACTTGAAGATATTTTTTTTCTTGGGTAGTTTTTAAAGTAATTTGTAAATTTGTGTTAAAACTAGGGATTAAAAGTTAATTCATATTTATAAGAATACATTCTTGCACCGGATATATACTGAAATTAATAGATAATATGTTTTGATCTGGTGTAATTTAAAATTTAAAATTTTTTAAATTTATTTATGCATATTTTTTAATTTTTGTATTTTATCACATACCAGGCAAATTGAACACTTCACAGAGTGACCAAAAAAGGGAAAAAGAATTTGTTAAAAGCGGGCAAGGTGCGGAAAAGGTGGACAAACAAGGCGTTTCAATGCTTCTTCTAATTATTAATAATATAATCGACTTTTTGAATTTTACAGTGGCAGAGACACGCATCAGCTTTTGTTGTTGCGTGAATGGGCTGGCTCAACCGGGAAAGTACCACGATCTCACAGAATACCGGCGTGAACTAGAAGTCTAACAAACTTCTGCGTTTCGTTTGGTGAGTGCAGGTAACCGGAGGCCCACACACCCCCCTCCTCCAAAAATGGAGGGGTTGGGGGGCGCACTCTTAGGCCGGCAACGCATCTGCTATGCCTCTGGTATTGCGGATGTTCATGGGCGGCGGTAATCACTTAACATCACGTGAGCCACCTGCTCGTTTGCCTCCCTTTTCTATAAAAAAAAAAAACAATTCCAAGAGAATGAATTGCAATTACGTGTCTGTAGAATCTTTATATCAATTTGGTGATAAAATTCAAACTGAATGTTTATCTCATGATATTACAATTTAGTTGGATGAGGGAAAAGAATTTGAAAATTTAAATTATACTCTTTCATCAAAATCTCGACAAATATGGTTACAAATTGTAAGGAAAAAAATGATAAATTACCATCGGGCACAATTAATCGAAACATGGTTTAATTGCCTGTTATACAGTTACCTAAATAAAGCAGTTCAAAATTGAGTTGAGAAAAAAGAGTTTCAAAATGCTCCCGCGAGTGCACCCGCTCCCGCACCCGCTCCCGCTCCCGCATCAGCACCCGCTTTCGATCCCGCAGCACAAGTACCGACACCCGCTGCCAATTCTGCATCCGCTCCCATTCTGAATCCGCATCCGCTCCCGCTCTTTCAATATTAGCTCTTAAAATACACAAACCAAATAATATAAACACAATATAAACATATATAAATAAATATAAAAATATGAAATCAAAAAATAAATTTAAAATGACACCTGATACAAAACGTATTATATATTAATTTCATTAAATATCCGGTGCAAGAATGTATACTTCGAAATATTGATTAACTTTTAATTAAATCCTTAGTTTTAACACAAATTTATAAATTACTTTCAAAACTACCCTAGAAAAAAAATATCTTCCCGTCATTCCCAATACTTGGGGAGACAGATTTCCAGGCAACTAAGTACTTACGACGTTTTCACCGAAGACATTTTTTTAGACCACGTGACATGCAGTGAGTATATCGCTGTCTTTATATCCAAGCCAACGATATAAATCGTACATATGTTTTGAGAAAATCGATTGCTACGAGCCTTTCACCTGGGGATCGATCTCGGATCTCTAGACTCGAAATCCGGCTTTCTAACTAGTCGGCTTTCGTAACTTATTTATATACCGAAAATCAATATTTATCCTTCGTCCCGAAAATATCTTCGGTGGAAGGTGGATCGAAGGGACTTTATTGTCGAGATTAGACCTCTGTCTACCTGTATTGGGAATTGCGTGAAGATATTTATTTATTTTATCCTTCGTCCTGGTTTTTTTAATATCCGGTTTGTTGTAGGACCTTTTATGGGGAGATCCAGATATATTTTCAAATTAAAGATTTAATTAGGTTACGAGAATTTTTTATCAATTTTCTTCGTGCAATAAATAAGCAGTGAAAAAAAAACAAATATCAAGCCACCTTTCACCCACTCAATGAACAATCAGAAACACCTAACAGATATTTAAACCATCCACCGACACCAAATAACTGCTATTTTGATATAACAGGCACTAATTTTTTAAATTCGATTGTAAACCCGAAATATCCCGAGTTCCGACAATAGCTTCGGAGGAAGGTGGGTCAAAGGGAATTAATTGTCTAGACTAGACCTCTGTCTATCCTCTATAGGGAATTGCGTGAAGATATTTATTTATTTTTATTTTACTGTAAATTAAAATTGATTGAACAGGTAGTTACGACCTTATGACACACGATGTGTTTCAACTATTCGTCAATCAAGTTCATTAAAAAGAGTGGCATTAATTAATAAAACTACCTTAAATATACGTAATTATTTTATTTTGTCATTTGCATCGAATTGTCAACCACATCGATGTCCTTGTGGCAGCGACGTCGACGAGTTAGGCCTCCATGGACTTTCCTGTCAAAAAAGTGCCGGCAGACTGTCTCGTCACGGCTCCTTAAATGACATCATCCTTAGGCTCTTGTTTCCATAAATATTCCTCGGTTTTAGAACCTTGTGGAATATTTAGGGAGAATGGTAAGAGACCCGGCGGCTTGACTTTAGTCCCTTGACAGAGAGGCAAAGCTCTTGTGTGGGACGCTACTTGCGTCGACACAGGCAGCTGAATCGGGTAAATGGCGTAAATATGAGTATTTGAAAGGAGACTACATATTTGTTCCATTTTCTGTAGAAATGATCGGTCTGTGGGGTCCCCGCGCGATGCAGTTTCTAAATGAATTGTATCCGCGACTGGTCGTTGCCGCTGGTGAGAAGAGAGCTGGTTCTTTTCTTGCTCAACGGTTAAGTCTAGCCATTCAACGTGGAAATGCAGCCAGCGTTCTTAGTACCATGCCACGAGGAGAAGGGCTCTATGATTATAATAGTTTTTAGTTAATAAGTATTGTAAATATTAACATAATTTTGTTTCTGTAAATAAAGTATTGATTTATTATTTACGTTTCTTCTCTGCAAAAAAAAACTTTTTCCAGAAAAACGTATTTCTTAACACTCTAACTTCCTGGAATTCTGTCCTATCCTACTTCCCTCCTATTTATACGTTTACTAAATATAAATGTAGGAGTTTGTGACGATAAAAGAATGTTTGTTGCTCTTTGACACGAAAACTATTGAACGGATTTTGAAAAACCTTAACAGGAATATAGCTTATGCATTAACAAATTGTAACTTACATTAGAATGAAATGTAGGCTACAATTTTAAAAAGATTTTTAAAAAATATTACGATAAATTTGATTAAGTAGGGCGCCATTACGCGTTTTTTATTTATTTTACTTTAACACTTTTAGTCACTTTCGTAGAGTTTGTATTTGTATGTATTAAGTAAGAAGATTCACGTATTTGTGTATGTAAAAGTACACAGTTTATCTTCTGAGCCGTTTATGATTAAATTTGTAATGGACAGTATGAAACCTTGGAAAAGTGATAGATTATTTTTATCAATAGACCACGAATGCTAGGCCGTGGAAGGAAGCTAGCTTCATTGACATTTAAATCATGAAGAACATTCTGCTTGAGATTTTCTCTTTTCCCATAGTAGATATCAGCCACGTTTTAATTCCCCGCATCGCTGGAAACTTTGTATCCGGCTTAACTGGCTCGAATCAACTGCAGAATCAATTAATTGATAACATTTTGGGAAAAAATCGTGTTCCGTGTGGACTTCAATATACATAGATAGATAAGAATAACATCACATACATTGATCTGATCCCATAGTAAGCGATAAAGCACTTGTAGTGTGGAATCAGAGACCCAAGAAAATGTTGAAAAAGTGTTTTCTATATTGACCCGACCGGGAATCGAACCCGTACTTACGCCACTCGTCCACAGAGGTCGAATAATATTTTAGTGGTTAGTTAAAATGGATATTGTATAGGTCAAAGCTTTACGGGGGAAGTACTGAATGTGTTTAGTTTTTTATGTCAAGTCATGTTTTGTGTTGCAATCTGCTAATCTTAGTCAATTAATTCTAAATAGAGATAACATCAATCAATATTAGTAGAATGTTGTAAATTTTCTCGATAACAGGACCTGTCTTATGGTTTATCATTTTAATGCAACGATATTGTAGGTTATAAGCGTCTGCATGACGACGTGGTTGAGTGACATACACGACGGTTTTCTTGGTGTCGCAAGTTCTTTCAGAACTCCTGGATTCGATTCCCAGACGGATCGACAAAGATAATAATTTATGGGACCTTAATTTTATTCAGATTCCATAACGCAAGCTTTTGCTTCCATCGAGATCTGAGCAGTGTGTGTGATGTTGTTCCTATGTATGTATTCATTATATTTATAAGCGATACAACAAATTTTAAAACCTAGCTAACTCGCTTTCTCAGATCTCAATGAATTTCTCTCTCAACACATAACTCCTTTTGCCTTGTTGTTCTCTTCAATATTAGATTACTTATTAGTAAGTGTATCATTCCTAAAGATCCGATGTCATGTAGCTAATTCCTTTTTATGAGTAATATCATTGTTTTTTATTAATAATTTTAAACAAGATAACAATTTTATAGAATTGATAACAGTTTATTATTGGTGATAATTCAAATTATTTATAACATATATATTGCTGTGTGATTACGGCGCGATAATATATTACCCCTTTTCTTCCCACGGGTGTCGTAAGAGGCGACTAGGGGGGAAGCCATTAACTGCCGATAGATGGCGGTATAACTATACAATAAATACCAGACAATAATTTAGTAGACCGACCTCCATCTTACGGAACAGGCTCTGTCCTGTAGTGGAGTCATGCAGGTCGTTAAGTAAGGTTATATATAGTATGTATATACAGGGTGGGCCGTAAATTTTTTCAAGTAAATTTTTTCACTTGATTTCTCAAAAACCATTAGCGAGACGGACGCGCGGGTAGCGGGGAACTGTGCGTCGCTTCATGCAGTTTTAGTCACGATGGAGCGCTTCACGGGACATCAGCGTGCTTTTTGTGTTAAGCAGTTTTACAAAAATAATGATTCCTACGTTACTGTACGACGCTTATTTAGAATTGAGTACGGATTACGTTATGTAAATGAGTGTCCAAGTGTTAATGTAATCAAAGCTTGGATTAAGAAATTTGAACAAACGGGATCGACAATAAATATTAGACAAACAGGGCGGCCACGTTCAAGAAGAACCGATGAGAACGTCCGGGTGGTTGAAATTTCCGTAAGGAACGATCCAGAATCGTCTACGCGTAAGCGGCTTTGGCAATACCAAGGACTACTCTGCGGCGAATTTTGCATCTGGACCTTAAGCTGCATCCATATAAGCTTCAAATTGTGCAGGAGTTGAAACCAAACGATTACATTCAACGTAAGTTATTGGCTGACACTCTGCTGGAGCGATTCTCTATTCTTGAGAATGTATTGTTTACGGTCGAGGCCCATTTTCACATTAATGGTCATGATAGTTAATTGACTCAGGCGTTACTTTGCGGAAATTCATTGTAAAGTTGTTATTTAAAAAATTACTTCGCAACCCTCCGCATGAAAATATAAAAAGGTATATGCTACCTGGTCCGAAGAGAAGAAGAAGAGCACCACCCTCCCTCCCACAGATGCGTGCACCAATTCCACAGACGTGTGCACCAACTCCACTGTATGCACCACCACTACACTCAAACCAGGTAACACACACCACCACCGAAAACGCGACACGTGTTTCGCCTCAAAACAAGGCATCCTCAAGCGAGTAGACTCTACGATGAGCGACCGCAGCGTACTCTGCGGTTTATATTTTCATGCGGAGGGTTGCGAAGTAATTTTTTAAATAACAACATTAATGGTCATGTAAACAAGCACAATTATCGATATTGGAGCACGGAAAACCCGTCGTCTTAAACACCAAAACCCACTTCATTCACCTAAAACGACAGTATGGGCTGCCATATCACCAAAGGGCATAATCGGTCCGTATATCTTTGAAAATAATCAAGGAAATAACGTAACTGTGAACTCAGTGGAATATGTGAAGATGTTGCGAGAGTTTTTGATACCGAAGTTACATGAATTTGAAGGACACAATAGCAGAACTTGGATGCAACAAGATGGAGCTACGTGCCATACATCAAATGTGAGTTTACCGGTGGTTAAAGAAATCTTTCCCAATAAATTGATTTCTCGCAGAGGTAATATTCCATGGCCTCCAAGAAGCTCCGACCTAACACCATGCGATTTTTTCTTGTGGGGATACCTCAAGAGTCGAGTTTACCTTAATAAACCGACGATTACATCCCAATTAAAAGAAAACATCACCGAGGAGATATCCGCAATCCCTCGCAGCATGTGTCGGCGAGTTTTTCGTAGTCGTTTGCAGGAGTGCCAAAGAAGAAACGGGGCGCATCTCGACGATGTAATTTTTAAAAAGTAAATTTCAATAAATGATTATTACGTTAAATAAATAATCGAAAAAATAATGTTCGTAGTTTAATTTCTATTCATGTTTCAAATGTGCAAAAATTTACGGCCCACCCTGTATAACACAGTAAATTTCAAAAATAAATAAATATCTTCACACAATTCCCAATACAGGGGTAGACAGAGGTCTAGTCTAGAAAATTATGTCCCTTTGACCCACCTTCCACCGAAGACATTTTTGGGACAACGAGGCAGGTGGTGCGCCCATCGCCGTGTTTGTGTCCAAGCCAACGATGTAATTCGTACATAAGTTTTGGAAAAACCCATTGATTATTATTATTAGTGCCTAGGTGTATCGAATTCTCTTGACTCGAAATTCCGACCACCCAACCCCTTGGCTATCGTGACTATACAGTAAATTTCGAAGTTATGTATTACTTTTACGTACTCGTACATATGTGGCTATGCCTCCATATTAGAAGCTATCGCAGTTTTCACGATTACACGCATATAGACGAGTACCAATAGCACACTGGCGGAGGAGACGTCCTTCCCAGGTCATGATCATCAGACCTCGAGAGTAGCTTTTTCTTGCTACACATCATTCTTTACAGATTAAAATTGTTCAATTTTTTTGATATTAAAGCATATAAGTTATACATACGAGTATGTGTATACGCCTGACCAGGAATAATAATCATACACCAGGTTAAAAAAAACACTTTTTGGCGCCAAAACATCGATTATGCAGTGACTCTTTACTCTTTGATTATTGCGTTGGAGAATAATTTTTTAATATCGTTTTATTAAATAATTTCAATTGAAAGGCAAATCTTGTTAATTTATTTATAAATTTGGGATAAGCCCCCACAATATGAGATAGCTACACATACTTTAATTTTTTTTTTAATTTATTTTAATTGCCTTTTATTTTACATTCTGTGTGTAATTCTATTTTTGTAAGTTTTTTGCTCTGTGATATTGTTAGACCTTGAATAAACGTTCTTTTTTTACATTCGTTTCGCAAAAATCCTATGGGTAAGAACTATGCTAATTAAAAATGATTCAACTATTTTCAAAATAAATAAATAAATAAATAAATAAATAAATAAATAAATAAATAAATAAATAAATAAATAAATAAATAAATAAATAAATAAATAAATAAATAAATAAATAAATAAATAAATAAATAAATAAATAAATAAATAAATAAATAAATAAATAAATAAATAAATAAATAAATAAATAAATAAATAAATAAATAAATAAATAAATAAATAAATAAATAAATAAATAAATAAATAAATAAATAAATAAATAAATAAATAAATAAATAAATAAATAAATAAATAAATAAATAAATAAATAAATAAATAAATAAATAAATAAATAAATAAATAAATAAATAAATAAATAAATAAAATATCTTCACGCAATTCCCAATACAGGGGTAGACAGAGGTCGAGTCTAGATAATCAAGTCCCTTCGACCCACCTTCCACCGAAGATATTTTCGGGACAACGTGACAGGTGGTGAGCCCATCGCCGTCTTTATGTCCAAGCCAACGATATTCGTACATAAGGTTTGAAAAACCCGTTGGTACGAGCCTACCAACTGGGGATCGAACTCGGGTCTATTGACTCGAAATTCCGACCACCCAACCACTCGGCTATCGTGACTTATTTAAGATTAGTAATTATCATTAAAGCTATAGTTTACGAAATAACTTTAGATCTAATAATATTATTAACAAATGACATGTATTTTGCAAAAGTGTTTCTGTCTTAAAATAGTCAACGAGGGGTTAGGCGTTCGAAATTCGAGTCAAGAGACCCGAGTTTGGTACGTTTTTCCACATAGTCTTCTTTGAAAGAAGAGTCTTATCTGTCTTGGCCAGGGCTTCCCAAACTTATGGTAACTGTGACGCGCTTGGGAAGTTGCTATATTTTGCCACGCCCTGTCCTTGTTGCCGTGAATTTAACTAATAGTTGTAGGTAAATGTATGGCCTAATAGCAATTTCTCAGGAAAATCCTAAATTGCATCGAAATAAAAAAAATAAAGGCATTAAACTATAAAGACATAAAGACAAAAATGAAAGCAAACAAAAAAGATAAAGAGCAAGCATACCCCTTTTTTTTCTTTTCGTTTGGTATTAATGAGAAGGATATGCTTGGTTTTCAGAGCATATTTTCCCGAAACGAGGCTCAAATTTCGAAATTGCCACTTTTGTCTCTGTCTCAAAATCTGTACTTGTTCTTAATTACTGAAACTGCAGACAAACCTATTTCGCACAAGTATGTTGTCGCAAAACCCTCAATGCTGCAGTGCTGACGGAACGGTATTCTTGATAAACTGAAAGCCAAAATTCAAGCAGCTTATCCTTGTTGTATAGGAGCTTCAGCCTGGAGCCACATGACAATTAATTGTTTTTCTGCTGCTGAAAGAGGTCACGATAGCCGAGTGGTTGGGAGGTCGGAATTTCGAGTCAAGAGACCCGAGTTCGATCCCCAGGTGGCAGGCTCGTACCAATGGATTTTTAAGAAACATATATATTTATATCGTTGGCATGGACTTAAAGACAGCGACGGGCTCACCACCTGTCACGTTGTGTTAAAAATATTTTCGGTGGGAGGTGGGTCGTAAGGACTTGATTATCTAGACCCCTATCTACTCTTTTATTGGGATTGGCATGAAGATATATTATTACTGCAAAACACACATGTGGATATGTGTGTGTTACATACACTTAAAATAATCATTTAAAAAAATAAAATAAAATATCTTCACGCAATTCCCAATACAGGGGTAGACAGAGGTCGAGTCTAGATAATCAAGTCCCTTCGACCCACCTTCCACCGAAGATATTTTCGGGACAACGTGACAGGTGGTGAGCCCATCGCCGTCTTTATGTCCAAGCCAACGATATTCGTACATAAGGTTTGAAAAACCCGTTGGTACGAGCCTACCAACTGGGGATCGAACTCGGGTCTATTGACTCGAAATTCCGACCACCCAACCACTCGGCTATCGTGACTTATTTAAGATTAGTAATTATCATTAAAGCTATAGTTTACGAAATAACTTTAGATCTAATAATATTATTAACAAATGACATGTATTTTGCAAAAGTGTTTCTGTCTTAAAATAGTCAACGAGGGGTTAGGCGTTCGAAATTCGAGTCAAGAGACCCGAGTTTGGTACGTTTTTCCACATAGTCTTCTTTGAAAGAAGAGTCTTATCTGTCTTGGCCAGGGCTTCCCAAACTTATGGTAACTGTGACGCGCTTGGGAAGTTGCTATATTTTGCCACGCCCTGTCCTTGTTGCCGTGAATTTAACTAATAGTTGTAGGTAAATGTATGGCCTAATAGCAATTTCTCAGGAAAATCCTAAATTGCATCGAAATAAAAAAAATAAAGGCATTAAACTATAAAGACATAAAGACAAAAATGAAAGCAAACAAAAAAGATAAAGAGCAAGCATACCCCTTTTTTTTCTTTTCGTTTGGTATTAATGAGAAGGATATGCTTGGTTTTCAGAGCATATTTTCCCGAAACGAGGCTCAAATTTCGAAATTGCCACTTTTGTCTCTGTCTCAAAATCTGTACTTGTTCTTAATTACTGAAACTGCAGACAAACCTATTTCGCACAAGTATGTTGTCGCAAAACCCTCAATGCTGCAGTGCTGACGGAACGGTATTCTTGATAAACTGAAAGCCAAAATTCAAGCAGCTTATCCTTGTTGTATAGGAGCTTCAGCCTGGAGCCACATGACAATTAATTGTTTTTCTGCTGCTGAAAGAGGTCACGATAGCCGAGTGGTTGGGAGGTCGGAATTTCGAGTCAAGAGACCCGAGTTCGATCCCCAGGTGGCAGGCTCGTACCAATGGATTTTTAAGAAACATATATATTTATATCGTTGGCATGGACTTAAAGACAGCGACGGGCTCACCACCTGTCACGTTGTCCCGAAAATATCTTCGGTGGAAGGTGGGGTCAAAGGGACTTAATTGTCTAGACTTGACCTCAGTCTACCCCTGTATTGGGAATCGCGTGAAGATATTTATTATTTATAATACTTACTACTAGTAACTTGGTGCAGTTTAGAAGAATATAAAAACCAGAATAGAAGAAGATTATGCTGATATGTGCTATTACGACCTGAATGCAGATCTCCTCAATAAATATTTTTTTTATATTTTATAAGTTTTTCAGAAGCCGGTCTTCTGAAAAACTGCATTCGATTCATTTTCAATGTCCGTTAATATGACCACGTGCCTACGTATCGCTCTCAAATAAAATGGCTACCTATTCGACAACGCCGAAGCTTGCGTGCACTCATTTCTCTTTATTCCATACCTATGTCATCCAATCCACCTCCCTATTTATCTCCCTGTTTCCAATATCTCGGCTCCACTCATGATAAAAATCTACATTCGTCGAATAATCTTTTACTTCAGTGTCCTTCTCACAGTTTTGATAAGAAAGCAAGAATAAACGAAATTCTTGCTTTCTTAGCCAATCCATTCTTTTATGAACAGCCCTCCTACTCGATATTAGAACTGCTACTTATGGACACTCTTTCAAGATGAAGTCAAAAATCTTAAGGTGGGCTGGGAGATAATGCCTCAGGCGTTAATTCCGCCTATATACGTAGATCATTTATGTATATAAGGTGTAAATAAATAAATTAATTAATAAATTAATTAATAAATTCATTAATAAAAAAAGGTAAAAAAAAATTAAACAAAAGATTGTATACAGACAGATCCTGTTTCAGTTTAATATATTTATGATAGACTTTAATTTATTTTTTATTTACTTATTTAATTTTACTCCATTCCTTCTATTATTATTTATACAAGCAAAATTTATTACTAAGTTAATTAATTAATTTACTTGTCATCGCGTTTCTAAAAACGACTCCTATGATGTCAGAAAATTTTAATAAAGTTTTTAATTAAAATATATCTAGTCTTGTCTTTAACAAATCCCTTTGCTTTGATTTTAATTACCAGTCGCCGTCTTTATGTCCATACCAACGATATAAATCGTAAATAAGTTTTTGGGAAACTCATTGGTAAGAGCCATCTGGGAATAGAACTTGGATTTCTTGACTCAATTTCGAATCGCCGACCGGTTCGGTTATTCGACGTTTCGAGGAAACTGGCACTAACTTACGTAGACTAGGAACAGGCCGAACTAGGTGTCCCGCAGCACAAGAAAACGATTTTGGTGAACACCGTGTATCGTTTACTTGCTATCATGCTTATGCTTCGTAATCGCTTACTCGCAGGAACTGAACTTACTGTAGGGATCGACGTAAGGAGAGAAGTGAAACGATTGGAGGATGTTACAGAACTGTCCGTTTATTGTTAATAACCCACGATTATATGCGAATAATATAGACTTAAATATAACATAGACATACTACCACTACACCTTCCCTCTTCGAGAAAAGAAAAATATATAAGTATACAGAATATATTTTTCGTTGAATATTGAAATAACTCTAATATGATGTCAAATAGTAAGTATAAAAAATATGACATGTATTTTTACATAGCTACAGATAATAAAATCGGTTTCGACAATTCGGAGGAAGTAACCCAAGCGCATGGACATTAAAAGGCGACTTGTTGAAGCTAACTTGAAACCACTTCGACCTGCAAATGGCCCTAACTGAGCGTTGCTCTGAAGAGCATAAATTTTGCTTGAAGGCAACATTGAAAGACACAGAGTGTATAGATTTAAACAAAGAAAAGATTTAAGCAAACACTCATAGAAAAAAAAGTAGCATATGATGGTTGTATGGTACTTGTGTGGGCCAGAATTTCATCTGAGAGTCGCTTAGAACTGGTGTTCATAGAAAACGGCTCTTTAACTAGCGTAAAATAAATGGAAGAAATTCTTAATAAAAACGTTGGACTATTTTTTAGTCTGGTGGTCAAATTTGATAACATTTTTATACATGACAATGCCTCACCTCATACAGGTTTCATTGTGAATAACTACTTACAAGAGATGAACATTACTCGTATGGTGCCTATGACGAACTAGGGAGTTGCGTAAAAAATGAAACCCTCACCCAACCACCATTCATGAACTCAAAATTGCTCTCTCAGAGGAAAGGAAAAATATTTACGAAAATCATATAAAAAACTTGGTGTACTGCATGCCAAACCGTGTAAACGTAGGAATGAAGTAGTTATGCACAAGGAGGCAAAAAAATTCATTAAAATTCATGAAAATCATATTGTTTTACAAAAAGTTCATGTTTTTTTTTATAGAAAAGGGAAGCAAACGAGTAGGTGGCTCGCCAGTTTCTGATTCTTTATTTATTTTTAAATAGAAAAAATGTAGGGACTTATAAACTTTATTACTTTCATCTGCCAGCTGCCAGTACATTACACACAGTACAGCACAGTACAGTACATTACAAATTAATTAAACAGAATTAATCAAGTCTTACTGCCCCATTCTTGTTATCACAATAATATTAAATTGAACATTAACTTGAATCATAATCGTTGTAAATAAATAAATTAATTAATAAATTAATTAATAAATTAATTAATAAATTCATTAATAAAAAAAGGTAAAAAAAAATTAAACAAAAGATTGTATACAGACAGATCCTGTTTCAGTTTAATATATTTATGATAGACTTTAATTTATTTTTTATTTACTTATTTAATTTTACTCCATTCCTTCTATTATTATTTATACAAGCAAAATTTATTACTAAGTTAATTAATTAATTTACTTGTCATCGCGTTTCTAAAAACGACTCCTATGATGTCAGAAAATTTTAATAAAGTTTTTAATTAAAATATATCTAGTCTTGTCTTTAACAAATCCCATTGCTTTGATTTTAATTACCAGTCGCCGTCTTTATGTCCATACCAACGATATAAATCGTAAATAAGTTTTTGGGAAACTCATTGGTAAGAGCCATCTGGGAATAGAACTTGGATTTCTTGACTCAATTTCGAATCGCCGACCGGTTCGGTTATTCGACGTTTCGAGGAAACTGGCACTAACTTACGTAGACTAGGAACAGGCCGAACTAGGTGTCCCGCAGCACAAGAAAAACGATTCTTGGTGAACACCGTGTATCGTTTACTTGCTATCATGCTTATGCTTCGTAATCGCTTACTCGCAGGAACTGAACTTACTGTAGGGATCGACGTAAGGAGAGAAGTGAAACGATTGGAGGATGTTACAGAACTGTCCGTTTATTGTTAATAACCCACGATTATATGCGAATAATATAGACTTAAATATAACATAGACATACTACCACTACACCTTCCCTCTTCGAGAAAAGAAAAATATATAAGTATACAGAATATATTTTTCGTTGAATATTGAAATAACTCTAATATGATGTCAAATAGTAAGTATAAAAAATATGACATGTATTTTTACATAGCTACAGATAATAAAATCGGTTTCGACAATTCGGAGGAAGTAACCCAAGCGCATGGACATTAAAAAGGCGACTTGCTGAAGCTAACTTGAAACCACTTCGACCTGCAAATGGCCCTAAACTGGAGCGTTGCTCTGAAGAGCATAAATTTTGCTTGAAGGCAACATTGAAAGACACAGAGTGTATAGATTTAAACAAAGAAAAGATTTAAGCAAACACTCATAGAAAAAAAAGTAGCATATGATGGTTGTATGGTACTTGTGTGGGCCAGAATTTCATCTGAGAGTCGCTTAGAACTGGTGTTCATAGAAAACGGCTCTTTAACTAGCGTAAAATAAATGGAAGAAATTCTTAATAAAAACGTTGGACTATTTTTTAGTCTGGTGGTCAAATTTGATAACATTTTTATACATGACAATGCCTCACCTCATACAGGTTTCATTGTGAATAACTACTTACAAGAGATGAACATTACTCGTATGGTGCCTATGACGAACTAGGGAGTTGCGTAAAAAATGAAACCCTCACCCAACCACCATTCATGAACTCAAAATTGCTCTCTCAGAGGAAAGGAAAAATATTTACGAAAATCATATAAAAAACTTGGTGTACTGCATGCCAAACCGTGTAAACGTAGGAATGAAGTAGTTATGCACAAGGAGGCAAAAAAATTCATTAAAATTCATGAAAATCATATTGTTTTACAAAAAGTTCATGTTTTTTTTTATAGAAAAGGGAAGCAAACGAGTAGGTGGCTCGCCAGTTTCTGATTCTTTATTTATTTTTAAATAGAAAAAATGTAGGGACTTATAAACTTTATTACTTTCATCTGCCAGCTGCCAGTACATTACACACAGTACAGCACAGTACAGTACATTACAAATTAATTAAAACAGAATTAATCAAGTCTTACTGCCCCATTCTTGTTATCACAATAATATTAAATTGAACATTAACTTGAATCATAATCGTTGTAAATAAATAAACAAATACATACATAGATAGCGACAACATCACATACATTGCTTTAATACCGAAGTATGCAGCTATAGCACTTGTATTATACAATAAGAATCAAGGAAGGTACTACCCGGACCCGAGACAATACAGAAAACGTGGTTTTTCTACTTTCCCGTCCGGGAATCGAACCCGAGACTATAGAGCTAGTGACACCTTGTATGTATGAAAACTGTGTGTACGCCACTGGTCTACGGAGGATGTCAAAATATCATCGCTAAGAACGCAATTAAATCAACTATAGGACAAAGAAACCTAATTAATAATTGATCAATCCCTTTTGGTGCTACAATGTTACAGAGAAACAGATTCGAAAATACACCCGCAAAATTATAACACCCTTATTTTCAAAACAAAATGACGTATCGAAACATAATGCCTTTTGCACGTTGTAAAATTGATTAACTGTTGTATTTAATAATGCTAATAAAGATATTAACATGCAAATTTATGTCACATTTATCTTGAATTATTTATTGCCATTATTTATCACAATTTCAATTTCATTTTGTAAGAATTAGGCATCGCTTTGTCACCATGTGGGGTACTCATCACGTATTTAATTATGTAGATAATGAAATGGGATATTAAGTGTCACGATAGCCGAGTGGTTGGGTGGTCGGAATTGCGAGTCAAGAGACCTGAGTTCGATCCCCACGCTCATGTTTGGGTTTGGGTTTTTCAACCAACGCGTTTTTTTAAACTTAAGTAGGATTGATATCGGTGGCTTAGACATAAAGACGACGATGGGCTCACCATCTGTCACGTTGTCACAAAAATTTCTTCGATGCAAGGTCGGTCGAAAGGACTTTATTGTCTAAACCTCTGTCTATCCCTGTGTTGGAAATTGTATGAAGAATTTTTTTAAATGAACTCTAAATTTACATACTTATATATCAATATTCATCTACGTTATTACATCTATTTAAGTATGATCATCAGAAACATTTACATATTTCATTTATATATAGTACTTTTTTAAACGTTTGCCAATGATGTTCCTGTAATGTAGAAGAAACTGGCGATTTTGCGTAGGCATCCTCATTTTAATTCAAAAATAAAAAGAAAATACATATAAACGTAACATTCACATTATTAACATTCATATATTATAATAAACTCTCATATAAGTATATACGTTTTTATAGTTAATCTTGTATATTTATTTATATAACTTTATAAGGCGCAGGTTCGGCCGCACATGGAGTGATTTTCTTATCTCTGGGCGGGGGCACCCCAGTTTCAGCTCCTTCCGTTTGACTGCATCCAACGAAGAGCGGCTCGAATCGTCGACCTGGTTTGCAAAGAGATGTTTCATCTCTTTGCACCTTGATGCTTGGCATTCGACCACAGTGCGTTTTTCGCAGAATTTTCTGCCACGCTTAGGGACTTAGGGACCTTCAAGAAAAGAGCCTATATCTTTCTCAAAGACCGGCAACGCATCTGCTATTCCTCCAGTATTGCAGATGTTCATGGGCGGCGGTAATCACTTACCATCACGTGAGCCACCTGCTCGTTTGCCACCATTTTCTTTACAAAAATGTATATATTTAATAACTTAATAAAAGACGTTAAAATATAGTTATTACTAAAATTTTTACTTCAGTAGTAATTACATATTTTTTTATTTAATTTGTAATAGCGGCTTCTCCTACTACGAGCATAATTTTGCTCAAGAAGGGAATCCAATTTTCACTTATAACATATATGAAAGTGTGAAAGAAAAAAATAAATATTAGTTAGAAATAGCTTAGAAGCGTGCTTATTCTCGCCTTAACGTCTTTACCTTTTTATATATTTTCAAAATAAATGTCACTACTAGGGAATGCTTGAATATAAAAATAAAAGAAAATACATATAAACGTAACATTCACATTATTAACATTCATATATTATAATAAACTCTCATATAAGTATATACGTTTTTATAGTTAATCTTGTATATTTATTTATATAACTTTATAAGGCGCAGGTTCGGCCGCACATGGAGTGATTTTCTTATCTCTGGGCGGGGGCACCCCAGTTTCAGCTCCTTCCGTTTGACTGCATCCAACGAAGAGCGGCTCGAATCGTCGACCTGGTTTGCAAAGAGATGTTTCATCTCTTTGCACCTTGATGCTTGGCATTCGACCACAGTGCGTTTTTCGCAGAATTTTCTGCCACGCTTAGGGACTTAGGGACCTTCAAGAAAAGAGCCTATATCTTTCTCAAAGACCGGCAACGCATCTGCTATTCCTCCAGTATTGCAGATGTTCATGGGCGGCGGTAATCACTTACCATCACGTGAGCCACCTGCTCGTTTGCCACCATTTTCTTTACAAAAATGTATATATTTAATAACTTAATAAAAGACGTTAAAATATAGTTATTACTAAAATTTTTACTTCAGTAGTAATTACATATTTTTTTATTTAATTTGTAATAGCGGCTTCTCCTACTACGAGCATAATTTTGCTCAAGAAGGGAATCCAATTTTCACTTATAACATATATGAAAGTGTGAAAGAAAAAAATAAATATTAGTTAGAAATAGCTTAGAAGCGTGCTTATTCTCGCCTTAACGTCTTTACCTTTTTATATATTTTCAAAATAAATGTCACTACTAGGGAATGCTTGAATATAAAAAATAAAAGAAAAATGAAAAAAAAAACAAGAAAAGGAAAGCAAAGAAACAATTATACATTTAGAAACATAACCAAGTAGTTACTAAGTCACGAAATCTATCTATTTCGTATAAATAAATAATATCTAAAAGGAATCTATCCTTGTCTCTGGAGTCGTTTGTTCAGTACCATTCTCTTATCCATTTCTGCTGCCGAATTACTGTTCTGCTACAATTTGAAAGGTATATGACAGCTAGTGTTGTCACGGGCAATGCGACAATCTAATTCAGTCGTTTGGGTGACAATGAATCTATTACATTTGCGATTGAATTTGGTTGCAGGAGTCCATTGTCTGCACTAATCAATAACTTTCCATCAGGTTTCAATACATAGATACATATCGGCCTTTTAAAGACCACTACAGGACAAAGACCTATCCCATCGGGAGGACACACAATCGCTACGCTTGACAAGCGGATTGGCGATCGCAGTACCAGACTATTAGCACCTCAGACCCAGCACCTATATATAACGATATTAACGGCTGTTTCTCTTGTGGATGGCAATATTCTTACGCCGCTACCACACGGCAAATTTTTATCACGGGTTTCAATTAAATAAATAAATATCTTCACGCCATTACCAATACTTCACACAATTTCCACATCTGGCCGGCCCATTGCCACCTCAACGTGCTGATCCTTACAGCTATGTCGATTACCCTGGTTTTACGATTGTTTTGACCTATTTAACTTATGTTAATTAATATATAAAATTACAAATCAAAATAGATATTTACAAAAGTCGAACGTATTTCATCATCATCATATCAGCCTATCTGAAGTCCCTGCTGAACAAAGGCCTCCCCCAAAGATTGCCCCAAAGATGTACATAAGGTAGCGAATGTCGCCACCGTCTACGGACTTGTTTTAGAGACAGTGACTTGCAGATTTGTATAGCTAAACTAATGCGTTGACCAAAGTATAAACCAGCCACTGGCTCACTTGTAATGGTAACCAAACGCGAGCAAATCTCATTGTGATTATAAAATAAATATAAATATCTTCACGCCATTCACAATAGGGGTAGACAGTACCCTAGACAATTAAGTCCTTTCTACCCACCTTCTACCGAAGACGTTTTTGTGACAACATGGTGGTTAGCCCGTCGCCGCCTTTATAGCCGCCGTCGCCGGCCTAGCGAACGATATAAATCGTACACAAGTTTCTTTTTTAAAAAACCCGTTGGCACAATTTTAGGGGATCCAACTCGGGTCACTCGGCTATCGAGTCTTTGTGATAAAATAAAAAAATTAAAGGTAAGCAAACAAATTTTGTTATCTGAGGAACAATATTATCTAAAAAAAATTTTCAAATTTGACAGTTGTTATCAATCAAACTGACCATAAATTTACAATTGAGCCCCACATAAATACAACATTAACAAATGCTATCAAACAATATCTATTTGGAGATAAGAAGTCTATATAAGAAATAACTTCCATAATGAATTCAAGAAATAAAGAATCCGAACTGTCGCTTGCTGCAACTTAAAATGGCGTCGCTGTCGATGTTTATATTGAATCTCGCGGGTATGTCCGTTTGTTTTAATCAAACTCACATTATGATTACTTTATTTTAATCCATTCCTGAAAAAAGATGTTTTCATAAAAAAGTTTTTAAAAGCCTTCGTTATATTCGATAGCTGAGTGCTTGGGTGATCGGAATTCGATTTGACAATTAAGTCACTTCGACCCACCATCCACCGAAAGTATTTTGAGACAACGTGACAGGTGATGAGCTCGTCGCCGTCTTTATTCCCAAACCAACGAAATGAATTGTACACAGGTTTTCTTTCAAAACTTAAATACAATTTATATCGTTGTCGTGACATAAAGCCGGAGACAGGCTCACCACCTTTCAAGTTGACCCAAAAAACGTCTTCGGAGAAATGTGGGTTGAGACCTAAGTCTACCTCACTATTAGGAATGGCGTGAAGATATTCTTTTTAGTTTCCAAGATTTTTGAATTTGAAAGATGTATGAAATTGGCTGCAATATGACGTTGAATGTAACGTTGATACAATTGACAGTTCATATGCTTTACGCTACATACGAAATAATGTAAAAAAATTAAGCATATATATTCTACCACTATTTTGAAGCCATAGAGGGTTCCCTGTAAAATAATAGATATATTGGAAAAGCAAACCGCTGCAACTTTTTTCTCATTGGCATCATGAGAGGCGATTAAGGGAAAAATTTTGTTTATAGAAGCAATTTAGTTATAATAGTTTAAATAATTTCACAAAAACTAAATCCCTATTAACCATGCCGATAATGGTCAGCAGCGTCTAAGCTGAAATGTCTGTTACCGCGATTGACATTTCGCTTGTCAATCTTGCTTTAGACAGAGGCCTACAAACAGTGTAATCTTTGTAGTTCGTTAAGTAAGTTAAATAATTATTAACTATGTGAAATGTTAAAACAATTAATTAATTTTTAGTCTATTTTTCAGCACTTCTGCTATCCTGTTCAGCTTCCAAAGCTGATCTTCGTATTGTAGGAGGGGAGCCCACTAGCGTAGAGAAATATCCAATTATAGTTCAAGTGGATAAATTTCTAGACGATCTTAATATCTGGTACCAAAGATGTGGAGGCAGCATACTTACATCCAGATATATAATGACCGCAGCGCATTGCTTTGTTGATCCGTGAGTGAATTATTTTACACTTACTTATGTAAAGATGTTATAATAAAATTATATTGCACTATTCAGCATGCAAAAATAAAGAATAAAACGCCAGACACCTCGAACCTTAGACGCTTCTTACTTGCTACACCTTTCATCGTAGTTTCAGGCACCTATTTTTGATCTGGTATTATTAAGATTATCATCCCTCTATACAGCCCGCCCAACTTAGAAAGCGCTAACAAAATTCAATTCATCTTTCTTATCTATTCTTTCTACTCTTCCTTTACAATTATTTGTGGTGTATAGTAGTAGTGCAGTAAAAAAATATCTTCACGCAATTCTAATACAGGGGTAGACAGAGGTCCAGTTTAGACAATTAAGTCACTTCGACCCACCATCCACCGAAAGTATTTTGAGACAACGTGACAGGTGATGAGCTCGTCGCCGTCTTTATTCCCAAACCAACGAAATGAATTGTACACAGGTTTTCTTTCAAAACTTAAATACAATTTATATCGTTGTCGTGACATAAAGCCGGAGACAGGCTCACCACCTGTCACGTTGTCCCGAAAATATCTTCGGTGGAAGGTGGGTCGAAGGGACTTAATTGTTTAGACTAGACCTCTGTCTACCCCGTATTGGGAATTGCGTGAAGATATTTATTATTTATTATTTATAGATAGTTAAAAAGTCACGATGGCCGAGTGTCTTGGTGGTCGGAATTTCGAGTCGAGAGACCTGAGTTCGATCCCGAAATGGCTGGCTCGTACCAATGAGTTTTTCAAAAACTTATGTACGAAAATATCGTTGGCTTGGACATAAAGGCGGCGACGGGCTCACCACCTGTCACGTTGTCCCGAAAATATCTTCGGTGGAAGGTGGGTCGAAGGGACTTAATTGTTTAGACTAGACCTCTGTCTACCCCGTATTGGGAATGGCGTGAAGATATTCTTTTCAGTTTCCAAGATTTTTGAATTTGAAAGATGTATGAAATTGGCTGCAATATGACGTTGAATGTAACGTTGATACAATTGACAGTTCATATGCTTTACGCTACATACGAAATAATGTAAAAAAATTAAGCATATATATTCTACCACTATTTTGAAGCCATAGAGGGTTCCCTGTAAAATAATAGATATATTGGAAAAGCAAACCGCTGCAACTTTTTTCTCATTGGCATCATGAGAGGCGATTAAGGGAAAAATTTTGTTTATAGAAGCAATTTAGTTATAATAGTTTAAATAATTTCACAAAAACTAAATCCCTATTAACCATGCCGATAATGGTCAGCAGCGTCTAAGCTGAAATGTCTGTTACCGCGATTGACATTTCGCTTGTCAATCTTGCTTTAGACAGAGGCCTACAAACAGTGTAATCTTTGTAGTTCGTTAAGTAAGTTAAATAATTATTAACTATGTGAAATGTTAAAACAATTAATTAATTTTTAGTCTGTTTTTCAGCACTTCTGCTATCCTGTTCAGCTTCCAAAGCTGACCTTCGTATTGTAGGAGGGGAGCCCACTAGCGTAGAGAAATATCCAATTATAGTTCAAGTGGATAAATTTCTAGACGATCTTAATATCTGGTACCAAAGATGTGGAGGCAGCATACTTACATCCAGATATATAATGACCGCAGCGCATTGCTTTGTTGATCCGTGAGTGAATTATTTTACACTTACTTATGTAAAGATGTTATAATAAAATTATATTGCACTATTCAGCATGCAAAAATAAAGAATAAAACGCCAGACACCTCGAACCTTAGACGCTTCTTACTTGCTACACCTTTCATCGTAGTTTCAGGCACCTATTTTTGATCTGGTATTATTAAGATTATCATCCCTCTATACAGCCCGCCCAACTTAGAAAGCGCTAACAAAATTCAATTCATCTTTCTTATCTATTCTTTCTACTCTTCCTTTACAATTATTTGTGGTGTATAGTAGTAGTGCAGTAAAAAAATATCTTCACGCAATTCTAATACAGGGGTAGACAGAGGTCCAGTTTAGACAATTAAGTCCTTTCGACTCACCTTCCACCGAAGATATTTTCGGGACAACGTCACAGGTGGTGAGCCCGTTGCCGTCTTTATGACTAAGCCAACGATATAATTCGTACATAATTTTAGAAAAATCCGAGCCTGTCACCTGGGGATCGAACTCGGATCTCTTGACTCGATATTCCGACCACCCAACCACTCGGCTATCGAGTAGTGCAGTAAAGTTTCAGTGTCTACCTTTAACTAGACTAATGTTCCATACATTTTAAATAAATATTTCACCGTTCATATAGAATTAATAAGACGTGACATTTATTATTTACCTAGCGCTGTGTCATATATTACTTTTTAAAAATGACAGACCTAGATAAAGGCCTGTCGCAATTAAATCCAGCTCGTCTTTTACTTTTAATTTTCAGCCTGATGCTTGCCCGGGATCTTCGCGTCAGAGCCGGCAGTTCCTACCGCAACACTGGTGGTATCATCAGTAATGTAGCAAGCTATATAAATCACCCAACCTTTGGCTTAAACGACTTCGATGGAGACATTTCTCTACTCACGTTGGAGACTCGGCTGGTTTTCTCTAACGTTATCTCTCAAGCCGCGATCATTTCCCACGGATTTGTCCTGCCTGATAACTTACCAGTTACTCACATTGGATGGGGACGGATGGGGGTACGTTCTTATGTTATTTTCATTTTACATATTTATTGATTTCTACTCTTTCTCGCATTTGATGTAATAGCTAAGATGGATGATGGATGTGAGAGTCTTAGACGATATTTAACAATGGGTCAAATCTGTCTCATTGGAAAACTTGGCCTATGGAAGCTTCTAGAGAAGCTTCACACAATAATATACATAGTATAGGTGACCTTTTATAGATAGTTAAAAAGTCACGATGGCCGAGTGTCTTGGTGGTCGGAATTTCGAGTCGAGAGACCTGAGTTCGATCCCGAAATGGCTGGCTCGTACCAATGAGTTTTTCAAAAACTTATGTACGAAAATATCGTTGGCTTGGACATAAAGGCGGCGACGGGCTCACCACCTGTCACGTTGTCCCGAAAATATCTTCGGTGGAAGGTGGGTCGAAGGGACTTAATTGTTTAGACTAGACCTCTGTCTACCCCCGTATTGGGAATTGCGTGAAGATATTTATTTATTTATTATTTATAGATAGTTCTGCATACACTTCGTATTTAACCAGAACAATGTTGCAGAAGATCGATTTTATACAGGTAGATTTAGACCATGCTCTGTAACATTTCATGAAGGAAGAGTTATTGGAAGGAATTCATGTTGTCAATAATCCTTATACCAAATGTTCTTTCAGTTCTTTACTACTACATCCTCATCATCGTAATCATAACGGCCTATCAGAAGTCCACTGCTGAACATAGGCCTCCCCCAAAGATTACCACATAGAGCGGTCCTGTGTCATCAGCCATCCATCGACTCCTCGCAAACATTATGCAGTTCGTCGCTCCATCTTGTGGGGAGTCGTTCTACCTTTACCTGCACGAGGTTGCCACTTTCTTTCCCAACTTTTACTACAATGAATAATAATTCTGTTACAGTTGGATGAGGACCGTTCCGAAGTACTCCGTGAAGTGGAAGTTTTTACTGTAAACAATGATCTATGCAGGGAACGCTATATACCACTGGAAGAGCCACGTGTCGTCACCGAAAACATGATCTGTGCTGGAATTCTTGATGTTGGCGGCAAAGGTGCATGCTTCGGCGATTCTGGCAGTCCCATATTATATGGCAACATAGTTGTCGCTATTGTTTCTTTCGGAGAAGGTTGCGCTAACGGAACGGCACCAGGTGTCAACACTGCGGTTTCGTCCTACACCAACTGGATATTAGAAAACGTTCATTAAATCTGTGATATTTACATTTTGTGGTTTTATTGTTTTCCCTTTTGATATCAATAAATTGAATACAATCGAATTCGAAATAGAGTTTAATTACAAAATATACTATTTACGCCTACTTATTATAACTTCAGAAGTATACTAGAGAGTTTAATTACCGTCGATTAAGAAAAAATAATATAGAATTTTTTTTTTGTTAAATTACAGCTGAAATATTATTTAAGTAGTCCGAACTAATTCATCAGATGTTTCTTTCTCTTCTAATTGATAGACATATAGCACGGACACACCATCTGTCACTTTGTCCCGAAAATGTTTTCGGTGGAAAGTAGGTCGAAGGGACTTAATTGTCTAGACTCTATACCACTGTCTACCCCTGTATTGGGAATTGCGTGAAGATATTTATTATTTATTATTTATAGATAGTTCTGCATACACTTCGTATTTAACCAGAACAATGTTGCAGAAGATCGATTTTATACAGGTAGATTTAGACCATGCTCTGTAACATTTCATGAAGGAAGAGTTATTGGAAGGAATTCATGTTGTCAATAATCCTTATACCAAATGTTCTTTCAGTTCTTTACTACTACATCCTCATCATCGTAATCATAACGGCCTATCAGAAGTCCACTGCAGGACATAGGCCTCCCCAAAGATTACCACATAGAGCGGTCCTGTGTCATCAGCCATCCATCGACTCCTCGCAAACATTATGCAGTTCGTCGCTCCATCTTGTGGGGAGTCGTTCTACCTTTACCTGCACGAGGTTGCCACTTTCTTTCCCAACTTTTACTACAATGAATAATAATTCTGTTACAGTTGGATGAGGACCGTTCCGAAGTACTCCGTGAAGTGGAAGTTTTTACTGTAAACAATGATCTATGCAGGGAACGCTATATACCACTGGAAGAGCCACGTGTCGTCACCGAAAACATGATCTGTGCTGGAATTCTTGATGTTGGCGGCAAAGGTGCATGCTTCGGCGATTCTGGCAGTCCCATATTATATGGCAACATAGTTGTCGCTATTGTTTCTTTCGGAGAAGGTTGCGCTAACGGAACGGCACCAGGTGTCAACACTGCGGTTTCGTCCTACACCAACTGGATATTAGAAAACGTTCATTAAATCTGTGATATTTACATTTTGTGGTTTTATTGTTTTCCCTTTTGATATCAATAAATTGAATACAATCGAATTCGAAATAGAGTTTAATTACAAAATATACTATTTACGCCTACTTATTATAACTTCAGAAGTATACTAGAGAGTTTAATTACCGTCGATTAAGAAAAAATAATATAGAATTTTTTTTTTGTTAAATTACAGCTGAAATATTATTTAAGTAGTCCGAACTAATTCATCAGATGTTTCTTTCTCTTCTAATTGATAGACATATAGCACGGACACACCATCTGTCACTTTGTCCCGAAAATGTTTTCGGTGGAAAGTAGGTCGAAGGGACTTAATTGTCTAGACTCTATACCACTGTCTACCCCTGTATTGGGAATTGCGTGAAGATATAAAAATGAAACCAGTGCTACGATTTATCCGTAGCAAACTCAGTAATTTCGACTACCATTTCGACTTCTTAGGGTTGGATTCAGTTTTTATTATTGTTATATTTCATTTCTTTTACTACTGCACAGAATAAGCTGTATTGTGTACATGGAATAAAGTTTTCTTCATTTATTTACACTTTGTTTACAGTAGTAAGTATATGTACAAGTTAATTTATCGTCATAACTTTGCTTACTTTGTAGCTTAATTAAATTATAAGCCGTGTCGCAGCACGACATGTATTGCGTTTTCGTTTTCGAAGCATAAAGCTCAAGAACTCTTTATAGCTGTTTTAACCTTATTAACATTTCTTTAATAACATTAATAAAGATGTTGAATAATAAGGGGCTTAATATAGAACCTTGGTAAACAATATGAAAGGTTTGTAAAAAGGACTAAGTGTTGCTGATGGGTTCTAGCCCACAGCACAATGAAAATAAGTTTTTAATGATGTCATTAAAAGTTTGTCGCCAACTTTCATGTAATGAGTGATCTCGGCGCACTGGCTATGGACTAATTTCTCCCGGTAGGTCCCTTCAATATAAAAAAAATCTTAACGTTATTCCCTACACTGGGGTAGACAGAGGTTTAGACAATTATATCCTTTCGACCTTCATTCCACCGAAGATAGTTTCGGTACAAAGTGAATGTTGGTGATCCAGTCGCCGACTTTACGTCCAAGCCAACCACAATACAATGTGAATCGAACATAAGTATAAAAAAAAGGTATTGGTACGAGCCCTAACACCAGGAGATGGATTCGGGTCTCTGGTGACTCGAGTTTCGATCACTCAACCACTGCTACCGTGATTTAATTCAATATTCACCATGCTACACTGGTGATAACAGGTGAGGAGCAAACTGAATGTGAAAATTATAACACGGATGGTTTATCGATGGACTTGTGATCGAAATCCAGAGTAAGAAACTTCGAGTACGAGTCGCAAAGAGAAAGGCTCAAACCAATTAGTTTTTTTTTTTAATTTGTCCTATCCTAAGGAAGACTCGAAGATTTTTACAGTGGTAGAGCCACGCATCAGCTTTTGTTATTGCATGAATGGGCCGGTTCGACCGGGGAAGTACCACGACCTCACAGAATACCGGCATGAAGTAGAAGTCTAACAAACTTCTGCGTTCCGTCTGGTGAGTGCAGGTAACCGGTGGCCCACACTCCTCCCTCCCCCAATTCTGGGGGAGGGGGGGCACTCTAAGGGAGGCAACGCATCTGCTATGCCTCTGGTTTTGCGGGTGTTCATGGGCGGGCGGCGGTAATCACTCACCATCACGTGAGCCGCCTGCTCGTTTGCCTCCCTTTTCCATAAAGGAAAAAAAAAAGATCGAAAGGACTGATTTGTTTAAACCTCTACCACATAAATCATTGTCAAATGCGTAAAGATATATAAATATTAAAAGTCATATCGTTAGAATATTTTTTTAAATGTATTATACGTATACGCTTCACGTTGTTTTATTTTTAATTAAACTATGTGAGTAGTTTTGGATAGATTGGATGGAAAATTGCCTCGTGCGCGGCGGTGAAGGATAACTGCATGCGTTAGAAATAAAAAAAATAACACATTTAAATAATGGAAGCGGTGATCCAATACTGAATGCCTTTGTAATTTTTATATTTGTCATTAAAATATTTTTAAAATAATTTTTTCGAGGTTTGTTTTAAAGAACTGAATACCCCCGTGACCACGGGTCCTGTAATGCATTAGAAAAATTAGAAAGTAAAAAAATAAAACGCGACAAAATCAGTAAACGATAGTTTATGGAACATATTATTTAAAAGGAATGACATACGAGTACATGCAAACATACATACGTACATAACAGCCTATTAAAGTCCACTGCAGGACATAGGCCTCTCCCATAGAGAGTATTTGCCGTAATCGCCACGTTTGGCAAGCCGATTGGCGATAGCAGTATCAAACACCTCGCACCTTATACGCTGCTGCTCATCTTCGGTCTGATTATTTTATTCTGATATTATTTTAGAGGTGGTTATCAATCTATCGGTTGCCATAACGATGTTCTAGGCCGTTTCCCTTAGTCGCCTCTTACGACCACGGGAAGAAAGGGAGTGACAATATTCGTATATCGTTACCACACGGTTATCCATTGAAAGGGATTATAAACGTATGAATAGCATGTCTACAAATTTCAATTATAAATCTAATATTTAGCACAAAGCCGTGTATGGATCGAATAAAATGTGAGTAAAAATAATAAACAACGATCGTTGTCTATCTAGACTCGTTCGCTGGGCTAGGTTTCCCCGGGCATTCGATCAATAATTCCCGTATATCCCAGAATGCTTAGTACGCAGGCGCGGCAGCCATTTTGACGGGACATAAGCAATAGAACCGGGATAGTCTATGGAGCGTTTGAAAACAAAAGACTGCGGTAAATATTGTAAATAGTTAAGGAAAATGAGTCCAGAACGAGAAGCGCAAGGTGAGTTCAATTTATGTATTATATTATTACCTGCGAGTGTATGTCCAATCAAAGTCCGAACCCGGTTTGTAAATAATGTCTTGTTCTAGATTATCAAGCCCAAATTGTAATTTTTTTTATAACTCTTTTCCTAAAATAAATTCTGTTTACTTATTTCAGCTTCGTTGTGTGTTTGACAAAACACGTACATCATATGTTTTTACAAATTGTGGTAAATATTAATCGTTTATGAGTCCGGCGTTAGGGACAAATTTCACCATTTAATAGAGCCTTTTGTTCAGCTGTATACTCATACGAGATGGAACATAGCTTGCATATTTTCAAATATTATTAAATTATATTTGTTTTTGTTTGTAAGGAGTATCTACTGTTGAAAGATAGCAAACAAAGATGCACAATCTCTTACAATATAGACATGTATTTTTATAAGTTCCATTTACATTTAGTTTTTATTGTTTTGCGTTTATAATTGCACGCAGCGATAAATTTGCATATAATTTCACGTGAAAGTATGTCTATGTCTCAAATCAAATCAAATCATTTATTCATCTTACTTACTTACTTATTTATCTTTACGCACAATCCCTGACGGGGTAGCCAGAGAACAGATCGCCAAGTGTCACGATCCCTACATACTTCTTTCGCTTCTTTCAGATTCATCATCTTCTTCATACATGCACGTCTGGGTATCCGAGTACTCTTGAACCTCCCCTCTTCGAGCAATTTGTTCACATGGTCTTCGAAAGTTTGTCTCGGTCTACCTCGACACCTTTTAATATTAACTTTCGCGCTATATATTTTCTTCACCATTCGGTCTTCACTCATTCGCTCAACTTGCCCGAACCATCGAAGCACGCCCTTATCCATTTTGTGACAAGGTCATCTCTCAAACCTGCCATATTGCGAATCTCTTCGTTTCGCTTTCGGTCGGCCATGGTAAGGTCGCACATTTTACGAAGAGATCGCATCTCCACTGCATTCAACCTGCTTTTATGCTTCTTCTGGCATACCCAGGTTTCGCTGCCATATAACAAAGTCGGTACTAACACTGCGTTATGTATTGCAAGGCGTGCACTTTTCACTACGTCTTGCCTTTTGACTAACGCAGTCAGAGCACCATTGACTTTGTTCCCGGCAGCGACACGCCTGTTCACATCTAAATAACATCTTCCATCCCGGCTAAACGCACTCCCCAAGTATACAATTTTATTCACCTGTTCTAGACATTCCTGATTTTTTCATCGATTTTTCATTTATTCATCGACATAAGAACATACATTCGTTTATCGATCGTCATTTTTAAACTACCACCGTTTCGTAATGAGGTTCCTCTAATGGAGAAGAAACAGGCGAAAGAAACTTCGTAGGTATCCTTTTTTTGGTCAATATTATAATGCATTATACAAATATAATGTGATATTTTCTAGAAATAGCTTGGGAGCGATCACCTCATTCCCACGGGTTACTGTCATTAATATATTCATTTATATTATAATAACCCTTCTTATAAAGCTTTTATTTAATAAATTTCTTAAACCTGTTAATAGACAGGCTTTGCATATTTACCGGGACTTTATTGTAGAAGCGTATACTCCGCCCTATGAACGAGTTACTTACTCTATGGAGTCTAGTAACCGGTGTTACAAGCTTGTATTTGTTCCTAGTATTTACATTATGTACATCAGAAGTCTTGCTAAAAGTATTAATGTTTTTATGCACATACATTAAATTTTCATATATGTATTGAGAGGCCAGTGTTAAAATATTAATTTGCCACTAGTATCACATTATTTATTTTTAAATTTTGCTTCTCTGCTATCCGAAGCCATTGTGACATTATCACAGATATCAAGTCTAAATCAATTGATATCTGTGTTTTGTTCTAAAGATTTATAATTATAGATTAATTGTATTAATTACATCAAAAACCACGATAGCCGAGTGGTTTGGTGATCGGAATTCGAGTCGAGAGGCCTGAGTTCGATCCCCTGGTGGCACGTTACGTATTTACGATTTACATCGTTGGCTGTCCTGTTACGTTGTCCCAAAAATATATTTTCGGTGGAAGGTGAGTCGAAAAGACTTAACTGTCGAGACGTCTGTCTGTTCCTGTGTTGGGTATATCGTGAAAATATTTTGTTTAATTGTATTACAATATACACTTATTCTATTCTTCGTTTCTTTTTTCGTTTAGACGTCTATCGACTAGTCGTTGCAAATATCTTAATGTTTAAGGATCTAGGAAATTGATGTAATTTTTCATCATTATGAATCAAAATTTACTATCATTATTAAATGTTAATAAGTATCTTCAAGCATTTTCTCTTTATGAGGTAGACATCGAAATTTATATTTATATTTATTTATCGGAATATAAAAATTCACTGCATGGCCTCTCTTGTATGTAAGGATTTGCCATAACCTCCATTTCTGCCAGGTGAACTGGCGAATGGCAACACACAACTTAGATGCCAATGCCTGTTTCTTTTATTATTAAGTTATAACCGTCCTCGGTTGGTAACCATTGGCGTTTTCAAGACTTATTCCTTAGTCGCTTTTTTCATCATCCACGAGGAGAAACGGTGTGTTATTTAGGTATGGGGGTGGGGTAATAGGATTAGAACAGTAATGCGATTAGTTAATATTAAGTATTTGTTATCTGTTACTTATATTACATAGATATTTATGATATCTGTCCGTATCAATCTAACCGTCCGTATCTAATCCGTATTAACTGATAAGTGCTTCTAGCGCGTGCACAAGTTTACGTGCGTGCATTATATAGTTATTATCGTGAAACATTTTAAATTGTAGGTACTGTTTTTACAATACCTACCGGTATTACCGGTCAAGTGCGAGCAGGGCTTCCTACCTCGGGGTTCCGTGAATATGTTACATTCACACATTGTTTAAGATGTAGTTTATGAATAATTCTACCGTGTAGTCACGACGTATATAATAATATACCACCTTCTTCGTTCCCGTGGGTGTCGTAAGAGGCGATTGGAAAAAGCCTTTTAAATGGCATTGAATACCAGTTGATGGTCCGGAAATGGGATTGAAAATACCAAGCCAAATAGTACAACTTTTATTAAATTTTTAAAGCATGCCAATCATGTTGGACTCTTTGTTATTTAATTAAAGAGTAATTTAAGAAATTAATCCCGCTTTTTAAATTTGAGTTACTTCACTCTTTAATACTAACTACGACCTCCGTGAACGAGTGGCGTACAGAGGTCCCGGGTTCGATTCTCTGTTGGGTTAATGTAGAAAACACTTTTGCTACGTTTTCTCGGGTCGTGTCTCGGTGTCTGTTGTCCCTTCGTTATTTCTGACTCCGTAGTACAAGTGCTTAAGCTTCTTATTTAGGGATAAGAACATTGTATGTGAGGTTATCCCTATCTATGTATGTATGTATGTAGACTAAGCAAAATCTAAGCACACTGATGACAGGTAGTAGCGTCTAAGGTTCAAGTTGTGGCTGGTACTGTAATCGCCAATCGGCTTCCCAAGCGCGACGGTTATAAGAAACTCTCTCTTACAGGGAAGGTCCATATCCTGCAGTGAACTTTTACAGGACTTTATGTATGTATGTATGAATGGTAATATCATCCTCTTTGTTATGGGTGTCGTAAGCGACAATCGACAAAGTTAGAAGCATTTAAAATTGAACTGAATAAAATTGATATTTGAAAATTGAAGTGCCAGGTAATTTTAGTATCATGCGCCGATCGATCATAGGATCGCCAATCCGCTTGTCAAATCACAACTAATCCTGTTAACGGGAGAAGTCCTGCATCTAAGTTTTACAGGCCGTTAAACTTAAGGTGAATTAGTATTAGTAATATTAAGACAATATCTACAAAATGTTTTGATATTATAAATGCTTTTTTCCAATTATATTTGTTATTCATAAGATAACGAATTTCATTTAATTCATTGTATAATTCATATTGCGTACTGTATGGATATATACATACCTACAAAGACTATAAGGGACACTTGTATCAAATAGTAATACATTAAACTTCTTAGATAGGGATGACAGGACCAGTGATGAGATAAATTGCTCTCGCTGGCAATTTATCCTATGTCTCAGATCTGTCGTAGACTTGTCCTTAAATTGGATCCGCGAAAAATCCTTCACCTTATCTTTAATACAAATTTGATTTGGGCAAAATTAAAGAATAACATCTTAAAATAAATCTTAAAACAAAATAATATTTGCGAGCATTTTTAGGTATTAAATAAATTAGAGATTCAGAAAATCACACAATGGCGGGATCTGAATCCGCTAGTCCGCCGTACCGACGTCAAGACGATGCTCTTACATAACTTAACGACCTGTTAGAATTCACAGCAGAATATATATTCTTCTAAATTCACAGTAGAATATATATTCTTCTATATAGGAGGATTTTCTGTAATTGCCACTCTTGGCAATATCTTGTACCTTAGACGCTTCTATCTATAGCTTCTGCGGTTTGTTGAATTTTTATCAATTATAAATAGTGATGGTATATTTGGTGATGATTATCCGCTATACCGATGACCGTGTGGTAACGGTGTAAGAATATTGACACCCGTTCCCTTCCCTTGGGTAACCTAAGAGGCAACTAAGGAAAATAGCCTAGAATATCCTAATGACAACTGATAGATGCGGGATAACCATGTCTAAAATTTTTTATTTATATTTTTTATTTATCTTCACGCACAATCCCTGACGGGGTAGCCAGAGAGAACAGATCGCCAAGTGTCACGATCCCTACATACTTCTTTCGCTTCTTTCAGATTCATCATCTTCTTCATACATGCACGTTTAGGTATCCGAGTACTCTTGACCCTCCTCTCTTCGAGCAATTTGCTCACATGGTCTTCGAAAGTTAGTCTCGGTCTACCTCGACACCTTTAATATTAACTTTCGCGCTATATATTTTCTTCACCATTCGGTCTTCACTCATTCGCTCAACGTGCCCAAACCATCGAAGCACGCCCTTATCCATTTTTGAGACAAGGTCATCTTTCAAACCTGCCATATTGCGAATCTCTTCGTTTCGCTTTCCGTCGGCCATGGTAAGGCCGCACATTTTACGAAGAGATCGCATCTCCACTGCATTCAACCTGCTTTTATGCTTCTTCTGGCATACCCAGGTTTCGCTGCCATATAACAAAGTCGGTACCAACACTGCGTTATGTATTGCAAGGCGTGCACTTTTCACAACGCCTTGCCTTTTGATTAACGCAGTCAGGGCACCATTGACTTTGTTCCCGGCAGCGACACGCCTGTCCACATCTAAATCACATCTTCCATCCCGGCACTCCCCAAGTATACAATTTCATTCACCTGTTCTAGACATTCCTGATTTACCCAAATTTCGCACTTCGTTCTTTCTTCGTCCCTTTCAAATACCAGAACCTCAGTTTTATTAGCATTCAAACGGAGACCATTAATTTCACATTCTTCTTTCATACACGTGACTAATGCCTGCAGTTCTGTCTCTGATGGTGCTATAAGCACTGCATTATCATCATAAAGCAGACAATTTACTTTTATGTCACCCAATTTCACACCCAAACAGCTATCTTTCAGCTTCTGTAAACAGCTGTCGAGATACAGTATGAATAGCCAGGAAGACATGACACAACCCTGTTTTACGCCCGTTTGGACGATAAACATGGGTGACAGGTCATGCCCTACCCGCACACAGGCTTTACAGTCACAGTAAAGTGACTGCACAGCCCTTAGCAATCGACCATCCACACCATACCCCGACAACAGTTCCCACATTTTCTTCCTTACAACCTTATCAAATGCTTTCTCAAGATCCACAAAAGCACAGAAAATCTTCTGGTTAGCAGCCAGAAGCTTCTCCGTGATCATGCGGAGAGAAAACATTTGATCCGTGCATCCTCTTCCAGGTCTAAATCCGCATTGTGCCTCCCATAGAAATCTTTCCGATTTATCTTGCATCCTACGTGTCAAAACCTTCGAGTAAACTTTACTTGCTAAACTGGTCAAGCTGATCGCCCGATAGCACCCGCAGTCATAATGTGAACCTTTACATTTATATAAAGGCACAATGACCGCGGATCGCCAATCATCCGGAACAGCCCCCGTTCGCCAGCACAAATTGCACAGCAGATGAAAGCTGTCCCAGACACGTGGCCGACCATACTTGACCATTTCAGCAGTAACTCTGTCTAGTCCCGCAGCCTTACCACATTTCAAACTTCTAATCGCACATTCAATCTCTTTCATACTGATGACCTCAGTGTCATCGAGGTCCGAGTCTGGCGTACCAATCACGGCGTCACCCCCGGATCCCTCACTAAGATCATCACACGCATACATCTCTCTATGAAATTCGCTCCATCGCTGCAAGACGTCCGATTTTTCTGAGAGGACGTCATTGGTTCCCGAAAGCACTTTATTCATTCCTAAGGCTGTCGCACCACTCCGGCTCCTTCCAACCTCTTTCCAGAAGAGTTTGGAGTTCTCCTTGAAGTTGTGCGACAACCTTTCGTCCGCTTCCATTCTACTCCTTTCACGCACTTCCTCAATCAATGCTTTCGTGTGAACTTTCTGGAGCTTATATCTTTCTTTCCTCTTTTCGCTCATATCCTTATCATTACTAGAGGCCAAGTAGTCTAACCATGCTTTCTTCTTCTTATTTACAGCTTCTTTCACTTCGTCATTCCACTATGCATCACTCTTTTTACTACTACCTCTTTTCACAGTTCCACACACGTCTTCCGCTGCACTAACCATTCCATCTCTAAGGCTCTGCCATATTTCTTTCACACATTCTTTCCTGACACCAATAGTGTCCAGCTTTTCGGCTACCCTTGCTTGATATTTATTCCTAGTGTCCGCTTCCTGAAGCTTCCAGCTTCGGATGCTACTGACCGACTGTGGTTCTGGTATCGCCGTCCGGTGGCGCCAACCCGCGAACAGACCCCTAAATCTAGTAATCACTAGATAGTGATCCGTTCCCAGGTCAGCACCTCGGAACACTCGCGTATCCATCACCTGTTTTCGCAGTCGGTCATCCACCAGGAATAAATCGATCATACTTCTCTCATTCTCTCTTGTTCTAGTATACATATGGATTTTCTTGTGACTAAACATAGTGTTTGTCACAAGAAGACCCTTTTCCTTGCATACAGCCAGTATAAGCTTGCCAGCATCGTTAACCCTTTTATCGCCAAACATTCCAAGCACCGACTCGTACCCTGGCCGAGCGGTACCAACCCATCCATTCAAATCACCACATACAACAATTCTTTCGTTTCCTTTAACCAAGTCTAAAATTGTCAGACCAAAATAATCAGACCGAAGATGAGCAGCAGCGTCTGAGCTGCGAGTGGTCTTGTAATGCTATCACTAATCCGCCTGCCAAGCGTGGCGATTATGAAAAATCCTCCCCTTGGTATAGCCTATGTCCAGCAGTGGAGTTTAACCGGCCATTATGTATGTATGTATATAATATGACTTTCTATTTTAGACCTTAATCTCTTGAAAAACTAACGAGCAGCAAAAACTTTCGCGAACTTTCACAGTCATATCTTTTCCTTTTTGTTTTAGAGTCGGAGGACATGCTCGAATCAATAGACGAGCTAAAAGAGAGGCTGACGTCAATGAAAAAGATGATGGAAGAACGGAAGGCCACAGGCTCCGGAACGAAAGACCTATTTCAAGGTCACGCAAGGAGTCTCAATGGCACCAACATGATCGACGGGAACTTTCTAAGCTTTGTGTTCGGTGGATCCCTGTTCGTGATACTCAGCGTATCAGTTTACGCATTTTATAATCTGTATCATGCCGTATTAAAGAAATTCCCATCGCCCCATACGGAGTTGTAAATTGGACTTTAAAATGAGAGTAGCTAGGTTGGTTCTTCAATGATGGATGTGATGTCAGCGTAGGTCCTAAAGAATCATTGTTCTCGCTGCTAGAATATTAATTAATTGATAAATATTTAATTATGTGATATTTGTTTTGTGGTTTTATTGCTTCGCCCTGTTGCTGCAGCCTTACATTAGCTTATATTCTTAAATAGTCACGATAGCTGAGAGGTTGGGTGATCAGGATTCGAGTCGAGGTACCCGTGTTCGATCCGGTGGCAAGCCAACTAACGGGGATTTTTCAAAACTACGATTTAAATTGTTGAATTGGACATTGGACAAGACGGCATTGCCTCAAAAAACGTCTTCGGTGGAATGTGGGTCGAAAGGTATTAATTGACCTTATCTGCCAGAGTATTGGGAATTGTGTGAAGATAATTAGAAAGTAGAATACATAGTGTTGCAAGTATTAGTTTAGCCCTTAATAATAAAAATACAGAGAATATTTTCTGTTTGGTGGCGGGTAAGAGTCTGATACCAATTCAGATGATTCTTAGACAGAGAAGGAGTCATTCTCATTGGAACTCTAATTTATCTTCAAATTTTCCTTTTTTAATTCAAGAAAATTAAATACATTACCAAAATTATTGTCTCCGGACCGATTAGATAGAGACATAACTACAACAAATGACAGACAGACAGATATCATCACAGAATATCGTCCGGGTCCTCTAAGTTAACTTGCCCCCCTTCTCGTACACCCTTCCCTCCCTTATTCCCTTCTTGAAAAGAGCCAATGCACCTGGAAACAAACAAGTCATCAAGTCATTAGACAAGTAAAGGTCTAAAGAATCAGTCCTTCTACCTGAATTATTAGGACACTGACTTTTTTAGGACAACGTGACAAATTCTCCGTATATATTGTTTTATATCTCCAATTGCAATTATACAAATCGAATCGAATCATTTGTTCATTGATTTTAGTAAAATAGATTATGTAATCGATATTATAGTAATGGATAGTTAAATACGTATAACTATCCATTTTTATTTTTTTTTAATCTGCCACCGTTTCGTAACGAGGTTTCTTTAACGGAAAAGGCAATAGAAACTACTTAATTATCCTGTTTTTCATAATTTTTTAACACAGTATAGAACGAACATAAAAGATATAGAAATAACTTATTCCAAGAAGTTTCTGTAATTAACGTATAAATAAAAAAATTAAGAAAAAGGTTATTAATTTACATTACATTAACCTTATCTACATACGTACATAGATAAGTACAATATTACATATATTGCTCTGATCCCAAAGTCAGAACCCAAGACCTCAGAGCTGTTGACACCATGAAAACTGGTACGCTTCGCACGACGACGGACTTCCAAAAATATTATTGAAATAAAATTCTAGAATCTGTTAAAACAAGTATAAGTCAAAGTATAAGTCACGATAGCCGAGTGGTTGGGTGGTCGAAATTTCGAGTCGAGAGACCCAAGTTCAATCCCGGTGGCAGACACGTGTCAATAGTTTTTTCAAAATTTTATGTACGAATTATATCGTTGGCTTGGACATAAAAAACGGCGATGGGCTCACCACACTTAATATTCACAAATATTCCCTCGGAGGATAATAACGCCGCGTAGAACCTATTTCAGGCAACAGGACTGTAGGAGTCGTTGCAAAATTAACGTGGACAGTATATTACTGTTAAATAATAAATAATACGACAGCCGATTGGATGGGTTGTCGGAATGTCGAGTCAAGAGACCCGAGTCGATCCCCCGGTCGAATCAATGGGTTTTTTAAAAGTAAAGATTTGCTATAACAGCTACACTTGGCGAGCAGATTAGCGATCGCAGTAGCAGACCACTCGCACCTTCGACGCTGCATCTTCGGTCTGATTATTTTGGTTTAATATTTTTAGAGATCTTTATCCCACCATCTATTCGTTGCCATAACAATATTCGAGGCTGTTTACCTTAGTCGCCTCTTGCGACACCCATGGGAAGAAAGGGTATGGCAATATTCTTACGCCCATACCACATAGATAATAATAAATAAATACATAGGGACATGATCACATACATTTTATCACAAAGTAGTAAAAGCACTTGAGATATGGATTCGCTAAGCAACAAAGGTACCACAAACTCTCAGAAGTGAGACAATATAGAAAAAGTGATTTTCTATTTCTGTTTTCTACCTTCATCCGTGCGCAAATCGAAACCGGGACCCCAGGGCAGGTAGGACACCATGAAAATCCACGGAGGTAGAAATTAGTTTTTACTTTGTCACCAAATAAAGTATTTTTATCATTTAATTTTCTTGGTTTAAGCTATAAAGTTCATGGCGTAGACTGCCACAAATCTTTCTCTTTGTAAAAATCTATAATAGTCATACATTGATGCATATTTTGCTCTTAAATCAATACATGCTTATTACAGATTTTTCTTACTGAACCCAAATCAAATCCTACTCCTCGTCATTTATTTATTTAAATATTCTTTATTGCACACCAAAAGAAAGAAAACATTTACAATATATGTAGTGAGCAATGGGCGGTCTTATTGCTGACAGCAATATCTTCCAGACAACCGATGGATGGAGAGGATTAAAAAAGAATGAAAGAAGTGGGTGTGTTGGCGTAACTAAAAACTATAGTAGTATTAATGATAGAATAAAAATGAGCACGTACTTTTCATTATCATCATTCAAGAGAAGTATAATAATTAGGGTACATGCGACTACTAAAACTGTAATAATAAAATAACATTAGGCATCGCTGTAGGCGTGACATAGATTTTGTTTAGTAAGCCCACGCTGCGTCGAACCCACTAAGGCTTCGTAGCAGCGTGGGCGTAAAGTGGAAATTAGAAATATCTGGAAATATGACGCCTCCCGCCGACGCTTGTAGCATCTTTGTGATATTTAATGTTTAGTTAAATTAAAAATCCATTGTTTAAATAAAGAATGTATTCGGTGAAAGGTGGATCGAAAAGACTTAATTGTCAAGGCCTCCGTCTACCCCAGTATTAGGAATGGTGCGAAGATATTTTTTTAAAGTGCCAATGGTATAGAATCTACAAACATGCTTGTACATGTGCATGTTCGGACTTATGAGACTGTAGTAACGAAATGTGTTATGTTGTACCCAGAACAGTAATTCGAAAAGTAACGATAGCGAGTGGTTGGGTGGTCGGAATTGCGAGTCGAGAGACCCGAGTTCGATGGCAGGTTCGTAACAATGGGTTTCTCAAAAACTTTTAAAATAGCATATATGAAAAGTATATATATATATATATATATATATATATATATATATATATATATATATATATATATATATATATATATATATATATATATATATATATATATATATATATATATATATATGTTTATATGTTGCCGTGAATTTAGGGCGTAAGATTGTACTATACTTTCTTGCCGTAGGTGTCGTAAGAGGCGACAAAAGGACAAGCCTTGAAAATGCTATTGGCTACCGACAGATGGCGAGATAATCATCACGAAAATATTGGACTTAATATACATACCAAACTACTAAAAGCATTTTAAAAAGCATGCAATCTACTACAGTGCAGCAATTTTTGATTTAAATATTAACTTCATTCTTTAAAATATTTTCAATGTAAAATGTTTTCTATACGGACGCATTAAGTTTATAATTTGTTTGTCGGTTAAAATCTTTCACGAATACTTTACACAGAACAGTAGCCAATAAATGCATAGAATTTGCAAATTGCAACCACACTTGCTGAAAATCGAGGCTTCGTCGGAGACCTGATATTACGGGTACATTAAGTCGCCGGCAAAAACCATTACTGACTTAATTAAGTGAAGACTGGCAACATAGTGGAAATACCCTTGTTAACCTTTTAGTAATTGTAGATGTTATATATTTTTATATATTTTTATTTTTATTATAGTTACAGACAGTGTATGTGGTGCATTTAAAGGAATCAGCGTTATTGTATCGATGTTGACATAGCTGTAATCTGTAGGGTATTGAAGTTGCTATGATTTCTGATAAATGTCGGTAATTCCATAAAGAGGCGTATGAAACAGGTGGCTCAAATATAAGAGCATAGTCATGGAACGAAGTGAGTTCTAATCTCGCCCGTGTCAGTTTTTTAATCTTCACGCATTTCTCAATAGAGGGAGACACAGACACATTTTGTTTTTTTTATAGCCCTAAAGATGAATAAAAGCTCTACAGAAGAAACCTATTCACGAAGAGCTTACACGTGACGATTTTGCTTCATAAAGCACAAAAAACTTAATTACTATATATGCATATTATGTGCTTGCATAATATATTATATGCTAATCTTTGGCATCTTTTAATTTCCTGGAGTAGGAGCAATACAATAAATCAAAATTCTACCGTATATTATTTACAAATTTCTTCCATAAAACCGTATATTTTTACGGAATAAAAGGTATTCCATTGACTTAATTGGTATACACAATGTACGTGCTAGTACTTAAAAAAAACTTATATAAGCATTATATACCACCACAACTCTCGAGACCATACGCCACCGACGATAAATACGCGACATGCCTCATTTTGAAGCGACACGCGCGAAAGGGACGATGGTGCCCTTCAGTAGTCACGAAAGCTTCAGGTTAGGTGATCGGAATTCGAGTCAAGAGACACGAATTCCCAAGGCTCGTAATCGTACTAATGATTTTTTTTTCTCAAAAAATTATGTACGATTTATTACGTAGGCTTGGATATGAAGACGGCGTCAGGCTCACCATCTGTCACGTTGTTTCAAAAAATATCTCGGTGGAAGGTGGGTCGAAAGGACATAATTGTCTAGACCTCTGTCTACCTCTGTATTCGGTATGGCGAGAAGACTTCTTTATTTTAATAAAAGATATGTTATGTGACTAAATTAAAGAGAAAAAATGTTTTTGTTGTTATCTCTTTAATTTAATCACATAAAAGTTCAGCATAAATATGCTTTAAAAATAAATAAAATTGCATAATAAAAAGATCGTTTGTTTTGGACAGTATTTAAAAAGAGAGACTTATAAAGATAGACAGAAAATAATTAAAATAGAAGACACAGATGTTTTAACAAAATTTATTATACAGGGTCTTAGAGCAAAGTAAAACTTACTATAATTGGAGAAGTTCTCCGCATGAATGCATCCAATATCACACATACTTCACACATGTACAGTGTCTGATGTAAAATAGAAAAAGAATTCTACGTCGTCGGCATAAAGGCTAAACTCATGTATTTTACGGCTTCTCAAAGAATATCAACATACGAGTAGTAAGTAATTCCATATCAATTACATTTATTGTATTGCTACGGATGTCTCTTTCACGACCGTTTGCAGATTAATGAAAAAACAAACATTAGGCCCCTCTGAATTAGGTAGGTTAGGGCAACGTGACAGGTGGTGAGCCCATCGACGTCTTTTTGCCCAAGCCAACGAAATATTCGTACGTAAGTTTTCTGAAAAAACCCATTGGTACGAGCCTGCCAACTAGGGATCGAACTCGGGTCTCTTGACTCGAAATTCCGACCACTCAACCGCTCGGCTATCATGACCTATAAATTATCGTCCATTGTTTAAATTTTGGAGGTTATATTTTTCCGAGATTGTCATCAATATTTAAGATATTACGAAGCTTTTACCATAATGATTACATTGCATCATGGTATGAAAAGGGGTGATATGTATTATTTTGCTGATTCCAACTACCGGAAACTAAAAAGTAGTGTAGTAAACTGAATTATCAGAATTACATGCCCAACGCTGGTCAAACATTTTGAGTGAGTTTATTTTTTTAATAAACAACACTAGCAATGCCTCACATAACCAGTATTCCTATTAACCACTTTGTAGTGGTATACACTAATTATATATACACTGGAATACTAGTACATAGTATACACTAATTGTGTAGGCTGTAATGTGTCTTCAGGAGTTCACGAAAACAGTGAAATGGCGCGCCTAAACCTACGACGTTGTTCCGCATTCCGCACTCTATGCTATTAACGCTATAATATATTTCTTTTTATTTATTAAACTTCATACATATGTCACGATAACCGAGTGGTTGGGTGGCCGGAATTTCGAGTCAAGAGACCAGAGTTCGATCCCCAGATGGCAGGCTCGTATCAATGGGTTTTTCTAAAACCTATGTACGAATTACATCGTTGGCTTGGACATTAAGACGGCGACAGGCTCACCACCTGTCACGTTGTCCCGAAAAAATCTTCGGTGGAAGGTGGCTCTAAGGGACTTAATTGTCTAGACTAGACCTCTGTCTACCCCTGTATTGGGAATTGCGTGAAGATATTTATTTATTTATTTTCATACATATGAAAATGTATAACTTAATGGAGGACTTAATGCATGAGGCATTCTCTGTCAGTCCTTCGGGCGATGCAGAGATGAAATTAAGTAGGTTAAGGTGATAAGAGTGATGGCAATGTTAACTTAATACAAACAAATATGAACTACATAAACATGAATATATACATACTATAAATATAAACGTATAAATACAAATATTCATAAACACACATATAAATAAACACTTACAAAGAAGCAGTTGTCAAGAAGATTCCGCCATAGCTTTAAGAAACTGATATTTTACCTTTAACTTGAAAGTATAGCGACTTTTAAACGTCCTGAGAAGCAGTGCGTTCCAAACCAAGACGGATTGAACGGAAAAAGATGAATGGACAAAATTCGAGCTGTGGAGAGGTGATGCACAGGATTGTTTGTTGACCGAAGGTTCCTGCCATGGCTAGAGCAAAGGACAGGGTAAGGGTTAAGATGTACGGGTTGTGGGAGCGCGCAAATTACCCTAACCCATTCATGAGAAGGACCTCCGAAAGGTCCGAAACTAGTCAGTATCTACATTTTTCTTGATGTTAGACTATTTCTCTGCTAATGAGTGCTACCAATTAAAGATCAGTGGACAACAAGTCCTTGTAGCAGCGTGATAGTGGAACAAAGATCCAATTATGTGCATGTTCAAATTTCGTCGGCTATGGACTCTCCACCTCTCATGTAGTCCCAAATATGCTTTAGGAAAAAATAGGTCAAAGAGCTCCGTGTCTAGGCCTCTGCTTACCCCGTAATGGGAAATTGCGTGAAAATAAGGAGAGTATGTGATAGGTAAACACAACTTTTTTTATAGAAAAGGGAGGCAAACGAGCAGGTGGCACACGTCATGGTAAATGATTACCGCCGCCCATGAACAGGAATACTAAGCATCAAGGTGGTGTTGATAAAATTTTTGACTATGCCGTAAGGTACGATGGTGAAATTCAGCGGCTGGGATTAATCCGAACAATTCCTCGGAGCACTTCACGTATTAGATCTTGTAAAAAATGCAGAGATGTAACATCTCTTCACAAAGCCAGGGGATCTAGCCGATCGGATAGAGTATGGTCGTCGACGATTCGAGCCGCTCTTCGTTGGATACGGTCAAATGGAAGGAGCTGACACTGGGGTGCCCCCGCCTAGAGATGAGAACAGTACTCATGTGCGGCCGAACCTGCGCCTTATAAAGATTAACAATTGAGATGGAATAGTAAAATAAATATACAGCGCGAATGTTAACAAATGTGTGGAAGTGGGCAGAGACTTCCTTTAGAAGACCGTGTAAATAAATTTGTCTGAGATGGGAAGGTCAAGAGTACTCAAATACCCCGACTAAAGCGAACAATCGTACTACACAAAGAAAATAATGAATGTTATGTCATTGAGAGAGATATATGAGGATCTGGACACTTGGCGTCTTGTTCTCTCGAAGATAAATAAATAAATCAATTGCTCTTTTAATAAATTGTAATAAATAACAAATAAATATGTACATAGAAAGGGACAACATAACATACATTACTCTGTTCCTAAAGTAATTAGCCAAACCACGTGTATTATGGAATCAGAAACAATGAAGGAACCACAAACAGGCAGACCCGAGAAAATGTAGAAAAAGTGATTTTTTTAGATTGATCCGTCCGGGAATCGAACCCGGTACCTCAGAGCTGGCGACATCATGATAACCGGTGATCGTTTTAAATGTGAAGTTTGTCTGTAGATATTTAAATAGATTTTTAAATGTTACATTAATTTAATACTAAAAAAATATATCTTTAGGCTATTACAAGGATAGACAGAGGTCTAAACTACTTAGGCCGTTTTCGGCCCGCGTTTTACGGAAGACATTTTTTGGGACAACGTGACTGGTGGTGAGCCTATTGCCCTCTTTATGTGCAAGCCAACGGTATAAATCTTATAAGGGTTTTTTTTGTAAAAATCTATTGGTACTCATATGACGTTTTAACAGTGGTAGAGCCACGCATCAGCTTTTGTTATTGCATGAATGGGCCGGCTCGATCGGGGAAGTACCACGACCTCACAGAATACCGGCGTAAAGTAGAAGTCTAACAAACTTCTGCGTTTCGTCTGGTGAGTGCAGGTAACCGGAGACCCACACACCCCCTCCCCCAATTGGGGGGACGCACTCTAAGGCCGGCAACGCATCTGCTATGCCTCTGGTATTACGGGTGTTCATGGGCGGCGGTAATCACTTACCATCACCTGAGCCGCCTGCTCGTTTGCCTCCCTCTTCTATAAAAAAAACTCGCCACCAACGAATCGAACTCAGTTCTTCGCATTCCGATCACCACTCGGCTAAATTAGCTAAATATCATACTAGTATTATAAATGCCATAATATGTTTGTTTGTTATTCTATAACGCCTAAACCACTAAATTAATTTAAAACGCTTCTTTCAACAGAACATACAACATTATCAGCAATTAACTTTTTTTTTAAATTACAGATCCCTACAAAAAACACAATATCCCGTCCGTGTCTGTTGAAATTTTAACTTTTTTCTCTTTTATTTAATCACATTTTATGTGATTAAATAAAAGAGAAAAATGTTAAAATTGTTGAATTTGTAACTGAAAAAAAGTTCAGCATAAATATGGTTTAAAAATCAATAAAATTGCACAATAACGTAATTCAAGGTATTAAAAATTTGTCGTTAAAATTATCTGACGTGCCCGGCCGTATTGTTGTTTGTTAGAAAATTTTGTACAATTATAATGATTATAACTTCGACAGTTTTTTTTTTTATATAAACGCTAGCGAAGACGCGGTTTAAATCTAGTAGCGTATATATTTAAAGATTTCAGAACCATACGTAACGGAATTTACATAAGAATTAAGAGAGGTAGAATTAAGAGGAGACATAAAACTAAGTAGGAAGAAAAGAACCTTATAATATGTAATTGATTTTAATTGAACAAACTTTAGCGACCTAATCTTAGAGAATATTGTAGAATTAATACGAGTACAATACCGTTTCTATACATGAAGATCATTATAGTTCAAATCAGACTGTTCCGTCAAGTCTAAACAGGGTGATAAAATGACACCGTGACACCCATGTCACGTTCCCGGCAACCGCCCACCCCCTCCCTAGGGGTAGCAAAGTAACAGGTAAGGGAAACTACCACTCGAAACCGTAGTCTAGTCGCGCAGTTTGGCCGTAGCAGCCTTCGGGAACAGACGCGCCTCTATTTCATCGTCATTGAAACGTTTTCCTTGAAAAATTTTATTATAATCTGTGGTAGATTTTCAAGCTTTCGCATCACAACACAACTCAAGGTACGTTTTTTTTAATATTTCAAATTTAGAACGAAGCATCTCTAATTATGTGAAAAATTATTAAATTTGTGAGTTGTTAGGTGAGCTGCATAAAGAAGTGTAAAGCTTCGTACTTCGTTAACAAAGGAAAATTTGAAAACTGTTGCGCGCAATCCAAATCAACAAGTAAGCGAGGTTCATCCCTTTATTACGCAGTCCTTTGTAACGAAATGGCCTTTCGGGGGAGTTTCTTTTGATAGAAAACTTCACAATACTCACAATGAAAGTATTTATTTATGAACTCAAATCGGAGGGACGCCTGAGTCGTATTCAATTGAGAAATTTGAGAAAATTGAGAAAATTGGGGAATTGGAATTTCATTTGACAAACGTCTTTTGTTACAACAGTTTAAATTGAAAACAGCAGGTGATATTTTAGTAAACTAGCTGTTGTTTATGAAAAGTCACGATAGCCGAGTGGTTGGGTGGTCGGAATTTCGAGTCAAGAGACCCGAGTTCGATCCCCAGACGGCAGGTTCGTACCAATGGGTTTTTCAAAAACTTATGTATGAATTTCATCGTTGGCTTGGACAGAAAGACTGCGAAGGGCTCATCACCTGTCACGTTGTCCCGTAAATATCTTCGATGGAAGGTGGGTCAAAGAGACTTAATTCCCTAGACTAGACCTCTGTCTACCCCTGTATTGGGAATTGCGTGAAGATATTTATTTATAGCTGTTTCCTGCGGCTTTGTTCGTCGTTCGCGTTTCATTATTCGCCAATTTTCATAACTTCGTGACAGTAAAATGTTATCTATTATAAAAAGTATCTAATGTCCAGCAGTATGACGTATTGCACCACTTTACTATATCAATTAAAAACCCATAGACGAGCCGTGGCAACGTTACAGGCGAACGCACAGACCCAATTGCGTTCTATGTGTTTTTATATTATCTTTATCACACATTACCTTATAAAGGGGTAGCCAGAGGTCTAGACAATTTAGTCCTATTGACCCACATTTCACCGGAGCCTATTTTCAGACAATGTGACTGGTGGTAAGGCTGTCGCCGTCTTTATGTTCAAGCCATTGACAAAACTCATTGGCCTACCTCGTATCAGCTAGGAATCGTACCTATAATTCGTATCAGCTAGGAATTTTAAAGAGAGAAATAAAAAATTCATTAAAGAGAAAGCTTTTAAAACCTGAAACTTATTTCCTCTCAACGGTGTTTCAACTCGGGTCCATTATGATTATTTAACCAACTATTTCTCAAAGACGACTTATTAATTATTGGAACGAAAAAGCCATCGCATCGTGGGCGACCGTCTATGTAATGCAATCCTTCACGAATGATGTGATGTCAGATGTTCGAATTCCGATCACCCAACCAATCGGCTGGTTGGGTGATCGGAATTCGGGTCGAGAGACCCGAGTTCGATCCTCTGGTGGCAGGCTCGTACCAAAGGGTTTTTCAAAAACTTATGTACGAATTATATCGTTGGCTTGGACATAATGATGGCAACGGGCTCACCACCTGCCACGTTATCCCGAAAATATCTTCGGTGAAAGGTGGGTCGAAGGGACTAAATTGTCTAGTCTAGTCTTCTGTCTACCCCTGTATTGGAAATTGCGTGAAGATATTTATTTTATTTACTTATAATAGTAAACATTAACTTTGTGGTAAAGGTGTAAGAATATTGCCACTCCTTTTCTTCCCGTCGGTGTCGTAAGAGGCGACTAAGGGAAACAACCACCAAAATCGTTATGGCAACCGAAAGATGGTGGATCGCTCCATCGCTAAAAAATGTCAGATCAAAATAATCCGACCGAAGATGGGCAGCAGCGTCTGAGGTGCGAGTGGTGTGGTACTGCGATCACCAATCCGCTTACCAAGCGCGGCGATTATGGCAAATCCTCCCTAAGGAAGAGGCTAATGTCCAGCAGTGGACTTTAACAGGCGGTTATGTATGTATGTAGTCAAGACAGTCGAGTAGTTAGGTGATCGGAATTCATGTCAAGATACCCGAGTTTGATACCCAGGTTATGTCGATTTACATCGTTGGCTTGGACATAAAGACTGCGATAGGCTCACCACCCGTCACATTGTCCCAAAACATGTCTTCGGTGAAAGGTGGGACGAAGGGACTAAGTTGTCTAGACTTCATTTTAAAAGTAAGTATTGGGAATAGGGTGAAGATACTTTTATATATTTATTTAAGTAAATATATATATGTGTATATTATACACTATGAATGCGATAGGCACATAATTTGAAAGCGGATCGAAAGGACATAATTGTTTAGACCTCTGTCTACTACAGCATTTGGAAAAAGCGTCGATATCAAAAAATGAAGTAAACTAAATCAAACGTGTCAATGGTTTTGAATGAAATTCGGCACATCTTGATTTACTTAAAGGTTATTTTTATCCCGAAATCATGTGGAAGAGATATGAATTAGTTATTACGTGTGAATTATAAACATACACATTTTGATCTGTAATATTGGAAGTGCGAAATGGGATATACTATATACTTTACTGCGGGAAATTGAAAGATTCCGCAGGTATTTCGATAAAATGCACGGGTAAAGTCGCGGGGATAATGTAGTTCTAAACATATCACAATTTTGTTAGATTACCATGGCGTAAAGGTCCATAAATGTTTTATATTAGAGTCTCGCGGGAAATACGCCACAGTACGGCACGAATCTTTGTTTTTCAACGTTCTTACGTTATTAGATTTTACGTTATTAAAAAAGTTATCGCATCTTTATTTAAACTTATATATTTATATTCGCTTGTAATAAAAATACAGCAGAAGTTATCAAAATGTCTTGCGTGATCGTAAATTTTAATGACGTGTATTAATTTGATATTTTAAAAAGTATTTTATTACGGCATAAGATTTATAACCCTTTTTTTACACGCTTTTATTAGCATTGTACTTATTTATATCTGTAACGGAATATCAACGTGATTTCTGCCCTCTCTAAAACTACGGATTTAATTTTATATACAATAGTTTAAAAAAAAACTTACGCGATACGGTTTTGTAACAGGCCAAACTAAAAAATAAAATATTTTTTTATAAGTTTAGAAAAATATAGTTATAAAGAATAAAATCATTTTATCATAAAAAGCGCTGGGTGCTCTTTGTTATTTTTTTTCCCTCTCTTTAAAAATGTCAGTGTCAGATATTGGAAAAAGTAAAGTCATTACATAATATCTTAAGAAGCACCCCACTTTTTTATATTAATTTAAATTTTATGTAAAATATTACTTTTTATATTGAATACTCACAACTGTGGTCTCTTGATGAAACTACATCTTTAAATATTCATTTTTATTTTTTCTAGACAATTGTGGGTGACTTAATTGTCTAGTCTAGACAATTAAGTCACCCACCTTCCACCGAAGATGTTTTCAGGACAAGGTGTCCAAGCCAACGATATAATTCGTACATAAGTTTTCAAAAACCCATTGGTATGAGCCTCCCACCTGGGGATCGAACTCGGGTACCTTGACTCAAAATTCCGACCACCCAACCACTCGGCTATCGTGACTTTAAGAAAATAATAACTTTTGACAAATGAAATTTGTTCCACGCTTCCTTTAGTAACAGCCACCTTAAACCTAAGAAAATACCAAACACTAATTTGTTACCTAATAAAACAAATTTATCGCCTGATTCTTGCATGCCAGTCACCAGTGCCCTATGTTTAAATAACGATGTAATTTCAGTAAAAGCTGCCTAATCCACCCTTTCCCCCCATCAAATTGCCCGAACACTCTACAAAACCTTCACGTATTTCGCACGTAAGCAAGCGACGTCATTTTCATCAGTTAGACAGACATGTTGTAATTCGACTCACGTATCAAGTGACGTCAAAGTTCAGTTCATTTATTAGTACATGTTGAAGATTGTCACTGAGTCAGATTAATCATGTACTGAACATTTTAAAGTGTAGAAAACTTTTGGAGTTGAACAATTCTTGAAAACAAATGACAAATGAATTTAATACATACATTAAGTTACCAAAGAGTTCTTTAATCGAAATAAAAAAAAACAGTTTTCAGCAACGTTTCTGACCGGCCAGTTCTAAAAAGCACCATGACTTTTATTATTATTGCCTCTAACGACATCCACGGAAAGAAAGGGATTCGTGAATTCTTAATACCACACAATACGACGGTTATCGATTTAAAATAAATAAAATAGTATCTATTATATATACGAAGGAAAAGAGGCAAATACAAAATACGTAAAAACAAAAAAAGAAATTAAAAACATGTCGACTAGCAGCTTACACATGGAAATATAATTTATACTATAGTTATAATACCAAATATAATATAATAATCATTATAATTTATATTATAGTTATAATACTAGCTACAGCCCGCCATTCTTCGCTGTGGCTCAGTTATTAAAATTGACGTCTATTAAAGATGGCAGCAGAACGAATATCAATTGTCAGACAACAAACACGGTTATCATTGCAATCTATACAATAAATTACAAACGTAACGCTGTAAACAAATTAATTTTTTTCCCAATCCCGTGGAAACTCCAGAATATGAAGTATTTACACACTCTCCTTGGATAATAATGCAATGACTTGTAAAATTAATCCATCGACTACATCGAACATTTTCCGTGACGTTTTCGCGGTCACTCACGGGACACATAAATAAACAGCATTAATACATACAAACACATAAGACTCGAGTACAAACATACAAATATTTGACCCTAGCGGGATACGAACCTACAACCCTTAGCTTCGAAGGCAGGACAACCAGGCTATCGGTCGGCAATATAAAATCGAATTATAAATTGGATATATATGTATATTTATGAGACATTAGGGATACGGATTCTGGTAAACTAAATTTTCCAGTTCAATTCCGCTATTTCCGAATGATAACGACCTTATAAATATTAAGCGGCTATAAAGAAATCGCGAAGGAGAATTCGGGAGTTTGTGATAATGGCCCCGGTGTGAGCTCAACGAACCTTTTTCGAACATTCGAGATTAGAAGTGAAAATAAAACGAATAATTTAAGACATGATTCTAATTAGGTTTTGAATTATTGAAAATATTTTTGTATAATTAGTTTCCTCTGACACAATATACTAAAATTAAGTTTAGTATGAATTTACGATAGTAGAGTGGTTGGGTGATCGGATTTCGAATACGGAGATCCGAATACAATCTCCAGTTATAAGCCCCGCGCTGGTCGGTCTAGGGAGTTCCTCTTCGGGAAAGAATATCTATAAAATCCCCTAGCTCTTTCTTCTGGCTAGAAGCATAGGAACACGGATGCGTCTACCTCCTTAACCTCCAAACACACGCCCGCCCAGCCGGAGGCTATGTGTCTGAGGAAGGCGGGTGCTACACTAGTCCACCCGTCGCCCCGGGGCAAATCTGGACTTAGGCTTCGCCGCAGATAACCTTCGGAGAGCAGAAATAGCGGCGCCTCGCAATACTGACACTCCTCTCCCAACGCGGTCCCACTTCATTGCGACCTCCGCCAGAGTCGCGGAGGAAAAGCAGCACCTTGAGTCCACTTCGGTGGTGAGAAGGCAATGACCCAAACACTCCCACCACCGCCCACCAACACGCGTCCGAAGTGGGTTGACCAAGCCCTCTTGAAGCGAAAACCGCGCCGGCCGTTACACAAAGTTAGGCCGATTATTTATGTTCTTCTTAGCACACCAAAGGTGTCCAAGCCAGGGTCACTACGCCCCACGCTACAAGGCTAGAACCTGTTCTGGGAGACTTCCACACAGCTTACTTCATAGTGAAATTCTATCAATGATTCACATTACTTTTTTTTGTTGGTGAGCCTACCGTCGTTGTAGTGTCCAAGCCGACGGTTCAATGTATTTATTTAGACTTACATAGTTAAATATTCAAATATTACGGTGACTGAACTCGCTCGTTCTGATGCTGAAATTATGGGTAGATACCCTAAGCTACCGTTTATTACAGAACAAATAACGCATAAACGTAATAAAAGTATATTCACGCCATTCCCAATACATAGGTAGGTCCAGAAAATTAAGTCCTAGTCGAGGTCCAGAAAATTAGTTACTTTCGACCTGAATTTCTTCCGAAGACATTTTTTGAACAACGTTATAGGTAGTGAGCTTGATAATTAGTCCTTTTGACTCCACTTCCCACTGACGATATTTTAAGGGGAAAGTGACGGAGACAACGATACGGAGATCGAACTCTGGTCTCTTTATTCGAATCCCGATCAACCAACCACTCGGTTATCATGAATTAGATTATTACAGTCCAGAAAATAGTAGAAAAATATATTATTGTTTATCATTTACTTTTATAAAATGTCTGCTACAACATTCAATATCATTACGCGTTACGTGTCTTTTATTCGTTGCTTTTATGCGATGTAGTTGTTGAATATTTCAGTATGAGCTCACTGAAGGTCTTAAACAACAGTCTAGACGACCTAGCACAGAAATAGATTATCGATCCGCTTCATGGGCAACATTTAAGTGTGTTGGTGGTCGTAGCTCTTTTTATATTTCAAATATTAGTCATTATGGATACAATTTCTTTGATTAAAAGCTAGATGGTTTTATGGCCTCATAAATAAATGCATAGATAGATAGTGACAGCATCACATATATGCTCTTAACCCAAAGTAAGTAGCTATAGCACTTGTGTTATGGAATCGAAAACAACGAAGGTACTGCAAACGACCATATTCGAGTAAATGAGAACCCAGAGCTGACGGCATTTTCAAGATGCCGTCAGCTCTCTCACTTGTCCATGAAGGTCGTGAAACGGTCTTTACGGACTAGGTATACGAAGATTATAACGCCGTATGGTAACGGTGTAAGACTATTGCCACTCCCTTTCTTCCCATGGGTTCGACACCCAAAAGGCCACTAAGAGTAACAGGTGTGGCAGATATGGCAAAGCCTCCCTATGGGAGAGGCCTACGTCCTGCGGTGGACTTTAATAAGCCGTTATGTATGTATGTATACGAAGATTGCCGTATGGTATAGGCGTACGAATAATGACATCTGGTAAAACCTATTAAATAACAATAGCTACCGGTGATGGGATGACCATGACGCAAAAAATTCAAAATTCAGACTGCTGATGGTAGCAGCGTCTACCGAGCAAGGTGTCTGGTAATACGATCCCCAATTCGCTTGTCAAGCGTAACGATTCGGCAAATCCTCCTTAGTAGAAAGGAGAGGGATATTTTCTGTAGGTTCCCAGTCTGTTTACACAGCCACTTTCTCTTTACATAGGCTGTTAAGTAATTGTAAAGACAGGCTCACCACCTATCACTTTATCTCTAATCCTCCTGTTTGAAATGTGTTAAAAAGACCAAATTTTCTACCCCTGTATTGAGAACTGCTGTATTGGTGGCGTGAAAATAATTTTAATCACTCATGATTTTTTGTTTATTTATTTATTTCTATGCACCAACAATGTTCATGTTAAAACAAATTTATTGGGATTATAAGCAATCAAAAGCCCACTGCTGAACTTAAGCCTCCCTAGAACGGTTTTGTGCCATTTACCACATCGACTCCATGTAACATTGTGCATCATCTATTGTTTAATTAAGTATATTTGTTACGGTAGTTCAAATTTGTAATTTAGAAAGTATAATATAAATTTTAATACGTGTTAATACATTCAAGGCTTAATACAATGAAATAGAAAAGAAATAAAAATATGGCAAAAAAAAACAAAAGTGATTTAATTGATGCATCCGCAGGACTTCTATTCTTTAATTTATACAAACGTTATTTATTCATCGTTAAATATATCGATTTTGTTTCACATGCTATTGTAAGATAGCTTATGATATGTAATCATTTTACCTTAGAAACGAATTTTCTCAGTTTACAATAACCTTCTAAACTTGGGATGTAAAATACTATATTTTATATGATTATATTTTGTTTATTTAGATATTTGTATGTAAGTTTATCATAAAACATAGTATGTTTTATGATAACTACTGTTCATAATCCCAGTTTCTATTTAACCCTAAGGTTGTCTGGAAGAGATCGCTCTTAAAAAATAAAACCACCTTATTGTAACTATTAAATTGTCTGTTGTATTTATTACTTGCATATGTGTGGTGTACAATAAAGTATATAATACGAATACTACTATGTACATACAACAGGTAGATCAGAGTGGTTTTTGTTGAGATGGCTTAAAGTATTATGATTTTTTTATAATGAGAACCCACAACAACGATAATGCAAAGGGCAGCAGCGACAGAGGTCCGAGGTGTCTGGTACTGAGATGGCCAATCCGCTAGCCAAACGTGGCAATTGTGGCAAACCCTCCATGACGCGAGAGGCCTATGTCCTGCAGTGGACTTCTACAGACCGTAACGTATGCATGTTTACAACCACCCGGGTAATCCATATGGAACGATGAAAACAAAGAATGTTGTGACAATTTAGAGAAGAATCATCCTGGCTGGCTACATCACATTGAAGGAATTCCGGTCACATAGGATCCCTTCATTCTCACCCCTACTACCCATTCGCGGAACAACCGTTTAATCTAATATCCGTCAACTAAAACAAAGATTTGTTGTATATTATAAAGTATGGTTGTAAATAATTGTAAATAATTTACTTTAATCTGTTTCGTACCAAGTTCGCAAACATTGCAAAGACTTTTGTATCCCACTTATGTACGATTTATATGAGACGTTAAGACGGCAACGGGCTCACCACCAGTCACGTTGTCTCAAAAAACGTGTTCGGTGGAAAAGTGGGTCGAAAGAACTTAACTGTCTAGACCTCCATCTACCCCCGTATTGGAAATGGGGTGATGATACTATTTTTATGAATATGATATCAAATAGGATTATCAAAAACTTTCCTTCTACGAGCATCTTTACTTCTTCAAGCAGTCTATTTACTATTTTGAACTTTACGAGCTAGAAGTCATCAATGAAATATGTTTCATTCTTTTTTCTTTTCTTCACGGAATTCCACATAAGCTGGAATTGTCAATGGTCGAGAAAATGTTGTTCTTTTTCCAACCACTTTTCCCCAGAGATAATCTAGAACAACGCGACACAAGGTAAACTTATCGCCGTCTAAGTGTAATATTCTTACATATGAATATAGTCAATGAAGTATCCATGACTCGAGAGTCATTTCATATTCATCACACAAATGTTTGCTCCTAGCGGGACCGGACACTCAATCGTCAGCTTTAAAGGAAGTTTCACTACCAACTAGGCTATCGGATCTTCAGTACGTACGTGTCTTTTTCTGATATCTACTATAAAAAATATATATCTTATAGACAGGGGCTAGACAGAGGTCTAGTCTAGACAATTAAGTCCCTTTGACCCACCTTCCACTGAAGATATTTTCGGGACAACGTGACAGGTGGTGAGCCCGTCGCCGCCTTTATGTCCAAGCCAACGATATAATTCGTACATAAGTAGTTGACAAGCCAAAAACAATGGTACGAGCCTTCCACACGGGGATCGAGCTCCGGTCTCTTGACTCGAAATTCCGATTACTCAACCACTCGTCTATCGTGACTTTTTAATCTTACCTACTATCGTTGGTGAATATTTTCTGCTTAGTACAGCACTAACTAACTTACCTTTACCAACTTAAAATCAGAGTTCGAACATTACTTTAATCCATAAGTATGCTCCAATAATTCTACTGTTATTGGATAAGACACGACGCCCCTAAGTACTAATAAAAGACCAATCATAAAATACAAATCGTTTATCGAAGTTACTTATAGACGATTAGCTAAATTGGGTCTTAATACCCTTCTTTTAGACATCAATTGGTTCAATTCCCCTTACTTTACAGTTTTTTTCAAACAACTTTCTTACAGAAAAAGTTTTAAATGGAAGTAGACCCATATTTTCGAAACAAGCTTAAAACTTTTTGCAGACACTTCAGCAGATTCAAAAGGACCGTGATGGTATTTGTTTAGAAAATATATACATATAATATGCATTATATATATAACATTCTTTAATTTAATAGCAGAAAGCTTATCATAGCTTGTATGCCTTAAAAATTGAGTAAGAAGTGCACACAATAGTCAGTACTTTATGCTACATTTGCATATAATATTAGTTGAAACTTCATTTTTATTCTCATGATTTATTACAGGTAATCGCCCAGTAATATTTTTCGGTGCCTTTTAATAAAACATAAAGAAGATATTCAAACTACGGAAACTAAAGAAGTCACGATAGCCGAGTGGTAGGGTGGTCGGAATTTCGAGTCAAGAGACCCGAGTTCGATCCCCAGTTCGCAGGCTCGTACCAATAGGTTTTTTCAAAATAACTTATGTACGAATTATATCGTCAGCTTGGACATAAAGACGGAAACGGGCTCACCACCTGTCACGTTGTCCCGAAAATATCTTCGGTGGAAGATGAATCGAAGGGACTTAATTCTCTAAACTAAACCTCTGTCTACCCCTGTATTGGGAATGGCGTGAAGATATTTTTGTTTATTTAATGTTATTTATAAATACTAACCATCTCACTATAATTTTATGTCTATGAATACCAAGTGATTTATTTAACTTACCACTAACAAAGCGTTGCGTTTGGCTTCAAGCGAGTTGATTGATAACGGTCGGTGGTTAGGTCTCTCCCGGGCGGTCACATTTAACTCGGTTATATTGGTTAACAGTGTGGACAGTGGCTATAAATATTAATGTTGTTTAGTTCTGATAGTTTTCGATATTACTAGGTTGTGGTGAAGTTACGGAATAAAAATATACCACCCTTTTTCTCCCTGTGGGTGTCGTAAAAGGCAACTAATGCAATTGGCTACTAAAATGCCTCAAAATATCAGACCTAAATACAGCAGAACGAATAGCAACGTCTATAGTGCGAGGTGTCTGATGCTGCAATCGCTAATCCAATTTGCCAGTCGTGGCAATTATGCAATTATGGCAAACTGTTACAAAAAACTCCCGTACGGGAGAGGCCTATGCTCTGCAGAGGACTTTTATAGACTATGATAATGATGATTTCTAGTTCATCATATTTTTTTAATAACGACCTCCGTGGACGAGTGGCGTAAACACCGGTTTTCAAGGTGTCGCCATCTCGGGGTCCCGTATTCGATTCCCAATGGGTCAATGTAGAAAAACCACTTTTTCCTACATTTTCTCGGGTCTGGGTGTTTGTGGTGCCTTCGTTGTTTCCGACTCTCATACCTTAAGTGCTTTAGCATCTTATATTGGGATCGGAATAATGTATGTGATGTTGTCCCTATCTATACATGTATACATGTTAATAGATCAAGGAGGCAAATGAGTTTTTTAGTGTATTTTAATTTTGGAATTACATTTTGGTGTCCCTATGCATTTCTCCGGCATGCGACTGTGGAGCTGCGGTGCAGGATTTCGACCATATTATATGCATTTGTCCTCTTACAAAATATGATGGCGAACTGGCAGACTTCTTCACTCTTGCAACGGATAGAGAAACTGAGTATGATAAGAGGATAAAGAATAAATAAAGTAAACTTAGTAACTTATTATAATTCCAACTATTGGTCAAACCAAAAGCCGTACGATTAATAATACTATACAATTTTGAATAATTCGATATTTTTTAACTTTGAAGGAATACGCTGTTTAACAGCTTAAAACAGTTGTATTTGCAAATAAGAACGAAAAGGCTGATTAAATGTCATTAGACATTCTTTGCTAGTCTACCAATAAGTCATGCAGAGAGTATAAAATTGTAAAAAGTGCAAAATAGCTTGTAATAAATTTAAATACAATTTAATACATGTCATTAACTTGTTGTTGAAAAATTTACTTCCCAACATTCCGCATGCAAATATAAAAAAGTAAATGTTACCTGGTCCGAAGAGAAGAAGAGCACCACCCTCCCTTCCACAGATGCGTGCACTAATTCCACTGTATGTATTCCACTAATTCGCAGAGACTCTGCGGTCACTCATCGTAGTGTCTACTCGCTTGATAATGCCTTGTCTCGACGCGAAACATGTGTCGCGTTTTCGTTGGTGGTATATGTTACCTGGTTTGAGTGTAGTGGTGGTGGTGGTGCATACAGTGGAATTAGTGCACGCATCTGTGGGAGGGAGGGTAGTGCTCTTCTTCTCTTCGGACCAGGTAACATATACCTTTTTATATTTGTATGCGGAATGTTGCGAAGTAACTTTTTCAATAACAACTTTACAATGAATTTCCGCAAAGTAACGCCTGAGTTAATTAACTATATTATATTAACTTTTATAATTTGTAACATATATACATGTAATTCATACTTCTTTTACCTTCAATAATTTCCTAATACAGGTGTAAACAAGTCCTCTCGACTAACATTGCACCAGATTTGGGACAACGTGACACGTGAGCCTGTTGTCGTCTTTATGTCTAAGACAACGATATATATCGTACATAAGTTTTGAAAAAACACATTGGTACAAGCCGGGCCGGCCGGGCCAACCTTCTAGAAATCAAACTCAGGTCTTTTGACTAGAATTCCGAACACCCAACCCATTGTAAATTAAAAAGTATCGTAAAAATTTTAGGATTTCTTATAACTCACGGATATTTAAATATAACCATCCCGATGGACAGTTAAAAATTTGAAATCGGCAACAGACATGGTTTTATTAATTTTATTTGATGTTTAATATTTAAACCAGGCTGGCCTTTAATTTTAATGAAGGATCGTCATCGTTAAAGGGATAAACAAATTTATTTCGACGAATAAATATTGACAGGATTTAATTAAGCCCGTTCGAGGGAATCTCACGTTAAATATATATTTCGTTTATAATTATTCCTAATATTATTTAATGAATTAATAATAGATCCTTTTAGTTATTCATTTCACAAGACCAGAATTCGATCCTCAGGAGGAAGGTTCGTATAAACGAGGTATTTTGAAACTTTGTATCAATGACTTAGACACTGAGGCAGTGACAAGCTCACCACCTGTCATGTCGTACCGAAGAGCTCCGGTCAATAGAGAAGATGAAAAGAACCTATTTGTTTTTAAATAAAACTTATTAAAGTGTAATGAAAATATGTTGGACTTTTACTGTCATGAAATTATATCAATCATCAAAATAAAATCTATTAAAACTTTCGAAAAGCTTCGCGTCTCCGTCTCCTCTTTAACTGACTTTAAAAAAAGAAATGTTTCTTCATTCGGTTGTACTTGTTTTTTAAAAACTTATGTACTGTATAGCTTGGACTTAGTGTCCAAGCTATACAATACGTAAGTTTTTAAAGTGACAGACATGTCAATTGTTACTTACTTATTTCTCTTCACGTATAGTCTCTGCCGAGGTAGCCAGAAAGAACAGATCGCAAAGTATCACGATACTTACATATCTCGCTTCTTTCAATTTCATCATTTTCTTCTTACACACGTCTACCGAGTATTCTTGAGACTCCGCTCTTCGAGCAATTTACTCACATGGTTTTCGAAAGATAGTCTCGGTCTATCTCGACCACTGTTAATTTTAACTTTCTTTTTAACTTTAACTTAAATATATTTTTTTCACCATTCGGTCATCACTCATTTACCATCTCATAAACATCTTAAATAATATTTATGTTAGTGATACGATCATTTTTCAAACCTGCCTGTCTTCGTTTTGTCATTTGATTTTTGCTTGTCTTATAATAAAAAAAATATATCTTCACGCCATTCCCAATACAGGGTCTGTCTACCCCTGTATTGGGAATGGCGTGAAGATATATTTTTTATCTAGTCTAGACAATTAAGTCCGAAGGGACACATTTCATCGAAGACATTTTTGGGACAACGTTATTCCCAATGACCATAAGAATATATGAAATACCAAAGATAAAAAAAAAACCTTTTTTCTTTTCACTTAAAACTTGTTGAAATCCAATAAAAATAGATAGGACATTTACTGTTTTGATGTTATTAAAAGTTTCACAAAGCTTCTCCCCGTCTCCTTTTGAAACTTTTATTTGATTTTCCACTCATTATGCACGAGGTTGTTATTGACATGTCCTTGTAGCTCCGGAACGCTAATTCTGTTTGCGAAGACTTTTCAGCTGTAATCTTATAAGAATCTAAAGACTTTTTTCTACAGGCCGTGCTCCCGTAATTTATTTTTTTTTTATTTGTTAACCTCTCATTGGATGACCTCTGGGGATGAGTGGCGTACACAGCAGTTTTTAAGGTGTCGCCGGGTTCGATTCACGGACGGTTCAATATAACAAAACCTCTTTTTAACATTTTGTCAGATTTGGATGTTTGTGGTGCATTCGTTGTTTTCGACTGCCATACCTTAGCTTTGTTAGCTTTAGCATCTTACTATATTGGGATTGGAAAAATGTATGTGATGTTATCCCTATCTATACATGTATACGTTTTAATAGATCAAGGAGGCAAACGAGTTAATTAGTGTATTTCTATTTTGGAATTATATTTTGGTGTTGATGTACATTTCTCCGGCATGTACTGTGGCGTTGCGACGCAGGACGTCGACCAAATTATTTTGGGATCAGAGAAATGTATGTGATGTTGTCCATCTGTCCATCTATTTGTTATTATGTATTTATTACGCTTATTCGGTGGCTACGACGTATTAAATTATCTGATTATTTTAGTAAAGTGTTTTCGTTTTAATATATTATATTAGAAATAACGTCTTGAGCTGAAGCTATGTATTAAAGATTTATTTTCTTTTATTTTATGTGTTAAATCTTCTTCGTGTGCTTCTCCGACTAGCAAATGTTGGCATTCAACTTTCCGAGACCAACAGCTCTCCGTCCGACAACCTTTCCCATCACAATAAGTAGCAAAAGTTTCATACCTTCCGTGCCTAAGTACATGTCCAAGATATGTAACTTTTCTTTTCTTGAGAGTTTCCAAAAGTTAACGACGAGTTGAACTTCCACCTTCGAAACCTTTTGAGTCCAACTAATGGCTAATATATACCCACATCTTAAAGGCTTCGACCGTTTCTTGTAAAGAAGTATAGGCCAGATGTAAGAATGTAGGAGAGGTATGCGCAAAGGGATCTTAAGTCTGCAATGGCAGAGTAATTTTTTAATGTGCAGGAAGCATTTCGAGCAATTTCTATGCGAATTTTAATCTCCTGTGCATAGCTCCAGGGGTCATTAAGCTATATTCCGAGGTATTTGTATTTGCACAGCCTATACATTTTTGGCAGTTGTATGGCATCATGATAGTAATGTCATCGAAGTTATACCTATATATTCTATGGTCATCGTCTTTGACAAATTCATCCGCAGACCAGTGATTAATCTTTGAACGTCAGGAATGTTAAATAAATATTTATTTGTTAGTTTCTGTCATAAATTTTAAATGAAGTCAATAAACGTCTGAAATTTAGATACAAATATTTACAAAGGTAAATATTTTCGAAAGTTGCTACGACGTATAAACATATCCTCTACCTCCGTGGAATGGTGGCGTACACACCGGTTTTACCGCACCGTAATTAGGTTCAAAAAATCTACCCCAATTTAAAAAAAAAATCTTCACGCTATTCCCATTACTGGGGTAAACAGAGGTCACAATTCAGTCCATTCAACCCACCTTCCACCGAACACAATTATTTGGTATATTTTGACAGGTGGTGAACCCGCATGTAAATCATACATAAGTTTTGAAAAAACTCATTGGCATGATACCACCAGAGTATGAAACTCGGGTTTCTTGACTCGAATTCCGATCACCCGACCACTCAACTATCTTATCTCTGACCTTTACAGTACTGGGAGGATAAAATGGTGTAGGATAAAACATGAACATTTGAAATTGTAATACCTAGTACCTTCGTTGTTTCTGATTCCATAACACAAGTGCTTTAGCTAAGTTTAACTAAGTTTAAAAAAATTAACAGTGCCTTAACTCTTTATAATTAATGTACAGATTGCATGCACATACATTTTTTACGTAAAAAAAACTGATTGAAATTAAATGACATGAAATCTATGAAGTAAGCAATTTCCTTTCTAGAAGTTTGTTAGGTTATTTTGAAATTTAAAAAGCCCAAACATTCAAACCACAGCGGCAATTAATAATTTTAGTAAATTATTACTATATCAACGACATTTACGAGTTTAGGTCCCGATAGCCGAGTTGGTAGTGATACTGTCTTCGAAGCTAAGGGTTGCGGATTCGAAACCCGCAACGGGCAAACATTTACGTGATGAATAAGAATGCTTCCACTCGCGTCATTGATATTTATGTGTTCAGAAATATTTACCTGTAAAAATATATGTATGTAAAAAGATATTGTACCGTTAGCTTGGACATTAAGAGGGCGATAAGCTTACCACCTGTCACGTTGTCCCGTATAAGCTACGGAGAAAAGTGGTTCGAAAGAACATTGTTTAGAACTATGCGTATATTGCGTGAATACATAAAAAATATACTTGTATACTCGTCGTCCCGGGAATAAGAACAAGTGACCGGCTTACACTGACTAAAATCCCACGGTTTTTCCCCCTTTGCAGCACAAATCCTTGACCCCACCCGCTCTGGCCGCTCTCGGTGGCCCATGCTCGTGAGAGACCGCATTTTTTCCTTCCACTATTTCGTATCCCTATTCAAAGTTTCGTATAAATTTTATTATAATAAGAGGGAAACTTATTACAATATAATTAATAATCAAGCACACCAAAGCGGCTGAACTGATTTCGATGAAATTTAACACATTAACAGTTCTTAAACTAGATTAAGTCACGATAGGTGTGTGGTTGAATGATTGGAATTCAAGTCAAGAGACCAGAGTTCGGTCCCTAGGTGGCAGGCTGGTACCAATGGGTATTTTCAAAAAACTCATGTTCGATTTATGTACCGTTGACTACATAAAGACGGCGATGGGCTTCTTATCTTCGGTGGAAGGTGGGTTGAAAGGACATAATTCTCTAGACCTCTCTCTAACAGTATTCGGAATGGTGTGAAAACATTTCTTTTTTATAACCTGGTTTAACATGTACAATACTTTTTTAATAACCATGAACAAGCCGTAAGGTAAAATCAGTCAATTAAAATAAATATATAACAACATTTAATTTGAAAGAACAATTTTTCTTTCGGAAAATTGCACAGGTTCTGTTGAACAGATGTTAAACACAATTTTGCTAAAAGAATAAGGAATGTTTAGTAGAACATCGTGACAGTAATGTGTAGTGTTATTTTTTTGAAATGCACCTTCCGTCTATTTTTCACCATGACAAGGGTTGACTGGTGGAAAATACCATCAGGCATTTAGTCCGCCCATTGTAGCCCTTACTTTAAGGTGTCACTATAAAAATTAAAAAATATATATTTATTCCATATAAATTAATAATCCCTTAGGAATAAAAATATTGTGTAAAATAATTTTAAATTTAAATGAAATAGCTTAATAGAAATATGTATCTTTACACCATTCTCTATTATGGGGTAGACAAAGGTCTAGACAATCAAGTGCTTTCGACCGACCTTTCACTGAAGACATTTTTTTGGATATTGTGATAAGTGGAGAGCCTGTCATCTTCTTGGTGTTCATGACATAAATTGTATATAAGTTTTGATAAAACTCAATGGTACGAGCCTACTACCCAGAATCCCCAGGACGTCGACTCCGATCACCAAACCACTCGGCTATCGTGACCACTAACTTTTTAAACTTATAGCATAAATAATAAATAATACCCGTAAATAAATAAACAATATATAATAATAATAAATAATACCCATCGCAAAAAAATGTGTATAATAAATAATTAAATATCTTCAAGCAATTCCCAATACAGCGGTAGACAGAGGTCTGGTCTAAACAATTAAGTCCTTTTGACCCACCTTCCACCGAAGATGTTTTCGGGACAACGTGACAGTCCGTGAGCCCGTCGCCGTCTTTATGTCCAAGCCAACGATTTAATTTGTACATAAGTTTTTGAAAAACCCATTGGTACGAGTCTGCCAACTGGGGATCGAACTCGGGTCTCTCGACTCGAAATTAATACGATGGCGTTAAAATGTCACCATATTATTTAAATTGTTATTAAATTGATAAAGTCGCAGGCAGAAGCTAGTACATGCGATAATATCTTATTGTTAGCACGATTCAACTGACTATAATCATGCTGGTTCATTTGACACGCAACAATATCGATTAAAGGAAGGCGGGGGCCTTACATAGCCGTTCGCCTTTAATTTAATATTTAACACACCCATATTAATTGTGAATATTGTTTGAAATTATCCACCTCTCTTACTTACTTACTTACTTAAAGTCCGGTTAACGTCGACAGCGGGATATAGTCCTTTCCTTAAAGGAGGCTATATACGATACGCTAGGCAAGCGGATCGGCGGTACTATACACCTCTCTCCGTAGACGCTGCAGCTCGTCAATAGTCTGCTTAATTTCGGTCTAGTTTTAGAGATGGTTATTGCAACATCTACAAGGAATTCACCTCAATCGCCTCTTACGACGCCCAAGAAGAGTTGATGATATTCTTACTCTCAGTATTTTAATTCAGCAAGTGTATCTGAGTGAGATTTCTCTGTCCCTATTACCCCCTAAAGAAACCTCAATCATAACTTCTTACAGCCCAACTGCTATCTTTTATAACGTAGTTTCCTATAAGAAAATGAATATTTAGAATCGTAACAACAGAGTCAAGATAGCGAGTGATCGGCATTCGAACCCGGCTACTTGTGTTCGATGCCCAGGAGGAGGGCGCGTATTAAGGAGTTATTTCGTATACGATTGGCACCCCCAGGGCTTGCCAATGGATTAACACAACGCTGAACCCCAATAATTTTTTCTAAAATATAAGTAGCCTAAGTTGCTCCTTATAACATCAGCTATCTACCAGTGAAAGTCCCACTAAAATCGGTTCAACCGTTTCTGAGATTAACCGAAACAAAGAGAGTTATAAGGAGTAACCAAGGCTACTTTTATTTTAGAAACATAATAAGGATTCCGCGTTAAGTGTTGAACTGCGGGAAAAGCCGCGGGGCTAGTATAAAATAATTCCGGTATTTTTTACCACAATGACGTGACAGGAGTTGAGGGCGGGAAGTCACGTCATGTGTCAATTAGGCTGTTGAGGCCTGTCTCGTGTTACCCACACCTTTCCTTTCACAGTCCTTATCGCCAACGAATTTGACGAGGAAAGCATAAAATTCTATCTTATGAAACTAATGATGTTGTATTTTGAGTTTATATACTTTATTGTATATCGCAAGGAATTTACTATTTAGAAGACACAATAGCCGAGTGCTAACCATCGGAATTCGAGTATAATATTTTGTCATTTAAAAAACATTCGACCCGTATGAAATTAAAAACTATAAAAAATAAATAAATATCTTCACGCAATTCCCAATGCATGGGTAGACAGAGATCTAGTCTAGACATTTAAGTCTCTTCGACCCACCTTTCACCGAAGATATTTCTGGCACAATGTGACAGGTGGATAGTCTATCGCCGTCTCAATGTCCAGCCAATGATATAATTCGTACATAAGTTTTTTTAAAAAAACCCTTTGGCACGAGCATGTCATCTGGGGATCGAACTCGGGTCTCTTGACTCGAAATTTCGACCACCCAACCTCTCGGCTGTCGTGACACTTATTCAAATAGTGTTTTAAATAATTCATAAATACAAACATTGGAACAACAACCCATATATCTGATTCCAAATTAAGCAGCTTAAGCACTTGTGTTATGGAATCAATTATTTGTTACATTTTACATTAAGGTCACAGCATATTTATTGACACCAAGCAAATCTTGATCATTCATTGTCTATTTTGATAATACAACATAGGAATTATTTATAAACAGGATAAGTTTTTTTATAAAAGTATTTCTCCATAAAAATATTAATTACATATCAAAACCATTGACAGCCCTAGATCCATAAATAAACTATATGGAGATGGAGGCTATAAATTTTCGTGTTCGAATGGAAAGAAAAGAAATAAACAGTAAGTATACAGCATATTTTCTCAATTGTATCAGGTGTTACATAATATCTTCACATTTAAATATTTAAGATGCTCTTGCATTGTAAATAAAGATTGCCTAAAAGGTTTATAAGTGTGAGGTGGAATACGACTTAGGGTTGTCTGGATGTTGTTAGTAATTTTTTTTTGTTCGAATTTTTGAAAAAGGTTAATTTTTGACTAGTAAATAATTGATAAAAAGAAATATAAAATAATTTTTCTGAAGATGTCAAAAATACGGGTCGCAGTGAGTATAAGTCACGATAGCCAAGTGGCTGGGAGGTCGGAATTTCGAGTCGAGAGACCCGAGTTCGATTCCCAGGTGGCAGACTCGTACCAATGGGTTTTTTCGAAAACCTAAGTACGAATTATATCGTTGGCTTGGACATAAAGACGGCGACGGGCTCACCAGCTGTAACGTTGTCCCGAAAATATCTTCGGTGGAAGGTGGGTCGAGAGGACTTATTTGTTTAGACTAGACCTCTGTCTACCCCTGTATAGGGAAATGCGTGAAGATATTTATTTATTTTATTTTATTTAATGATATAAAAACATCTAGAAAACTAATGTTATATCTTCAAATACAAGCCTGGTATTTTGGCTAGGGAAATGAAGGTATGCTAAATAGATAAATAACATCCGAATTATAGGATGCATGTAGTAATAATACCTCATGCCATTCCCACAAATGGGGAAGGCAAAGGTCGAGACAATTTAGTCCTTTCGACCCATCTTTTACCACAAACATTTATTGGGAAACGTGACAAGTGCTAAGCTTGTGGCCGTCTTTATGTCTTAGCCAAGATAAATCGTACATAAGTTTTGAAAAACGCATTAGTACGAGTCTTCCATCAGGAGATCGAACTCGGGTCTCTTGACTCGAATTCCGATCACCCAACCACACGGCTATCATGACTTAGACGTCTATGTATGTAGTAAAACCAGCGCTACTCCGAATTTCTAAAGCTACAGCTAGTACGGACACCCGGAAACAAGTTCCGGAAACGAATTACATGGAACATGCCTTCAGTATCGATCGCTTTAACATTAAGGCGTCAATTTATCAACCTTGGCCCGGTGGCCTGGATTACTCACTTTCATATGAGGAATACGACGTAGCTAGGTGGTCACATCGCTTGCTTTATGACGTTGATCACTCAGGTTTGATCCCAGGCCAGAACAGCTAAAATTATTAAAAAAGTGAGCTAGGCGGTGAAGGTACACGTTGCGAAGAAAGCTGTTCTTCAGAGAAATAATAATAAAAAAAAAATCTTCACGCTATCCTCAATACAGGGCTAGACAAATGTCTAAACAAGTCCTTTTGACCCACCTTCCTTCGAATAAAATTTTTGGGACATCGTGACAGGAGAACGTCACCGTCTTTATGTATAAGCCAACGATATAAAGGGCACATAAGTTTTGAAAAGTCCCATTGGGGATCGAACTCGGGTCTGACTCGAATTCTGATCTCCCAACCACTCGGCTATCGTGACTATATAGTAATAAATAATATATCATTTTCTGGACAAGAAAATTCGACAATCTCCTCTGGAGCAGCGTGGCAGACATACTTCTACTCATGTTTTTGTTCTAATCATGTTTTTCTATGTATAAGACATGTCCCAAAAAATGTCTTCGGTTGAAGGTGGGTCGAAAGGACTTACTTCTCTAATCTGTCTACTCCTGTATTGGGAATGACGTTAAGATATGTATATTTACATGTATAGTTCTTTTTTGATCTTTTTCTTTTTTGTAGGATTAAAAAATATTTTAACTGATTCAGCTTCTTGATGACGTCACCTTACGTCTGGGCTTTGTTTTGCATATCTTGTTTATTCTCCTGCCGAAAAATATTTTCTTCCAAGTCTCTTAGGATTTGGAAACAAGAAATATTGTATATTTAGATATCCTTTATTCGCTTCATTGTTTCCTTGTTGTTGCCGGTCTCATATTTTATTTATAAAGACAATTTAGAAATCCTTGGCTCCGATAATTTAATTAATTTTAATTAATTACGCATCTTTTGGTGCGTAATTAATAAAAAGAGAAATTCTCTTTAATTTAATAAGAATAAGTGCAGTGTATGTATATGCTTTAAAAAAATAAATAAATATTTCATAAAACATACATACAACAGTCTGTAGAAGATCAAAACTTTTCTAGCCAAGATATTCTTCCAAGGTATGAGCAAATAACAGGTCTAGTCGAATCAACAAAAATGCTTTTTATTTCATTTTCACGCCTTTCCTAATACTTTACCCAAGTACGTCACAGTATCTATATATAAGTAAGTCAGAGATCTAAATAATTCATCCTTAAGACCCAAATATCACTGTAGCTGTTGATATCCCGGTAAATATAATACTTTATTGAACAACCAAACAAACTAGAAGTTTCAAAATCAGGGTTTCATGTGTTAGATAACTGGATGTATAGATACATACATAGATAGGGAAAACATCACATACATTATTCTGATCCCAAAGCAAGCAGCTTAACGACTTCTAATATGGAACCAGAAACAACACCCAGATCCGAGGGAATGTATAAAAATTGTTTTCTACATTGACCCGACCGGGAATCGAACCTCGGATATCAGAGCTGGCAACACCTTTGAAAATCGATGTGTACGCCACTCGTCCACTGAGGTCGACAATACATATATACTCGCCAACGAAATGAATCAACGATATATAAAAAACGCATTAGTACCGGTCTTGAGGATCAAACATGAATCTCTCGACTCGAATTCTCATCACCCAACCATTCGGCTATCATGATTATTTTTTTAATTTGTTGAATTTAATATTATATTGTTTTTATTTTCAGGTAAGTCTCCACTAACGAGTAATATTGACCATTCGACTCAAGTTATATGGAAGGGTTTAAACCAGGTATGTAATCATGGTAAATTTAATTACCGGGTATGTAAATTATATATCGGACTTAACGGCTTCATATTGACTTTTTTTGTATTGTTGTCAAATATCAATATAAGGAGTTTATAACAGTGAATATTGAATTAAAATTTAGAAAAAAACAGGGTGCATGAACTCAACGCGTCTGAAGTAAAACTTTTCAGGTTTGAGACTCTATATTATAATATACAATATCTTCACACAATTCCCAATACAGGGGTAGACAAAACCCTTTGACCCACCTTCCACCGAAGATATTTTCGGGACAACGTGACAGGTGGTGAGCCCGTCGCCGCCTTTATGTCCAAGCCAACCATGAAATTCGTACATAAGTTTTTGAAAACCTCATTGGTACTGCCACCTGGGGTTCGAACTCGGGTCTCTCGACTCGAAACTCCGACCACCCAACAACTCGGCTATCGTGACTTAGACTCTATATTGATTGAGCAAAAGTGACTTCTCCGAGGAGTGAAGAAGGGAGGATGGTCTCCCCCTCCTTTGTCCCGCTACTTCTCGGAGGAGAGGGAAATGGCCTCTCACAGCATCACGCATGTTCTCTCCTATCGACAGAACTCACTAGCAGGTCTAGACAATTAAGTCGTTTCGACCCACCTTCCACGAAATATATTTTTGGGACAACGTGACGGGTGGTGAGCCCGTCGCGTCTTAAAGTCCAAGCCAACGATATTATTAGTACTTAAGTTTTTAAAAAAAAACCCATAGGTACGAGCCTGCCATTTGGTGATCGAACTCGGTTCTCCTGACTCGATTTCCGATCACGCAACCCCTCGGCTATCGTGACTTTTAATTTTTTTAGTTTGATTTCGTATGAGATTCGAATGGCGGGCCTGAACCTGCAACAGTATGTTTCTCGCTTATAAAATAATAATGACTAGTAACTTACACTAGTAACACGCGAGTGCTGTTTCGTGTAAAAACGGGCTTGTAACACAACAACTCTAATTAAAATGTATGTATCTAATCGATCGAATGACATTGTGGAAGTTGGCTGCAATATCATTTAGCAGGCTCTGCTAAATGACAGGGTTGCTTAGTTGCACTGCATTATTACTTGCGCCACTATTTTTTTAATATCTTCACGCATCGCTCAATATTGGGGTTGACAGAGGTCAGGACAATTTCGACATATTTTTCGCCGGAGCTTATTTGAGAAAACATGACAATCGGTGAGCCTAGAGCCGTCTTAGTATCCAAGATAATGGTACATTATACAAACAGAGAAAAATACTAATATAGAAACCCAAGACTCGAGTACATATTTAACTCAATAAACGTTTACCCCTGTCATGATTTGGATCCAGGACGACTGACTTCGAAGCAAACCACTACAACCTAGCACTCCAAACTTTGGTTGTGGATGGTTGTTAGAATCCTTGCGATTTTAAAAAACAAAAATGCAAAACTAAAAGAAAAAGCCTCATGGCTTTTTTCTTAGGCATTTTCTTAAGTAGATACCACCACGGCCGTATAGGATTTTTTTAATTATTCCGTTTCTCATGGTAAATAATAAATAAATAAATATCTCCACGCCATTAAGTCCCTTTGACCCACCTTCCGCTGAAGATATTTTTCGGGACTACGTGACAGGTGGTGAGCCCACCGCTGTCTTTATGTCCAAGCCAACGATAAAATTCGTACGTAACTTTTTGAAAAACCCATTGGTACGAGCCTCGAACTCGAGACTCGAAATTCCGACCACCCAACCATTCGGCTACCATGACACTTGATCATCACTTTCTCATGGTAGGTGGGTCATATCCTCTTTTAAACAAAAAAAATCTAACACAGAATTTCCTACTAGTTACATCGATTTAAATCGATTTAAAACGCGTAATAATTACAACTACAAACCATCTACACGATCACGCATACCAACTTAAAAATATGTACATTAAAAAAAATGTCTTCCAATTTACCAGTGAAAGTCTATATTTACTTCAAATTGTCGACTGTATGTAGCCGGCCCTGCCTATATATTCAAATTCACGCAGCACATAAAAGGGGTCGGTATATTATATTACAGAGGTATCCCGTTTATAGCCTCGGTCCTTTTTTTGTGTCACAGTCGCGTTGTGAACGTATGAAATTTACTTAACATTACAATAAAAAAAAACCCTCTGAAATCTCTTACATATGTTCCCGCACAAAGGACGTGAAAAGGGTATTCATGAACTTTTTCATGTTTTCATTTCTTGTTTGGGTTCTGTTAGCAAAAAAAACAATACAGGGTTATTATTGATACAATTATCAGTTATAACCGATTAGGTGTAAGTGTTTTCTAATCTGTATTGTCACCTCTTGCATTTAAATAAAGAACCTTTATTAAATAAAGAACTACAAAAATAAAATTATCTTTATTTCCTCCAAATCGTCTTCGCTGTCTAAATCTCCATGCCAACAATACAATATAATTACATAATAATATTTACATTCATATTAATTACACAAATCCCAAGCGGGATAAGAACCAGAAACTCTTAGCCGGGGTCACAACCAACCCGGCTATTGGGTCGTTTACTATAGGCACTGCTTATTTATTTGCCAAGATCAATTTTCCGTACGGAACCACGAATCCTTAGACCCATTCTCACTGATTATATCGTGAAGCTGGTAATTGATTATGGCACTAGGTATGTCGTTATACCGAATTTTTCCATGTAATGTGCATTTTTAACACGACATACACGAAAATATTTACCGATGGACATAATTTTTAGGGTGAAATGTCTATTTCATCTATTTAATTTATGAAATAGATATGTCAGCTTAAAAATTATAACAAAATCACGCCATTCTCTCTCTATACAGGGGTAGACAGAGGTTTAGACATTTAAGTTTCAACCCACTGGCCACCGTAGACATTTTTGGGACAACATGACAGGTAGTGAGCCCGACGCCGTCATTATGTCTAAGCCAACGATATAAATCAAACATTAGTTCTTTGAAAAAAAAAACATTGGTAAAAAGCATTGGGGATCGAACTCGGGTCTTTTGACTCGAATTACGATTACCCAACCACTTGGCTATCGTGACTTGAAAATTACTTTAGGCCGAAATTTAAAAATTTTATATTCATCATTTTAAGCGTATAGAAAAATGAAATGCTCATAAAGAGACATACAAAAGTCAGAATATTAAGGTATTGGATGCTTTATTTTTATAGGAGGGGGGAGATGTCAAGCACTCAACTTAATGAAAAATATACACGAAAAGTCTAGGACACCTTCCATTACCTTGAGTGGTACATAATTGGGTTTGTTTGGGTGTCGACATATCCCCTATATGTTTTAACGAATTTCGTCACAGCTCTAGCGTTTTTATATTTGGTTTACTAACAGCCATTTTGTATATTGCACATTGAAGTATATTTCCCGGTGACCCCCGTGGATGAGTGGCGTGGATACACTGGCTTTCGTGGTCGCCAGCACCCTAGGTCTCGGGTTCGATGTACACTTTTTCTACATTTTCTCGGGTCTGGGTGTTTGTGTTGCCTTCGCTGTTTGTGTTTGAGACACAAGTGCCTACTGACTACTTGTTTTGGAATCAATGCATTGTACTTGAGTCACGATAGCCGAGTGGTTGGGTGGTCGGAATTTCAAGTCAAGAGACCCGAGTTCGATCCCCAAGTGGCCGGCTCGTACCAATGGGTTTTTCAAAAGCTTATGTACGAACTATATCACCAGCTGTCACGTTGTCCCGAAAATATCTTCGGTGGATGGTGGGTCAAAGGGACTTAATTGTCTATCTATCTAATACAGAGGGTATTGGGAATTGCGTGAAGATATTTTTATATTTACGATATAATTTGCACATAAGTTTTTTCAAAATACCCATTGGTACGAGCCTGCTGCCTGGGGATCGAATTCGAGTCACTCAGCTTGAAATTTCGAACATCCTACCACTCGGCAATAGTGACTTGTATGTAGAGTAATAATCTTTGTAAATGTTGACATTACACGTACATTGTTCTGGTCCCAAAATAAGTAGCTAAAACACTTTTGATATGAAATCAAATACAACGAGAGTACCACAAACTACAGGCCTGAGGCTATATAGAAAAGTGGTTATCTATAATGACCAGACCGTAAACCGACCCCGGATCCTCACTTTGAAAACCAGTGTATACGCTACTCGACATCGACATCGTCTATTTCTAAAAGTTGAATACCCACAGAAGTTCTAACTATAATTTTTACCACGTAAACAATTAACACTTAACAAGAAATAGTTTTTCGTAGAAAACGAATAGTGAAACAAGTTAAACTAAGCGAACAAACGTCTGCTGCTATAGTACGTTATCGTTATAACTATGTTGCTAATTAGTTATTAATTAATACTACAATAGCAGTTAACGCGTTGTTTCTTTATTTCGAAACAACTTTTCTCAACTTTACGAGCATAGGAGTGTTAGAGGAGGATAATGGTTTATTCTTCTAATAATTTAATTTTAATATTACAATTATAAATTTTTTTTAATAAGAATAATTTTATTGGATATTTTTAATTAAAAAAAAATATAAGTGTTTCCAATATCCCAGTATTGGAAACAGTGGTATTGAGAGCAGTGTCAGGCACTCTACCTACACCCTGTCCAGACAATTAAGTCCTTTTACTGAAGATGTTTTCTGTAACGTTATAGGCGGTTTTAAATTATTAAATGGATTATTTTATAGGATTAAAATCATAATATACTTGGCAACATACTTTACTTTAGTCTAGAATTGCCATTTTAATTTCAAGACTTTTCTCTCTGAAAAAACCACCGCAGGAACACCACAGAAACCACTGTCGACACCCACCCGCTCTAAAATAAAATAGTAGTAGTAATAGGGTTTCGTATGGTATCGGCATAAAAATGCCACCCCATTCCTTCCCGTGGGTGTGGTAAGAGGCGACTAAGGGAAAAGCATTCAAGCTATCAAGAAATCTTAGAAAATACCAGGGTGGAAAGGGGATGGCAATATATTACGCCGGTACCACACGGATGGTCTGACATAATTCTTTTTATTTAAACGTTGTGAAAGGCTACGAAAAGTTTGCTCTCGTGGGAGCCTCGGGGAAAAATATTTAAACCTCAAAAAGAAATACAGTTTTTATTTAATCCTTCGTCTTATTTCCAAACTTTGCGGACAAACATAATAGAAGCTGAATTTTTAGAAGTATTTAAGGAATATTGCCTTTGTCGTTGAAGTTGTGTATAGGCGTATTTTGTGTTTTAGCAGCATTTTGCTGCGGTTATTTGTAAGGTTAAAGAGGCGGCCGGATATGAAGGCCGCTCTATCACTGACAATTTTAATATGTTTCTTGAAGTTCAGTCTACGGTCTAAGGTGACTCCAAGATATTTTACTTCTGACACCCAGGGAATGGGTTTGTCGAAGAGGGTTATTTTACTGAATCTGTTAGGGCGATTCGAGTTTTTGTGATTCCTGCTGAACAAGACCGCGTTGCTCTTTTCAGGATTTATGTCGATCCTCCATTTCCTAAACCACTCGCTTAAGGCGGTGGCCGCGGATTGAGCCGAATGTATATTCTCGATGCGTTAAGATCCGCAGTGTATAGAGTGGTATCGTCGGCGAATAAGGCCAATTCTACCTTTTATTTGGGTCTTTTGGGATATCGCTCGTATAAAGCGTGTATAGTGTGGGCGAGAGGACCGAGCCTTGCGGAACGCCGGGCTTTTAAGTCTCTGCTGGAGGACAGAGTGCCCTCGACTTTGTAGCGGAAGGTGCGATTCGACAAGTAGGCTTGTATGATGTGCACAAGCCTGTCTGACATACCGTAGTTGTATAGCTTGTATATCAAGCCATTGTGCCAGACTTTGTCGAACGCTTTCGCGACATCGAAGAAGAGTGCTCCTACCTTATATTTGGGGTTATCATTTAGGCGCTCGAGTATGTGCTCCGTGAGGCGGTGCACTTGCTGAACGCATGAGTGCTTAGCTCTAAAGCCAAACTGCTCATCAGGAATGACATTTAGTGACTGAGCGCTGTCCTTGAGGCGGATCAGAATTATGCGCTCGTAGATTTTCCCCAGTGCGCTGAGAAGACTAATGGGCTAGAGGCCTGTTTTTTCGGTTTCCCGGGTTTATGGATCCCTATTACGTGGGCTTCTTTCCAGGATTCTGGCTACGAAAAGTTTGCTCTCGTGGGAGCCTCGGGGAAAAATATTTAAACCTCAAAAAGAAATACAGTTTTCATTTAATCCTTCGTCTTATTTCCAAACTTTGCGGACAAACATAATAGAAGCTGAATTTTTAGAAGTATTTAAGGAATATTGCCTTTTTCGTTGACGTATTACACGACACTATCAATTAAATACAAAATAGTCACGATAGGTGATCGGAATTCAAGTCAAGAGACCCGAGTTCGACCCCCAGGAGTTAGCAATGAGTTTGTTCAAAACTTTTGTACGATTTATATCGTTGGCTTGGACATAAAGATGTCGACAAGCTCACCACCCATCGCGTTGTCCCAAAAATGTATTCGGTGAAAGGTGGGTCGAAAAGACTTTATTGCCTGGACCTCTGTCTACCCGTACATTGGGATTGACGTGAAAATATTTAAAAAATGCACTATTTTTAGTTTAAAGTTTCATAAAGTGAGTAGCCACAGAGTAAAGATCGCCAAGTGTAACAAACCTAACATGTCTTTTTCACTTTTATCGAATTTATAATTTTTTTCATACATGCCACGTTGAAATATTCCGGATCGGGGTTCGAACATAATAGCCAAGAATCACAAGTCTTGTTAAATATTTTTTTATCTTAACATCAACCCTCGTTTAAAAACGGGAGCAGGAAATTCTCTAGTATTTTGAGACACACTTAATACGTTTGCATATAACCTAATCTCTTCGGACAAACACAACTATGTTGCACCATAAGTTACCAATACTTAAAGAAACTTTTCGTGTGAGTTCTGTTTCAAATTTGTGTGACATTAAGGCATATTATATATTTTTACGCATATTTCCTGACAGTGTAGCTAGAACAGACCGTCAAGTTACACGATCAGATCACCTCTTTCTCTTCTTTCATGGTTTAATTCCTCTTTCATCAGATTCAGATTTTACTAATGGCAACGCCAAGTTATTGTAGTACGTGTACGTAATTACCTTTTTGCGTGCATTAGATTTATAGGTTTTTTTATTAATATGATTTAATGGAAGGGCCTAAAGCATACTTTGTGTTTTGTTAGTGACCTGCCTTCGAAACTAAGGGTCGTGGCTACGAGTCCCATTACTAGCAAACATTTGAATAATGAATATTAATATTCTATGGATTTATTAATGGATGAATTTATGAATAATTATATCAGTTAGCATATATCTTATCACATCTAGTAACAGAAATGCACGGTGTAGAACGAAAGAGATGACTTCCGACATGGGGGAGGGGCCATGCGATCCGAGGGCCCCAGTTGGTTTGGAGGAAAATCTCCTCTCGGATCGCCTTGTGTTAACCTTTTAGTGACGACTACGACCACGAGAAAGTCTCGTGCTAGTCGTGAAATTACGACGATGGCGAGGTTGCGTAAGCCGCAGAACGCGGCTTGTGTCTGTGTGTGTGCGAAAGTACGTAGGGGGCGGGGCCTCATACGCATTGTTGACACGGGTGATTGCGTCATCATCGTCTATGATGACGCATTTCGAGCGCCTCAATTGAGGTGGAGTATCGCGCGCGGGTGTGTAATTCTCTAACTGCTGCCACTAGCGGATTTGTATGTAAGTTCGTCCTATCGAAGTAGTCGATGGAGAACTTTTTAAATAGCGCTGCCATTATAGGCAGTTTGAGATCGCGATGCAGATCTACATTCCGCACATATGCGGGAGCGCCGGTTGCACGGCGCATAAATCGGTTTTGAATCACTTGGAGTGAGTTCAAACGTACTTTGGGGACGTGCGCGAATACTATACTGGCGTATGACATGACGGGTCGTACGCAAGTTGTGTATAGGCGTATTTTGTGTTTTAGCAGCATTTTGCTGCGGTTATTTGTAAGGTTAAAGAGGCGGCCGGATATGAAGGCCGCTCTATCCCTGACAATTTTAATATGTTTCTTGAAGTTCAGTCTACGGTCTAAGGTGACTCCAAGATATTTTACTTCTGACACCCAAGGAATGGGTTTGTCGAAGAGGGTTATTTTACTGAATCTGTTAGGGCGATTCGAGTTTTTGTGATTCCTGCTGAACAAGACCGCGTTACTCTTTTCAGGATTTATGTCGATCCTCCATTTCCTAAACCACTCGCTTAAGGCGGTGGCCGCGGCTTGGAGCCGAATGTAGATTCTCGATGCGTTAAGATCCGCAGAGTATAGAGTGGTATCGTCGGCGAATAAGGCCAATTCTACCTTTTTATTTGGGTCTTTTGGGATATCGCTCGTATAAAGCGTGTATAGTGTGGGCGAGAGGACCGAGCCTTGCGGAACGCCGGGTTTTTAAGTCTCTGCTGGAGGACAGAGTGCCCTCGACTTTGTAGCGGAAGGTGCGATTCGACAAGTAGGCTTGTATGATGTGCACAAGCCTGTCTGACATACCGTAGTTGTATAGCTTGTATATCAAGCCATTGTGCCAGACTTTGTCGAACGCTTTCGCGACATCGAAGAAGAGTGCTCCTACCTTATATTTAGGGTTATCATTTAGGCGCTCGAGTATGTGCTCCGTGAGGCGGTGCACTTGCTGAACGCATGAGTGCTTAGCTCTAAAGCCAAACTGCTCATCAGGAATGACATTTAGTGACTGAGCGCTGTCCTTGAGGCGGATCAGAATTATGCGCTCGTAGATTTTCCCCAGTGCGCTGAGGAGACTAATGGGCCTATAGCTAGAGGCCTGTTTTTTCGGTTTCCCGGGTTTATGGATCCTTATTACGTGGGCTTCTTTCCAGGAGTCTGGAAAGGTGCAACTTGTGAGAAGGGCATTGAAGATTGCTACTAATAGTAATAGCAACGAATTTGGGAGAGTTTTAACTAACCTATTTGAGATGCCGTCGGCTCCTGGAGCCTTACGTACCCTAAGGTTTTTAATTATACCCTTAACCTCTTCGAGTGAGGTAGGCGGGAGAGGTTCACCCGTTAGTGGCTGCGTCATTTTCCGCGATACGAAGTCGTCCACATTCTGAATGTGTACGGGATCTGTGGGTTGCGTGCTTGGAGAGCACTGACTTTCGAAGCTGTCGGCTAAACATTCGGCTTTTTCCCTATCGTCAAAAGCTATAGAACCGTCGGGACTGACCAGGGGAGGCATAGATACGACAGAGTCGGACTTCATCGACCTCGCCAACTGCCAGTAGGCAGTGTGCGAAGGCGTGATGTCCGACATTAGCTTGTCCCATCTTTGCCCCCTCAACTCAGCCATGCGCTGTTTAACCTCCCTTTGGAGTTGGCGCATCCTAACGCGGTTTGCGTCAGTCCTATACCTGTCGTATGCCCTATTGGCAGCATTTTTCTCTCTCAACAGCTATCTGAGCTCAGCAGGCAACTCAAAGCGGCGGTCGTTTGCCGCTTTGACCCGCCTGGAGGATACACTGACGGCGGTTTTTAGGTGAGAGGTGAGATGAACGACGGCGGCAAGTGCCGTGTCTTTATTATCAATGACCTCCGGTATGTTTGCTAACTCCGGGGAAACATCTAAGAATCTCTTCCGACACCTAAGTCTCCACATAAGAAGCTCGCAAGTAGCGGACGTCCTACATCGCGCTATCAAAGTTCTTACGATTGGACGAATATATACGATTACCGATAGCGCACATAGTGGAGAAAACGTCCTCCCCAGGTCACCATCACCCGACCTGGCAGGTAGCTATCCTTTTCCTGCAGTGCATCATCCGCTAGAGATAGTAAACACACACAGATAGTCAATACACACATATAGAGTTAACATCACATACATTGCTCTGATCCCAAAATGGCCAGCCAAAGCATGCGTATTATACAATCGGAAACAACGAAGGTACCACAAACGAAACAATAAATATCAACAAAAAACACACCAAATATATTTCACTGTCATACCTACATATCCAAATAACGCCATTGTCGCCATACCGTAATCAACACGCTTGGCAAGCGGATTGCCGGACGCAGAACCAGACATATTGCACAAACTATTGACCGATACCGGCATGCCGAAACTTAGTCTAGGGGTTTTTCGAGATGGTAATTCAGTTCTCTCGAAAAAAATAGTGTTTTAAGGGTCCTCGCGGAGGCAGTACGTCATCCACAGAAAGGGGGTGGTATAATCTTACACCATGACCACCAATCACAGGAAAGGTCGTTTTGGTATTGGCTTAAAAATTATACACCCCATCCTTGTAATAGAGTGTCGTAATAGGCGACTAAGTGAAAAGCCTCGACTATATCACTGGCTACTGACAGATGGCGGATAATCATCTAGAAAAAAAAAAAAAACCAGATCATATAAGCAGACCGGTGACGAGCGTGTAAGGTGCTAGATAAACGCTTGCCGAGCGTCGCGACTATCGCAACCCAGGAGAGGCCGATGTCCAGCAGTGTCCAGCAGCATAAATAAATTTAACTATCACAACAATAGTATCATTTATATATTTCAATATATAAATGATACAGTTCTTTTCGGATGATGTGATGTCACGATAGCCGAGTGGTTGAGTTATCGGAATTTGGGTCGAGAGACCCGAGTTCGATCCCCAGGTGGCATGCTCGTAAGTATTATATTTTATGATATTTTTATTATTTAAATGATATCATTGACTCTTAAAATTCTACATTGCTCACCAAATGGCGCGATTTACCAAATAAAACTCGGTGAAAGGTGAGCCAAAATAACTTAAGTGTCAAGATCTCTATTTATTTCAATATTGGGAATATGAGTGAAGCAATTTATATTTCTAATTATAATCTCAGCCGTTTTACTGATAATTGAACTGGATTCATAAAATCGAATACACACACGCATAAACTCTCGTATTTGTAGTAATAGCGTGTTGTAAAGAATAAAGTAAAATTAAAAAATGCTTTAGCACATGTAGAGGTCGTGAGTTTCTCAGACCGACGCCGAGTTATTTATGTTTCATTATACCGAGTTTGTAGTTAAATGTGTGGTTTTGAAATGTAATTTGAAATTTAATAAATTATTAAAAAGCTTTTTTCATTTCAAAGAACATTTTTGTAATTTTTTTTCAGTAGTAATAATTTTACTTTTCAACACAAAAAGAAACAATCACTGTCGACCCGATGGCCAAATTACTTTGCCTCCAAAGCTGTGGGTTGAGGTTTCGAATCTTGCTTGGTGTCCCTACGTTTTATATGTTAATAAATGTATATGTATGTGTGTGTATTGTACCATAAGCTTGGAGAATATGACGACAATATGCTCATTACTTGTTTCGTTGTCCCAATTGAGCTTCAGTAAAATTTTAGTCGAGTCAATGGATGCATGTAGCTGAGGCAGAGCTGATGCTGCTTTGTGACAAATTTCTATCTCTTGATAGGCTGAAAGGAAGAAGTGGAAGAAGTATAAAATCAAAGTATAAAATAAACTTGAAAAATGTATACTGTCTTAATAAAAATAATATCCTTTCTAATCAATAACTTTAAAATATGAGAGCAAACATGTTCGGTACTTGAGAGTTCTTATCGTGTTTAAATTAATTACGCAATTTTTTATTGATTTAAAAACATGTCAGTCATGCTGAATAATTTGTTATTAAATTTAAGAGAAAAAATTTTTTTAAATTTCAACAGACAATGGCGGGATTCGAACCCGCGACCTCTGTCGGCCCGTGGCAACGCTCTTACCTCCATGCCACCGTGTCTGACACGAAATTAAAAAATTTATACCTGTTTTTGGCATTTTAAAAACATGCCAAAAACAGTCTATGCAAAAATTTTTCTCTTAATGTTTAAATTCAGTCACGTATGACGGTCTGTCAACACAGTTTCGTTAAACATTAGAGACTAAAAACTGACTTAGACTCTTTTTATTCGTTCTGTTGCTATGTGGAGGAGTTTTAACAAGTTTATCTGAAAACTTTGCGGATTCCACATTAAATCTGAGCGCGTTTGTCGAGGAATTCGCTTTCGAACTTCGGTTATGTGTGTCTCTTACAGAGACAAAATCTTACAGAGACTTTCAGAGACAAAAATTTGACAAACGCCCTCTGATGAACGATATCTTTATTCTTTATTTCATTGTTTTTTAAAGAAAACATACAACTTATAGAACTTGTATGAAGCAGAGATTAAAAAGTGCATTAGTCAATAAAACTTCCATTAAATAAAATAGAAGTCACGATAGCCGAGTGGTTGGGTGGTCGGGATTTCGAGTCAAGAGACCCGAGTTCGATCCCCAGGTGGCAAGTAGAAAAATATCTTCACGCAATTCCCAATACAGGGGCAGACAGAGGTCTAGTCTAGATAATTAAGTCCCTTTGACCATGCCCGTCGCCATCTTTATGTCCAAGCAAACCGTATAATTCGTACATAAGTGTTTGAAAATATGTGAAGCTGCCACCTGGGAATCGAACTTGGGTCTCTTGACTCGAAATTGCGACCATCCAACCACTCGGCTATCGTGATTAAATGCTAATCACTTTAATCTTTTTTTATCTGCACATGTTGCCAATACTGAGGTAAGCAAAGGCTAGACAATTATGCCTTTCAATTTTGCGTGTATCTGTTTTCTCTTTCGCTCTCTTCAGTCGTTCTCTCAATTTTTTTCAACGTGTTCATTATCTGAAACGAACTTACTAAAACACCTAGTAGTTGCTCTCGTTTTGTCTCATCAAAGTAAATATTCAGCGCTTGGTGCTCCTTCAGCAACATGTTCGGAATAAATTTGAAAAAATTCGTAAATTTCCAGATGAATTTCGTAGAGCTTTCTACAAGTCCAGCGCTGGCGGAATTTCAAATGAAAACTATAACTAGAGAATATGATGGAACATATCGGAATTATTTCTGACTCGTGCTTGTATAGCTGTAGAATTGCACCAGCTAACAGTACCAATAAATACTCAAAAGGTTCAAATCATAACTTGTTTTATAAATTTGTTTAATTTTTATAAAATATGTCAATGTACATTTCCCCATAAAAGAAATATTGAAATGAAATAAAATTGTTTTCATAACAAACATACATAACGGCCTTTTAAAGTCCACTGCAGGACGTAGACCTGGACGCAGATCTCCCATAAAGAGGATTTGCCATTATCGCCACGGTTGGCAAGCGGACTGTCGATTGCAGGACCAGTCGCACCTCAGACGCTGCTGCTCATCTTCGGTCTGATTACTTTGGTCTGATATTTTTAGAGATGGTTGCCATAACGATATTCAAGACTTTTTCCCATAGGCGCCTTTTACGATACGCACGGGAAGAAAGAAAGTGGCAATATTCTTACGCCCTTACCTCATGGTAACAAATGGCTTACTTAGAGTAAAAGTAAAGTAAAACATACACTATTGTATATCAAGAAACATACGGCAGTAATATTACAACCAAAGGGACAACAGGTCTGAACATCATTCTTGACCTTTGTTAATACCTTAATGAATTTTTCGCTTTATTTTTAAATTGTTTATTTATCTCTTATAGTTTTATAAGTGTATATATGTGTGGGTATTGTTATACATGTTAAAAGAGGTCATGGACCGCGCTCGGCGTGGACTATTTATCATTTTATTATTATTATATAATATTTTAGAACGGCACCAGCAAAATCACAGCATTGCAGCAGTATTGCTACGACACACCGGTGTCGGATGCAATGCAACCGGTGTCGATGTCGGATTACTACAATCCAGTAAAAGACTTTATTTATGCTTAAATTACCAAAGCTGAGTGTTTGGATGATCGGGGTTTGAGTCAAGAGACCCGAGTTCAATCTCCAAATGATAGTCTCGTCCCAAAAATGTTTTCGGGGAAAGGTGGGTCGAAAGGACTTAATTAAGTACCACAGTATTGTGAATGGCGTGAATATATTTTTGAAAGACATGGCTATACTCGTAACTCTTTAAATTTATTGTTTTGTGGCTGTGAAAATACTTGCTTCAATTCTTTTTTTCTTAAATATAATTTATTCAGAAAATATAAATGCTCAATCTCTACCTACACTAATGGACGACAGGCGCAAATATACACAATTCAACAAAACACATTTCATCTTAAACACAAAAGCATCCGTTCCCTCCTAGACGTTTAAGTATTTAATAAATCTGCGGCACTTTAGGGAAGCAGCTAGATACAAATAGCTGTTTTCTTGTATACAGAAATGGAAACGTAAAACGTTACTTCCCCTCCATTGTTTAAGTGTCGAGAGGGGAAAAAATTTATAACGCGAAATAGGTCAGTTGGCGTGAAATTTCTTGATAAATATGGAAATTGTTGATCGAAATAACCGTGGCCGTGTTAGGAAAGCCTTTGCATAGAAATTGCAATGGAATACCCAAAGGTGTTTGTGCTTGAGTAGGTTTGAATCGTATTTAGGCGTTTCTAGTACCTTCGTTGTTTCCCACACTTCAGTGAATTCAGTTCCTTAATAAATCTAGTTAAACTTAGTAAACATTTAGTTTGTTATTATTAAATACATTCACTTGGTTACTCAAGGCCAAGGTGTTTGCCATTTGCCGACAGCGGCAGCCAGGGGAAGTTGTAACAAGGTCTAATAAGTTTCTGACCAGCGAGGAGTCAATTTGTTCGGGACAATTGTTTAAAAGCTATAATTACATCCCATTTCTGTCAGGAATATTTGTTAGTAAGAGGCGAAGACAAAATCCTTTAAATTGTCATTGGTATCCGACAGGAAAAAATACAATATAAAAATTTGGCAGGCGGTGAGTCTATCACTGTCGTAGTGTCCGAGACAACCGTACAATATACTTATATAGATAAATATTTATATAAATAAATGTTCATATATACATATCAACATCTGATAGATATTCATAGAGCATAGATATTCATCGTACGAATATTTGCCCCTTGCGGGATTCGAACCCGCAACCCTAAGCTTCGTAGCAGGGTCCAACTAGGCTATGGGGTCACTGAAAATAAAAAGTAAAAGGGCGACTTCTTTTTCTTTTAAGAATTGTCTTTGTAATCCGAGCCATGTCAAAGATTATCTAAAATTCTAAAATAAAGTAAAATAAAGAATAAATAAATATCTTCACGTCGAGTCTAGACATTTAAGTCCCTTCGACCCACCTTTCACCGAAGATATTTTCGGGACAACGTGACAGGTGGCGAGCCCGTCGCCGTCTTTATATCCAAGCCAATGATATAATTCGTACATAAGTTTTTGAAAAACCCATTGGTACGGCCACTTGAGGGTCGAACTCGGGTCTCTTGACTCGAAAATCCGACCACCCAACTATCGTGACTTTATCTCTATCGTGGCTATCGTGGCTTTAAATATAATAGAAATAGTTTTACTACTTTTGAAATTAGAATACTGAAAAAATAAACGGTCTCAATTTAAAAAGTCTCGTATCTTAGGGATACGTGAAATTGGTTCACAATTAACGACATGAAAGCAAATTGGCAGACCGTCAAACTTAATTAAGGTTATACTGGAGCGTGGTACAGAAAGGCAAATTTGTATACTTGGGCAGTTTCAGCCAGTTTCATTATAATGTTAGAGAGCAATACTGACATTCCAGAAATAAGGTAGTATTAACTAAAATTGCATTTATAATAGTTTATGGTTAAAAGCTGCCATATTTAGTCATAGATAAGTAAATAATACATAGACACATCACATACAATGTATGTGATGTTCTTTGATCCCAGAATAAGTAGATTACACAAATAATTCACTATAGCCTTGTGGTTGGGGTGATCGGAATTCGAGTCAAGAGAACCGAGTTCGATCCCCAAGACTCGTATATTGGTTTTTTTTTTCAATAACTTACGTACGACTCATATTATTGGTAACGGGCTCACCATGTGTCACGTTGTCCCAAAAAATGTTCCTCGGTGGAAGGTGGGTCGAAAGGCTTAATTTTCAAGACTCTGTCTACCCCTGTATTGGGAATGGCGTGAAGATGTTTATTAATTTATTTACTTTATGGAATCGGAAACAACGAACACTCCGACCCGATACAAATGCAGAAAAAGTAATTTTCTACATTGTACTCAGCTGGCGCCACCATGAAAACCGGCGTGCTGGTCTCTCGTCCAGGGAAGTCATCGAAGCAGTAGATATAAACTGAATTCGTATCAGGGCGTTTCAGTTTGTTTTTTAAAAAGATATGGATATAAAAATATTAATATCGACAATGAAATATATGACGCAAAACCATTTGATTGCAAATAATTCTTTATGCAGTTTAATTATTAATGTTAATCCGTAAAATAACTAAATAAATATCTTCACGCTATTCCCAATACAGGGGTAAAAAAACAATTAAGTCCTTTCCACTCACCTTCCACCGAAGATATTTTTAGGACAACGTTACAGGTGGTGAGCCCGTCGTCGCCTTTATGTTCAAGCCTACGATAAAATCGTACTTAGGTTTTTGTAAAAACCCATTGTTACGTGCCCATTGGGGATCGAACTCGGGTCTCTTGACTCCAATTCCGCTCACGAAACCACTCGGCTATCGTGACTTTTACTCCGTCCGTGAATGTTACTCCATGTCATTTATAAAGTGTAAGAGATGTGTAATACACAGTGTAATATTAAAGATAGTGTAATAATCTACATTTATCTATATTTATATTTATCTATATTTGTTGATAATGACTTAAACTGTCTAGACCTCTAAGCACCCAAATAAAGGGCATACGATCATGCAACCTTATTTTAATATCTAAAATTTAAATACCAATTTAGTTTAATCTTTAGTCAATTTAAAATAACAAAGGTCAAGTTGTGTGTCAAGTGTTCATATGTCACGATAGCCGAATAGTTGGGTGGTCGGAATTTCGAGTCAAAAGAGCCGAGTTCGATCCCCAGGTGGCAGGCTCGTACCAATGGATTTTTCAAAAACTTATGTACGAATAAAAAAATAATAGTACGAATGAAAAAATATCGTTGGCTTGGACATAAAGACGGCGACGAGCTCACCACCTGTAACGTTGTCCCGAAAATATCTTCGGTGGAAGGTGGGTCGAAGGGACTTAATTGTCTAAACTAGACCTCTGTCTACCCCTGAATTGGAAATTGCTTGAAGATATTTATTTATTATTTAAGTTGTGTGTCATTCAAGGTGTGCTATTCAACGTGAAAATGCAACCAGCGTTAATATCATGGCACGAGCAAGGATTTGTCAATTGTTAAAAATTTTTTGGCTATAAATATTGCTGATAATATAATGATAATAGGAAGAGAGAAAAGTACTCGGATACTTAGACTTGAATGTATGAAGAACATCATGAATCTGAAAGAAGCGAAAGAGGTATACAAGAATCGTGACACTAGGCATTCTGTTCTCTCTGGCTACCCCGTCAAGGATTGTGCGAGAAGATAAATAAATAAATAACATTTGAATATACTTTTATTTCATTTGAAATTGATTATAGAACTATACTTATTTTAAACCTCACGATCCACGGTAATGGGATAAACGGGAGAAAAGCTGCTCATTGGAGAAAAAATAAAAAATATGTATTATTTGAGGATGTGTGTGTGTGTGTCAGCCAATCTGCACTGGATCGTACTGCAGCGTGTGGTACATGCCCCTGCTCTAATCTCTCTCTCTCTGAAATATTGAAATATAGAGGGAATGCTTTTATGATGCAATTTTTATCGAATTTTATAGCATAAAAGTCCTGGAGCTTTCGTTATTAAATTATTGGGAAATTTAAAATCTTTTCTTTTTTTGAAAAAATTTTCTAAAAAACAATAATTACAAATAGTCACGCGCAAAATCAATTTTATGGATCGTTAAAAACGTTATATTTATAGCAGTTTCAAATTTGATACCGCCATAGAGACCTCTTTCCATTGTCTGGAAACAAACGAACCTACAAGCTCTTTGTTAAAAAGGTGAACAATATCACTTTCTCTCGAGGCGTTTAGTCTTTGTTACATAAACCGTCTTTTGTAGTTAAATCATATTTCCAGTCAGTGCTTTGTAAAATAAAATATTATATGAACAATTCGTTTCCTGGGATCGTAATTTTATAGAAACCGCCTACGAGGTGAAGTGACCTGCACAACCAGAGGGTCGGTTAATTCTTTTAGCAATGTTTGAGGTAGGCTTTTGTTTAGTAGTAGACTTTAGAAGAGATCTCAATTAGAACTACTACAGTAATTAGTTTTGTAGGTAAAATAGGTTTTCATTTATCAGGATTAGTCATTTTTAATATGTATTATTTACCGACAGAGATAAAAGTCACGATGGCCATGTGTTTGGGTGATCGGAACACGAGTCGAGAGGCCCAAGTTCGATCCGCCATAGGCTCGTACTAAGGGTTTTTTTCAAATCTTATGTACTTATGTATGTAATCTGGTTTTTCATTTATCATGATTAGTTATTTCTAATTTGTGGTATTTACCAACAGATTAAAAGTCACGATATCCGAATGCTTGGGTAATCTGAATTCGAGTCGAGAGAGCCGAGTTCGATTCCCATGTGGTAGGCTCGTACCAACAGGTTTATAAAAATTTATTTACGATTTATATGACGATTTATATATGGGCTTGGACATAAAGACGACGACAAGCTCACTACCCGTCATGATAGTATAAAAAAATGTTTACGATGAAAGGTAGGTCGAAAGGTCTTAAATTTCTGGTCTTTATTGTCTGGACCTCTGTCTACCCCAGCACTGGAAATAGCGTATATCCACTTGCTGGGCGTGGCGATGATGGCAAACCGTCCCATATTGATGATGTTAACAAACTGTTATGATGATCCTATTCCCTCTAATACTCTTCCTCCTTTTTCATCCTTACTTCGTTGCTTATTTAGAATAACGTGACAGGTGGTGAGCCCATCGCCCTCTTAGTTTTGAAGCGAACGGTACAATATACTTATTTTCAATACATTCATCATTCAGTTCGAAAGACTCGAACCAGCAACCCTTAGCTTCGAAGGCTGGGACTCTGCCTACTAGCCTATCAGGACGTCGGTTCGGATAGATATGATAGAATAGCCTAAATAAGACAGTAATACGGGTACATAAAGGAAGCTCCAACTGAGCCGGTGATCACTTGCTCATATAAAAAAACCTGCTAGCCATAAAATAAGTCTGGTGACTAAATATAAAATAAAATAATGACGTAATGTCGATCTGAATTGGCCAAATCTGGTAATAAAATAATGACGTAATATCGATCTGAATTGGCCAAATGAATGAGTCCGAATTACATGAACGTAGTATTCAGATAGCACGTAACTTATAAGTATACACAAACATAATGTAAAGATGTGTATGTGTGTATACGTATATGATTAATCTGCGTAGGATAAAAGAGGCCGCCCATGTTTGTTATGTTCAAACACGTCCCGACATTCGACCTCCATCTTGTTTAACATTGTGCCAATCAGATACTTTGTATTGATGCAAGGCAAGCCTACGTGATTGAATTCATTTGAACAGTATACTTTATTAAGCTAATAAATGTGTTAAATTAAATTATGAAATGTTTTCTAGAAGTAGATACTTTCTAAGCGTAGATATACAAATATTTTTAAACGTATTTAGACCGATGTGCAGATTTACATGCTTCGATTTTCGATACTTACTTAATATAAATAAATAAATAAATAACTCGCATCTTAATGAATAGATGCTGCCCGTTTCCAGACTGATTTATTTTGGTCCGGTATTTTTCGAGACGGAAATTCCGCCACCAAACGGTTGATATTATGTTGTTTAAAGCTAAGTCGCCTCTTACGACACCCATGGCAAAAAAGGAGCGAGGAGTGAGGATTTTCTCTATGAACAGCAAAATGTAGATAAGTAATGGTTTAATGAAAGGCACGAGGCCGGGAAATGCATGATAAAAATATCTTTACCTTATACCAAATATACCTAAATCTGACCAATAACAAAAAAAGGCAGAGGTTTAGACAAGATAAAAAAGCATTAAGCTGAATCAACTAATCGACATCTAACTCGTCGTTGTTCTACAGAAGTTTTGCCACTGCTACACTGATGATTATCTATCGGCAAACTCGCATTAGTAACTATAAATTTTATCGGTTTATACACGATGTAACAGTTCATTATTTAGACCTCTGCCTTCTTCTCTCTTTCTTCTCCAGCCCGGGAAATTGCGTGAAGAAAAAAAATACACATACCTAAAACATACGCAAATAAATATAAATAAATGAACCGCAATTTGCAAGTAGTACACTCATATTTACGCACATGATGTATCATGTAATTTGGTATACATATAAAAATAGCAAATTTATATGCGAGCAAGCCCGGCTTACTCACGGACTCGTAAATTCCAATTACTGTGGGCGGGAACATGGCTTTCCACTAAACCCACGCGCTAAGCAAACCCTGCTGTTTGAGTTTTAGCGGAAACTTCATTTAAATATTAACCACTTGTCAAAATAAATTTTTGCTAGAAGTCCATCGTGAAAAAAAGATTAGCGATGCCTGGCAAAAAACAAATGAGAATAACCTTTAATCTATGTGCAATTAAAAAGCGACATGTATTTTATTTATGTTATTGTGGTTACTACGCAGTAATAAAAATAATAAATGTTTATCGGTTCCAAAAAAAAAAATTTGAATGTCAAAGTAGGTAAATAGAAACCAACTGTCCCTAAATTAGGTATAGATCTTTGTTTTAAGCCACCTCACTCACCTTAAACAAATTACTCTTCTTTTTCCATCTCATAAAAGTATAATTCCCTTCCAAGTTCGATCCTCAAGTTATAGGCTAATGGGGTGATCGATTTATATTGTATAAAAGTATATATTAATCTCTATCAACCCTAGTATTGAGCAAATGCGTGATGATATAAAGAAAGTTAAAAATTAACGTCTGTTTAAATAGTTATAGAGTCACGAGAGCCGAGTGGTTGGGTGGTCGGAATTTCGAGTCGAGAGACCCGAGTACGATCCCCAGTTAGCAGGCTCGTACCAATGGGTTTTTCAAAAACTTATGTACGAATTATTTCGTTGGTTTGGACATAGAAACGACGTGCTCATCACATGTCACGTTGTCCTGAAAATATCTTCGGTGGAAGGTGAAGTGACTTAATTGTCTAGACTAGACCTCTGTCTACACCTGTATTAGGAATTGAGTGACGATATTTATTTATTTTTTGACGTGAAATTGATTTCTTCAAAAAAGAATAACTTATATAGCATCGTTCCAGACTAGTAGGATCGCTACAAAGTGGCCTCTCATCAAGAATTCAAAGGCAATCAGGGTATTGATAGAAAGGGCAATGTCGTATAAATTACGGATGTAAGGGACAGAACAAAAATAAACTACGACGTATGCATAAATTGATCTTTCTTGTAATGATCTAGAATTGTATCATGACCTCCGTGGAGGAGTGGCGTAAACACAGGTTTTCAAGCAGTCGTCATCTCTAGATCCCGGGTTCGATTCCCGGTCAATTCAATGTAAAAAAAAACACTTTTTCTTTCGCATGTATTTTTATATTAAAAATATATAAAAAAAAATCAGTATCTAATTCCCAATATTGAGGTTGCCACCTGATCTTCTAAAATACAACGTGACTGATGAGGTAAGGTGGTCGTCTCAATACAAATCTTACACAAGTCTCCTATAGACTCATTGAAAGAAGCCTTCCTCATGATGAACCAATTTTTCTGCATTGTCTCGGGTATGAGTGGGTCTGGTACCTTCGATGTTTTCGATTTCATAGTACAAGTGATTTAACTACTTTCTCATCACTAATATCAGAAAAATGTATGTGATGTTGTCCCCATATATTTAATTTTTTTATATAAAAGAAATATGACTGCAGAATATAAATATTATTTATAAATACGACTGGCGTGTCGTGTGTCGAGTGAACGAGTAACTTTTACGAGGTGCAAAATGAAGCTGTGCTTAAAAAAGCTTTCTCATAATTTCGCTGTAGATAGGAATAATAAAATTCGCGCTCGTAAATTTGGTAAATTTAAATTAAGTCTTGTAATGAAATTTTATTATTATTCATTTTGATAATTTACGTTTTTATCTAATTATTGGGTCTGTGTGCGTGCTCAATACTTATTATTGTATAAACAATATACAGTGTTAGGCAAGCCAGCGATCATATCACTTGTCTGTCTCTGTCCTTTTTTTTGGGAGATGTAAACCTTTTTTGTTAAATAAAAACTCACCCAAAACGCGGATTCTCTGCGAACTTCAAAGAAAAGTCGAGTGGTCCAGCAAGACCTCCAAGCGAACCATATGCTGTATGTCTTCAGATGGTTTTTCTTAGAGGCTGCCTGCTATCTCAGAGGCAGCACCTTCACGTTTGAGAGTCGAGCATGCAGCAATGTGATATTTCGGATTTGGAATGAGTAGACTGCGCACGCCATGACATCCCCACGTCTAATTCCTTACTTAATAACAGAGGGCATTAAATAGTTGGCGACATTACGGGGCACTGTTACATTTCCCTTCAAAACCAACTACATCCAAAAATACCGTAACAATGGTGAGCATTCTAAGGTGCGAGGTCCATTCCGAATGTGGATTATGGATTATGGATGTAATGTAACATGGTCTCGGGTTTATTTCTGATTCCATAACACAAGTGCTTTAGCTTAATTTGGTATCAAAACAATGTTGTTCTCTATTTACGACGACCTCCGTGGACGAGTGGTGTACACACCGGTTACATTGGGTATCCAGCTCTAAGGTCAGGGTTCGGTTCCCCTTTGGGTCCCCTGTCACGTTATTCCGAAAATATCTTCGGTCAAAGGCGGGTTGAAGGGACTTAATTGTCTAGACTAGACCTCTGTCTACCCTTGTATTGGTATATTTATTATTTTATAATAACATTATTTAAGCATTTTAAACGTACTCACTATTTAGGCGTGAATATTTTATCCACCTAATGCTACATGAGCGTAGCACTAGGTGGATAAAATTTACACGCCTACAGTAATTCCATCGTCATAAAATAGTTTATGTTCCTTTATGTTTGTCCCGTCGTAAAACTCATTACTACTTCCAACTTGATACTTGTTTGCTCGCTTTGCCCTCAGCTCATTTTTATCTAGACACTTTTGCCAGTTTGGGTGTAGCCGACCAGCTAAAATAGACTAGATGTAAGGATTCGATTTCTTGTATTACGATACCCGAGTGGATAGCTCATGACTCGAAAACTCTGTTGGTAGTGACCCTGACTTCGAAGCTAAGGGTTGCGGGTTTCAATCCCATGAAATGGGATTGACGTGGGGGTTGAAGTGGCGGCCCGTGTACTGAATTGAAATTTTATACGTGGTTTTGTACACATGCACGCAATTAGGTATTTAGTATAATTGTTTAAATAAATGTACGTGTTTACATTATACCGTTAGTTTGGACATTAAGACATCGATTGGCGTTACCCCAAACAAGCTTCGGTAAAAAGTGTGTCGAAAGGACTCCAATTTCTAGACCTCTTTCTACCCCAGTGCGGAAAATTGTGTGAAAATAAAAAAGTTATCTGTTGCCTCAAAAATATAAAAAAAATATCTTCACGCCATTCCGAATACAGGTGTAAACAGAGGTCTAGGTAATGAAGTCCTTTCGACCCACCTTCCACCGAGGACATTTTGGGGCAACGTAACAGGTGGTGGGCCCATCACCGTCTTTATGTCCAAACCAACGATAACGTAATTTTTTAAAAAAAAAAAACATTGGTATGTTTTTTTTCCAAAACTTACGTTTGTGACGTTACGAGCCTTTGGGAATTGAAATCAGGTCTCTTTATGCGAATTCTGGTCACCAAACCACTCGGATATCGTGACTATATCAAAAATAATACGTAATTACTTACATAAGATACAGTAAGTCATATAACATACAGGGCAAATTATCTAAAACATGACTATGCCTCGGGCGTATAACAAGGCCACATTATATCCACTACGCACCAATACACTAATTACCACAATGTGTGATCTTACGCTAATTAATTCACTAAATTTAACATGAGTTATATACTAGTTAAATATTTAAAATGAATATGAAGTGCCTAATTCAATAGTAATAATTTAATAAGATATATTTTTTTTAATTATTTACTTACAATATTATTCTTACAGCTAGAGAATTCGTATGTTGGCGCCACGAACAATACTACAACGAGTTGACCAATCTTTATGTATAGTGGCTTAATTTATAGAAGTATTCACTTCAAAAATATGAAAACTTACTTCATATTTACATTCATTAAATTAAATTGGTATTTTGTAGTAATATTTAAATATGTACACATTCACTTGTGTATATATTTAAATATCACTACAAATACTTGTACACTGTAATACATTGCAATTTGTGTGACAGACAGACATCTTCCAATATCGTCATTCAAAATATTTTTTAAAACTAATATGAAACGCTCTTATGTATTTTTAATATTATACGACTCATTTCATTATCTTTATTTATATATCATGTTCCTCTTAAATGTAATTTTTATAGATATGAGACAGGAAACAGAACCGTGCAATTTTAGCTTAGATAAAGCTGAATCAAATCAAATCATTGATTTATCTAAATAAGAATATACATTCGTTTATCGATAGTATATATTTTTAATTATGTATTTTTAAACTACAACCGTTTTGCAATGAGCTCCTTTAACGGAGAAGAAACGTAAAAGTTACAACGTACACGTTAAAAGTTAAAGTTAAAATCAATATCTAAAAGTCACGATAGCCGAGTGGTTGGGTGGTGGGAATTTCGAGTGAAGAGGCCCGAGTTCGATCCCCAGGTGGCAGTCTAGTTCATATCGTTACAAGACTTAGACACAAAGGCGGCGACGGAATCACCACCAGTCACGTTGTCTCGAAAATATCTTCGGTGGAAGGTGGGTCGAAGGAACTTATATAGACTAGACCTCTGTCTACCCCAGTATTGGGAATTGCGTGAAGATATTTATTTATTTATTATTATTTAAATTAATTTTTCCCGTCACGAAAAGTCACGATAGCCGAGTGGTGGTGGGGTGGTCGGAATTTCGAGTCAAGAGACCCGAATTCGATAACCAGGTGGCAGTACCAAGTAGTCAAAAAACGTATGTACGAATTACATCGTTGGCTTGGACATAAAGCGGCGACGGGCTTACCACCTGTCACGTTGTCCCAAAAATATCTTTAGTGGAAGTGGGTCAAAGAGACTTAATTGTCTAGACTAGACCTATGTCTACCCCTGTATTGGGAATTGCGTAAAGATATTTATTTTATTTTATAATTTTTCCCGTGACGTCACGAAGAGTGATGGTTTGTACGCAAAAGTCATCCAATCAATTTTCTGAAAGGATTATAACAATGCAATGGCAATGACAATTGATTCTAACGAGCCACGGATAGATAGTTGAAGTTAGACGCTTTCTATTGTTGAATAGGAGATCATTCATCATGTCGTTTGCCAATTACATCTAACGATGTTTGGTCCCTCATAATATTTTTTTTTTTGTTAGAAATTGAAAAAGAATTAGAAAAGTCGTCACTTTTATCCATCACTAGTTTCTATAGCCACGATTGCAAATGGTTGAGTAATCAGGATTCGTTCCGGTGACCAGAGTTCGAAACCCATTTGTACCAATGAATTTTTATCGAACTTTTATGTACAATTCGTATCGAAGGCGAGGATATAAAGACGGCGACAAGTGACAATCATCAATACCTATATACAAGACAGGTGGTGAAGACACGGAAGTGTGGCCTTCCGTGTCTCCACCTCCTGTCTTGTATATAGGTATTGAGAAATGTTTTTTTTTTTTGTGGAATAGGAAGGAAAACGACAGGAAGCATACAAATCCTCGAAGCACTCCCCGTAGTACATCTTGTAAAAAATGCAAAGAGATGCAACATCTCTTCGTAATACCAGGGGATCCAGAGAAGGGTAGTTTCCGTCAGCGACTTCGTATTATGTCGAAACACCGCAAGATCCTTTAATTTCCTTTAGTCACGATAGCCGAGTGGTAGGGTGGTTGGAGTTTCGGGTCCAGAGACCCGAGGTCGATCCCCAGGCGGCAAGTTCGTACCTATGGGTTTTTTCAAAAACTTATGTATGAATTATATCGTTAGCATGGACACTGAGATGGCGGCGGGATCACCGCCTGTCGCGTTGCCCCGAAAATATCTTCGGTGGAAGGTGGGTCGAAGAGACTTAATTATCTAGACTAGACCTCTTTCTACTCCTGTATAAGGAATGCGTGAAGATATTTCTTTATTTTATCCATTTACTTTAATTTCCAGGAGTAAAATTATCTTGGACTTTTTTTTATATTCAATACTTTTTTTACTGTATAAATATTTATTCAAGTGAACAGTGGCAACCACATTTTGTCAAACGCAATCGAGGAGGACCCACCAAAAGATGGAGAGAACCAGCAAAATGTTGCAGGGAGTCGATGGACGCAGGTGGCTAAGGTCCGTTCTTTGTGGCGGATTCTTTGAGAGGCCTATGTTCAGCAGTCGCCTCTTGATAGGCTGTAAAGAAGAAGACATCTTTTGAGTTAAAATAAACCTATACAGTATACACAGCATAAATGATGTGAAGAATAAACATCTCTTTTCTGTCTGACATCAGTTCTCTCCAGACTACCTTCGCATCGAATCAAAATCTGATCATGTCGACGCACTAACCAAGTTGGTAGCGACACTGCTTAAAGAGATGTTAGTAGGTTCAATTTCCGCAAAAGGCAAACTTTGATGTTTATGAATTTTTGTACGGTGTAACGGTGTGGTGACGGTGTAAAAATGTTGCCACTACCTTTCTTCTCGTTGGTGTCGTAAGAGGCGACTAAGGGAAAGCGCCTAGAATATCCTAATGGCAACCGTTAGATGGCGGGATAAACATCTCTGAAAATGTTAGACCAAAATACTGAGACCGAAGATGGGCAGCAGCGTCTGAAGTGCCAGTGGTCTGGTACTGCGATCGCCGATCCGCCTGCCAAGCGTGGCAATAATGGCAAATCCTCCCCTTGGTAGCGGCCTATGTTCTGCAGTGGACTATAACAGGCCGTTATGAATGTATGTAAATAAATGTCTTTATGTTCTTTGTGTGCAAGCCAACGATATAATTCGTATATAAGTTTTTGAAAAACCCATATGTACGAGCCTGACACCTGGGGATTCAACTCGGGTCTCTCGACTCGAAATTCCGACCACCCAACCACTCGGCTATCGTGACATGACATGAATGTATTTATACATATAAATGAAATTGAAGTGTCTATAATTCTGTCTGTTTTTTCCGTCTGTGAAAACTCTGAAACGGCTTCATCGATATGAACGGGTATTTCAGTGACAGATAACTGATATTATACGGAGTAATTTAGGAGTAATTTAACTTCTACTTTTATTTTAGAAAAATAATTAAGGTTCTGCGTTAAGGGATAAGCCCCGGGCCGGTGGTAATAATAAAATATACTGCATTGCAGTAGCTGTAATGAAACAATCAATTACCTTTAAGAATAAGGTTTCACAAGTCCATTTATTCACATGGGTGTAGCGACAGTCGTTTGCCCTGCCCAGAAAAGTCTTCTCACTTGACAAATGAGCGTGCCGGTTAATTTATTTCAATGCCAGTAGTAATTCAAGACATAGGGTCATTTATATATAATATTAGGTATTTATGTAATATATTTATGTACTAACTGAAAGCCGCTTATATATAAAGCAAAGTTATTATAATGACAGTACAAAAGCCTAATTGCTAGTGGCCCTGTCTGAAAGTTTATACTCCAGTTTGTGTGGATTTTATTTATTTAATTAGACTGGAAGCCTAAATAAACACATAAAGAGAACATTGCAAATCATTTCTTAAAAGCTTTATGTGTGTTTAAATTAAAAAGAAACTTAGCCTTATACAGATAAACGTTAAAAATATATTTAGGTTAACAAATTTAAGAAATATGCTTTGTTCGGTTTTGATATCTAATCTTAACGCAAATCCCCATACAGGAGTAAATAGAGGTTCACCTGTCACGTTGTCCTAAAAATATCTTCGGTGGAAGGTTGGTCGAAGGGACTTAATTGTCTAGACTAGACCTCTGTCTACCCCTATATTGGGAATTACGCGAAGATATTTTATTTTTTTTTTTACTATCCAAAAGCTATCTAGAAATAAAACCTGAGTAATTTCTTCAATGCATTATATATTTATTATTAAACATTCAATAGATCGAAGTTCAAATTAAATATTTATCGTTTTACTGAAACTGCGACTCAATTCCAACTATATACAAGTACTACTTACTATCCACTTCAATTAGCTATAGTCTTACTTCGTACTAAAATAAATATCTTCACGCCATTCCCAATACAGGGTAGACAGAGGTATAGACAATTAAGTACTTTCGACCCAACTTCCACGGAAGATATTTTTTGGGACAACGTGACAGGTCAAGACCCGTCGCCGTCGTGATGTCCAAGCCAACGATATAAATCGTACATAATTTTTTGAAAAAACCCATTCCCTTGTACCATGTACCTTAACTGTTCCCGATTCCGTAACACAATGCTTAAGCTTCTTACTTTGGGATCAGAAAAACGTGGTCCCTATGAATGTATGTGTTAAATGTTAAGCAACAAAGTTTTTATGTTTCGATCTTTGCTCAACTTTCCCGTCTAATTTAACAGGCATTTAGTAGATAGATAATTAGTTTTAGATTTCAATTTATAGTATTGGCGATGCCGAGACATGCATTGCCTTCAATAAATTTGAGAATCCACCGTAGTTTCATCATAATTTTTCATATCTTCATGCAATGTATACTGGGGTAGGTAGAGGTCTAGACAATGAAGACTTTTCGACTCAGTTTTCACGGAAGAATACTGCAATATCAGAGAGTAGAAGTAAGGTGTCGGTTTTTGGAGTATGAAGTAAGGATTAGATAGGAGGAGCAGTACGAGAAAGACCAGCCTTTCCCAATGTGGGCGATAACACCTCTTTTTGGGCGGTGCAGATCTGAACGTGGGTGGTAAGAGATACAGAAAAAAGCGGGCGTTATGAAGAAAAAATGGAAGCGCTAAAAATAATTTATACTCAAGAAATGCTCCGTAGACGAAATAAGTTTGGGAACCCCTGCTTAAAACGATGAACACACTATCTACATATACATCTCTCTCTCTCTCATCTCATACATCTATTTTCATAATAGTCTCGTCTAATTAAGCAACTAGTTAGAAACATACTCCCAAAGGGTCATCTACTAACTCAACTAACTGAATAACTTTATACAGTTTCTAACGTCTTTGCTAAAATTACTCCTCACTAACATTTATGTACTGAACTTTATCAAATATGAAATTATATTTTTTATCACGCTCTTATTAATTATACGTGTGTATAAACTAATATTAATATATTAGTTTATACATACACGGACATAATTAGCGGAACACAAAAACATTAGTTTTCACATTTAAAAAAAAAATTAAATATGAAAATGCGTGATGAAAATTCATGTTTTTTGAAAATTTAAATATGAAAAATAAATTTATGTTACTATTTAAACTTAAAGCTTTAATTTAAAAGTGGAATGTACTCGTAAGACGTCTATAAATTACTATTAATATAAATGCTACTTATTACTTGTAATACTGTATTGTTATTGGTTTGAGCTCGGTCTGAGGAGAAAGTTTTATGAATTTAGTGAATTCCCAATTTAATTAGTAAAAGTTATTTATTTCGAGTTAATAGTACCCACCTTAGTTGAAATAAAATAAGAATGCCCGATTTAACATCACCAGAGATTATTATATTAGGGCAGATGAAATGCGAAAAAATGGTCATACCTGCAAATCTGTTGCCGTCAGACTGCAGCGATAAATTCAACGATTTATCGTAGTATTCGATCTGTAAAGTGCACTGGATGATTTTGGCCTATCTCGTACTGGAGGGTTTGCCATAATCGCCAAGCTTGGCAAGCGGATTGGCGATCGCAGTACCAAACACTTTGCATCACAGATGCTACTGCCGTCGCGGGTCTGCTGAGTTCCGTGTCTCTGTCTACCCCTGTATTGGGAATTGCGTGAAGATATTTATTTATTATTTTATTTTAGTATCGTCATCCATCTTGCCAGTTTGGCTATAAGCGGTCTATTCAGTTCCAGTCACGTAGACTCCTCACTTCACCTGTAATCTATTTACGGAGCACTGAACCTCGGCTAGCTCCAATGCACTTAAATACTAATGGAATAATGATTTTGTGAGTGAGTTCAAAGCCTGCCTTTTAACAAGATCAAGAAATGTATTAAGGAAAAACTGTATGAAAATGGTTATAATAACCCTTAATGTAATATTAATAATATTCTTTATACTAATAAGTAATATTCTTATAATAACATAAACGGAGTTTATTTCGTCTGTTTCGTCTCCGTCAGAGGAACCTCATTACGAGACAGTGGTAGATTAAAAAATTACAATCGATGGATGTAATGTATGTTACTTATATCGATTAAGATAAATGAAATAAATTGATTTTGATACTTTTCATAGTTTTTTTTTTCTTTAATAAATTTCTTGAATTTGTTAATAGACGGGTATGACGCAAGTCGGGTGATCTTGACCTGGGGAGGACGTCTCCTCCTCAAGTATGCGTATTCGATTATAGTATATGCGTGTAATTGTGCGAACTTCGATAGCGCGATGTAGGTCGTCGATGTGTTTCTTGAATCCGCCACTAGCGAGCTTCTTATGTGGAGACATAGATGTCGCATAAATGATAGTAACCTGGGGATAAGTTGATCTGTCACTTGTTATTAAATTATATTACGTTACAAAAAAAGGATACTACAATCGATTTAAGTCTGGCGGTAAGACGTTATGAAAAAGTAAAAGTGGTATAAAAAATAAAAGGAACATATTTTAAAATTTATAAAATACAAAATCTGATACGCAATCTCTCGCAATTATAACTTCTTTATTATTTTATACATGCCATGTAGACTTCAAAGCATTACGATTGTAAAAGAATAACGACTCCTTTGTTACAATATTGCGAGAATTATGTAAAGTGTACTGAAATTAAAGCTTCAAGCTTTAATACATTTCACTGCGGGCCATAGGTTCCCTTATTATGTTCGGGTAATGAACCGTAGATTTACAGAACCTTTCTGCCAGTCGGAGACCTTTAATATGTCTTTGATGTCATTACTTTTGAGGTAATATATATATATATATATATATATATATATATATATATATATATATATATATATATATATATATATATATATATATATATATATATATATATATATATATATATATATATATATATATACATTGATTTTAAATTTGTGACAACGAAATACGTAACATTTCTCTAAGTCTGCAATTTGTTAAAAAATTTATACACAATTTTCGCTACTCCTAATATCTTCACGCAGTATTCTCTGACGAGGTAGCCAGAGAGAACAGATCACAAAGTGTCATGATCGTTACATATCTGTGTCTCTTCTTTCAAATACATTAATTTTCTTCAAACGCGCACGTCTAATATTAACATGTATCGTAATATGTATAGAAAATAAAACTGCACTTTTATATCTCCTGCGAAAATGACTTGGCTATTAGATAATAAAACAACAGAACAAATATAAGCTTTCCCTCCGACCAAATATGGTTATCTCCGGTAATTAATTTCAGCTGTAAATTAAATTTAATATCACCAGTTTACTTCGAAACATGCCGAAAATATTTGATATTGATCTAAATAACCAGTATAGCTTTATCGAAATTTGCCTTTAGTGTATTATTATGGTCCCATCAGTAATTATTTTGTGACTATGAGCAGGTATTTTCATGTTTTAAATGTTCAGTAGCGCGCTTTGATTACAAACATTAAACCAATTAAAACAGTATATAATTGCAATGCGGTATAGATTGCTTCCAAGTCTGCGCGTTAATAGATAATTAAATAAAGTATAGGTAGGGGCAACACCATAGGGAATACACATACATTGCTCCGAGTCCAAAGTAAGTAGCTAAAGCATTCTTTTTATAGTTGTTATTCCACAACAGAAGTTCCGTAGCTCTCTATAAATAAATAAATAAATAGTGTTAGTAATGTGCAGGAAAAATAATTAATATATAAATTAAAAATCAATATAAATATTAGTGTGAAATATGGGTAAATAAGGAATGTCTAGAACAGGTGAATGAGATTGTGTACTTGGGCAGTGCTTTTAGCCGGGATGGAAGATGTGATATAGATGTGGACAGGCGTATCGCTAGTTAGTTAGGCGTAGCTTTAGTCCAAAGACAAGGCGTAGTGAAAAATGCACGCCTTACGATACAAAACGCAGTGCTGGTACCGACTTTGTTACATGGCAGCGAAACCTGGGTATGTCAGAAGAAGCATAAAAGCAGGTTGAATGCAGTGGAGATGTAAAATGTGCGGCGTTACCTTGGCTGACCGGAAGCGAAACGAAGAGAGTCGCAAAATGGTAGGTTTGAAAGATGACCTTATCACTAAAATGGATAAGGGCGTGCTTCGATTGTTTGGACTTGTTGAGCGAATGAGCGAAGACCAAATGGTGAAGAAAATATATAGCGCGAAAGTTGATATTAAAAGGGGTCGAGGTAGGCCGAGACTAACTTTTGAAGACCATGTGAGCAACTTGCTCGAAGACTGGAGGGTCAAGAGAACTCGGATACCTCGACGTGCATGTATAAAGAAAATGATGAATCTGAATGAAGCGAAAGAGGTATGTAAGGATCGAGACAATTGGCGATCTGTTCTATCTGGCTACCCCGTCAGGGATTGTACGTGAAGATAGAATAAAATAAAAAATATAAATATCTTCACGCAATTCCCAATACAGGGATAGGCAGAGGTCTAGTCTAGACAATTAAGTCCCTTCGACCCACCTTCCACCTTAGATAATTTCGCGACAACGTGGTGGTGAGCCCGTCGCCGGCTTTATGTCCAAGCCAACGATATAATTCGTACATAAGTTTTTGAAAAACCCATTGGTACGAGCCTGGCACCTGGGGATTCAACTCGGGTCTCTCGACTCGAAATTCCGACCACCCAACCACTCGGCTATCGTGACATGACATGAATGTATGTATACATATAAATGAAATTGAAGTGTCTGTAATTCCAAATTAACAGCTTTTATGGGAAAGAAAGTATATACGGTACTTACCTAGAAAAACGTGTTTTTTAATTTTTGTCAGTCTGTCTGTTTGTTTCGTCTGTGAAAGCTCTGAAACGGCTTCATAGATTAAACGGGTATTTCAGTGGCAGATAGCTGATATTATACGGAGTAATTTAGGAGTAATTTAAATTCTACTTTTATTTTAGAAAAATAATTAAGGTTCTGCGTTAAGGGATAAACCCCGGGCCGCTGGTAATAACAAAATATTGCAGTATATTGCAGTAGCTGTAATGAAACAATTAATTACCTTTAAGAATAAGGTTTCACAAGTCCATTTATTCACATGGGTGTATCGACAGTCGTTTGCCCTGCCCAGAAAAGTCTTCTCACTTGACAAATGAGCGTACGGGTTAATTTATTTCGATGCCAGTAGTAATTCAAGACATAGGGTCATTTATATCCAATAATAACTGAAAGCTGCTTATATGTAAAACAAAGTTATTATAATGACAGTACAAAAGCCAAATTGCTAGTGGCCCTGTCTGAAAGTTTATACTCCAGTTTGTGTGGATTTTATTTATTTAATTAGACTGGAAGCCTAAATAAACACATAAAGAGAACATTGCAAATCATTTCTTAAAAGCTTTATGTGTGTTTAAATTAAAAAGAAACTTAGCCTTATACAGATAAACGTTAAAAATATATTTAGGTTAACAAATTTAAGAAATATGCTTTATTCGGTTTTGATATCTAATCTTAACGCAGATCCCCATACAGGAGTAAATAGAGGTTCACCTGTCACGTTGTCCTAAAAATATCTTCGGTGGAAGGTTGGTCGAAGGGACTTAATTGTCTAGACTAGACCTCTGTCTACCCCTATATTGGGAATTACGCGAAGATATTTTATTTTTTTTTTACTATCCAAAAGCTATCTAGAAATAAAACCTGAGTAATTTCTTCAATGCATTATATATTTATTATTAAATATTCAATAGATCGAAGTTCAAATTAAATATTTATCGTTTTACTGAAACTGCGACTCAATTCCAACTATATACAAGTACTACTTACTATCCACTTCAATTAGCTATAGTCTTACTTCGTACTAAAATAAATATCTTCACGCCATTCCCAATACAGGGTAGACAGAGGTATAGACAATTAAGTACTTTCGACCCAACTTCCACGGAAGATATTTTTTGGGACAACGTGACAGGTCAAGACCCGTCGCCGTCGTGATGTCCAAGCCAACGATATAAATCGTACATAATTTTTTGAAAAAACCCATTCCCTTGTACCATGTACCTTAACTGTTCCCGATTCCGTAACACAATGCTTAAGCTTCTTACTTTGGGATCAGAAAAACGTGGTCCCTATGAATGTATGTGTTAAATGTTAAGCAACAAAGTTTTATGTTTCGATCTTTGCTCAACTTTCCCGTCTAATTTAACAGGCATTTAGTAGATAGATAATTAGTTTTAGATTTCAATTTATAGTATTGGCGATGCCGAGACATGCATTGCCTTCAATAAATTTGAGAATCCACCGTAGTTTCATCATAATTTTTCATATCCACCTTGCAATGCATACTGGGGTAGGTAGAGGTCTAGACAATGAAGACTTTTCGACTCAGTTTTCACGGAAGAATACTGCAATATCAGAGAGTAGAAGTAAGGTGTCGGTTTTTTGGAGTATGAAGTAAGGATTAGATAGGAGGAGCAGTACGAGAAAGACCAGCCTTTCCCAACGTGGGCGATAACACCTCTTTTTGGGCGGTGCAGATCTGAACGTGGGTGGTAAGAGATACAGAAAAAAGAGGGCGTTATGAAGAAAAAATGGAAGCGCTAAAAATAATTTATACTCAAGAAATGCTCAGTAGACGAAATAAGTTTGGGAACCCCTGCTTAAAACAATGAACACACTATCTACATATACATCTCTCTCTCTCATCTCATACATCTATTTTCATAATAGTCTCGTCTAATTAAGCAACTAGTTAGAAACATACTCCCAAAGGGTCATCTACTAACTCAACTAACTGAATAACTTTATACAGTTTCTAACGTCTTTGCTAAAATTACTCCTCACTAACATTTATGTACTGAACTTTATCAAATATGAAATTATATTTTTTATCACGCTCTTATTAATTATACGTGTGTATAAACTAATATTAATATATTAGTTTATACATACACGGACATAATTAGCGGAACACAAAAAACATTAGTTTTCATATTTAAAAAAAAATTAAATATGAAAATGCGTGATGAAAATTCATGTTTTTTGAAAAATTTAAATATGAAAAATAAATTTATGTTACTATTTAAACTTAAAGCTTTAATTTAAAAGTGGAATGTACTCGTAAGACGTCTATAAATTACTATTAATATAAATGCTACTTATTACTTGTAATACTGTATTGTTATTGGTTTGAGCTCGGTCTGAGGAGAAAGTTTTATGAATTTAGTGAATTCCCAATTTAATTAGTAAAAGTTATTTATTTCGAGTTAATAGTACCCACCTTAGTTGAAATAAAATAAGAATGCCCGATTTAACATCACCAGAGATTATTATATTAGGGCATATGAAATGCGAAAAAATGGTCATACCTGCAGATCTGTTGCCGTCAGACTGCAGCGATAAATTCAACGATTTATCGTAGTATTCGATCTGTAGAGTGCACTGGATGATTTTGGCCTATCTCGTACTGGAGGGTTTGCCATAATCGCCAAGCTTGGCAAGCGGATTGGCGATCGCAGTACCAAACACTTTGCATCACAGATGCTACTGCCGTCGCGGGTCTGCTGAGTTCCGTGTCTAGTATTTTTCGAGATGGTTGTCCCGCCATCTGGCGGTAGTCAATGATTTCAAGGCTTTTTCCTTAATCCTCACTCCTCATTTTCTGCGGGATAGGAATCCCGCAGAAAGTGAGGTGTAAACTGGCTTACTTGACTTATTTTCCTATATCACTAGCGTGGCACAGAAGGTTACTACTCGTACATTACTTCTCCCTATACTTCTGTCGTAAGGAATGTGCTTCACTTCGTGCCGATTTTCTCCGTCTCAGCCGCTACCGAACGCCACCTGGTTTGTTTTGATCGACCAGCCTTTCTCTTTCCTTGAGAAGTCCATTCCAATGCCTGACTCAGAATGTGAGTAGGATTCCAACTAAGCGTGTGTCCGACCCATGTCCACTAGAACTTTCTTCTAGTGGACATTGGTCATGGTAAATCTGTGTGGTATCTGTGTGTGGTACCTTCGTGGTTTCTGTTCCAATAACACTAGTGCTTTAGCTACTTACTTTGGGGTCAGAGCAATGTATCTGATGTGCCTATATATTTTTCTCTATTATTTATTATTTATATTTCTCCCACACACCCACACAACTATACGTTACTTGAAAGCCTCTCTATTTAATTATGAGAACAATTTCGATGTAAGTATCGTCACGATAGCCGAGTTGTTGGGTGGTCGGAATTTCGAGTCGAGAGAATCGAGATTCCGACCACCGAGCGAGATCGAGATTTGACCTGTCACGTTGTCCCGAAAATATCTTCGGTGGAAGGTGGGTCAAAGGGACTTAATTGTCTAGACTTGACCTCTGTCTACCCCTGTATTGGGAATTGCGTGAAGATATTTATTTATTATTTTATTTTAGTATCGTCATCCATCTTGCCAGTTTGGCTATAAGCGGTCTATTCAGTTCCAGTCACGTAGACTCCTCACTTAGCCTGTAATCTATTTACGGAGCACTGAACCTCGGCTAGCTCCAATGCACTTCAATACTAATGGAATAATGATTTTGTGAGTGAGTTCAAAGCCTGCCTATTAACAAGATCAAGAAATGTATTAAGGAAAAACTGTATGAAAATGGTTATAATAACCCTTAATGTAATATTAATAATATTCTTTATACTAATAAATAATATTCTTATAATAACATAAACGGAGTTTATTTCGTCTGTTTCGTCTCCGTCAGAGGAACCTCATTACGAGACAGTGATAGATTAAAAAATTACAATCGATGGATGTAATGTATGTTACTTATATCGATTATGATAAATGAAATAAATTGATTTTGATACTTTTCAGTTTTTTTTTTCTTTAATAAATTTCTTGAATTTGTTAATAGACGGGTATGACGCAAGTCGGGTGATCTTGACCTGGGGAGGACGTCTCCTCCTCAAGTATGCGTTATCGATTATAGTATATGCGTGTAATTGTGCGAACTTCGATAGCGCGATGTAGGTCGTCGATGTGTTTCTTGAATCCGCCACTAGCGAGCTTCTTATGTGGAGACATAGATGTTGCATAAATGATAGTAACCTGGGGATAAGTTGATCTGTCACTTGTTATTAAATTATATTACGTTACAAAAAAAGGATACTACAATCGATTTAAGTCTGGCGGTAAGACGTTATGAAAAAGTAAAAGTGGTATAAAAAATAAAAGGAACATATTTTAAAATTTATAAAATACAAAATCTGATACGAAACATTATAACTTCTTTATTATTTTATACATGCCATGTAGACTTCAAAGCATTACGATTGTAAAAGAATAACGACTCCTTTGTTACAGTACTGCGAGAATTATGTAAAGTGTACTGAAATTAAAGCTTCAAGCTTTAATACATTTCACTGCGGGCCATAGGTTCCCTTATTATGTTCGGGTAATGAACCGTAGATTTACAGAACCTTTCTGCCAGTCGGAGACCTTTAATATGTCTTTGATGTCATTACTTTTATTTTAAATTTGCGACAACGAAATACGTATACTACATTTCTCTAAGTCTGCAATTTGTTAAAAAATTTATACACAATTTTCTCTACTCCTAATATCTTCACGCAGTATTCTCTGACGAGGTAGCCAGAGAGAACTGATCACAAAGTGTCATGATCGTTACATATCTGTGTCTCTTCTTTCAAATACATTAATTTTCTTCAAACGCGCACGTCTAACATTAACATGTATCGTAATATGTATAGAAAATAAAACTGCACTTTTATATCTCCTGCGAAAATGACTTGGCTATTAGATAATAAAACAACAGAACAAATATAAGCTTTCCCTCCGACCAAATATGGTTATCTCCGGTAAATAATTTCAGCTGTAAATTAAATTTAATATCACCAGTTTACTTCGAAACATGCCGAAAATATTTGATATTGATCTAAATAACCAGTATAGCTTTATCGAAATTTGCCTTTAGTGTATTATTATGGTCCCATCAGTAATTAATTTGTGACTATGAGCAGGTATTTTCATGTTTTAAATGTTCAGTCGCGCGCTTTGATTACAAACATTAAACCAATTAAAACAGTATATAATTGCAATGCGGTATAGATTGCTTCCAAGTCTGCGCGTTAATAGATAACTAAATAAAGTATAGGTAGGGGCAACACCATAGGGAATACACATACATTGCTCCGAGTCCAAAGTAAGTAGCTAAAGCATTCTTTTTATAGTTGTTATTCCACAACAGAAGTTCCGTAGCTCTCTATAAATAAATAAATAAATAGTGTTAGTAATGTGCAGGAAAAATAATTAATATATAAATTAAAAATCAATATAAATATTAGTGTGAAATATGGGTAAATAAGGAATGTCTAGAACAGGTGAATGAGATTGTGTACTTGGGCAGTGCTTTTAGCCGGGATGGAAGATGTGACATAGATGTGGACAGGCGTATCGCTAGTTAGTTAGGCGTAGCTTTAGTCCAAAGACAAGGCGTAGTGAAAAATGCACGCCTTACGATACAAAACCCAATGCTGGTACCGACTTTGTTACATGGCAGCGAAACCTGGGTATGTCAGAAGAAGCATAAAAGCAGGTTGAATGCAGTGGAGATGCGATCTCTTCGTAAAATGTGCGGCGTTACCTTGGCTGACCGGAAGCGAAACGAAGAGAGTCGCAAAATGGTAGGTTTGAAAGATGACCTTATCACTAAAATGGATAAGGGCGTGCTTCGATTGTTTGGGCTTGTTGAGCGAATGAGCGAAGACCAAATGGTGAAGAAAATATATAGCGCGAAAGTTGATATTAAAAGGGGTCGAGGTAGGCCGAGACTAACTTTTGAAGACCATGTGAGCAACTTGCTCGAAGACTGGAGGGTCAAGAGAACTCGGATACCTCGACGTGCATGTATAAAGAAAATGATGAATCTGAATGAAGCGAAAGAGGTATGTAAGGATCGAGACACTTGGCGATCTGTTCTATCTGGCTACCCCGTCAGGGATTGTACGTGAAGATAGAATAAAATAAAAAAATAAATAACTTCACGCAATTACCAATGCAGGGATAGGCAGAGGTCTAGTCTAGACAATTAAGTCCCTTCGACCCACCTTCCACCTTAGATAATTTTGCGACAACGTGATAGGTGGTGAGCCCGTCGCCGCACTTTATGTCCAAGCCAACGATATAATTCGTACATAAGTTTTTGAAAAACCCATTGTTACGAGCCTGACACCTGGGGATTCAACTCGGGTCTCTCGACTCGAAATTCCGACCACCCAACCACTCGGCTTTCGTGACATGACATGAATGTATGTATACATATAAATGAAATTGAAGTGTCTGTAATTCCATAATAACAGCTTTTATATAAAAGAAAGTATATAAAAACGTTTTTTTTTTAATTTCTGTCAGTCTGTCTGTTTGTTTCGTCTGTGAAAGCTCTGAAACGGCTTCATCGATTTAAACGGGTATTTCAGTGGCAGATAGCTGATATTATACGGAGTAATTTAGGAGTAATTTAACTTCTACTTTTATTTTAGAAAAATAATTAAGGTTCTGCGTTAAGGGATAAACCCCGGGCCACTGGTAATAACAAAAAATACTGCATTGCAGTAGCTGTAGTGAAACAATTAATTACCTTTAAGAATAAGGCTTCACAAGTCCATTTATTCACATGGGTGTATCGACAGTCGTTTGCCCTGCCCAGAAAAGTCTTCTCACTTGACAAATGAGCGTACGGGTTAATTTATTTCAATGCCAGTAGTAATTCAAGGCATAGGGTCATTTATATCCAATATTAGGTATTTATGTAATATATTTAGGTACTAACTGAAAGCTGCTTATATGTAAAACAAAGTTATTATAATGACAGTACAAAAGCCTAATTGCTAGTGGCCCTGTCTGAAAGTTTATACTCCAGTTTGTGTGGATTTTATTTATTTAATTAGACTGGAAGCCTAAATAAACACATAAAGAGAACATTTCAAATAATTTCTTTAAAGCTTTATGTGTGTTTAAATTAAAAAGAAACTTAGCGTTATACAGATAAACGTCAAAAAATATGTTTAGGTTAACAAATTTAAGAAATATGCTTTTTCGGTTTTGATATCTAATCTTAACGCAAATCCCCATACAGGGGTAAATAGAGGTTCACCTGTCACGTTGTCCTAAAAATATCTTCGACGGAAGGTTTGTCTAGACTAGACCTCTGTCTACCCCTATATTGGGAATTACGCGAAGATATTTTTTTTTTTACTATCCAAAAGCTATCTAGAAATTAAACCTGAGTAATTTCTTCAATGCATTATATATTTATTATTAAATATTCAATAGATCGAAGTTCAAATTAAATATTTATCGTTTTACTGAAACTGCGACTCACTGCGACCAACTATATACAAGTACTACTTACTATCCACTTCAATTAGCTATAGTCTTACTTCGTACTAAAATAAATATCTTCACGCCATTCCCAATAGAGGGTAGACAGAGGTATAGACAATTAAGTACTTTCGACCCAACTTCCACGGAAGATATTTTTTGGGACTACGTGACAGGTCAAGACCCGTCGCCGTCGTGATGTCCAAGCCAACGATATAAATCGTACATAATTTTTTGAAGAAACCCATTCCCTTGTACCATGTACCTTAACTGTTCCCGATTCCGTAACACAATGCTTAAGCTACTTACTTTGGGATCAGAAAAACGTGGTCCCTATGTATGTATGTGTTAAATGTTAAGCAACAAAGTTTTTATGTTTCGATCTTTGCTCAACTTTCCCGTCTAATTTAACAGGCATTTAGTAGATAGATAATTAGTTTTAGATTTCAATTTATAGTATTGGCGATGCCGAGACATGCAATGCCTTCAATAAATTTGAGAATCCACCGTAGTTTCCTTATAATTTTTCATATCTTCATGCAATGCATACTGGGGTAGGCAGAGGTCTAGACAATGAAGACTTTTCGACTCAGTTTTCACGGAAGAATACTGCAATATCAGAGAGTAGAAGTAAGGTATCGGTTTCTGGAGTACGAAGTAAGGATTAGATAGGAGGAGCAGTAGGAGAAAGACCAGCCTTTCCCAACATGGGCGATAACACCTCTTTTTGGGCGGTGCAGATCTGAACGAGGGTGGTAAGAGATACAGAAAAAAGAGAGCGTTATGAAGAAAAAATGGAAGCGCTAAAAATGATTTATACTCAAGAAATGCTCAGTAGACGAAATAAGTTTTGGAACCCCTGCTTAAGTCAATGAACACACTATCAACATATCCATCTCTCTCTCCCATCTCATACATCTATTTTCATAATAGTCTCGTCTAATTAAGCAACTAGTTAGAAACATACTCCCAAAGGGTCATCTACTAACTCAACTAACTGAATAACTTTATACAGTTTCTAACGTCTTTGCTAAAATTACTCCTCACTAACATTTATGTACTGAGCTTTATTAAATATGAAATTATATTTTTTATCTAATTATACGCGTATATATTAATTATACGCGTGTGTATAAACTAATATTAATATGTAAATTTATACGTACACGGACATAATTAGCGGAACACAAAAAACATTAGTTTTCACATTTAAAAAAAAATTGAAATATAAAAATGTGTGATGAAAATTCATGTTTTTTGAAAATTTAAATATGAAAAATAAATTTATGTTACTATTTAAACTTAAAGCTTTAATTTAAAAATGGAATGTACTCGTAAGACGGCTATAAACTACTATTAAAATAAATACTACTTATTACTTGTAATTCTGTATTGTTATTGGTTCATAGACGGGTGGTTAATAGACGGGCATTGCATTACATTTGTAGCGGATGACGTGCATCAGGAAAAGGGTAGCTACCCGCCAAGTCGGGTGATCGTGACCTGGGGTGGACGTCTACTCCTCAAGTGTCTCGGTAATCGTAGTGTATCGGTAATCGTATATACGTGTAATTTTGCGAACTTCGATAGCGCGATGTAGGTCGTCGATGTGTTTCTTGAATCCGCCACTAGCGAGCTTCTTATGTGGAGACATAGATGTCGCATAAATGATAGTAACCTGGGGATAAGTTGATCGGTCACTTGTTATTAAATTATATTACGTTACAAAAAAAGGATACTACAATCGATTTAAGTCTGGCGGTAAGACGTTATGAAAAAGTAAAAGTGGTATAAAAAATAAAAGGAACATAATTTAAAATTTATAAAATACAAAATCTGATACGCAATCTCTCGCAATTATAACTTCTTTATTATTTTATACATGCCATGTAGACTTCAAAGTCTTACGATTGTAAAAGAATAACGACTCCTTTGTTACAGTACTGCGAGAATGATGTAAATTGTACTGAAATTAAAGCTTTAAGCTTTGATACATTTCACTGCGGGCCATAAAAATAAAAATAAATAAATATCTTCCCGCAATTCCCAATACAGGGGTAGACAGAGGTCTAGTCTAGACAATTAAGTCCTTTTGACCCACCTTCCACCGAAGATATTTTCGGGACAACGTGACAGGTGGTGAGCCCGTCGCCGCCTTTATGTCCAAGCCTACGATGAAATTCGTACATAAGTTTTTTTGAATAACTCATTGCTACTGCCACCTGGGGATCGAACTCGGGTCACTCGTCTCAAAATTCCGACCACCCAACAACTCGGCTATCGTGACTTATTGCCAACGTGCTGGCCATAGGTTCCCTTATTATGTTCGGGTAATGAACCGTAGATTTACAGAACCTTTCTGCCATTCGGAGACCTTTAATATGTCTTTGATATCATTACTTTTGAGATGGATATTATCTTATTAATTTTATTTTGTTTTTTTTTTGTCGTGATAGCTGTTGGTCTGGATGGTTGTGTGATCGTAATACAAATCAGCGAATCAGGAGACCAAAGTTCGATCTCCTGAACCGATGTGTTTTTTCGAGACATCTACAAATTGTATCGTTATATAAATTACGTAGCAATTCCCTTTTCATTTATATTTTACATCTTCACACAATTTTCCATACTGAGATAGGCAGAGGTCCAACGATTCTTTTTCGACTCGATTCTCACCGAACCTTGTTTGGAAAACGTGATAGCTGGTGAGCCTATTGTTGTCGTAGTCTTCAAGCTAACAGTAAGTATAATTATATACATATTTAATATACATATCCATAGATAAATATTCATATGTACAATACTTTAGGAAATAAGCTTTTACAGGAGTAAGTACTACTAAAAGGTTACGCTAAAAGACTACGCCATTTACGTGTTATACCAACTCCATTTCTACCTTTTTATAACTATATGCCACTTACGAGATGAGAGAGTAAAAGGTGATAACAGCATATGCACGAAGTGTAATTTAATTAATTAATGAAATGCAAAATAAGATCTTTCCTTACATACCGTAAGGATCGTGACCCTTGCGATCTGTTCTTTCTGGCTACCCCGACGAAGAAAGTAATGAAACTATTAGACTGATTATTCACAAAGAAAAATATCTCAAAATGTTTTAAAGCATAGGATGTGATAATGTAATAAATTTATGAATATATTTATCCATCGTGTTTAGTAGGCAATGCTTTTGAAGTCTGAAGTGGGTGAAATTTGCCACGGTCGCAATGTAATTGATTCTGAAAACGTGGGACTATTTAGACTCAGCATTGAATATTATGAACATACAAATCACCTTTCAGATATTTTCTGCTGATTCTCCAGTATGAAAGTGTACTGCATAATACATTTTTCCCCATTTATTCGACCTGAAAACCAGTTTCACGGTGTTGCTAGCTCACAGGTACCAATGATTCCCGGTCGGGGCAATCCGTTTGACGATAGATTAGACATAGTGTTTATGTAGTCTTTGACAATGGACTATTATTATATGACATTAGTAGTAATGGTATACAGATATTATATCATATTGGTTTTAGGTTTGTGACAACGAAATTCGTATTCCACATTTTTTCAATCTGTTAAAAAATTTATACACAGTTTTCTCTACTCCTAATATTTTCACGCAGTAGTAGTAGTAGTAGTATTTCACGGGTCTCTGACGAGGTAGCCAGAGAGAACAGATCGCAAAGTGACATGATCGTTACATATCTGTGTCTCTTATTTTAAATACATTAATTTTCTTCAAACACGCACGTCTAATATTAACATGTATCGTAATATGTATAGAAAATAAAACTGTACTTTAATATCTCCTGCGAAAATGACTTGGCTATTAGATAATAAAACAACAGAACAAATATAAGCTTTCCCTCCGACCAAATATGCTTATCTCCTGTAATTAATTTCAGCTGTAAATTAAATTTAATATCACCAGTTTACTTCGAAACATGCCGAAAATATTTGATATTGAACTAAATAACCAGTATAGCTTTATCGAAATTTGCCTTTAGTGTATTATTATGGTCCCATCAGTAATTATTTTGTGACTATAGGCAGCCATTTTCATGTTTTAAATGTTATTTCAGTTGCGCGCTTTGATTACAAACATTAAACCAATTAAAAGATTATATAATTACAATGCAATTATATATTGCTACAGCAATGGTATATATTGCTTCCAAGTCTGCGCGTTAATAGATAACTAAGTAAAGTATAGGTAGGGGCAACACCATAGGGAATACACATACATTGCTCCGAGTCCAAAGTAAGTAGCTAAAGCATTCTTTTTATAGTTGTTATTCCACAACAGAAGTTCCTTAGCTCTCTATAAATAAATAAATAGTGTTAGTAATGTGTAGGAAAAATAAATAATATATAAATAAAAAATTCAATACAAATATTAGTGTGAAATATGGGTAAATAAGGAATGTCTAGAACAGGTGAATGAGATTGTGTACTTGGGCAGTGCTTTTAGCCGGGATGGAAGATGTGATATAGATGTGGACAGGCGTATCGCTGCCGGAAACAAGGTCAACGGCGCCCTGACTGCGTTAGTCCAAAGGCAAAGCGTAGTGAAAAATGCACGCTTTACGATATATAACGCAGTGCTGGTACCGACTTTGTTACATGGCAGCGAAACCTGGGTATGTCAGAAGAAGCATAAAAGCAGGTTGAATGCAGTGGAGATGCGATCTCTTCGTAAAATGTGCGGCGTTACCTTGGCTGACCGGAAGCGAAACGAAGAGAGTCGCAAAATGGTAGGTTTGAAAGATGACCTTATCACTAAAATGGATAAGGGCGTGCTTCGATTGTTTGGGCTTGTTGAGCGAATGAGCGAAGACCAAATGGTGAAGAAAATATATAGCGCGAAAGTTGATATTAAAAGGGGTCGAGGTAGGCCGAGACTAACTTTTGAAGACCATGTGAGCAAATTGCTTAAAGACGGGAGAGTCAAGAGTACTCGGATACCTCGACGTGCATGTATAAAGAAAATGATGAATCTGAATGAAGCGAAAGAGGTATGTAAGGATCGTGACACGTGGCGATCTGTTCTCTCTGGCTACCCCAGAGATCTAGTATAGACAATTAAGTCCCTTTGACCCACCTTCCACCGAAGATATTTTTGGGACAACGTGACAGGTGGTGAGCGTGTCGCCGTCTTAATGTCAATGCCAACGATATAATTAGTACATAAGTTTTTGAAAAACCCCTTGGTACGTGCCTACCACCTGGGGATCGAACTCGGGTCTCTTGACTTGAAACTCCGACCACCTAAAACCTCGGCTATCGTGACTCTAAATAATAAATTATGAAATAATATGTTATTTAAATAAATTAATGGGGACAAAATCACATACATGCGTTATCTTATCGGAATTAACGAAGGTACCACAAACATTTAGACCCGAGACAATACAGAACTAGTGTTTTTACATTCACCCGTTCCGGAATCGAACTTGACAGCTCAGAGCTGGTGACACTATGAAAACCGGCGTGTACGCCACTCGTCCACAGAGTTCGTCACGTTCAAGAAATTTGGAGTGACAGTTTGAATTACGATTCAAGAGCAAAGATTAAGTTTAAATCGTGTTACTTTATAATCATATGATGTAACTTCCTAAACCCTGTATCTTTTCGGATTATCAGGTTTTGTTCGACTAATTTATGAGTCTGCTAACTGGGTCAAATTTGTTAAACAGTGTGGTAAGGGCTTTAGCAAAGTTGGTCTGTAAAATATGGCCTTATGCATTATGTGCGGAATCGTTTATAAGATGTACTTTAGTATGACTTACGTTAGAACTTAAATTATTAAAATTTTTATCTCCACGCATTTTCAAATTCTGGCTTATTTACGTATTCAAATAATAAACATAATCATATATATAACCATCATTATTTGCCTAATACTGGGGTACTGGGGTAGGGTAGGACAATTTCCGACACACTTTTCACAGGAGCCTACCCTCGAACTGCGTGATAGGAGGTGAGCCTATCGTCGACGATTACTCGACAAATACTCACCGGACAAATGTTGTATCATCGCGCATTTCACATTACATCCACCAACAGCTATCGGGTCGTACAGAGAAAGTATCGAATACATCAGTAGAAAATATTTCATCGTACAGAGAAAGTATAGTCGAATATATATAGGTAGCTATGTATTATCTGTAGTTTAGTAGCAAAATAATTGAAAAATTATAACAGATGATGAGTAATTTTGATGGCACAACTTACATTAAAACACTTTGAGTAAAACATGTTTATGACATCTCATAAAAAAAAATCTTAAGTATCATCCCCAGTAAGCGGATATTTAAGTTCGGAATCCCTATTTTTTTATTTATTTTATCTTCCAAAAATTCCTGAATAGGAAAGAGGCTTTTAATTAACTTTTTTTCTTAGAATAATCTCGTTTAGTGCGCGCTCGGAGAGAAAACAAAAGTACGCAAAAGGACTGAGTTATGTCGGTGGACGCATTTTAATATCAAAAGAAATAATAACAACTTTCTTTACAAAGGCGTTTAACACCGCTTAAGTTACTACTAAACATTTACTTTATATCTTCAAGTATTTTCCCATTATAAATGTAAATGTGTACCCCAGACACAGAGGTCTTGACACTGAAGTCCTTTTCGACCCACATTTCACCGAAGCTTATTTTTGACGTGACAGGTGGTGAGTCTATCGTCTTCTAAGTGCTGGACACTTAGGACACTGGACACACTGGAATAAATATTTACATATACTTCTAAACATCAATGTCGCTCAAATATACATACACATATCCATCACACTACTGTTTACCCCTTGCGGGATTCGAACCCACAAATTGGTCACCACCAATTAGGCTATCGCGTATTATCTGAACATTTGAAATAAAAACCTCCCCTATTCCTAATAATGAAGTTATCAGAAATGTACAGTTTAGTCCTTTCGATCCCTTTACCAGAACCTATTTTGTGGCGTCGTGACAGGTGATGAGGTTGTCGTGGATCGTGACAGTGAATGTAACTGGTACGAGCCTTCTTCGTGAAGTGTCTTGTGTGTAACAGATAGTCCTATCTGCGTTTCCCTTTACGTAATTGTCACACGAGAACTCGTGACTAAGCATATAAATCAATGACGTGACTGAATAAAGTTTAAACACAAAAAACATATTGAACTAACCGTAAAGGGATAGTATGCCTTTACCATAAACAGGATTTGTCAGCACATGCGGATTGGCGAATTATAGCATCAGAGACTTTTTAAGTTACATGCTATGCTGTTACTACATGCGTTTAGAGATGGCTATCCCGCCATACCTAATTAAATAATTAAAAAGGTTTGAATCATCGATTGTTTATACCTTACGTATAAACAATCGATGTAGGTAAGTACCTACTAGTAAGTAAGTAAGTACCTAAACATCAGGGTGAGTACCTACGCCGATGGTTAAATCGCAAATTTAGCCATTTTTAATTATATAATGAAAAATGTCTGAAGAAATTTTTAATAATTTACCAGCCATACCAAGTAGCTATTATCATTATCAAGGCTTTTCCCTTCGTTGCTTTTTACAGCACGCAAGAAAGAATACCAAGCGGTATATTCTAAAATTTCCAAATTTTATTAACATTTATTATCAAAGTCAATTTATTACAAATTTTGCTTGCTGCTTTAATAACTTCTTTTTATAACTGAAATGAACGAGAAGCCGAAGCGATTGAATTAATGAAGCCGCGCACTTCGTGAATATTAAAACATCGGCTCCTTAATTGATACAGCGCTGAATTAACTTTCTTACTTCAGCGTGACTACAACTCTATAAAGTTTGCCAGTTTTTATTAAGCAAGCAGCAAGTGAAGGAGCAAGTTAGACACCTGATTTTATTGGTAATTCGTAGACAACTACGTCGTAGTTACATACGTTGTACGCACTACGACGTAGCACAATATATATTTTACTAACTTTAAAAAGTACTTTTAATATTTTTTTTTTTTGTAGGATATTAAGGTGCAGTTACTGAACGTTACGTAAAGTAATGTAACGAAAACTGAATATAACGTAGAGTAGCTTGAAAATGCCCACTACTGAGCAAAGATCTTTTCTGTAACATTTGGGTGAGGTTAATATAACAAATAAATGTTTACCCAAAGATCTAGACCGCTTCGAAAAGACGCATATTATACATATAATTTACATTAATGCTATGCATTCCCAATATTGTGGTTGTAAGAGGTCCAGACATTGCACCAGAAGCATAATTTGGTGATCCTAATATGGCTCTATCCATACAGAACCATGTGGCATTTATACGATAACATGAGTAGCCTTATAAAAAACAATTTTTGCTAATTGCTACTTTAAAAAGAGATTTGAAAATTATTTACGTGGTCTTCCGTATGTCTGTAATATGTATGTATATAATTTCCGTATTGTACAGTCTGTTTGGAGCCTAAGTTGGCGATAGGCTCTGCCTATCACGTTGTGGCTTCGATGAAAGGTGAGTCTAAAGGACTTACTTGCACACCGGTAATTGGAGTATACATAATGGGAGTATAACAAAATATTTATTTATTTATTTTTAATTTCAATAAAAGTACCAAAATACACTGGATCAGAATTAAATGGTGTTAATACAGTTTTTGTAAATATAGATAAGTTTTTTTACCTACTAAATATCTTTAAGCTTTTCCAAATACCACTGTATAGACAGAGGTCTAGACAATTAAGTCATTTCAACCCAGCTTCCACAGCGAAGACAGTTTTTGAGACAATATGATTGGCGATGAGCCCGGAGCCATCTTTATGTCCAAGCCAACGATATAAATCGTACATTGGTATCGAACTTGGGTCTCATGATCAAATTCCGATCACCCAACCACTCGGCTATCGAGACTATTTTTTAAATATAAAGCACACTAACCACTTTTCACAGTATTAACACAAATTGGACAAATTTAGAACGTAATACACTATCTAAATACAAACTATTGGCCAATAAGTTAGAGTCATATCCGTCACATCATCTATAAATATGTTTTCCCGTGGGAAGAACCTCAGACATGATTTTGATTAATGGCTTCTAAATTGTCTTAATAAATTAAGTAATCCCGTGGGCTAAAACTAATAATAACACAATATTCCATGTTAATTAATATGGCAGGTTTGGAAGATGATCTTATCACTAAAATAGATAAGGGCGTGCATCGATGTTTTGGGTAAGTTGAGCGAATGAGTTAAAACCGAACAGTGAAGAAAATTTATAGCGTGAAAGTTGACATTAAAATATCGTATGGGGTATCATAAGGTAGGCCGACACTAAATGACGAGCATGTGAGCGAATTGGGGGCATCAAGTGTATTCGGATACCTAGACGTGCGTGTATAAAATATTAATTCGAAAGAAGCGAAAGAGGTATGAATGTAAGGATGGTCATACTTGGCGATCACTCTATCTGTCTCAATTTCTAATTTATTTGGAAATAATAATAATATCAGGGCCATTTGTAGGAAATTATCTAAAATCCTTACGCCATACTGGGGTAGTGAAGGTCTAAACAATTAAGTCGTTTCGACCCACCTTCTTCCGAAGACATTTTTAGGACAAAACAGCTCGTCGCCGTCTTCATGACTAAGCCAACGATATAATTCGTACATAAGTTTTTGAAAAAACCCATTGGGAAGGAGCATGCCGCCTGGGCATCGTAATCGGGTTTCTTGACTCCGCATCCCGATCACTTACTCAGCCACTCGGCTATTATGTCTACACGCATAATTTAAATTTAAAATATCTATGCATGCATGAAATGTACGTCAGCACAGTTAATTCCAAGTAATAAGACGTCACGTAACTCGTACAAAATTAGGTGACGGATATAAATGAACGTGTCGAGGTCAGACTCATCATCATTCTGTTCGTACAAATATTATCAGACCATGACAACTTTTTGACAACATAGACGAAGTTGCTAGCAACAGCCAGTAATTATATATATTATCCGGATCACCAAGACGTTGTATATGGAATACTATTATTATTTGTATGTATTTCCCAATACAGCAGACACATATGTCGCCGGTGTATATTTTGGGGCAACGTGACAGGTGAGTCACGTTGCCCCAAAATATACACCGGCGACATGTGTGTCTGCTGTATTGGGGCAAGTCACGATAGCCGAGGTATTGGGTGGTCGGAATTTCGAGTCGAGAAACCCGAGTTCGATCCCAGGTGGCAGTACCAATGAGTTTTCAAAACTTATGTACGAATTTCATCGTTGGCTTGGACATAAAGTCGGCGACGGCTCAGCACCTGTCACGTTGTCCCGAAAATATCTTCGGTGGAAGGTGAGTCAAAGGGACTTAATTTTCTAGACTTGACCTCTGTCTACCCCTGTATTAGGAATTGCGTGAAGATATTTATTTATTATTATTATTTGTGACAGGTGAAGAGCCTGTCACCATCTTTATGTCCAAGCCAACGATATAAATCGTACATTGGTATCGAACTTGGGTCTCATGATCAAATTCCGATCACCCAACCACTCGGCTATCGAGACTATTTTTTAAATATAAAGCACACTAACCACTTTTCACAGTATTAACACAAATTGGACAAATTTAGAACGTAATACACTATCTAAATACAAACTATTGGCCAATAAGTTAGAGTCATATCCGTCACATCATCTATAAATATGTTTTCCCGTGGGGAAGAACCTCAGACATGATTTTGATTAATGGCTTCTAAATTGTCTTAATAAATTAAGTAATCCCGTGGGCTAAAACTAATAATAACACAATATTCCATGTTAATTAATATGGCAGGTTTGGAAGATGATCTTATCACTAAAATAGATAAGGGCGTGCATCGATGTTTTGGGTAAGTTGAGCGAATGAGTTAAAACCGAACAGTGAAGAAAATTTATAGCGTGAAAGTTGACATTAAAATATCGTATGGGGTATCATAAGGTAGGCCGACACTAAATGACGAGCATGTGAGCGAATTGGGGGCATCAAGTGTATTCGGATACCTAGACGTGCGTGTATAAAATATTAATTCGAAAGAAGCGAAAGAGGTATGAATGTAAGGATGGTCATACTTGGCGATCACTCTATCTGTCTCAATTTCTAATTTATTTGGAAATAATAATAATATCAGGGCCATTTGTAGGAAATTATCTAAAATCCTTACGCCATACTGGGGTAGTGAAGGTCTAAACAATTAAGTCGTTTCGACCCACCTTCTTCCGAAGACATTTTTAGGACAAAACAGCTCGTCGCCGTCTTCATGACTAAGCCAACGATATAATTCGTACATAAGTTTTTGAAAAAAACCCATTGGAACGGGTTTCTTGACTCCGCATCCCGATCACTTACTCAGCCACTCGGCTATTATGTCTACACGCATAATTTAAATTTAAAAATATCTATGCATGCATGAAATGTACGTCAGCACAAAGCGACCTAAGACGTCACGTAACTCGTACAAAATTAGGTGACGGATATAAATGAACGTGTCGAGGTCAGACTCATCATCATTCTGTTCGTACAAATATTATCAGACCATGACAACTTTTTGACAACATAGACGAAGTTGCTAGCAACAGCCAGTAATTATATATATTATCCGGATCACCAAGACGTTGTATATGGAATACTATTATTATTTGTATATTTTTAATACAGCAGACTGAGTCGCCGAGGTTTGGGCAACGTGACAGGTGAGTCACGTTGCCCCAAAATATACACCGGCGACATGTGTGTCTGCTGTATTGGGGCAAGTCACGATAGCCGAGGTGTTGGGTGGTCGGAATTTCGAGTCGAGAGACCCGAGTTCGATCCCCAGGTGGCTGTACCAATGAGTTTTTCAAAAACTTATGTACGAATTTCATCGTTGGCTTGGACATAAAGGCGGCGACGGGCTCACCACCTGTCACGTTGTCCCGAAAATATCTTCGGTGGAAGGTGGGTCAAAGGGACTTAATTTTCTAGACTTGACCTCTGTCTACCCCTGTATTAGGAATTGCGTGAAGATATTTATTTATTTATTATTATTTGTGACAGGTGAAGAGCCTGTCACCATCTTTATGTCCAAACCAATAAGCCTGTCCTTTTGAGGACTTCCGTGGACGAGTGGCGTACACACCGGTATCCGATCTGGGTGTTTATGGTACCTTCGTTGATTCTGATTCCATAATACAAGGCCTTAAGCTTCTTACTTTGTCATCAGAGCAGTGTACGAGTATGTGATGGTGGCCCGATAAGTGTATGTATTTGTTTATTATTTATTTTTTATGATGGATGACCTTATCACTAAAATTGATAAGGGCGTGCTTCGATGGTTTGGGCACGCTGAGCGAATGAGTTAAAACCGAACAGTGAAGAAAATTTATAGCGTGAAAGTTGACATTAAAATATCGTATGGGGTATCATAAGGTAGGCCGACACTAAATGACGAGCATGTGAGCGAATTGGGGGCATCAAGTGTATTCGGATACCTAGACGTGCGTGTATAAAATATTAATTCGAAAGAAGCGAAAGAGGTATGAATGTAAGGATGGTCATACTTGGCGATCACTCTATCTGTCTCAATTTCTAATTTATTTGGAAATAATAATAATATCAGGGCCATTTGTAGGAAATTATCTAAAATCCTTACGCCATACTGGGGTAGTGAAGGTCTAAACAATTAAGTCGTTTCGACCCACCTTCTTCCGAAGACATTTTTAGGACAAAACAGCTCGTCGCCGTCTTCATGACTAAGCCAACGATATAATTCGTACATAAGTTTTTGAAAAAACCCATTGGAACGGGTTTCTTGACTCCGCATCCCGATCACTTACTCAGCCACTCGGCTATTATGTCTACACGCATAATTTAAATTTAAAAATATCTATGCATGCATGAAATGTACGTCAGCACAGTTTATTCCAAGTAATAAGACGTCACGTAACTCGTACAAAATTAGGTGACGGATATAAATGAACGTGTCGAGGTCAGACTCATCATCATTCTGTTCGTACAAATATTATCAGACCATGACAACTTTTTGACAACATAGACGAAGTTGCTAGCAACAGCCAGTAATTATATATATTATCCGGATCACCAAGACGTTGTATATGGAATACTATTATTATTTGTATGTATTTCCCAATACAGCAGACACATATGTCGCCGGTGTATATTTTGGGGCAACGTGACAGGTGAGTCACGTTGCCCCAAAATATACACCGGCGACATGTGTGTCTGCTGTATTGGGGCAAGTCACGATAGCCGAGGTGTTGGGTGGTCGGAATTTCGAGTCGAGAGACCCGAGTTCGATCCCCAGGTGGCTGTACCAATGAGTTTTTCAAAAACTTATGTACGAATTTCATCGTTGGCTTGGACATAAAGGCGGCGACGGGCTCACCACCTGTCACGTTGTCCCGAAAATATCTTCGGTGGAAGGTGGGTCAAAGGGACTTAATTTTCTAGACTTGACCTCTGTCTACCCCTGTATTAGGAATTGCGTGAAGATATTTATTTATTTATTATTATTTGTGACAGGTGAAGAGCCTGTCACCATCTTTATGTCCAAACCAATAAGCCTGTCCTTTTGAGGACTTCCGTGGACGAGTGGCGTACACACCGGTATCCGATCTGGGTGTTTATGGTACCTTCGTTGATTCTGATTCCATAATACAAGGCCTTAAGCTTCTTACTTTGTCATCAGAGCAGTGTACGAGTATGTGATGGTGGCCCGATAAGTGTATGTATTTGTTTATTATTTATTTTTTATGATGGATGACCTTATCACTAAAATTGATAAGGGCGTGCTTCGATGGTTTGGGCACGCTGAGCGAATGAGTGAAGACCGAATGGTGCAGAAATGTACTTCGCGAAAGCTGGTATTAAAAGGTAATGAGACTAACTTTCAAAAACCACGTGTGCAAACTGCTCGAAGAGGGGAGGGTCAAGAGTACTCGGATACTTAGACGTGCATGTATGAAGAAAATGTTGAATCTGAAAGAAGCGAAAGAGGAATGTAAGGACTCTGGCTACCTCGTCAGGCACTGTGCATGAAGATAAATAAATAAATTTATTATTTATATTATTATTTATAATCTGTCTGGCTACCCCGTCAGGTACTGTGCATGAAGATAAATAAATAAATTTATTATTTATAATCTGCAACCGCGTCGATGGTCTGTACATCAATCGCCTATCCTCTTGCCATGGTTATGGGAGAGGTTACTACAAACAACACATTTTACAGTCTGTATGTTTTTAAATATGTCATCCGACTTACTATAATTTTCTAACCGCAACACGACAGTTGTTGAACTGATGGTGGTGACGGAAATGACAGAGGAGTGATCAGATCTTTTAAAAAAAACCACCTTGATTTAAATAAAAGTATATCATCCTATAAATCTACTGTGGCTTTAAATTTAATCAGTGAAAGTATTTTTGTTACAAAGTGGATTAAAAACGAATTCTTTAAGTGAGATAAGTTTTATTATTTTAGAAGCGCTTCATTAATTTAATTAAACTCCGGTCTTTACAAAGGATTTAGGTTATATTCGCAGCTGTAACTGTAAAAATATTAAAATTATAACTAATTATGAAGACCAGATTGCCTTGTTGGTTGCGAACCTGCATACCAAATTTAGGGTTACGAGCTCGAATCCAGTTATGGGGCAAATATTCATTTATTCTTCTTAATTATAGCATATAATGTGTGCATTTGTGAACATGGGGCTCCCCAAATTTTTACAAAGAACAGTCATCATCCATCGACTGCCTGCAACGTTTCGCAATTCGTCACTCCATCTCGTGGGAGTTCCACGCTGCGATTGCTTAAACGAGGTTGCCACTCGAGAACCTTTTTCCTCATCCATATGATGATCCATTCAGCTATGTCAGTTACCTCATTTCTGCTGCGGATGACTTCGTTGCCGATTCTATCATGGAGAGAAACTCCGATAGTAGCCCTTTCTTTGTGTTTGGAGTCCGGAAAGGAACTTTTAACGGAAAGGAGCTCTGGAAAATTAAATGGTGGCGCGAGAACTTCGATACATTGCGACATTATGAAGATCTGCGTGGACGATTGGTGCATACTCCGGTCTTTAAGGTGTCGTCAGATCTATGGTCCCGAGTTCGATTCCCCATTGTATTTATATATTTATTGTTTGTACTCGAGTTATGGACTTTTATGTGCAAATGCACAAACTATATTATCGGGTAGCAGATTTTATATAAGTACAGAAAATCATAGCGTGTGCATCAACTTTTAACCTCAAAAAATATTATTTCTATAAAGCCAACCCTCCGAAAGAATTATATTCTCAGAGATTAGCATAAGGAAGGAAAACTTTTTAAAATAACATTTTCACAACTCTGCTATCTAACTTTATTGAAATTCTATTTAACTTTGCCCTTTCTGTATCATTATCAATGATAGAAAGAAAAAATCTTACATCTATATTTTTTACAACAATTATAATTCTGTTAACTAATTGAATACTAATTTTGTTCCTGTAAACAAAGTAGTTGAAAACGCCAAAAAAAACGATAATACAAGTTCAAATCAAATTGCTTGTTATCTAGTCACGATAGCTGAGGGAGATGTTGCTACAGTGGTAGAGCCACGCATCAGCTTTTGTTGTTGCATGAATGGGCCGGCTCGACCGGGGAAGTACCACGACCTCACAGAATACCGGCGTAAACTAGTAGTCTAACTTCTGCGTTTCGTCTGGTGAGTGCAAGTAACCGGTAGCCCACACACCCCCCTCCCCAAATTCTGGGAAGGGGGAGGGGAACTGTATGGGAGGCAACGCATCTGCTATGCCTCTAGTATTGTGGGTGTTCATGGGCGGCGGTAATCACTTACCATCAGGTGAACCACCTGCTCGTGCCCCCCTCCCCCATAATTGGGGGAGGTGTGTGGGCCACCGGTTACCTGCACTCACCAGACGAAACGCAGAAGTTTGTTAGACTTCTACTTTACGCCGGTATTCTGTGAGGTCGTGGTACTACCCCGGTCGAGCCGGCCCATTCATGAAACAACAAAAGTTAATGCGTGGCGCTACCACTGTAAAAAATTTCTATTCTATTTCTGTCTACCCCAGTATTGGGAATAGCATAAAGATGTTAATAAGTTCAAATCAATAACCAAATGTATTTTCAACGCTTGTTCTTTAGTTGCCTCTTCCCACACCCACTGGAAGAAAAGCCCGCCCCCTTATTTTTTCTTAAGCATTTTATTGTTGTTAAGCCGATAATATTATTGTTAAGCCGATACTACACAGCAGATAATATGCAAGTATAATTTATTATGGTGTCGAATAAAGATAATTTCATGAAGATCTACGCAATATCTGTAAATATGATACGTAATTATAATATAAGATTAATTCGTCAATCTCAGCTTCTCTGAGCTTTATTACGCAATTATTCCGCATGGAGCTTTAGGCGTTGATTCTATGTCTTTTATTTAGATATTGGTTTAAAGAGCTTTCCGTCTTTACTTCTCACGAATAATTAAAATTATTATTAATTAGAAATTAATATATTTAACGTGGTAGGGTTGAAAGGAGGTAATATTGCACACTGAAGAAATATAGTGACATAGAAATTTAACGTCACCTTTTTTAATGTGGATTTTGTTCTTAATATTAAACATTTTTTTTTGGAAATTACATTAGCTACAACCGAAGATTAAAAAATTTAAACATAATAACAATATCTCGTCTAATTAGATCGATGTATGAATGTCTGATTTTCTGTTTTACTGGAACAAGGTTTCCGATGCTTCTAAGCTTTTTAGAGTTTCCAATCGGTGGAATTGCAACCATGGCGATAATCATTGTGTTCAGATATATTCTTAATCTTGTGCATATTTTAAGCGTCTTATAATTGTTATTGGCAGTAAGATTCGTTTTTGAATTTGTATTTAATCATTTTGACTGTTGCTCTCTCTGTGTAACCGTTGTGTAAGCAATAGACGTGTTTTAAACCACACAAGCATTTTACTACATACTCCTGGTTAGGCTTCTTAACACTTTCTATAAATATACGTAATTTGTGTTCAAATGTCAACTATTATTGTATAATTTATCGTAACTCGTGGTCTGCAATGTATGATAAAAAGAGATACCAAAACATAAAATATATAAAAGACACAAATTATAGAATCACATCATTTGCGACATTTAATGAATACAGTTCTATAGGTTCTGTTTCAAAGTTTGCTTGCTGCAGTTGCCAATGCTTCGGCTGAAACGTGGTTATTAATAAATAAATAAAATAAATATTCTCACGCCATTCCCAATACAGGGGTAGACAGAGGTCTAGTCTAGATAATTAAGTCGATTCGACCCACCTTCCACGGAAGATATTTCGGTACAACGTGACAGGTGGTGGAGACAACAGTAAAGGAAATAGATTTGTATTCCAAAACATATATATAGTTTACATCGTTGCCTTGGACATAAAGACGACGACGGTCTCAGCACCTGTCACGTTGTCCCATAAAATATCTACGATGGTGGGAGGCTCGAAAGGACTTGACCTCTGTCTACCCATGTATTGGGATTGGTGTGGAGATATTTTCCACTGAATTTCTATTTTCTCACGAATAAATAGATAGCTTGACTATAGACAGATAGACAGATAGCGTAGATAGCTTGACTGCATTTCTACAATAATATTAAGAATAATTGACACAACCCCAAAAGATTTTTTTTGTTTCGCAAAACTTTACTGAGTGACTCATTATACAATGCACGTAGATCGTTTGATATTACTACGATGTTAATTTATAAAGTGGATAGGTAATGACGTTTCAAAGAACTACGTTTCATGTTTACTCAATTTTATAAAATTTCTTTAGTTTTGTTAGAAGTTTATTTAAACAAAATGTCTAATATTTTTACTGACAAGGGCGGGATTCGAACCCGCGGCATTTTGCCGTACCATAACCACTCTGATTTCCAAGCCAGCATCAGTTGAAATTTTAAATATCTCTCTTTATTTATGCCATGTTTATGTTCTTGGCATTTAGTTTCTTATAAACTGAAGAACTATTTAATTTTATCAGATTCTGTTGTATAAAATATAAACATAATTAACATAACTGTGTAAAGTTCTAAATATTTATATTGATTCATTTTTGTAAATAATAATAATAAAAAAAATATTTTCACTCAATTCCTAGTACAGGGGTCAGTCCTAGACAGAGTTTATTATATTCCTAGACAGAGGACTAGTCTAGACAATTAAGTCCCTTTGACTCAACTTCCACCGCAAACATTTTCGGGACAGCATGACAGGTGGTGAGCCCGTCGCCATCTTTATGTCCAAGCCAACGATATAATTCCTACATAAGTTATTGAAAACCCCATTAGTGAAAGCCTGCACCAGGGGATCGAACTCGGGTTTCTCGACTCAAAATTAACTCGACCAACCACTATCGTGATTTCCATTCCTTTTTGTGTATGGTAATAATATTAATAGTAATAAATTTATAATTTCCGTTTATTTTATAAAAAAAAAATAATTAATTATGCTTTCTGTGATTTCATTGTATATACCTATCCTTTGATAGCCGAGTGGTCGGGTGATCAGTTTCCGAGTCAAAAGACCCGAGTTCGAACCCCGGTGGTAGGCTCGTTCGTCGCAATAAGTTTTTTTTTTTAAATTACGTACGATTTACATCGTTGACTTGGATATAATGATAGACGAAATGATAGGTGGTAAGCCTGATGACATCTCAACAGGCTCACCACTTATTGTTTTGCCACAAAATAAGTTCCGGTGAAATGTGAGTAGAAATGACTAACAATTGTCTAGGCCTCTGGCTTTCGCAATACCGGTAGTATGGGGAAATGCGTGATTATTTTTTATATTTTCATAGTTCATAATTTTATTTATAATAATTAAGTTGTCTTAAGTATTAATGAAAGAATAAAAATACATTTATTGCGTTATTTATTTAATAGATTATCAGTTATTTTTATTTATTCTTTAATATACAGAAAAATTTATGTTAATATTTACAATACTTATTAACTAAAAACTATTATAATCGTAGAGCCCTACTCCTCGTGGCATGGTACCAAGAACGCTGGCTGCATTTCCACGTTGAATGGCTAGACTTAACCGTTGAGCGAGAAAAGAACCAGCCCTCTTGTCACCAGCGGCAACGATAAGTCGCGGATACAATTCCTTTAGAAACTGCATCGCGCGGGGACCCCACGGACCGATTGTCTCTACGGCAAATGGAACAAATATATAGTCTCTTTTCAAAGACTCATATTTCCGCCATTTACCCGATTCAGCTGCCTCTGATGCCGCCCCGGCCCTTATCGAAGTACCCTTGATATGAGAGGCCGCTAATGTATCGACGCAAGTTGCGTCCCACACAAGAGCTTTACCTCTCTCACATGGGACTAAAGTCAAGCCTTCGGGTCTCTTACCATCCTCCCTAAATATTCCACAAGGCTCTAAAACCGAGGAAATATTTATGGAAACAAGAGCCCTTCGGATGATTTCATTCAAGGAACCGTGACGAGACAGTCTGCCGGCACTTTTTTTGGCATGAAAGTCCGTGGAGGCCTAACTCGTCGACGTCGCTGCCACAAGGACATCGATGTGGTTGACAAATCGATGCTCCCAATCATTTTCCTACAGCTATTCATAAACTTTACTGATAATAACTTTTTATTATCAGTTGAGTATTCTTCGACACGTAGCTTTTTTTTAAAGTAACTTTTTTTATTTGATAATAAAAATAAAATTCCTTCTTTAATATTGCAGTAACATTAGGTATTCATTTTACAACAGCTACTTTATTTTTTGGGTTCATCATATTTCAAATATAAATAAGTTAGGTATACGGTCCAGGAGCGGGTTGGTCAGTGAGAAACGGAGAGAGTGCTATGCACTGGTTTATTCACAGAGGGCGCGTGGTCGCATACCAACGTAAAAACATACATAACAATAAGTAAATATCTTCAAGCCCTTCCCAGTACTGGGGTATACTGGGTAGACCTCTGTTTATACAATTAAGTTCTTTCGCTTCATCATTACACATTATATTGATAGGTTTTAGACATTAATTATTTTAGTTGTTCGTAATAACATTTGTTCCTAATGCTCTCAGGTTTCTACTTTTAGACAATAATGTGATATCTAACAATGGAGGACGGTATCAGTACTTATAGCACTTCGTCCTGGCATTGTATTAGAGAACAAAAGACCATTAATATGGAATGAATCTTACTTATAATGTGGCTTGGTAATGTAGCCAGTACAATGCCTGTAACGTACTTAACAAATTATTTAAGCTGTAGCTTTACTATTGTAGTAATTGTTCTTACTTTTACTTAGCTACGACCTCCGTGGACGAGTGGCGTAAACACCGGTTTTCAAAGTGCCGCCGTCTAGAGTCCCTTGGTTCAATGTACAAAAACCACTTTTTCTACATTTTCTCAGGTCTGGGTGTTTGTAGTGCCTTCATTGTTGTCGACTCCCATACCTTAAGTGCATTAGCCTCTTACATTGGGATCGGAGCAATGTATGTGATGTCCGTATCTATATAGATAGGGACAACATCACATATATTTTTCTATAATAATCCAATAATCTAAGTCACGATAGCCGAGTGGTTGGGTGGTCGGAATTTCGAGTCAATAGACCCGAGTTCAATCCCCAGTTGGTAGGCTCGTACCAATGGGTTTTTCAAAAACTTATGTACGAATTTCGTTGGCTTGGACATAAAGGCGGCGACGGGCTAACCACCTGTCACGTTGTCCCGAAAATATCTTCCGTGAAAGGTGGGTCGAAGGGACTTAATTGTCTAGACTCGACCTCTGTCTACCCCTGTATTGGGAATGGCGTGAAGATATTTTTTTTTATAATAATCCATAATTTATTTTTTAATTACGTAACGCCTTTTAAAGGGTCGCCCACAGCAAGAGAGACCCAAAAAGGAGATTTACTATAATCGCTAAACCAATTTGCGATTACAGTACAGATCGGATGAATTGTCTTCTGTAAATTTTGTACATATTTTGATTCCAGATCCCGCCGTCTATTCGTAACCAATTTCATTGTATAGACTTGTTCAAGCGTATTGGCGATCCCAGTACCTGATATCATGAATCTTAGAATTCGCTATCCATCAACGGTTTGCTGAATTTTGATCTTTTTCTAGATGGTCACTACACTGAGAAGTGACGATGAAAGTGAACGGTTATTTCTTAAACCGACGACGGCAAATATCTATTCAGTTTTAAAACAGTTCGTACATTCCTCTATAATAGCAATATTTTAGAAAAATAGCTGTAGCTAAGAGTTTTAATTTTCATTTAACATTAAATCTTATAACCTTCTTTAACCTTTACCCGGCCATTAGTGAGATTGACAAAATTAAGAAAGTTTTCTAAAGTTTCTTCGCAAAATATTAAAGCTTTAGGAGCCATCTCATTCGCAAACTTTATTTAGTGAATATTTATGACAGTTTGACTTTTTTATTTTTTCCACGACATCACTTAAAAACGTATTAAGTATTCTTTTGATAAGACTAATTTTATAAAGTTTAGATTTCGTGAGAGATTTTTAAAATTAGTATTAAAACTGATTCAAATTCTCTTACTACACTTTAGTATAGAGTATATATGATTTTCATCAATTACTCGATGTAATTTGAGTAATCAATTACTCATTCTAGCTCTTGTCTCAACTTTTTTAGGAGAATTTGAAAGCAGAGCTGAAAGTCTACTTGTAGATCTATAGGACCTTAAGTTCACAACGTAGAATTCGATTTTTTGTTAGATGAGGCACCCTGCAGTTTAAGTATTATATAAGATCTTTTTCCGCATCTATCCACAATTCTAATTATTACAAATAGAAAATTAGGAGAAGGAGAAGAATAGGAATAGGAGAAAAGTAGGAGTACGTCTGTTATTTGGTTTGGTACTTTCCAGAGTTAGTATATAAATCATACGTAAGTTTAAAAAAAACCATTGGTACGATCTTGCCACCTGGGGATCGAACACGAGTTTTTTGACCCGAATTCCGATCACCGAACCAATCGGCTATCGTAAAAAAAATCTAAAATTAATATTTATAATATTTGTATAACTTATTAATTTATAGCATTACTATAAATTAATAAGTTACTATAAACAAACGCATTAATGCTCTTTACCTATAGAACTGTGTTAACCGCTCCCATTCTATTTCTAATTATTTTAGTTATATTGTTTCTTTGATAAAAGCTATATAATAAAATAGCTACGGAGTGTCTTTCGCCGGTTTACCGTGGCAGATAAAACTAGTAGTAATTGATAATTAATTTATCATAACTTAAATGAAAATCGATGGGTGTAATGTATTTTAACTACATTGATGTATAAATGATTAAATTTGATTCTCAAAGGTATATTGGTATGAAAGATCATTATCAATACCAGACAGCTGGTATCGCAAATGATTATTGTCGATAATATTATTTGTGACGAAAATATAATCTGTGTAATATTGAAATATTTCGTGATAGAAGTGGACATTGTCACGTCTTTTCAAAGATTCAGTTTTATTATTTAGCTTAACTTCTTCATTTCATTTCTTTAAATTTTCATTTTATTTAAAAAAAAATATTGTTAACTTTATTGAACAAATTTTGAAAAATATGGCGTGGAATTGTCAAATTCGAACAGTTCGAACGGCAACGGGCTCACCACCTGTCACGTTGTCCCGAAAATATCTTCGGTGCAAGGTGGATCGAAGGGACTTAATTGTCTAGACTAGACCTCTGTCTACCCCTGTATGGGGAATTGCGTGAAGATATAATAATAACGAACAGCTTTCAACGAAAGAACTGAAAACGTCTGTTTTTAAGTTAATTATACGATTTTCATTAACCATAACGTCGATGACTTCAAATCTAAAAGCTTGCTACTATATAGTAGCAAGCTTTTAGAGTTAAGTTCACATTATAGGAGTATATACTTATACCTCCTATACCATCCATGCACACATTGATGACCCAATTTTAAATCATTGAATAGTTTCGGGACATGTGAGAGTTGCAACCCTGACCAAATCAAGGAAGCGTTTTTGTATCTCTAATTATTTTTAGCTATCTTATTCTATTGCACCCTATTTTTACAAGTAAAATTATTTGAAATTATCTGAAACTTTCTCAACTTAAATAGATTTCCAATATGCTTATATGTGCTTGGAATTGGATCTGTCTGTAATATCGGACACGGATCCACGGCGTAGGCAGCTGTAGCTTCTACATGCATAATTATTAAAACCTTATATATTTAACCTGATTTGTTTTTGAAACATTTTTAAACATTAAAGTTTTTAATAACTTTTTAACTCAAGAAGTGATATCCTGGTACCAAAAGTAATATCTCGCTTTAGTAAATTACAAGAGATAGACTTCTTTCCTGCCTAAAAGTTGTCTGAATCAGTATCACACTCTTACCCTTCTACCGCCAAATAAATGCAATTAACAATCCTTATCTTCGGGATTGAAAGATATAGACGTAGTGTGACAGGCTATCAGGTACTTTATGGCATCGGCGTTAGCATATACCACCCCTCGTCTTCCTGTGGATGTCGTAAAAAGTAATAGCCTTTAAAATTTCATTGGCTACCGTCAGACGACTGGATAACCATCTCGAAAAATTCCAGACCAATATTCAGCGACCCAAGCAGCTGCGTCTAAGGTGCTTGTATTGCAGGTGTCGACAAGAATAGGGTGATTAAGAATAAAAAAAGCGTATAATGTTACATGTAAATTGTTATGAATATGTTACAGACAGATATTAGTGAAAGTAAAGTCACTAAAAGTATTTTAAGACGCACTAATTAGTATGGTCTGGTAGTTAAGCGTTTTTTTTAAACATAAATTATTTTTCTTTAATTATTTTTTCAAGTCTAGTTACATAAATAACATTTTTTTATCGAAATAAATATAAAATTACTAGTTTCAACCCCTGTTAGACTTGCACGACAGGGTATATTGTATATATAGGTATATTGTAACGATTGACAATCTTATGAACACAGAAAACTAAATAATATAGTCATGGTATTATACGCACTAAATGGTGCATGCACAACGCGTTGGAAAATAAAAAAGGAAATAGGCATATTTTCTTTTTCATTTTCTAATGCGACCTCCATTCCTTCATTTGAGGACCTCCGTGAAAAAGTGGCGTATATACCGGTTTTCACGGTGTCGCCAGCTTTAAGGCCAGGTTTGATTCACAGTAAAAAATAAACTTTTTCTACATTTTCTCCAGTCTGGGTCTTAGTGTACCTTAATTTTTTCTGTTTCTATAACACAATAGCTTTATTTAGCTACTTACTTTGGGATCAGAGCAATGTATGTGATCTTTTGCCTATCTATGAATGTATTTATCATTTATTTAATTTTACGATTGAACCCGTGGAGTATCGCGAGTCTTATAAATCTCTTAACAAACTTTTCTCATCTATTGTTGTGTTCCAGTCACGTACACTGAGGTCCGGCCTCAGGTGGGAAATGAATACTAATGTGTTTTAGGATTTCCAGGCGTAAGCCATTTTCTTTGTAATTTCAGTTTGCATCAGCATTATTTAATTAGACGATTCCTAGTTTGTTTTTCTTAATTAAATAATTATAAATTAATTTAATAACAAAAGTCTAAAATTGCTTCCCGCCATTCCCAATACTGGGGTAGACAGATGTTTAGACAATTAAGTCCGCCACTTTTCACCGAAGGCATTTTTGGGACAATGTGAAAAGGAGCGGGCGTTGCCATCTTTATAAATCGTACATGAATTGTGAAAAAATCCTTTGGTATAAGCCAACCACCTTGAGGTCGAGCTTGGGTCTCTTAACTCGAATTCCGATCACCCAACCACTCGGCTGTCGTGACTTTTTTAAAATAGCTTTCATTTAAAAATCAATACATCATAAACGAGTTTCAATCAATATTCACCCAAAATAAGCCATCCTAGCAAATTTCAATAACCTAACCAATTACTCTCTGAAGGGCTTCTGTGTAACTTCATCAGACAGGGACGACGTTGAATACCTAATGAGTATTTTGGTCGGTGACCTTTTTGCGTCGGAAAAACTGAAAATATTATTTGGATAATTCATTGAACACAACCTAAATTTATTATCCTTTATTATCTCCCTATCGCTCTCTCTCGCTTTATTTCTATGCATTTTTTTTTTAATTTTACCTAATATTTTATTATGTATTAATTAATTTGTGCCGTGTTGTAATGGCGAAAGAATATTGGCACTCCCTTTCTTCCCGCGGGTGTCGTAAGAGGCGACTAAGGGACACAGCCTTGAATATCGAAATGGCAACCGAGAGATGGTGAGCTAACCATGTATAAAAAATATCCGGCCGAAGATGGGCAGCAGCATCTGAGTTGCGAGTGGTCTGGTACTGTGATCGCCAATTCGCTTGCCATTCGTGGCGATTATGGCAAATCCTCCCTATGGGAGTAGCCTATGTCCTGTAGTGGACTTAGTATGCCATTATGTATGTATGTATGTAATTAATTTGTAGTACTTAATGTTTCATTTTTTCCTGGTTATTATTAATAATAGTAATTGTTATTATTTGTTCAAAATACTACTAGCACACTCGAAACAAAGTTTCGTTGATCTAACAAATTTCACTTTAACTAGAGGATAAATAATTGACATAAAAAAGTTGATGTTATAGGAACATTTCGGCAAATTTAATGAGAGAAATGATGAAAGATGATTTTCGCAAGTATTTCTTATATAAGCGACCTCCGTGGACGAAGGGATACGTACACACTCATTCATGCATTCATTTCATTCATTCTTAAATTCGTTATTTTGTTTCGGCAGCAACGGGTTCAATTCCGAGACGAATCAATGTTGGAAACCACTTTTCTACGTTTTCTCGTGTCTATTTGTGGTACCTTTATTGTTTCTGATGCCATTATACAAGTGCTTTAGCTACATACTTTTGGATCACATTATGTATGTGATTTTGTGCCTATTTATATATGTATATCCGGTCTCTTTTCTCATGCGTAAAAAGAAAATGAAACAATAGTTTATTCCGCGTAATTTTCTCCAATCTTTTCCCCGCAGCATTCTAAGGTTAATAACGTGAAACGTGCCGTGAACTAATCGGTTCAAACATTCTACTCGCGTTCAGCGTGGTCCAGTCCCAAGCTACTTGAAATGAATATTAAAAGAATTAAGAATTTTCTACTAACAGCTAATTTCTACCACAAACAACATTAATTGGTTGTATATTTATATTCATACATCTTTGTTATATATTCATTTACAGTATCCCCTAACTATTTTTCTTCACGTTATTTTTTTAATGGTGCATTACCACATAATTTTTTAAAGTAAGGTCGATTAGTAGGGAATGGCATATGGCATTAAATTCGCCCATTTTAAAATAAGGTGTAAATAAATCATAAATAAATAAATATCTTTTGTGATTATAAGGATTACATATGCCTTACACTTACATAACGCCTGTAAAGTTTCGGTCTTTGGAAAAAAGTATTAGGTAGACAGTGGTCTAGACAATTAAGTCCTTTCGACCCACCTTCTACCGAAAACATTTTTGGGACAACGTGACAGGTGGAGACCCTACTGCCATTTTTATGTCGAAGATAACGACATCAAATTTTGAAAAAACCCATTGGTTCGAACCAACCACCTAAGGGTTCGAACTGGGGTCTCTTGCCTCGAATTCCGTTCACCCAACTACTCGGCTACCGTAACTTGGTGTTTGAAAGAATTCTTAAATTATCCTCAGTTATATCCACCCGCGCAATAATAAAAGCTTCCTTTTCCTTTGGGATCTGATAAGTAACAATGTGAATAATACAAACAAAACGTGACCCAGGTTAGTGCCTTGGGGGACACCCCCAGCTATGATATTGCGAGATGATATTTTTCATCGAGCAGTGAAGCGTGCTGATTTTAGAGATTATGAGAAACTGTTTTTACTATTCTTGTTACATCTACTTCTACTCATTCGAGTAGATCCTTCTTATTTTTATTATAAAAGTACGTATCTAGAAGAGCTGGTAACCCCTTTCACGGGTTATAGTATGAAGATATTTTAAATACGTCTTATACAGGACTAGTGAAATCAAGAAGCTATACTTTTGATTTTTCAACTCACATAAAACAGCTCACATAATATTATACATGTTATTTTAGATGATCTCAAGTTGTCGCCAGCTCTGAGGTCTCGGGTTCGATTCCCGGTCGGGTAAATGTAGAAAACATTTTCTACATTTTCTCGGGTCTGGGTGTTTATGGTACCTTCATTGTTTCTGTTTCCATATTATAAGTGCTTCAACTGCTTACTTTGGGATCAGAGCAATGAATGTGATGTTGTTATCTATGAATGTATTTACCTTATAATATATTTAATATAATCTATAATATGTAGATAAAAAAATATCTTCACGCAATTCCCAATACATCCAGACTGAGATCTTGATAATTAAGACCTTTCGACCCTCCTTTCACCGAAAACATTTTTGGTATAACGTGACAGGTGGAGAACCTGTCGCCATCTTTATGTCCAAGACAACGATGAAATTCGTACATATGTTTTTGAAAACTCATTGGTACTGCCACCTGGGATCGAACTCGGTCTCTCGACTCGAAATTCCGACCACCCAACAACTCGGCTATCGTGACTTAATACTATAATATGTAGATCATATACATTTTATTGTTAACTTCACTATTTATTGTAAAATAATCTTTATATGTAAAAATCCCATTGCACTATGTTCATCCACGCTCATTTCAAAATAATACTTAACCGATGTCATTGAAATTTTGCAGTCTCCAATTGAGAGTGTCCATGGAGAGATATTTATCCATGAGTCAACTTGAGTTGGATAAAATAGTTTGTTTTATCTCGAATTACATAAACATGTCTTCCATATCTCTATCTGTCTCGAATAAAAACTTCTGTGGAAGGTGGGTCGAAAAGACTGAATTGTCTACATCTTCGTCTAACTCGGTATTGGGAATATCAGTGATGATAAATAGTATTAATACATAATTAAATTTCTGACCATCCGGGCAGTGTCGTAGTACAACAGCTAGATAATTTATAGCAATATCCAGTAGTGAACTTGAGCACACGTGTTTGGTCCCCACGGTTTCATTTCATTAGCCCTTGTGACAGGAGCACTCTTGTTAACTGTGTTAGCATGGCAACGACTTCATAATTTATTAGGGGACGTGCGAAAATCAATACGTACCCTTATAAGTGAAGCAATATTACACCTCACAGAGAATATATTCATCAAATATGAGTTTTAAACGCTTGGAGAAATTTGAATCTCTGTTGATCGTACTCAGAAAGGAAAATAAAAGAAAAACTCTTCTCGCCATTCCCAATACATCCAGACTGAGGTCTTGATAATTAAGACCTTTCGACCCTCCTTTCACCGAAAAAATTTTTTGGTATAACGTGACAGGTGGAGAACCTGTCGCCGTCTTTATGTCCGAGCCAACGATATACATCGTACATAAGTTTTGAAAAAAACCATTCCGCTATCATGATTGTTAGAAATATAGAAGAAATAAGAAAGATGGAAAAAATCAAAGAATAGTTACTTTTTTTCTTGTATTTTTAAAGCGCGACCAGGCAATTTACAATTTTCATAGATAAAGAGAAACAAAATATGTTCCAAAGTATAAGACAAAATTATATTTATAAAATAAAATTTCGCTTTAGAAAGGCAAGAAATTAGGCTTAATACAAGTCACAGGTAAAAGCAACACAACTTTTTGCGCCACTAATTTTATCAATTGAGTAAATTTGAGTTAATTTGAGTTGGAATAATCTCAGTTGATTAATTCAACTGTCATCCAGAGAATAAATAACAGCATCTCGATGGTAATGCATCCAAGTGCATCCAGGAATTTTTCAACCCTAGAATCAGCGCTGATGCCTGTGGTATCTCCGTACTATGCGAATTTACTTCTTTAAAACTAAAACGCCATCCACAAACACCCGCAACACCGGAATAGTAGCGTTTCAGATGTTGGCCTTAGCACCCGCCCTTTGTACCAGCGTTTATGACACCGTGACAGGTGGAGAGCCTATCGCCGTGCCCAAATAGTGTCCATGGGAACGTACAATAATACTTATATGGATATTTTTATATAGATAAATAATAGAATATCGGAATGTTCGTAATGACCTAAGGGATTCAATCTACGAGTCATACAATAATATCGAGGAAAATTGTAGTTGAAATAAAAGTAGAATTCTATGAAATAGAACATTTCGGAAGGTATCAAATCCTCTTGAGAACCGGTGAAATTCGTGAGTGAATAATATAGAGTATTTCGCGAATGAAAAATTTGATATTTCTATATCGAGCTTAGAGGAGTTCTCATTTATGTTGTATTATTGGGAAGAAGATTGTTTTATTATAAACATAAAATTTTGTTTCAGATAAGATACGGGCAAAGAAAGAAGACTTAAAAGTAAGTTAATATTTTTATTCAAATTATTATTCATGCACAATATAGAAGATGAACAATTCATAAATGAGATATATGCAAACAAAATTCTCTCTGCAAACAAAAGTTACGATAGCCGAGTGGAAGGGTGGAAGAAATTTCGAGTCGAGAGACCCGAGTTCGATCCCCAGGTGGTAGGCTCGTACCAATGGGTTTTTTTAAATCTACGTACGATTCATAGCGTTGGCTTGGAAATAAAGACGGCGACGGGCTCACCACCTGTCACGTTTTCCCGAAATATCATCGGTGGAAGGTGGTTCGAAGGGACTTAATTGTCTAGACTAGACCTCTGCCTACCCCTGTATTGGGAATGGCGTGAAGATATTTATTTATTTTTATTTTTATTTATATGTACAAACAAAATTCTCTCGACGATTAATTGTATTCGGGTATACGCCCCAATATTGGGGTGGTCAATGTCTAGACAGCTTAGTCCTTTTGATCCAAAATTCACGGGTGCTTGTAAGATGTTGATCCTTTTTCTTATACGTGAGGAAATATGCGTATACCAACCTACTGTACCAGGACTGACTAAACATTACGGTGTGCCGCCACCGTCGGCCACGGGTATGATTTCGCACACATCCGTGGTCGTTCTGGGCTTCCTACGCCGCCTCAACTCTGGATAGAACTTACTGTCCCCTATTACACATTGATAGAAAGACCCGAGACGCGTCTTTCTTCTCGGTCTCCAATCCAAAACTTCACCAAAACCCCCTATTCCAACTCTGCTAGGAGGGTTCAGTGGAAAGCGTGGAGAACAATGCAAACAGTTCGTCCCCCGTTCGACCATTCCGTGCAAATTTGTCGGGTAAACGAGAGTATTTAGACTGTGGGTTTTGATTAAGTTTTAGGTTCGGAGCAGTGGGTTTGGATACTAGAATACTCCTACTCTACAATTTTTTTCAAGAATTATCTGTCTTCAACCTCCACCTTATTCATTTACCATACATAGTTGAAGAGATTGATTTTGGCGCCAAATTATAGTATTTTGTATGGTATTTATTACACCGGTTTTCCTTGATAACAAGCCTATTTAAAATGTAAGATTTTGGCGATGCTTTTGGCAGATTCTCATAAACGAGTCAAAAAGATATCTGTCAAAAACCACCTCAATCTCTGATTGTACTTTAAACTTTGTAATGAATGGCTAGATGAAAGAAAGTTTAACAAGGGCAAGAGATAAAAATTACGATAGGACGATTAAAGGAACTTTATTACGAAAAAAATGAGTCACGATAGCCGAGTGGTTGGGTAGTCGGAATTTAGAGTCAAGAGACCGGAGTTGGATCCCCAGATGGCAGGCTCGTACCAATGTTTTTTTTTTCAAAACCTTAAGTACGAATTATATCGTTAGCTTAGACATAAAGACGGCGACAGGCTCACCACCTGTCACGATTTCCCGAAAATATCTTCGGTGGAAGGTGGGTCGTAGGGACTTAATGGTCTAGATTATAACTCTGTCTAGCCCTGTATTGGGAATTGCGTGAAGAATTTTTTTTATTTTACAGGTAATCTGTTTTCAACTCCACTGATGCCTTGCAAAAATGCTATTCCATAAATATAAAAACGAGCCGTAAAAACTTTTGCTAATTACGCGGAAATATATAAAGGCAATGAGCATATTTCAAAAAGCGCTTTCACGATACCCGCAAATTTTCTTTAAGCGTCCAAGTTGGGGCATAAACTTGTTGGTGCTATAAAGTTTTACTGCGCAAAGGAATAATATGCCGGAAGTTATGGCGCACTGCCTGCTGCTCTGTTTGTTATTCGGATTTGGACAGTCAATAGCGGTGAACTGTACAGTTTTACACCGCCAAGCAGGGTAATGCTTTTAGGATTCTTTTTTATTCCAACACAACATTTTAATGACTTAAATTGGATATGTGAGGCATCTTAAAATCCATTGAAAAGTGACGATAGCTGAGAGGTTGGGTGGTCGGAATTTCGAGTCAAGAGACCCGAGTTCGATCACCAGGTGGCAGGCTCGTACCAATGGGTTTTTCAAAAACTTATGTACGAATCATATCGTTGGCTTGGACATAAAGACAGCGAAGAGCTCACCACCTGTCACGCTGTCCCAAATAAAGCTTTGGTGACATGCGAGTCGAAAGTACTCAAAACTCGTTGGTACGACTTTTAGACCCACTTTTAGAAAAACTCTTTGGTACGAGCCTACTTCTTGGGGAAAAATTCAGGTCGCTTGACTCGAATTCCGTTCACCCAACCAATCGGCTATCATGGCTTTATTACCATATATTATTACTATACATTAGTCACTTAAAATTCACACCTATTATGCTGAGCTATATTACGTATAAATAAATATCTTCACGCAATTCCTAAGACAGGGGTAGACAGAGGTCTAGTCTAAACAATTAAGTCCCTTCGAACCACCTTCCACCGATATATTTCGGGAAAACATGACAGGTGGTGAGCCCGTCGCCGTCCAAGCCAGCGATACAAGTCGTACATAAATGTTTGAGAAATCCATTGGTCGACGAACCTGCACCTAGGGATCGAACACGGGACTCGAAATTCCGACCATCCAACCACACGGCTTTCGTGACTTTTTTATATTACGTATGATTTTAAAAAAATTTAAAGACGAAAGTGTTTAATATCAAGACCTTTGTCCACACGCTGCATCTATGGCTAGGTACTGCTATTTTGCTTCACCCAGTCACGTACGTCTTTTATAGCGTCAAAGAAAATAATATTTTTCCGGAAATTACGTACCACTCGGAACTATTCTCTGGTAGCTTAAACTTTATAGCGGGTTTACGAGTCCAATCTAACTTCTAATGTACCATTAGTTTGGTTTAAAAATAAACTAGCTTGCACAAACGATATGACTTTGCCCGCGTCTACATTTTATGAAAAATTATATGAACTTCGACGACGTGCGTTACCACGGAGCAGAACTAGTAATTGATATAATTTGTTTTACAATATACATATGCTCGCTATATTTTAATACATAATACATACGCTCACACATAAAGTAGGGACAACATTACATACATTGCTCTGATCTCAAAGTAAGTAGCTGTAGCACTTGTATATTGGAATCAAAAACAAAGAAAGATACCCAAAATACCCAGATCCGAGAAAATGTAGAAAAGTGTTCTCTCTCTCTCTCTCTCTCTCTCTCTCTCTCTCTCTCTCTCTCTCTCTCTCTCTCTCTCTCTCTCTCTCTCTCTCTCTCTCTCTCTCTCTCTCTCTCTCTCTCTCTCTCTCTCTCTCTCTCTCTCTCTCTCTCTCTCTCTCTCTCTCTCTCTCTCTCTCTCTCTCTCTCTCTCTCTCTCTCTCTCTCTCTCTCTCTCTCTCTCTCTCTCTCTCTCTCTCTCTCTCTCTCTCTCTCTCTCTCTCTCTCTCTCTCTCTCTCTCTCTCTCTCTCTCTCTCTCTCTCTCTCTCTCTCTCTCTCTCTCTCTCTCTCTCTCTCTCTCTCTCTCTCTCTCTCTCTCTCTCTCTCTCTCTCTCTCTCTCTCTCTCTCTCTCTCTCTCTCTCTCTCTCTCTCTCTCTCTCTCTCTCTCTCTCTCTCTCTCTCTCTCTCTCTCTCTCTCTCTCTCTCTCTCTCTCTCTCTCTCTCTCTCTCTCTCTCTCTCTCTCTCTCTCTCTCTCTCTCTCTCTCTCTCTCTCTCTCTCTCTCTCTCTCTCTCTCTCTCTCTCTCTCTCTCTCTCTCTCTCTCTCTCTCTCTCTCTCTCTCTCTCTCTCTCTCTCTCTCTCTCTCTCTCTCTCTCTCTCTCTCTCTCTCTCTCTCTCTCTCTCTCTCTCTCTCTCTCTCTCTCTCTCTCTCTCTCTCTCTCTCTCTCTCTCTCTCTCTCTCTCTCTCTCTCTCTCTCTCTCTCTCTCTCTCTCTCTCTCTCTCTCTCTCTCTCTCTCTCTCTCTCTCTCTCTCTCTCTCTCTCTCTCTCTCTCTCTCTCTCTCTCTCTCTCTCTCTCTCTCTCTCTCTCTCTCTCTCTCTCTCTCTCTCTCTCTCTCTCTCTCTCTCTCTCTCTCTCTCTCTCTCTCTCTCTCTCTCTCTCTCTCTCTCTCTCTCTCTCTCTCTCTCTCTCTCTCTCTCTCTCTCTCTCTCTCTCTCTCTCTCTCTCTCTCTCTCTCTCTCTCTCTCTCTCTCTCTCTCTCTCTCTCTCTCTCTCTCTCTCTCTCTCTCTCTCTCTCTCTCTCTCTCTCTCTCTCTCTCTCTCTCTCTCTCTCTCTCTCTCTCTCTCTCTCTCTCTCTCTCTCTCTCTCTCTCTCTCTCTCTCTCTCTCTCTCTCTCTCTCTCTCTCTCTCTCTCTCTCTCTCTCTCTCTCTCTCTCTCTCTCTCTCTCTCTCTCTCTCTCTCTCTCTCTCTCTCTCTCTCTCTCTCTCTCTCTCTCTCTCTCTCTCTCTCTCTCTCTCTCTCTCTCTCTCTCTCTCTCTCTCTCTCTCTCTCTCTCTCTCTCTCTCTCTCTCTCTCTCTCTCTCTCTCTCTCTCTCTCTCTCTCTCTCTCTCTCTCTCTCTCTCTCTCTCTCTCTCTCTCTCTCTCTCTCTCTCTCTCTCTCTCTCTCTCTCTCTCTCTCTCTCTCTCTCTCTCTCTCTCTCTCTCTCTCTCTCTCTCTCTCTCTCTCTCTCTCTCTCTCTCTCTCTCTCTCTCTCTCTCTCTCTCTCTCTCTCTCTCTCTCTCTCTCTCTCTCTCTCTCTCTCTCTCTCTCTCTCTCTCTCTCTCTCTCTCTCTCTCTCTCTCTCTCTCTCTCTCTCTCTCTCTCTCTCTCTCTCTCTCTCTCTCTCTCTCTCTCTCTCTCTCTCTCTCTCTCTCTCTCTCTCTCTCTCTCTCTCTCTCTCTCTCTCTCTCTCTCTCTCTCTCTCTCTCTCTCTCTCTCTCTCTCTCTCTCTCTCTCTCTCTCTCTCTCTCTCTCTCTCGCTCTCTCTCTCTCTCTCTCTCTCTCTCTCTATTTCTCTCTTTCTTTCTTTCTCTATTTCTGTCTTTCTCTATCTCTGTCTCCTTCTGTTTAAGAGTCGGCTAAAAATCATTTTTCCGCCGAAAAGCAGTGAAAAACTTTGGTGTAGTGATTCAAAAGTAGATAGCTTGAGCACTTGTATTATGGAATCAGAAGCAACGAAGGTACCACAAACACACAGACCCGTGAAAATACGGAAAAAGTGTTTTCTATTTGCCCCTTCCGTTAAAAGAAGCAGGGACCTCAGAGCTGGCGACGTCATGAAAGCCAGTGTGTACGCCACTCGTTCACGGAGGTCGTCTTTTTACTGTCAAGTCTTTTCTCTTCTTCTTACGGCTCCCTCGTGAAGAAAGGGGGTGGTGTACAAAATAAAAAGAGTGTATTTATGCCGTTGTCAGATGTTGGATTTCACTTGATCTCTCAATTACATCAACGACATTGACAGATAACTTAGTACATAAAGAAGTCTTTCTATTTACGAAAAAAACAAAATAATTTAACAACTTGGCATCTCCGGAGCATATTGACGGATGGGTTGTCGATCCTAATCTTAGATTCTTTTAAAAATGATATTATATTCTGTGGCGTACGTAACTTTTACTGAAACACATTTGATTTGATAAAAAAGGACCTCTTTGCTGTCAAAGTATGTGTATTGTAATGTACTTTGAAGATTATAGTAAAAGCAAATGTAATTTTCCATTATATAATGTTCCAAAAAAAATGTACATTTCTATAAGTGAAACTAAACAAAAGTAAAATGTAGTCGTGGTAGGCCAAGAGTTGCTTATCTTCACGGACAATCCCTGACGGGGTAGCCAGAGAGAACAGATCGCCAAGTGTCACGATCCTTACATACCTCTTTCGATTCTTTCAGATTCATCATCCTCTTCATACATGCACGCCTAGGTATCCGAGTATCCTTGACCCTCCCCTCTTCGAGCAATTTGCTCACATGGTATTCGAAAGAGAGTCTCGGTCTACCTCGACACCTTTTAATGTTAACTTTCGCGCTATACATTTTCTTCAGCATTCGGTCTTCACTCATCCGCGCAACGTGCCAAAACCCTAAGTATCCGAGTATTCTTGACCCTCCCCTCTTCCAGCAATTTGCTCACAAGGTATTCGAAAGTGAGTCTCGGTCTACTTCGACTCCTTTTAATGTTAACTTTCGCGCTATACATTTTCTACAGCATTCGGTGTTCACTAATTCGCGTAACGTGCTTAAACCATCGAAGCACGCCCTTAACAATTTTAGTGTTAAGGTCATCTTTCAAACCTGCCGCTTTCGGTCGGACATGGTAACGCCGCACATTTTACGAAGAGATCGCATCTCCAATGCATTTAACTTGCTTTTATGCACATAACAAAGTTGGAACCAAAACTGCGTTATGTATTGCAAGGCGTGCACTCTTCACTATGCCTTGCCTTTTGAAATCCCTTTAAATCCCGTCCCTTTCAAATACCAGAACCTTAGCTTTATTAGATTCAAACGCATAACTTTAATTTGACATTCTTCTTTCATGCACGTGACTAATGCCTGCAGTTCAATGAGCATTTTCTGATAGTGTAATAAGCACTGCATCATCAGAATACAGCACACGATTTACTATAATGTCACCCAATTTCACACCCAAACAGCTATCTTTCAGCTTCTGTAAACAGCCGTCGAGATACAGTAAGAACAGCCAGGAAGACATGACACAACCCTGTTTTACGCCCGTTTGGACACTAAACATGGGTGATAGGTCATGCCCTATCCGCACACAGGCTTTACAGTCACAGTAAAGTGACTGCACAGCCCTTAGCAATCGACCATCTACACCCTACCCCGGCAACAGTTCCCACATTTTCTTCCTTACAACCTTATCAAATGCTTTCTCAAGATTCACAAAAGCACAGAAAATCTTCTGGTTAGCAGCCAGAAGCTTCTCCGTGATTATGCGGAGAAAAAACATTTGATCCGTGCATCCTCTTCCAGGTGTATCCGCATTGTGCCTCCCATAGAAATTTTTCCGATTTCTCTTGCATCCTACGTGTCAAAACCTTCGAGTTAACTTTATTTGCTAAACTGATCAAGCTGATCGCCCGATAGCACCCACAGTCAAAATGGGAACCTTTATATAAAGGCACAATGACTGCGGATCGCCAATCATCCGGGACATTCCCCATCCGCCAGCACAAATTGCACAGCAGATGAAAGTTGTCCCAGAAAGCAGTCACTTTTAAAAAGATTATTTATTTAATATAATATATATTAAATAAATAATATGTCGTTTGATAAACTGATCCGATAGTATAGTTGTCTGTAGCTCTCCCATCGAAAATACGAGTTGCGAGTTCGAACCGGAATGGTAAGAAAATTATGCCATATGATTATGGCAAATCATTTATGATGAGCACGGTTAAGGCCTGTAGCGGACTTTAACACACTGTTATGGATTTGATTATTTAAACTATTTTGCACAACGTACAAGATGGCGGACTTAATGCCTGAAGGTATTCTCACTAATTCAACCATTAGCTAAACAAAGATATAATTATATAGGTTATGTACGATAATAGTGACAAGTCGGCCGGAGGTTCGATCAATTAAAATTTATTCGTGGAAGCAAACTGTTCACACTTCAGTTAGCAGAATCGATTGATGTCAAACAGACTACGTAATAGTGTTGTATGTTAGCTACATTGTTTGAAATATCTTAGTGCTACATTTATTTATTTGTTATTTATTATTGATACTTTAAAGTAAGGTTTGTACCAATGGGTTATTCAAAAAAAAACTTATGTACAAATTATAACGTTGTCTTGGACATAAGGACGGCGACGGGCCTAGACTAGTTAGAGTAGTAGCCTAGACTAGTGGTCTATACTAGACCTCTGTCTAACCCTGTATTGGGAATTGCGTGAAGATATTTTTTAAGTAAAGGTTACAATTGGCGGAATTAATGCCGGATCGCAATCTTTACCAAACAACTCTTTACGTAGTGAAAAGTATATGGCTGGTGCAACCTAGAGAATAAAACATTAATTTATAGTTATACAATACATTTTCAAGTCATAAAGAAACATTTATTTTAGAATTTTCTTCAAAAAAGAAACAATACAAACAAACACCTTAGGTTTTTTTTATTTATTATAATTAGCTCTATGCTTCACTTAAAACGAATTTTTAATTTTCACGTATTACACTTTACTGGCGTAGTCAGCGGTCTGAACAATTTAGTCCTTTCGACCCACATTTCGCCGGAGCTCTTGTGGGAACTTGACGGGTTGTGAGCCTGTCGCTGTTCTAATGTCCAAGCTAACACATAAATTATTTATAAAACATACCTGTACAAACATTCGTATTTACCATACAAACGTTTACTCCCGGCTGGATTCGAACACGAAACCCTTAGTTTTAAAGCATAATACCAACTAAGCTATTAAATTGTCAAACATAACTGTAATGCAAAGCCTTTTTCAATATATAAGAATAAAACATTGACTCAATAAAGATGTTTAAACAACACAATACGCTGGCATATTTAACCTCTTTAATACTGAACCAACAAATTAAAAAAAAGAAAAAAATATAGCCAGTAATAAAACAATCCTTATCGTTGTCTGTTTTCTAACGATATAATAAACTCATTGGCCGCCTGCCACGAGCAGGCTCTTTCTTTTTTTGCGGTATTGTCTTTTGTTTTCTAAAGAAAAATGGGATTAAGTCGTTTGGCGTCGCCGAGTATTTCAATTTATTCTAGACTGATTTAAAACGCTGCAGGTAAGGAGTGTTTTTACTTGTACAACGTGATTTTTATTTTATGTTATTTTATAAACAAGTCACGATAGCCGAGTTGTTGGGTGGTCGGAATTTCGAGTCGAGAGACCCGAGTTCGATCCCCAGGTGGCAGTACCAATGAGTTTTTCAAAAACTTATGTACAAATTATAACGTTGTCTTGGACATAAGGACGGCGACGGGCCTAGACTAGTTAGAGTAGTAGCCTAGACTAGTGGTCTATACTAGACCTCTGTCTAACCCTGTATTGGGAATTGCGTGAAGATATTTTTTAAGTAAAGGTTACAATTGGCGGAATTAATGCCGGATCGCAATCTTTACCAAACAACTCTTTACGTAGTGAAAAGTATATGGCTGGTGCAACCTAGAGAATAAAACATTAATTTATAGTTATACAATACATTTTCAAGTAATAAAGAAACATTTATTTTAGAATTTTCTTCAAAAAAGAAACAATACAAACAAACACCTTAGGTTTTTTTTATTTATTATAATTAGCTCTATCCTTCACTTAAAACGAATTTTTAATTTTCACGTATTACACTTAACTGGCGTAGTCAGCGGTCTAGACAATTTAGTCCTTTCGACCCACATTTCGCCGGAGCTCTTGTGGGAACTTGACAGGTTGTGAGCCTGTCGCTGTTTTAATGTCCAAGCTAACACATAAATTATTTATAAAACATACCTGTACAAACATTCGTATTTACCATACAAACGTTTACTCCCGGCTGGATTCGAACACGAAACCCTTAGTTTTAAAGCATAATACCAACTAAGCTATTAAATTGTCAAACATAACTGTAATGCAAAGCCTTTTTCAATATATAAGAATAAAACATTGACTCAATAAAGATGTTTAAACAACACAATACGCTGGCATATTTAACCTCTTTAATACTGAACCAACAAATTAAAAAAAAGAAAAAAATATAGCCAGTAATAAAACAATCCTTATCGTTGTCTGTTTTCTAACGATATAATAAACTCATTGGCCGCCTGCCACGAGCAGGCTCTTTCTTTTGCGGTATTGTCTTGTTTTCTAAAGAAAATGGGATTAAGTCGTTTGGCGTCGCGAGTATTTCAATTTATTCTAGACTGATTTAAAACGCTGCAGGTAAGGAATGTTTTTACTTGTACAACGTGATTTTTATTTTATGTTATTTTATAGACAAGTCACGATAGCCGAGTTGTTGTTGGGTGGTCAAATTTCGAGTCGAGAGACCGGTTCGATCTGGTGGCAGTACCAATGGTTTTCAAAAACTTATGTAAAGGAACGGCGACGGGCTCACCACCGGTCACGTTGTCCCGAAAATATCTTCAGTGGAAGGTGGGTCAAAGGGACTTAATTGTCTAGACTTGACCTCTGTCTACTGGGAATTGCGTAAAGATATTATTATTATATTATGTTATTTTATATATTCACGCCATTCCCAATACAGCGGTAGACTACAGAGGTCTAGATAAATATATCGTTTCGACCCAACATCCACCAAAGGTATTTTTGGGACAACGTGACAGGTGGTGAGCCCGTCGCCGTCATAATTTTCAAGCCAATGATATACTTAAGACCGACCATACACTGTTAACGGTATTAAGTTTAATACATTAATAAATAATTCGTACATAAGTTTTTGAGAAAACCCATTGATATGAGTGCCGACATCTAAGTCTGGAAAATCGTGTCTCTTGACTCGAATTCCACCACTCCAATCACGAATACCCGCACAATGTTATTTTTCTTGGCATATTATTAACCTGGCATTATTCTCTTTTGTTTTTCTTCAGACTTAATTTTTATAAATAATGAAGACCTTAAAGTTTTGTTAGACGTATTAAACCTGGAATACGTTCGTAATCGCTGGTGTATAACTTAGAAAGTAACGTAGCCTATTTTCTTAGTATTTGATGAGTCTGTGGAGTGATCTTTTTCTTTTTAGGTCTTTTCAACCTAATTTGAATCTGAAATTATGAAGACCTAATTAAATTTTTAATTGAAGACCTAAAATCATTCTTCCTTTCTTTCTTATTTCCTTCAAATCAGGGCTTTAGAGATTGTGGTGCGCAGCGCTTAAAATTACCAGAAAATTTTAGTAGCAGTCTGCAGATGGGCCCAGGGTCACTCATGCTCCAAAGCAAGCGCGCTGAACCCTGGGCTACCTTTAGTATTTGAACTAAAAAGAAATTCTACACCTTTTCCAATTCACGGGTAGACAATGTAATAAATCAATTCACGAGGAGACAATTAAATCCCTTCGTCCCACCTTCCACTGAAGACATTTTGAGACAACGTGACAGGTGGTGAGTTTCTATATCCAAGCCAACGATATAATAAACTCATTGGCCGCCTGCCACGAGCAGGCTCTTTCTTTTGCGGTATTGTCTTTTGTTTTCTAAAGAAAAATGGGATTAAGTCGTTTGGCGTCGCCGAGTATTTCAATTTATTCTAGACTGATTTAAAACGCTGCAGGTAAGGAGTGTTTTTACTTGTACAACGTGATTTTTATTTTATGTTATTTTATAAACAAGTCACGATAGCCGAGTTGTTGGGTGGTCGGAATTTCGAGTCGAGAGACCCGAGTTCGATCCCCAGGTGGCAGTACCAATGAGTTTTTCAAAAACTTATGTAAAGACGGCGACGGGCTCACCACCAGTCACGTTGTCCCGAAAATATCTTCAGTGGAAGGTGGGTCAAAGGGACTTAATTGTCTAGACTTGACCTCTGTCTACTGGGAATTGCGTAAAGATATAAAGCGTACATAAGTTTTTGAGAAAACCCATTGATATGAGTTGGTTACCTGGGGTTCGAAATCGTGTCTCCTGACTCGAATTCCGACCACCCAATCACTTTAATACCCGCAAAAATGTTATTTTTCTTGGCATATTATTAACCTGGTATTATCTTCTTTGGTTTTTTCTTCAGACTTAATTTTTTTATAAATAATGAAGACCTTGAAGTTTTGTTAGACGTATTAAACCTGGAATACGTTCGTAATCGCTTGGTGTATAACTTAGAAAGTAACGTAGCCTATTTTCTTAGTATTTGATGAGTCTGGAGTGGATCTTTTTTTTCTTTAGAATTTTTCTTTTTTTGTCCTAATTTGAATCTGAAATTATGAAGACCTAATTAAATTTTAATTGAAGACCTAAAAATCATTCTTCCTTTCTTTCTTATTTCTTCAAATCAGGGCTTAGAGATTGTGGTAAGTGCAGCGCTTAAAATTACTTATGAAAATTTTAGTAGTGCAGGCCCGCAGATTGGCCCTGGGTTACTCATGTCTAAAGCAAGCGCGCTGAACCCTGGGCTACCTTACTTGAACTAAAAAGAAATCTTCACACCTTTCCCAATTCACGGGTAGACAATGTAATAAATCAATTCACGAGGAGACAATTAAATCCCTTCGTCCCACCTTCCACTGAAGACATTTTTGAGACAACGTGACAGGTGGTGAGCCCGTTGTTTCTATATCCAAGCCAACGATATAAAGCGTACATAAGTTTTGAGAAAACCCATTGATATGAGTTGGTTACCTGGGGTTCGAAATCGTGTCTCTTGACTCGAATTCCGACCACCCAATCACTTTAATACCCGCAAAAATGTTATTTTTCTTGGCATATTATTAACCTGGTATTATCTTCTTTGTTTTTCTTCAGACTTAATTTTTATAAATAATGAAGACCTTAAAGTTTTTGTTAGACGTATTAAACCTGGAATACGTTCGTAATCGCTTGGTGTATAACTTAGAAAGTAACGTAGCCTATTTTCTTAGTATTTGATGAGTCTGGAGTGGATCTTTTTTCTTTAGAATTTTTCTTTTTGTCCTAATTTGAATCTGAAATTATGAAGACCTAAAAATCATTCTTCCTTTCTTTCTTATTTCTTCAAATCAGGGCTTAGAGATTGTGGTAAGTGCAGCGCTTAAAATTACTTATGAAAATTTTAGTAGTGCAGGCCCGCAGATGGGCCCTGGGTCACTCATGTCTAAAGCAAGCGCGCTGAACCCTGGGCTACCTTACTTGAACTAAAAAGAAATCTTCACACCTTCCCAATTCACGGTAGACAATGTAATAAATCAATTCACGAGGAGACAATTAAATCCCTTCGTCCCACCTTCCACTGAAGACATTTTGGGACAACGTGACAGGTGGTGAGCCCGTCGCCGTCATAATTTTCAAGCCAACGATATACTTAAGACCGACCATACACTGTTAACGGTATTAAGTTTAATACATTAATAAATAATTCGTACATAAGTTTTTGAGAAAACCCATTGATACGAGCCTGCCACCTGGGGTTCGAAATCGTGTCTCCTGACTCGAATTCCGACCACCCAATCACTTTAATACCCGCAAAAATGTTATTTTTCTTGGCATATTATTAACCTGGTATTATCTTCTTTTGTTTTTTCTTCAGACTTAATTTTTTTATAAATAATGAAGACCTTGAAGTTTTGTTAGACGTATTAAACCTGGAATACGTTCGTAATCGCTTGGTGTATAACTTAGAAAGTAACGTAGCCTATTTTCTTAGTATTTGATGAGTCTGGAGTGGATCTTTTTTTTCTTTAGAATTTTTCTTTTTTTGTCCTAATTTGAATCTGAAATTATGAAGACCTGAAAAAGAAATCATTCTTCCTTTCTTTCTTATTTCTTCAAATCAGGGCTTAGAGATTGTGGTAAGTGCAGCGCTTAAAATTACTTATGAAAATTTTAGTAGTGCAGGCCCCGCAGATTGGCCCTGGGTTACTCATGTCTAAAGCAAGCGCGCTGAACCCTGGGCTACCTTACTTGAACTAAAAAGAAATCTTCACACCTTTCCCAATTCACGGGTAGACAATGTAATAAATCAATTCACGAGGAGACAATTAAATCCCTTCGTCCCACCTTCCACTGAAGACATTTTTGAGACAACGTGACAGGTGGTGAGCCCGTTGTTTCTATATCCAAGCCAACGATATAAAGCGTACATAAGTTTTGAAACAAAAACCATTTGTACTAGACTTGGAGATCGAACTCTTAATCACCTTACCACTCAGCTATCGTGACTTATCTATATTACTTTAACTATGTTTACATTACATATTTTGAAACTGCCCAGATTTCGCAATAATTGTGACTATTGCCATTTCTGGAATACATTTTACTCTTCTCTGACTTCCCTTCCTATAAATTTTAAGATATTGAAGGTTACGTCTACTTACCAACTTACTGATATAACGGCTTACAGTCACTGCCGGCCTGTCTCTCCGTTTCGCCAGAATCGCCACACTATCGCGTCAATGGCAAGCCGATTGCTATTGCCAAACACATCACACCTTAGAAACCGCAGCCGTAAACTATCAATAAATTTATCATGTATGCGGTCTGATTGAGAGTGAGTATCTCTGAAGTCCTGAATTCGACTCCCGGACACGATGTGAAAACACCACTTTTTCTAGATTGTCTCGTGTCTGGTGTTTGTGGTGCCTTCGTTGTTTCCGATTCCATAACACATGTGCTTTAGCTGCTAAATCTGGGATTAAAGCAATGTATGTGATCTTGTCCGTATCGTTTTATGTATTTATTTATTTATTTGTCGACTTGATTATACCGCCAGCTTTCTGTCAAACCGTTTCCTCTATTAGTCTCTTAGGAAAAAGTCTAAAAAAATTGGACAAAAAATTTCTGACGCTGATACAACAAGCAACGGAGTTTTATAAATTATTCATGTACACTGTTTCTAACATCTTTAAATTTGGAAAATCTTTTACACAAAAGAAAAACAAAACAAGGATGTTTATTTACTGAAGAAAAATAGAAGAGCCGCGAAGCGCGCAGCTGGGAGCCTCGTTATTTATTTCTTTCTTTTCCGTACAATGAAGTAAGCTTGTTGACTGCCAGTTACCAGCTGGTCTCGGAAGAAGTCTTTATATTATGCATCACTTTTGTTATAAAAATACACGGCGACGGGCTCACCACCTGTCACGTCGTTCCAAAATATTTTCGTTGGAAGGTGGGTCGAAACGACTTAATTGTCTCTGTCTACCTCTGTATTGGGAGTGGCGTGAAGATATATTAATATATTTACCAGTTGGCCTCGCAAGAAGTCTTTATATTATGCATCACTTTTGTTATAAAAATACAACATGTTTAATATATTCCATATTGTACGAAAGCGGAACTAATATTTTTACTTTAGTAACTATGCTTAGAACCGATTTCAATGATAATATATGTATATTTAGAACTTGTTTATTATATTATTAGTATATTTAGAAGTCCCAATAGCGGTCCAGCGGTTGGGTGGTCGCAATTTCAAGTCAAGAGACCTCAGTTCGATCCCCAGGAGGCAGGCTCGTACCGTATGGGTTTTTTCAAAAAACCTTTGTACGAATTATATAGTCAGCTTGGACATTGAAACGGCGACGGGCTCTCCACCTGTCACGTCTTCCTAATATATCTTCGGTGGGTTAAAACGACTTAATTATCTCGACCTCTGTCTACCCCTGTATTGGGAATGACGGGAAAATATATATTAGTCTATTTAGCAATTTTGTGATTTGAATAATATGTGGCAATTCATTTATTATTATTCGTATTATAGTTAGCACTGTTGTAATTTGAAATTCCATTCAATGAATAATTAACACTAAAAAGAGACAAACATAGCCATAATGAGAGAAAGTGTCTTTCTACAGGACACATCTTAATTACCGGATTGTGGAATCAAATTCCGTTCCATGAAAACAAAGATAATTTACTTTATTTAAAGTAATATTTATTACAAGTAACTCGTACACATTGTTCAAGGTATTACAATTTAAAAGAACAATACCTCACCCTCTCTTACCGTGGGTGTCGTAAGAGGCGACTTAGGAAAAAGGCTATTGACATATAATGATTTCTTGTATTTACGCGAATAGTACACATTTAACATAAACTAATTTTCGGGTTTTATCGCGGTTTTAATTAGTTTTTACAAACTATTTTTAACACATGGCAGGATAACCATCTCGAAAAATACTAGACCAAAGCAAAAACGGTGGTAAACAGCAACGTCTTATTGCTGTGTGGTGTTTATCGCAAATATGCTGTAAGACTTCTCTGTACTTCTCTTCTCCAGAGGCCGACGTACAGGAGAGGCTGGTCTTACAGCATATCTTTTAAACTACTGCACCGATTTCGATGAAACCTACATTGTTCCTTAAGTTATACCCAAAAAAAAATGTTACAATTCAATGAACATTTTCGGAGAAATGCGTCGACCTATACAATTTATGTACGTTTGTTAGAAAGCTGACGATTATTGTAGCTCGAATAATATTACTTTCAAACGTATCGAATTAAAACCTCCATACTGGAATTCGGACAAAAAGTGAAAAAGCAACACCGAGCCTCAGTGTATCCTCGTCACGCCAGGTCAGTTAATTACTAAGTAAAATTTCAGTTTACTCACACATAATCGTCTATACATATCCTTTTTTGCCACTATACGGGCTTTGTAAATAGGTTTATAAGTCCCTAAGCACTTGTACCGTATACCTAACATCTGCAGGCGTGTATAGTAATAGAAGCAGACCTGGCGTGGGCACACAAGTTTAACAGTGCTTATACTTTTATTGATGATTATTTAATGATGAGTTTACGTCATACAACATTTTATAAACTTTTATGTAGTTATAAAAATTTATGAATAAAATAAAGACAGAGGTAACAAACAATTCAGTCCTTTAGACCCACCTTTCACTGAAGACACATTTTTATGGAAAACGTGACAGGAAAACGTGACATGATCCCGCCGCCATTTTTATGTCAAAGCCGATAATATAATTGGAACATAATTTTTTTGAAAATCCCATTGGTACGCGCATACACCTGGGTATTGGTTTGTTCAACCAATCTAAATGCAGTAATTAAAAACTAGTAAAGTATATGCTAATTGCTATATTATATATTATATAATACATAATATATTTTATCTGCCAAATTACTGTACACCGACTAAATAGCTCAGTTGGTTGTACCCGGCCAACGACGAGTATAGGCGACTTAATTGTCTGGACCTCTGCATGCCCCAGTATTGGGAAAATGCCTGAAGATATAAAAAATACTGTACTCTTCCCTTTTCATTACTGTATGTCCCATTACCTAATAAAATAAAACATAAAAATTTGTCACGAAAAACTGTATTGTCTATTTGAAGAAAGTATATCCCTCCTAAATGATTTCCTTATAACTGTTTGTTCTGCACATGTGCTTTGTGTACGTATTATCATACGTAGACATAAGACGTACTTATTATGTGCGATGTTTATGTGAATTGTGAATTACCAGATGTGTTCTCTGTACGTTTTAAGGAAATGTTTGTAATTATTTACATAACCTCCGTCTACGAGTGGCGTACCGATTTTCATGGGTCGCCATCTCTGAGGTCCCGTATTGGATTCCCTCTTGGACCAATGTAGAAAACACTTTTACTACATTTTCTCGGGTCTGGGTGTTTGTGGTACCTTTCTTTGTTTCTGATTCTATAATACAATTGCTTAAATTACTAGCTTTGTTCACAGCAATGTATGTGATAATATACCTATTTATGGCGATCTGTTCTCTCTGGCAACCCCATCAGGGACAGTTTAAAGATAAATAAATTTAACTTTGCCACTGGTGTCAAAGGGGGTTGGTTCTTTTCTGTTTGTTCTCAAAGGTTAGGTCCAGCCATTCATCTTAGAAATGCAGTCAACGTTCTTGGTACCAACGTACTTGTTAACTCATGGAGCAGGACCGTACGATTATTGTAGTGTAATAATTTAATAATATTGTTTCTGTAAATTTGTAAAGTCTGTAAATTTTAATAAACAAGAACTTACCTTTAAGTACTTTTACAAACTGTCACAAAGTAAATTAATGAATATTTCTGTATTTATTTTTCTTCAGAAATTATTGAAGCAAGCAGACAGCACGTAGTTTAATTTATTAGTCCAAGAGAAAAGTCCCTTGAATAACTCATTTTAACACGAACTAGAATTTGTAACTCGCAGCGTATTTCTCTTTTAAACTCCTAATTGTATTATATTCTTAGAATATTCTAAAGTTGTACGTTACTATAAAATTTAAATTAAGATTTTCTATGAAATTAAAATGATCAGCCGGTTTTAGTTTTCATTTGTGTACATTACCCACATTTCCAATACTATGCTAGACAGAGAGCTAGGCAATAAATTGCTTTTGATACACATTTCAATGAAGCTTATTTTGGTACAACGCGACAGGCGGTGAGACTATTAACTGTGAGCGTATCAAAACAACCATATACAATATATATTTATATATATATATATATATATATATATATATATATATATATATATATATATATATATATATATATATATATATATATATATATATATATATATATATATATATATATATATATATATATATATATATATATATATATATATATATATATATATATATATATATATATATATATATATATATATATATATAAATAAATAAATAAATACTTGCAAAGTTTAATATTTACATAAATATAAATATCCACGACTCATACAGAAACATTCATAGTCATCACACATACATACATTACACACACATCATGTTCGCCTTTTTCGGGATTCATACCCGCAACCCTCAGCTTCGGAGGCCGATCCACTCCCAATTAGGCTATCGAGTAGTTAATCACTTTTCTAAAAATAAAAAAATGCGTTCTGCGGTTACAACAACTCATAGTTTTATTTAAAAATTTATAAAAAAAATAGATTAGTTCATTCAAAATTAACCGAAATCTATCTTGTTCTAATGTGTAAAATACCCGTAGAGCATTTTATATAGCAAGAGAGAAACTCAATTTTTTTTATCTTGCATTACAAAATTAAATTAAATACCTTAAGGAATAACATACTTAATTCTCTCAAATTTTTGGGCAATGGAAAAATAACAACAGGGATTTAACAATAACCAATTAGCGAGAAGAGATTGTCAGCTTAACTTTTAATTTAACTCGGAACGTTGGATGAAATTTGTTTCAGAATGTATTTTATATTTTTTTAACGACATTGTTTTTTTTTAGGAAATTGATATAAGGGTAGGGTTCGAAATCGAGCGACAGTTCCCATATATACCCATAGCCAATCCAGAGATAGACAGAGGTCTAGACAATTAAGACGTATCGACCCGCCTTCCGTAGACATTTTATGGAACAACGTGACAGGTGGTGAGCTCGTCACCGTCTTTATGTCCAAACCAATGATAAAAATCGTACATAAGTTTTGAAAAAAAAACCATTTGTATTAGACTTTGGGATCGAACTCCAATCACCCAACTACTCGGCTATCGTGACACATCAATGTTACTTTAACTATGTTTTTATTACATGTTTTGTGGCTGCCTAGATTTCGCATTGATTGTGACTATTGCCATTTCTGAAATACACTATATTCTTCTCTTTCTATAAATTTTAAGAGATTTAAGGTAACGTTTACTTACCAACTTACTGATATAACGACTTGCAGTCACTGCAGGACTGTCTCTCCGTTTCGCCACAATCGCCACATTATCGCGTTAATGGTAAGCAATGTATGTGTTATTTGTCGACTTGACTATACCGCCAGCTTTCTGTCATTATCAAAACGTTTCCTCTATTAGTCTCTTAAGAAACAAATAAAAAAATTTGGACAAAAAAAATTCTGACGCTGATACAACAAGCAACGGAGTTTTATAAATTATTCATGTACTGTTTTTCTAACATCTTTAAATTTGAAAAATCTTTTATACAAAAGAAAAACAAAACCAGTATGTTTGTTCACTGAAGAAAAATAGAAGAGCATTCAAAATGGCTGTCGCGAAGCGCGCAGCTGGGAGCCTCGTTATTTATTTCTTTCTTTTCGGTACAATGAAGTAAGCTCGTTGACTGCCAGTTACCAGCTGGTCTCACAAGAAGTCCTTATATTATGCATCACTTTTGTTATAAAAATACAACATGTTTAATATATTCCATTTTGTACGAAATCAGAACTAATATTTTTACTTTAATAACTGTGCTGCGAACCGATTTCAATGAAAATATTTGTATAATATGAACTTGTTTATTATATTATTAGTATATTTAGAAGTCCCGATAGCCGAGTGATTAGGTGGCAGGCTCGTACCTATGGGTTTTTCAAAAAAAACTTTGTATGAATTATATAGTCAGCTTGGACATTGAGACGGCATCGGGCTCACCACCTGTCACGTCGTCCCAATATATCTTCGGTAGGTTGAAACGACTTAATTGTCTAGACCTCTGTCTACCCCTGTATTAGGAATAACGGGAAGATATGTATTAGTATATTTAGTAATTTTGTGATTTGAATAATATGGGGCAATTCATTTATTATTATTCGTATTATAGTTAGTACTCTTGTTATTTGAAATTCCATTCAATGAATAATAAACACTAAAAGAGACAAACATAATTAAGCCATAATGAGAGAAAGTGACTTTCTACAGGACACATCTTAATTACCGGATTGTAGAATTCAATTCCGTTCCATGAGAACAAAGATAACTTATTTACTTTGTTTAAAGTAATATTTATTACAAGTAACTCCCACACATTGTTCAAGCTATTACAATTTAAAAGAACAATTCCTCTCCGTCTCTTACTGTGGGTGTGGTAAGAGGCGACTTAGGAAAAAGGCTATTGACATATGGCAGAATAACCATCTCGAGAAATACCAGACCAAAGCAAAACGGTGGTAGACAGCAACGTCTTATTGCTGTTTGGTGTTTATCGCAAATATGCTGTAAGACTTCTCTGTACTTCTCTTCTCCTGTACAGGAGAGGCCGACGTACAGGAGAGGCTGGTCTTACAGCATATCTTTTAAACTATTGCACCGATCGATGAACATTATTCCTTAAGTTATAACAAAAAAAAATTGTTGAATTGTAACAATTTTTTTGAATTGTAACAGTTTCGGAGAAATGAGTCGACCTATACAATTTGGTATATCTGTTAGAAGCTGACAATTATTGTAGTTCGATTAATTTTACTTTCAAACGTATCGAATTAAAACCTCCGTATTGGAATCCGGACAAAAAGTGGAAAAGCTACACCGAGCCTCAGTGTATCCTTGTCACTCCAGTTCAGGTAATTAGGAGGCAACAGATAATTAAGTCTTTTCAACCCACCTTTCTCTAAAGACACATTTTTATGGAGAACGTGACAGGTGCTGAGCCAGTCGCCGGGGAACGATGTCGGATCTCTGGACTCGAATTCCTATCGCCCAACCACTCGGCTATCTAGAAAAAATAAAATAAATATCTTCACACAAATCCCAATACAGGGGTAGACAGAGGTCTAGTCTAGAAAAGACTCGTTCTCCCGATCCCGTGCACCCGTCCATTACCACTATGAGATAGATGGGAATCCGATATCAAGAGTTACAGAGGTTAGAGACTTGGGGGTTATTTTAAACACTGAGCTAACGTTTCGTGATCATATCATAAAATGTTGTAAAAGCGTATAGAAATTTAGGGTTTGTGCTTCGTACAGTTCGCGGTTTTAAAAATATTAAAGCAGTAGTCGTACTGTACAATGCGCTTGTTAGGAGCCAACTAGAATGTAACGCAGTCATCTGGGCTCCACATGAAACTAAATATAGTCTTATGTTGGAGAGGGTGCAGAACAAATTTGTTAGGTACCTATATATGAGGTTATATGGGGTGTACCCATATTACCCATTAATGTACCCAACACTTTTTGTCCTGGGAATGGTAGGGTATAACGAGCTTAGAGCTAGGAGGGAACTAACGCTAATACTATACATTTTCAAAGTATTTAGTGGAAAAGTTAGCAATGCGGATGTATTGGCGCAGGTGAGACTGTGTGTGCCGGATAGGTATGTGGAACGAAGACGCCGCCCGCCACTGCTGAGCGTGCCGCGCGGGCGCACCAACCTGCTAAAAGGGGCGCCGTTGACGCGCGCGCTCCGTACCCTTAACCTCATAGCCGAAGAGCTGGATTTATTTTCTTGCACTCTGAGTGATCTCACAAAGATAGCAATATGGATTATATGCTACGGACCTTTGTAACTAACTTTAAATATATAATGTTGTTAATAATTTAATAATATGGGGATTAAGCTATCGCATTGGGGATTTCCTGTAAAGATAGTTATATTGGCAATAAATAAATAAATAAATAAATAAAATAAGTCCCTTTGACCCACCTTCCACCGAAGATATTTTCGGGACAACGTGGACAGGTCCGTCGCCGTCTTTATTTCCAAACCGACAATGTAATTGGTACGTAAATTTTTTGGAATTTTATGAACCCATTGGTACAAAAAGTCACGATAGCCGAGTGGTTGGGTGGTCGGAATTTCGAGTCAATAGACTCGAGTTCGATCCCCAGTTGGTAGGCTCGTACCAATGGGTTTTTCAAAAACTTATGTACCAATATCGTTGGCTTGGACATAAAGACGGCGACGGGCTCAACACCTGTCACGTTATCCCGAAAATATCTTCGGTGGAATGTGGGTCGAAGGGACTTAATTGTCTACACTCGACCTCTGTCTACCCCTGTATTGGGAATTGCGTGAATATATTTTATATTTTATTTTTTTTTATTTTCCATTGATACGCGCATGCCAACTGAGGATCGAACTCGACCCGAGTTCGATCTCCAGTTGGCATGCGCGTACCTCTTGACTCGAAATTTCCACCACCCAACCACTCGGCTATCGTGACTTAGTATATTTATATATGAATAAATATACATACATATCTTTACACACATCTGACAATGTGGCCAGAGCATCGATGTCGCTAAATGTTAATGATCTTCATTCACTTTTATATAAAATATCACATCGTTATGAAAAACCAAATGAACGAGACGTTTGATATTTAGAAATACGTGGAACTGAATAAACACCAACCTTCGTTTGACTTAACCGAATATCGTAGAGCCATTTTCAAATTGTATTTCCGGTGACACTTCGAACTCAACGTTCAATTTTAATTTGTTCCGGAAACTGAAAATTGGACACGTAGCATGTGACGGAGAGCTTAAATTTTAGTGGAATGGAGTTTTAAATTTGATTTTGTTCAACCAATCTAAATGCAGAAAGTAAAAACTACTAAAGTATATGCTAATTGCTATATTATACACTATATAATATATTTTATCTGTCAAATTACTATACACCGACTAAATAGTTCAGTTGGTCGTACCCAGCCAACGACGAATATAGGCTCATCACCAAAGGTATACCAAAATAGGCTTTGATGAAAGGTCGAAACGACTTAATTGTCTGGACTTCTGTGTGCCCCAGTATTGGTAAAATGCCTGAAGATATAAAAAATACTGTATTCTTCCCTTTTCAAAACTGTATATCCCATTAACTAATAAAATAAAACATAAAAATTTGTCACGAAAAACTGTATTGTCTATTTGAAGAAAGTATATCCCTCCTAAATGATTTCCTTTATAACCGTTTGTTTTGCATTCATGTCTATTGTGTACATATTATCGTATACGCAGACACAAGACGCACTTATTACGTGCGATGTTTATGTGAATTGTGAATAACCAGATGTGTTCTTCGTATGTTTTAAAGAAATGTTTGTAATTATTTACATAATCTCCGTGTACGAGTGGCGTACACACCGATTTTCATGGTGTCGCCAGCTCTGAGGTCCCGGGTTGGATGCCCTGTCGGACTAATGTAAAAACACTTTCTTCTTTCTTTGTTTCTGATTCCATAATACAAGTGCTTAAGCTGCTTATTTTGGGATCAGAGCAATGTATGTGATATTGTATCTATTTATGTAACTATTTGACTTTGCCACTGCTGACAAGAGGGCTGGTTCTTTTCTCGCTCAAAGGTTATATCTAACCACTCATCTTGGAAATGCAGTCATCGTTCTTGTTACCATAACACAAGGAACAGCGCTGTACGATTATTGCAGTTTAATAATTTAATATTAATAAATTTTAATAAACAAGAACTTACCTTTAAGTACTTTTACTAATCATTAGTAATTTCGGACAGTTTGTCACAAAGTAAATTAATGAATATTTCTGTATTTATTTTTGTCTTTATACCGACTCGGTGTGGTATTAAAATTAGCAAAAAATAGTAATTTCTAAAGTTTTTATAATTTTGTTTAGAAAATATTGAAGCAAGCAGACAGCACGTAGTTTTATTTCTTAGTCCAAGAGAAAAGTCTCTTGAATAACTCATTTTAATACGAACTAGAATTTGTAACTCGCAGCGTATTTCTCTTTTGAACTCCTAATTGTATAATATTCTTAGAATTTCTAACGTTTTAAGTTTCTATGAAATTTAAATTAAGATTTTGTAAGAAATTAAAATGAATGCTGTATACCAGCCGGTTTTAGATTTTTATTTGTGTATATCATTACGCACATTTCCAATAATATGCTAGACAGAGATCTAGGCAATTAAGTGCTTTCAATTCTCATTTCACCGAAGCTTATATTGGTACAGCGTGACAGGCAGTGAGCTTATTGATTGTGAGCGTATCAAAAACAACTATACAATATTCTTCTTCTTCAAGTGCCTCTTCAATCCTGAAGGTTGGCAGTCAGCTTCTTGTACTCTGTCTTATCAACCGCGAGTCGGAACAGTTCTTCGACTGAAGTAATGCCGGTCCACTCCCTGATGTTTCGCAGCCACGATTTTCTTTTGCGTCCAGCGCGCCTCTTCCCCTCTATCTTGCCCATCATAATTAATTGTAGTAGTGAGTATCTATCGTGTCGGAGCACGTGATACAATATACTTATATATAAATACTTACAAAGTTTAATATTTAAATAAAATAGAAATATCCATGACTCGTAGACAAACATTCATATTCAACACACATACTTGTATTACGCACAAATAATGTTCGCCTTTTGCGGGATTCATACCCGCAACCCTCAGCTTCGGAGGCCGATTCACTCCCAATTAGGCTATCGAGTAGTTAATCACATGTACCGCAGAACGCATTTTTTTATTTTTAATAAAAAAATGCGTTCTGCGGTTACAACTCATAGTTTCATTTAAAAGTTTCTAAAAAAAAAATAGGTTAGTTCATTCAAAATTAACCGAAATCTATCCTGTTCTAATGTGTAAAATACCCGTAGAGCATTTTATATAGCAAGAGAGAAACTCAAATTTATTTTATCGTGCATTAAAAAATTGAATTAAATACCTTAATGAATAACATACATAATTCTCTCAAATTTTTGGGCAATGGAAAAATAACAACAGGGATTTAACAATAACCAATTAGCGAGAAGAGATTGTCAGCTTAACTTTTAATTTAACTCGGAACGTTGGATGAATTTTGTTTCAGAATGTATTTTATATTTTTTACGATATTGTTTTTGCTAGGAAATTGACGCCATTACTAATACAGGAGTAGATAGAGGTCTAGACAATTAAGATCTTTCGACTCTCCTACCGACATTTTATGGAACAACGTGACCAGTGATGAGCCCATCGCCGTCTTTATATCCAAGCCAATGATTTAAAACGTCCGTATTTTTTTTTTTGAAAAATCATTTGGTACAGGCCTTGGGGATCGAACTCGGGTCTCATGACTCTAATTCCGATCACCCAAACACTCGGCTATCGTGACTTGCTAAATTCGTCGTCCGATATATACGCTATTAGGTCTTCTATGAATGAGCCAACATAAGCTATATTATGTATAGAGTATTTGCTTAAGAATTCTACTCTCGACACACGTAGTACTATGCCGGTTCGTACTAAATGATAAGCAGAACCTACAGTAGCTATGCTTGGCATGCGTGGCGATTACGGCATATTTTTCCTAACAGGAGAGGTCTATGACATGCAGTAGATATTAGCAGACGATTATGTATGCGTGAAATAAGTCTTGTTCATCTCAGTAGCCTTGAATATGTAATATCATTGTACTTATAATAGCTTTAAAATTGTATTCAAAATTCCACCCAGCCTTGCAAATTATCTGTCTCTGACTATGTAATATCATTGTAATCTTTACCTTAAAATTGTGTTCAAAATTCCACCCTGCCCTGCACATTCCTGTTTCTAACTATGTAGTCATTGTAATCCGTACCTTACAATTGTGTTCAAAATTTCACCCTGCTCTACACATTATCTGTCTCCGTAAATATATTACTTTGTGTTCTCTACTTACAAAGCAACTCTAAGTACGGAACCGAGTGTGGCGAAGCTATTAAGTTTTACTGCGGGCATTAACAGGTAAGTAAGTATTACTTATTATCTCGATTTTAACACCTGCGTTTATAGCACTCTTGTTTAGGAGGTAATACAACATTTACTATGGTAGATTACGTCTATATAGAAGGCAAAAACAAATAAGAACAAATTGTAAATAAATGTAACAGTGGTAGTGTATATTTTTAATTGTACGCATTTCCCAATTATGAGATACAGATCTGGACAATTAATTAGAATCAAGAGACCCTAGTTCCATCCCTAGGTGGCAGGCTCATACCAATTGATTTTTGAAAGAAAAAAATATGTATGATTTTTGTCGTTGGCTTAGACATAAATGCGGCGACGGGCTCACCATCTGTCACGTTGTCCCAAAAATATCTTCGGTGGTAGGTAGGTCGGAAATACTTAATTGTCTGAACCTCTATCTATCCGTATATTGGGAATGGCGTGATGATATTTTAATTTTATTGTATTTTTTGACTCTATTTCCTCTGGAGCTTACTTGGAACAAAATGACTGATGGTGAGCTTTTCGCCGCTTTAATGTTCAAGCTAATGATACAAATAGTGTAACAATATACTTGTATACATAAATATTTATTTAAGCATTAAAACATCCACAACTCGCGTACAAACGTCACGATAGCCTAATTGGTAGCGTCCATGCCTTCGTAACTGAGGGTTGCGGATTCGAATCCCGCTAGTACCAAACATTTGTGTGACGACTTTGAATGTTTGTACTTGTGTCATTGACGTTTATAGTTATAATAGGTGTTAAGCTCCAAAACACTGAATCCTAATGTAGGAATCCAGATCTATCATGGCGGATAGGCTACGGATAGGCTTCGAGTAAAGCACCCTCCTTCCTGATCCCCGTTGACCGCGGGATTGAAGGCCCAGGAGTTAGATGCATGCGTGTCCTGGCAAATCTAACAAGGAGGAAGAGGAGGAAAATCCGTTCTCTTCCAAGGAGACTCTAATATTAAGGAGGGGTAGGTAAAATTGACTAGATACAAGTAGAATATCAAAAATATGTAAAATATAAAGTATTTGAGTCACGATAGCCGAGTAGTTGTGCGATCGGAATTAAAATCAAGAGGCCAGTCGGGTCTCTTCGGGTCGGACGAACCCCTGGTGGCAGGCATTCCATTGTTTTTTTCTTTTAAACCTTATTTACGATTTATATTTAGATTTATAACATAATAAGCAATCGGTGAGTCTGGTGTCTGAATTACTGATTGCCATGACCCTCGATATACTATATTATATTTTTTTTAAAAATCTTCACGTCATTCCCAAAACAGGGGTACACCTAAGTGTTTTTGACCCACCTTTAACCAATGACAATTTTTGGAACAACGTAACCGGTGGTGAGCCTGTCGCCTTCTTTGAGTCCAAACCAACGATGTAATTCATGCATAAATTTTTAAATAACTCATTCGTACGAACACTCCTCCTGGAGATCGGACTCGAAAAGCCTGAATATAGTCAGATAACCTAACAACTAACCCGATAATAAAACCATTTTTTTATAGAAGAGATACAATAAAATGTTACGTGAACAAAATTACTAGTGTAAGAAAGTCGATAAACCGAGTATACATATTCAAGGAACTCTAGTAAATTGGGTTACGAAGCATATACCAAAGTGTAAGTTTGTTATAAAATTAACAACTTTAGCTTAACGTAATATTATGTTTCCAAGCTTACCGCGTAAACCCGCAAATTATACTCTGAGTTCAGACTAAGTTACAATAAAACAACTCGGGATTTGCTACTTTTTTATCTGAAAACTTTTAAGCGTAAGTGTCCCCTTGAGGACGAGGATGCAAATATCTTTTGTTTTTCTGGAGTAAGGTGAGAAACGATCCAAAAACCCACCCGATAGGAAGTAACTACTGCAACTCAAGGAATTCAAAGGATGTAGCTTATAGCATTGTTTTCCAAAGACTAAGATGATATACCGCTTAGCTTATAATAGGACTGGTTCTCTATACCTATCGAGTTAAGTTTTAAATACAGAGTATTTTAATTTTTTGATAGTTAATAGACTTAACCGTTACTTTGCGGAAATTCATTATTATAGAGATGTTATTTTAGACAGAGGGAAGATGATGCTTCTTCGGACTAGGTAAATATATAATATACATTTGTTTTTACATGTGGAATAGTGCTAGGTAATTTTATAGTTATATTTCTATACCCTTTTTTTATTACGTGTTTGAATAGAGCTCTATATCCATCCTTTTATTTGATTTGTCTATCAATTTGTCTGAAAATGAACACATCAAATTCGATATCACTCGCGCGCTGTGTTTCATTTACGAACGCTCTGTTGGAGAGTATTTCGCTGCTTTATTTGAAAACATTTGAGTCTCTTCGAACACTGACAAGAATATTATTTAGTTAGAACTTTGAGATTGAATCCTTTGCATATACCTTTTTGCAAATCTTACGAAATCTTTTTATTACTCCGAACACTTTATTATATTAATTATTGTTATATGACCATCATAATGACAATAAAGAAAGAAAGAAAGAAAGTAGTAGCGTCGTTGTTTCTGATTCCATAATACAAGTGCTGCTCTAGCTACTTAATTCAGGATCAGAGCAATGTATTTGACATTGTCTCTAACTTCTTCTTCTTCTTCTTTACAGCCTATCAAGTGTCCACTGCTGAACATAGGCCTCCCCCAAAGCTTCCACACAGTCCCTAGATACCTGCATCCATCGACTTCTCGCAATATTCTGCAATTTGCCACTCTTTTCTTGGGGGGTCGTTCTACACTGCGTTTGCCTATACGACGTTGCCAATCGAAAAACTTTTTTCCTTAACGGTGATCAGTCTCTAGTTACTGTTACAACTGTTATCAGGTGGTGACGGTGTAAAAATATTGCCACTCCCTTTTTTCCCGTGGGTGTCGTAAGAGGCGACTAAGGGAAACAGCCTTGTATATCGTTATGGCGATCGATAGATGGCGAGAAAACCCACTCTTAAAATATCAGACCACGATAATCTGACCGAAGATTTTATTTATTTTATTTTATTTGAGGAGCTTACAGCTATTTTTACAATATAGAATTACTAAAAATAAATCTACATGCCAATGACAAGCTTCCACATATAGACTGAGATATAGATGAGCAGTAGCATCTGAGGTGCGAGTGGTCTGATACTGCGATCGCCAATCCTGCAATCCTGCAGTGGACTTTAATAGGACGTTATGTATGTATGTTTGTATCAGTCTCTAACTATGTATTTATTTATGTATTATATTAATTATTGTTATATGACCATCATAATGACAATAAAGAAAGAAAGAAAGAAAGAAAGAAAGAAAGTAGTAGCTTCGTTGTTTCTGATTCCATAATACAAGTGCTGCTCTAGCTACTTAATTCAGGATCAGAGCAATGTATTTGCTATTGTCTCTAACTTCTTCTTCTTCTTCTTCTTCTTTACAGCCTATCAAGAGTCCACTGCTGAACATAGGCCTCCCCAAAGCTTCCACACAGTCCCTAGATACCTGCATCCATCGACTTCTCGCAATATTCTGCAACTTGCCACTCTTTTCTTGGGGTCGTCCTACACTGCGTTTGTCTATACGACGTTGCCAATCGAAAACTTTTTCCTTAACGGTGATCAGTCTCCAGTTACTGTTACAACTGTTATCAGGTGGTGACGGTGTAAAATATTGCTCCCTTTTTCCCGTGGGTGTCGTAAGAGGCGACTAAGGGAAACAGCCTTGTATATCGTTATGGCGATCGATAGATGGCGAGATAACCCACTCTTAAAATATCAGACCACGATAATCTGACCGAAGATTTTATTTATTTTATTTATTTATTTATTTATTTGAGGAGCTTACAGCTATTTTTACAATATAGAATTACTAAAAATAAATCTACATGCCAATGACAAGCTTCCACATATAGACTGAGATATAGATGAGCAGTAGCATCTGAGGTGCGAGTGGTCTGATACTGCGATCGCCAATCCTGCAATCCTGCAGTGGACTTTAATAGGACGTTATGTATGTATGTATGTTTGTATCAGTCTCTAACTATGTATTTATTTATGTATTATATTAACGGCCTATCAAAGTCTACTGCTGGATGTAGGTGACTCTCATGAGAGAGAATTTGCCATACTCGCCTCACTGGGCAAACGGATCGTAGGCCTTGCACTTTAGATGTTCCTGGTCAAATTTGGCTATATGGAATATAGCATCGAAAATGCCGATTTAAAAAGTAACAGCCTCTAAATGCCCACAGCTGGGATAGGACACAACAAGGAAAAAATGCTTCTGGCAGTCGATAGATGCAGGTGGCTAAGGACCGTCCATTGTGGGAAGCTTTAGGGGAGGCCTGTACTCAGCAGTCGACTCTTGATATGGCTGTAAAGAAGAAAAGGGAGAAGAGCAGGGCAACGTCCGCTGTGTTGCTCCAGTGTGTGTTGGCCGACTTCACACGTACACGAAATTATATTTTTTTTACTTTTTTCTCATGTTGTTTTCCATCACTGGCGCCGATGAGCTGCTGGTAATTGAAGCACTAAAAATTACATTTTAGTGAGGGTCTGAGATCGAACCTGTATCTCTCGTGTCCCAAGGCAAACTTTAGCACTAGGCCACTACGGTTCCACTAATATCCACGACTTAACGGATGAAAAAACTCAAATATTAATACCACTAGAAGTTACAATTAAAAGTTAATATAGCTTAAAATAATAAAACACATACGTAAGCAAAGACGCTTATTTAAACGAAGTTACCGCAATTTCACTCTGTGGGGACTAATTAAAAGTTAACGTAGCTTGCAGTGGAAGCGATTACAGTAAACACCCGACGTTCCACAGAGCAAAGCTTGTGTTCTCTGAGGGGAAATGACGCAAACATCGTTGAAACTGCAACAACTCTATAAAGCGCAGCGAAACAATATTAACAACGTGGCAAATGTTCAAACTAAACGTAATAGAAAATATAATATTGATGAAAGTTTATGCATGGTACTCGTATTTGTTTTACTCTCAGAATAATTAATTTTTAATTAAATTTAGGTGGTATATAGATATAGACGACCTCTGTGGTCGATTGACATATGCGCTGGTTTTCAAGCTTTCGGTGGATGAGTTCCGTGTTCGATTCTCAAACGGGTCAATTCAGGAAACCGTGTTTTCTATATTTTCTCGGGTCTGGGTGTTTATGCTACCTGCATTCAATACAACAAGTGCTTTAGCTATTTACTTTGGTATGTACAATGTATGATTTTTTTTTACATTTATGTATTTATTTATTTACTATTACATATTTTTACGAGGACAAAGCATTTGTGCGAAGAATATTAATGTTTGTACTCGATTCAAGGACGTTTATGTGACGTTTATACTAATATATATATTCCAATATATATAAAAAAAAATATCCTCTGCCTAACCCAGTCAGGGAACTCAACGTTAATAGCCTGCAGATGCTGTAAGGTCAAAACGGTCGCTTTAAATTAAAGAAATATTTACAAATATATGTATCTTCACACATTCCTTATATTGGAGTAGACAGAAGTCTAAACAGTTAATTTCTTTAGACCCACTTTCCACCAAAAACATTTTTTGGTAGGACAACGTGACAGGTGGTGAGCCCGTTGTCCCCCACTTTATGTCCAAGCCAACGATATAAAAACGTACATTAATTTTTGGTAATCCTATTGAATCCACCACTCGGCTATCGAAAAAGAAATATTTACAAGATATGAATAGCTACAAGTGCGCAACAATGAAATTAAAGGTTTTTAATTAATTAACAATTTCGCCGAGAGGCAGTATTCGCAAGTATAAAATTCAAATAATAATTTAATATTTGTTGGCGACACGTCATACTTTGTGAGTAACGGGATGTACCCTTAATTAATAATTTTACAGTTATATTTGTAAAATTTAATGTAAATTGTACGTATATAATTGCTGACACTGACAGCTGACACGGCAAACGTTGTTCATAAAATATGGCAAAAAATAGGGGTTGGTGATAGCTAATAATTTAGAGTTGTGTGTACTCTTAATGCCACATCATTTAAAAATAAAAATAAACAATTTTGTCCTATTCTCAGATATGTCAAATATTCAAAAAAGAATTCATGGCAATCGGTCAATTCAGGAGGAAAGTGTCCTCTAACGCCATAAATGGCTCGAGAATTTTATATTAAATTATAAAATTACAGATTTTATTTTAATTTTTTCTTATAATATGTTTCGTTTTTCTTTTACGGCGATAAATCAAAATAAATAAGTTTTTAAAATTGTAATATTTTAAATTTCTCATTTTACGATGAAACATTTTACACTGTTTAACACAGCATCTTAACTATCTAGCCAACAAGATCTCTAGCGACCAATTTAAACTTTGTATTGCAGCGCTATATTGCAGTTTTAAAACAATTACTGCAGAGAAAAACTTTAACGTAGTTATAAACATTAAGCTGTTACTTTTAAACCACATTTTCAAAGAAACAAACTTGAGAAGAAAAACGATTATTTTTTTTTTAGTTTAGTTTACATTGGCGTGTCGTTTCGTGACAGTATTCTTGTCCCCGTCTTCCCGTGAGTGTGGTAAAAGGCGACTAAGATAGTAGCTTTGAGAATGTTAATGATTACCTACAGATGGCATAACCATTTTGAAAAGAAAAGGACCAAAGTTCAGTAAACCGGAGACTGGCAGCGTTAGATTGGTACAAATGTATTTTTTCAAGACTTTTATGTTTCATAATGTTGGCTTCCACATAAGAACGGCGACAGGCTGACCATCCGTCTAAAAATGTCTTCGGTGAAAGGTGGGTCGAATTGGACTAAATTGTTTGGACCTCTGCCTACTCCAATATTCCCAAGGACATGTAGATAATTTTACTATAATAAGTCTTAGTCTAGACACTGATGTCCCTTCGACCCACCGAAGATATTTTGGGATAACGTGACAAGTCCGTCATCGTCTTTATGTCCAAGCAAACAATATGAATCGGACAATCGGACAAACGAGCCTTCCACCTGAGGATCGATCTCGAGTCTCTCGACTCGAATTCCGATCACCCAACCACTCAGCTATCGTGACTTTGTTTGAAAGTGAAATTATGTACAAAAAATAACGATTTACTTTGATTTTAATTTTATTACCAAAACTTTATTACAAGGCTTAACCTTCAATCGCCTCTTACGACAGCCACCGACTTTCTTTTGTACCGTAATAGGCAACTAAGAGAAAAGCCTTGAAAATATCAATGGCTCAAAAAACACTTGACTCAAATAAGCAGATCGTTGACGGGCAGCTTCCCGGTTGCAAGATGTCTGGTACTGCGATCGACAATCCGTTTGCCGAGCGTGGCAATTATAACAAACGAAAGTGGACTATTACAGGCCATTACCTATAACTAAATATTATAGTATATACGGGTTTACCACTCGATTAAAACAATGTGGCGGATTTGCACTAAGCCCTCTCCGTCGAAACAACCTTTGTTAATGTATTCAACAACGAATATATTTTACTCTATACCGCTGAGCTTTGCCTCCAATAAATTTCTCAAAAGTTAATCTTCTCTAACTCTCGTGTCTCGTTAATACAAATCAGTAAATCAATTTATCCTAAAGAAATTACGCAGAGCGTGCTGTGGAGATTGCTTGTTAATTTCGAATAGTGTATGGATTAATAAGTCACGATAGCCGAGTGGTTGTGGTGGGTGATCGGAATTTCGAGTCAAGAGACCCGAGTTCGATCCCTAGGTGGAAGGCTCGTGTGCATGTCAATGTCTACCGATAGATGGCTAGATAAATAAAATAAAATACATAAATATCTTTACGCTATTCCCAATACAAAGGTAGATAATTAAGTCCTTTCGACCCACCTTCCACTGAAGAAATATTTTTGACAACGAACAAATGGTGAGACCGCGGTAGTCTTTGTGTCTAAACCGACGATGTAAATCGTACCTAGGTTTTTTAAAAAACTCATTGATATGGCCCTTGGGGATGGAATTCGGTTCTCTTGATTGGAATGCCGATCACATGGCTATCGTTACTCTCTAGCGACGGCGGGATAATTTCGAAAAAATACTAGATCAAAATAAACCGACCCCGGTGACGGGCATCTCCCTAAAGACAGCCCCCCCCCCCCCACCCCACCCCACACACACCCAATGGCCTCAGCATCCTGCCTAGAAAAATTGACGTCATAAAATCTTTGAGTCATTTCCGAGTAAAGACAAGGTATTCCACTGCAATTATTGAATAGTGTAGGCGTTACTGTGTCTTAGCGTAGGCGTTTGCTACGGTTGAACGTAGGCGTTTGCTACGCTGTAGCGTAGGTTGTACCGCGCTCCCTATCACAAAATATAATTTGAAAGATTTTAATGATTCATCATGAACGCAAAACTCTCCAAGGAATTGTTCGGATTAATCCCAGCCGCTGAATTTCACCATCGTACCTTCCGGCATAGCCCAAAATTCCATCAACACTATCTTGATGCTTGGCATTCCACCACAGTGCGTTTTTCACTTGCACTTTATGGAATGTGCTGCCGTCAGCGGTTTTTCCGGGAAAATACGACTTAGGGACCGTCAAGAAAAGAGCCTATACCTTTCTCAAAGGCCGGCAACGCATCTCCCATGCCTCTGGTATTGCAGATGTTCATGGGTGGCGGTAATCACTTACCATCACGTGAGCCACCTGCACGTTTGTCTGCCTTCTCTATAAAAAAAGGTACACACAGTTGATTACATGTAGAAAGACGCTAAATATTACATTTATTTTAAGAAAATAATAACACCTGCATCCTTCGAACACAACATTTTTCACGTCACTCTATCTTGTAGGGGGGTTGTCCTACATAACCTTTTACTAAATGAAGTTGCCACTCGAGAGTCATTTTTCTCAACGGTTATCAGTTCTTCAAGCTATGTTACCGATAATTGCCACTTCAGCGCTTCAGCTGATTTTTACAGCCATGTCGGTTAGGTTAGTTCTGGTGCAGGTGTCGCAAATTTGTCTGTGCGCATTTATATATACATAATTTTTGAAATATACATAGATAGGGACAACAACAAACATTTCTCTGATCCCTGCAGCTAAAACATTTATGTTATAATACCGGAAAAAACGAAGGTAACAATACCTGGCCCTAGAAAATTTTGAAAAATGTTTTCTAAATTAACCCGACAGGGAATCGAACCCAGAACCTCGGAGCTAACGACACTAAGAACCGGTGTGTACGCAACTCATCTACAGAGGTTTATCTGTGAAAAAAATAAATCTACTATCTTCTACTGTACCGTCTTCTATGTCTATTGTAACAGCATCTGATTATGACAACTGTTAGTGACCGAGCAGCAATCGGCCTTAGAATATGACACCCCCATTCTAACTGTGGGTCGAAAAAGGCGATTGAAAAATAAGCCTTTAAAATGACCAATTGCTTTTGTTTTTTTTTAACATTAGAATGGATTACTTTTCATGCAATTACAATAAAAAGGAGAGCGATTTTCGTGTTTCGTTTTACCACTGTATAATTTCATAGAGCAATTAATCATTTCATAATACAACGACGTGAAATATTTAAAGCCCTTAAGGTTTTCGAGGACGGCCTTGTCGAGGTAGCATTAGAATTGTTTATGTAAAATGAAATGTTAGAAGTAATTTCGGGAGATAAATTAAGCTATTTGTCAAAGGCACTTCTAAAGTCAAAAGGGATATGGAATGATGCATACTTTCGTTTATTTTTCATTAATAAATAGCTCCTAATTTTGCTTCTGACTTTTTGCTCTTCTTCCTCGATGTTATAGTTTTTAAGGTCTTAAATTTACTTTTTTACCAGTTTGTAAAAGTCCCTTGAACAAGATCTGTTCTCTTCCTTCTCCCCCTTTACTAGATAATGATAATGTTTTCATTGATAATTACCTCGCACCATGCCGCATGCAAATATAAAAAAGTTATATGCTACCTGGTCCGAAGAAAAGAAGTGCACCACCCTCCCTCCCATAGATGCGTGCACTAATTCTACTGTATGCACCACCACCACTACACTCAAACCAGGGAACATATACCACCAACGGCAACGCGACACGTGTTTCGCCTCAAAACAAGGTATTCTCAAGCGAAGCAAGTAGACCCTACGATGAGCGACCGCAGAGACAATTTTATGATAGAGGGATTTTGATAATCACAGCGTTTAACGATCCGATCCTGTCCTGTCAAGTTGTCCCAAAAATGTATTCAGTAGAATATGGGTCGGACGGACTTAATTGTCTTCTATCTATCTACCTCAGTATTGGGAATGGCGTGAAGATATTTATTAATATTCAATTAAGGACTGTATATCTTTAAGGTAGGTAAATATAGTATAATGGAAAACAATACGGGAATTTTTGTTACCAATAAATTTACTGTTTCATGTATTTAACATGTACTATGTGCTTTGTTTTCCTTTATCTACAGAAGTGTAGGGAATAGCTACATATTTTTCTCTAGATAATGATCCCGCCACCTGCCGGTCGCCATTATGATATTGAAAGCCCCTTAAAATTACTTTTTCTCAAAATCCCCATTCTCAAAAAAATTGGCATGAAAAAGTGATGATCACTTTACCTTACTATTACGAATACAGAAGAAGTCAGCCAAATATGCTCATGTGGTACACCGCAGTCTGGGAATTGAATTTTATTTATAAATTGAAATGTAATTTACTACAGACTCGGATAGAGTTACATAAATTAGTAATGGAATCAAAAACAAGGAAGGTATCAAAAACACCCAGACGCGAGAAAATATAGTGAAGTGTTTTCTTAGACCCGACCGGAAACCGAGCCCCGGATCCTCCTCACAGCTTTAAAAGAGGTTTATGCGCCACTCGTCGACGTATATCGTCATTATTGTTAATTTTACTTTTACTTTACAACTAATTAACGTTCTTTGTTGCATGTTAAAAAATTGTATTGGTTTTAAAACATACAAAAGATAAAGGTACAAAGTGAAATTAATAAAAATGTTTTAATTAACATTTTATTACTTATATTTCGCTTTCATTTTGACTTATGTTCACCAAGCTAAAGGAGTGGACGTATATATTATCTTCTAGAAAGATACGCACAATCCCTGACGGGGTAGCCAGAGAGAACAGATCGCCAAGTGTCACGATCCCTACATACTTCTTTCGCTTCTTTCAGATTCATCATCTTCTTCATACATGCACGCCTAGGTATCCGTGTACTCTTGACCCTCCTCTCTTCGAGCAATTTGCTCACATGGTCTCCGAAAGTTAATCTCGGTCTACCTCGACACCTTTTAATATTAACTTTCGCGCTATATATTTTCTTCACCATTCGGTCTTCACTCATTCGCTCAACGTGCCCAAACCATCGAAGCACGCCCTTATCCATTTTTGAGACAAGGTCATCTTTCAAACCTGCCATATTGCGAATCTCTTCGTTTCGCTTTCGGTCGGCCATGGTAAGGCCGCACATTTTACGAAGAGATCGCATCTCCACTGCATTCAACCTGCTTTTATGCTTCTTCTGGCATACCCAGGTTTCGCTGCCATATAACAAAGTCGGTACCAACACTGCGTTATGTATTGCAAGGCGTGCACTTTTCACAACGCCTTGCCTTTTGATTAACGCAGTCAGGGCACCATTGACTTTGTTCCCGGCAGCGACACGCCTGTCCACATCTAAATCACATCTTCCATCCCGGCTAAACGCACTCCCCAAGTATACAATTTCATTCACCTGTTCTAGACATTCCTGATTTACCCAAATTTCGCACTTCGTTCTTTCTTCGTCCCTTTCAGATACCAGAACCTTAGTTTTATTAGCATTCAAACGGAGACCATTAATTTAACATTCTTCTTTCATACACGTGACTAATGCCTGCAGTTCTGCCTCTGATGGTGCTATAAGCACTGCATCATCAGCATAAAGCAGACAATTTACTTTTATGTCACCCAATTTCACACCCAAACAGCTATCTTTCAGCTTCTGTAAACAGCTGTCGAGATACAGTATGAATAGCCAGGAAGACATGACACAACCCTGTTTTACGCCCGTTTGGACGCTAAACATGGGTGACAGGTCATGCCCTACCCGCACACAGGCTTTACAGTCACAGTAAAGTGACTGCACAGCCCTTAGCAATCGACCATCCACACCATACCCCGGCAACAGTTCCCACATTTTCTTCCTTACACGAAAGATACGAAAGGAAAAAATTACTAGCAACTGTCTCTTTCGACCCGATAGCCAAGTTGTTAATGACTTTCGAAACTAAGGGTTGTAGGTTCCAATCTCGCTAGACGCTAACATTTGTATGATAAATATTAATGTTTGTACTCGGTGATGAATGTAGATATGAATAATTATAAGTTTAAATATGTATCTTAGTTTTTGTTCGCCCGTTGGCCAGGCCACTAAGACGGTGATAGGTTCACCAACTGTCACGTTGAGCCAAATAGGCTTAAGTAAAATATAGAATAAATATTATATATACAGAAATGTGCGTCGAAAGAGCATAATTGACAAGATCTCTGTCTACCCCAGTATTGCAAAAATGCGTGAAGATAAAATAAATAAAATAAAGTGTCTTATCACCATCAATACCCACACCAATGTTTTTTCGTACAAATATTTATTTTTTATAATTGTTTGTTACATCATCTTCTGTTTTAATTCTAACAAATGTTAATGTAGCTATGTACTATATATAAACTAATTTGGAATTGTATGTTTGTTTCTAAAGTCACGATAGCCGAGTTGTTGGGTGGTCGGAATTTCGAGTCGAGAGACCCGAGTTCGATCCCCAGGTGGCAGTACCAATGAGTTTTTCAAAAACTTATGTACGAATTTCGTCGTTGGCTTGGACATAAAGGCGGCGACGGGCTCACCACCTGTCACGTTGTCCCGAAAATATCTTCGGTGGAAGGTGGGTCAAAGGGACTTAATTGTCTAGACTTGACCTCTGTCTACCCCTGTATTGGGAATTGCGTGAAGATATTTATTTATATTATTTATGTTTGTTTCAAGCGATGTCTTCATGCCGTGTAGCGGCTTTCGTGGCCGCCCTGGCCGCGGTATGCTGCGCCCTGCCCAGTGCTGTACTCACCCTGGACTTGAATAGACTCTACGGGCATCATACCAAGCGTTCTGGTGAGTAAGCAACTTTCTTCTATTCGTTGCAGCCTTAAAGAGTCCACTCCTGAACATAGACCTCGTCCATAATTTTCCTAATACAACGATCCTCAGCCATTTAATACATGATATAACATAATATTACGGTAGCCTAGTGGTTGGGTGATCGGATATTCGAGTAAAGAGATCCGAGTTCGAACCCCAAGGCTCGAATTAATGGTTTTTTACAAAAACTTATTTACGATTTAAATTGTCTTGGACATAAAGACAGCGATAAGGTCACCATCTGTCACGTTGTCCCAAAAAACGTCTCCGGTGAAAGGTGGGTCGAAAAGACTTAATTGTCTTTACCTCTGAATAATCCAGTACTAAGAATGACGTGAAAATATTTTTTTTAATTCTGTATCATTGTAAATACAAGATGGCCGCCGTTACAAAATGGCGGATAATATATTTTTTCATAACCCTCTAAATATTGGTATCAAACGAAATTGCTTGACGAAAACTCTATTAAAATTAAACCGTTTAAGTAAATTTTTTCCTTATATCTATTTTAATACAAAACTCGGTCATTTAAGTTGTCTGATGTAATTACAGTTTCAACATGAGCTCATCCAGAGCGAGCTACTCGCGCTTACTCAGTTCTAACGACCGCGACTTGATGTCTCTTAATGACACCTTGGGAATAAAAGGGGTCCAAGTAGGTCGACTTCAGTTTTAACATTACACTGCGTTGGTATAATGGAACTTAATAGTTAAGCTTTTACTCTGTGAGGCGTTTTTCTTTTCATAGAGTTAAACTTTTACTCTTAGTGCAACACACTTGTTAAATCCCTGTGCTATCATGGTACTATCATGCTAGCATTATGTATACATGCTAGCATTGGATGCTAGCATGCATCCTGTGCTATCATGGCTATTATCATTGTACACCCGTGACAAGTATTCTAAATCAAATGGCACATAGTTAACTTCACATACATTGCTCTGACCCCAAATTAAGTATTAAAGCAGGCATGTTTAGGAATCGGAAAACAACGATGCTACCACTAACAACTAGACCCGAAAAAAAATGCAAAAAAAAGGATTTTCTACATTGTCCTGTCCGGGAATCCAACTCGGGACCTCAGAAATGACGACACCATGAAAACCGGTGCCTCGTCTATGGAGATCGTCAATTATTCATTGGTCGTCTTACCTCATTCATTGTTAATGTATTCAATTCTTCATTCAATGTCTACATTATAAAACTCATACTTTTAAAGTACCAGTTAGTTTTTACCTGTAAAATCCAATGCAAGACATAAGACTCTTCCATAATCGCCACGCTTGGCATGCAGACATGCGATCAAATAAAATACATAACTTCACGCATAGTCCCTGACGGGGTAGCCAAAGAGGTCAGAACGCTAAGTATTACGATCATTACATATTTATGCTTTTTTCAAATTCATAATTATCATACACGCACTACTTGGTATCCGATTACTCCTGACCCTCCATTACAAAAAACATAAAAAATTCACTAATTACAATTTTGTAAGATGAAAAGAAACTGGAATTGTTTGTGTCAGTTGACTAATTTCGTCACGTAAAAAAAATTAATTCAGCCCTGAGATAATTAAGAGAGGAGCAATGAAAAGCCTCCTGGCTACCGTTCATTGCTACTTTTTAGGACCAATTCCTAAGATTAAAGATGTTTTATGTGCTCGCTTATATTTAATATTCAGTCGGAAATTATCTTACGGCATTGAGGCGTAAAATAAAATTTCTGATAACTGGACACTTTTATCTTTAAAAACATCTACACTTAGAAAGTAACTAAGAACATAAATTGCGAACCAACTTTTTTCTTTCTTTCTGTCTTAGAGATACCGTCTTAGAGTCCAAACAAACGATACTAATCGTACATATCCGAACCAATCCGTTATCGCGACTTAATTTAACTTTAATTAAACATAAATGCAAATTAAATCTTCGCGTTCAACTTTCTATGCAATTTTTAATAGAATGAAGAAGCTTCAAGCGAAGAGCAAAAGATGCATATATTAAACAAACGTTGTTATAACAAAGTACTTTCATATTCAAACGTACGTTCATAATACAAATAATTCGTTCTGCAAACTCTTTTAAATTATCTTCTCTTAAATTAGATTACTTTACTTGACGCATAGTCCCTGACAGGGTTGTTGATATAATGTTAAGGAACAGAGTTGGTGTAACTTTATTTAAAAATGACATGAGCAATTATCTCTATAAAAATCTGTCATAAGGAGCTTTATACTGGATGGTTGTGTCTTTAAATTCAAAAAGGCATATTTATTTTCATGATCAATAATAATAAATATTATTTTGTATCTTGACGGCTCACCACCTGTCACATTGTCCGGAAAATATCTTCGGTGGAAGGTGGGTCGAAGGGACTTAATTGTCTAGACTAGACTACTACTAGACTACTACTAGACTAGACTAGACTAGGAATTGGATGAAGATATTTATTTATTTTGTTTTTATTTTGTATCTTCACACGTAGACACACTAAGACCCCTACCGCTCACCAACTATCACATTGACTCAAAGTAGGTCTTCGGTGAAAGGTTGGACGAAAGGATTACTTTAATTATTTACCTGAAATTCTAATTTTTTTTCTTCAGAGTACTGTCATCCTTACGAGCCGTTCAAGTGTCCGGTGGACGGGAACTGCATCTCCATCCAGTATCTCTGCGATGGAGCACCAGACTGCATCGACGGCTACGATGAGGACTCCAAGCTCTGCACGGCTGGTAAGAGAATCAGGCTTTCTTAAGACTTTGAAAAGAAACTTTCCAAGTTGTTATTGAATTATTACAGCGCATCGCACATGACATCATTTATCACTCATTTCTCCACTCTGCGGTCGCTCATCGTAGAGTCTACACGCTTTGAGAATGGCTTGTTTTTAGGTGAAACACGTGTCGCATTTTCGTTAGTGGTATATGTTACCTGGTTTGAGTGTTGTGGTGGTGCATACAGTAGAATTAGTGCACGCATCTGTGGGAGGGAGGATGGTGCACTTCTTCTCTTCGGACTAGGTAACATTTACCTTTTATATTTTTTTAAGCGGAATGGTGCAATGTAATTATTCAATAACAAGTTTACAATGAATTTCCACAAAGTAATGCCTGAAAGTGACTGAGTCAATTAACTACTCGTATAAGAAACTTTACTTTAGACTTTATGAGAAGAAAAATCTTTAAAAAAAATATTTAAATGCAAATTCAAAACAACACAACAAAGCACTATATCCATTCGTGGTTGAAGTCGGTGCCAAGTTTTGGTTTGTATTATTGGAATCTTGAACTTCTGTTCATAGTTTGGTCTTTTTATCTTCACGCATTTCTCAATAGCGGGCTTACCAGAGGTCTATACACTTTAGTCCTTTCGACCCACATTTCATCGGAGCTTATTTTTGGGCAACGAGACAGGCAGAGAGCCTATCGCCATCTTAATGTTCGAGTACAAACATTTATATTCATCTCACAAATGTTTTCCTCTAGCGGGATTATACATAAAGACATTAAAAAGCCTACATAGATAGGGACAACATTACATACATTGTTCTGATTCAAAGCAAGTAGCTAGTATGACCTGTGTTATAAATTAAAAACAACGAAGGTACCACAAACACCCAGACCTAAGATTACGAAGTAGAAGTGTTTTCTACATAGACCCGACCCGGAATGGAACTCTAGACCTCAGAGCGGGCGACACCATGAAAACCAGTGTATACTCCACTCTTCGACGGAGGTCGACAAACGGAGGTCTATTAAAAAAATATTTAGTACCTAAATATAGTTTTGGATAGGATTCGACATCGATTAATTTGGCAAAGGTCGGCCATCATAATTGTTAACACAACAACGCTTTCGTAAAGGTCAGACTGGTAATATCTATTTTAATCAACGAACTCTACGGACTTAAATTACATGTAAAGGTAAATGGCTCACACGGCGGTGATTCGGGTCACTTAACGAACAGAGGTCAAACTAACACACATAACGGCCTGTAGTAGTCCTCTACAGGAAGTCCACTACAGGTCGTTAGCCTCACCCCTGGAAGGGTTTGCGATTATCGCCACTTTGAACGTGATTGGCGATCGCAGTATGTTTCTGTTATTTTTTTCGACATCACGCGCCATCTGGCGCTAGCAATATTAATTACTGTCAACGCTTTTCTCTTAGTCCTTTGTGACTTCTATGAAAGGCGGTGGCATATTCCAATGATATCACCATGATTATCAGAAAACAGAGATAAAATTCAAATGTTTTTTTAAATGTTTCGAAATTTACTAATTTTCTGGACCCCTCTGGCGCATGAGTCTCTTCTGTTAAGTCATGAGCAAAAATAAGCTCGTAGTTTCCGGTAGGTGGCGATTTATCTTCATCATCATATCGTCATAAGAATTTATCGAAAATCTAATGCTGAACATAGGCTTCCCCCAAATATTTGCATGCACGGGGCAAAAACTGGTGATGTCGGGCTCGCACCGACTCAAAGCCCACGGTGTTCTGCCGTCGCCGCATATTGGTAGGACCACGGGAACGCTTTCGCACACACCCGAGCTGGTCGCCTAGAGCCAGAATTTATTCTCTATGTCTGTATAGTTTAAATCCTCGCCCTCTTCCTTCTGGCTAGACGCACTGGTGCACGAAGCGTCTCTTTGGCCTCCAAACCAACGTGGGTGACGATCCCCTCGAGTCCACCACCTGGAGGCTATGGGACTAGGAAGGCGGGTGCTTTACCGAGTAGCAGCCCACCTGTCACCGCGCAGTGGTTCTGGACTTTGGCTCCTCTGCCGAGCACTTTTTGGCCGCGGAGGGCAGAAAGAGCGGTGCCTCATAATACCGACACTCCTCTTCCCCGCGGCCCCACCTCAGCCGCATCAGCGGTGCAACCCCCGCCAGAGTCGCGGTAGATAGGAAGCATGCCGAACCGAAATATCAATACTCATCTCCCGCCGCGACTCCACCTCGGATGTGGTGGGCACGAAGACCGATGCAAAGGCAACGACACAAACACTCCTTCCAGAGCCCACCAACCCGCAGTTGCAGTGGGTTGACCAAGCCCACTTGGAGCGGCCACCTCGGACAAGTCAGCAAAGTTAGGCTGGCCATGTGGGTTCCTCTTGGTTAACCGTGAGTGTCGGGTTACTAAGGCCACAGCCACAGTCCTATGGCATCTGCATCCATCGACTTCCGCAATATTGTGCAGGTTTATGGGAGGTCGTTATGCTTCATGCGTTAAAATAAAAAAAAATATCATACAAATCTTAACGAAAAATAAATTCATTTTTGTTTAGTTTTCTCCAAGTTATTACATTTATCGCAAAGTAACTTGTACGGCTAAGCAAACTTCGACGTATACTGTAGCAGAGAGAAGACAAGACGTTTAACATTTCCCTAAGGCGTTACTAACTTTGATAAAGCTTGATATACAGCCGTAGGCTGTAAATCTTGAGAGTACTGTAATAATTATTGATATTAAATACAACATTAAACAAACTTTTAATAACAATATTAAAGTGTTAAATAATAATAACTGCTCGCCTAGTTGGTGTTGGTTGGTGACCCTACCTTCTCAGCTAGAGAATCCAAACTCCCAGTTTGATTCCCGTTAGGAGCAATGATTAATATGTACCTGTATGTAATACTCATTTATATGGTACCTTGAAGTAACGATAGCCTAGTGGAAAATTCGAGTCAAGAGACATTAATAGAATATCAGTCTGTAAAGTCTACTAACGAACATAGAGCCCTGCCTCAAAGTAGTTTTCCATAGTCGCCACGCTTGGCAAGATCGCAATATCACCAGTCCAACCAGTCTGTCTGTCAGTAATTAATGTTTAAAGTGTTTCCCTTATTCTCCTCTTACGACACCGACTGTTAGAAAGGGCAACCGCATTTTCTTTTCTTAACTATACCTACGGCCATGTATATGGCTTAATAGAATATCAAACAACACTATATCATATTTGTATAGTGTTGTTTGATATTCTATTAAGCCATATACATAGCCGTAGGTAGGTTCAGCAGTTTTATGGAAATCAATAAATGTTGAATTTTTAAGAATCAGATTTGTAATAGATTCGTTCATACCACCATATAAGATACTGCCTTGATTTGATTTGAATTTGATTGATGATTTTGCTATAATTTTTACGGACGCATCGTGTATTTTGTTATAATTTATAAATTCATAACGGCCTGTTAAAGTCCACTGCAGGACATAGACCTCTCCGATAGGGAGGATTTGCCACAATCGCCACGCTTGCCAGGCGGATTGGCGATCGCAGTAGCACACCACTCGCACCTCAGACGCTGCGGCCCATGTTGGTCTGATTATTATGGTCTGATATTTTTAGGAATGGTCATCTCGCCATCTATCGGTTGCCAAAACATTATTCAAGACGTCGTGTATATTAGTGTTTAATTTTAGTCTTATCTACATTTCAACAGTGAACATTTGATACCTATTTACATTTAAAACCATAAACATCAAATATCTTATACATTACAAAATTGTAAAGGGGTCACGTCTGTACATTCGAGATACTTGAGTGAAATCAAGTGAAATAAGTTCATAGGACGTTTCTGAGCTCAAATCAATGATTTTTAGAATTATTGTATTCCAATATAATTTGGCGTCTATAGCCTAATAATTTAGGGTGAGGACTGTGAAACATGTCGTCTCAGGTTCGAGCCCGCGATTTGACTATTATCGTGAACCACTCCAGGCACCGGCATTGCAGCATAGTTGGAGTGGTTAATGGGAATACTATACCTGTTGTGTTTTTTTTTTTCAAATCAATTCAGATCGCTGATACAGTAGCTGACAATATCTTCGGAGTTACTGTACAATAAAATAAAATTATACATTCGCACGTTCATTGTTTTTCAATTGAAGTTTTAATTTCATTTTAAATAAATATATTGTAAATAAATATATTAATAAAAATAGTATTACGACATCGAAGGCAATAAGAAATAACACACTGCCGAAATAACACAACTAAAAAGCACTTTTGCTATTTTCCCACTCTGTTATTTTAGCAGCAGCTAAAATACATATTAGATTTTACTGTGCTGTTAAAATAACTTTTGTATCTCGCAACGTTGCCGTTGTTTGCAGCTATCAAAGGAAGAAAACTGTTTTTATTATTATTCCAAACACGCTGAATTTCTTAAAGCACTTCGAACGTGATAAAAGATGTTTGTAAAAGCAAAGAAAGTACTTTCATGGACTTCCATTTTGTTATTTTAGCTGTGAAGTCCATTAACAATTATGTTGTGTTTTTTTGGCACAAAACCAAACGATGTTGTTTTTAGGCAAATTATTTTTCTTAAAATAATGAATTACAGCGACAGGCTATTTTGTCTGTGAGTCTGTGACGTTGTCCCAAATAAGCTCCGGTGATTACACTAAATTGCCTATTCATCTGACTACCTAAGGACAAGGAAAGCAAATTAGCAGCCTGTAAATGCAGGGCAAAGGTTTTCTCTCAAGAGAAGTCCTTTGCCTCTCTTCTTTGAGAGAGATTAGTGCTTTTTACTTCGTATTAAGTCACAAATGTGGACTGAGCAAATCCTTCCTGGTTTCAAACTTCTCAAATAATTAGAATTAATTCTACCCAGGCGTTGGGAATGTAAATAGTCTGAGACTTTTATGTTTTTCAATTTATTAGACGATCTTCTGGGACGAGTGACGCAAATCCCCGGTTCTCATGCTATCGCCAATTACCGGGTTCGATTCCAGGTGTGGGTCAATATAGAAAACACTTTTTCTGAACTTTCTCTGGTCTCCGGATCTGAGTCTGGGTGTTTGTGGTACTTTCGTTGTTTATTATTCCCCAATCTATGTATGTATTTATCTATATAATTTATTTCAGCAAAAAGACCCCCCGTAGAAGAGACCGCATCTTTCCTCCAATCGCTCCTGGCCTCGCACGGCCCCAACTACCTGGAGAAACTGTTCGGAAGCAAAGCGAGGGATGCACTGGAGCCGCTTGGTGGAGTTGAAAAGGTCGCCATTGCCCTATCTGGTAAGTTTTTAAATTCTTATTAGATAATTAACTTTACATATATTGATTCTCTGCGTGATAGAATCCGCAATGAAGACATCCTCATCAGAACTAATGTAACCGACAAAACAGTAAAGATCAACGCACTGAAGGCGAGCGGCAACCTTGTTTAGGCAGACGCTGTGTAGGACGACTCCCCACAAGACGGAGTGACGACCTGCACAATGTTGCGGGGATTCGATAGATGAAGGTGGCTGAGGAATGTTCTTTCTGGTGAATCACGGCTCCTCCTAGAATTCTTGATTTGCTGTAAAGAAGAACAAGAATCAACGTGAAGACCTCCGTGGACGAGTGGCGTATACACCGGTTTTCACAATATCACCAGCCTTGAGGTCCTCGGCCCTTGGTTCCCCTTTGGATCAATTTAGAAAACTCCTTTTCGTGGGTCTGGGTGTTTCGTAGAGGCGCCTTCGTTATTTCCGATTCCATATTACACTTCTATTAAGCTGCTTACTTTGGGATCAGAACAATGTATGTATGTGATGTTGCCCTATGTATGTAAGTATTTATTTATTTATCATTAAATTAAAGGTCATTATTTATTATCATTAAATTAAAGGTCTTCGTTTGAATGCTAATAAAACTAAGGTTCTGGTATTTGAAAGGGACGAAGAAAGAACGAAGTGCGAAATTTGGGTAAATCAGGAATGTCTAGAACAGGTGAATGAAATTGTATACTTGGGGAGTGCGTTTAGCCGGGATGGAAGATGTGATTTAGATGTGGACAGGCGTGTCACTGCCGGGAACAAAGTCAATGGTGCCCTGACTGCGTTAGTCAAAAGGCAAGGCGTAGTGAAAAGTGCACGCCTTGCAAAACATAACGCAGTGTTGGTACCGACTTTGTTATATGGCAGCGAAACCTGGGTATACCAGAAGAAGCATAAAAGCAGGTTGAATGCAGTGCGATCTCTTCGTAAAATGTGCGGCCTTACCATGGCCGACCGAAAGCGAAACGAAGAGATTCGCAACATGGCAGGCTTGAAAGATGACCTTGTCACAAAAATGGATAAGGACGTGCTTCGATGGTTTGGGCACGTTGAGCGAATAAGTGAAAACCGAATGGTGAAGAAAATATATATGGTAAAAGTTCATATTAAAAGGTGTCGAGTTAGACCGAGACTAACTTTCGAAGACAATGTGAGCAAATTGCTCGAAGAAGGGAGGTTCAAGAGTACTCGGATACCTAGACGTGCATGTATGAAGAAGATGATGAATCTGAAAGAAGCGAAAGAAGTATGTAGGGATCGTGACATTTGGCGATCTGTTCTCTCTGGCTACCCCGTCAGGGATTGTCCGTGAAGATAAGTAAGTAAGTAAGTAAGTAGTAATCATTAAATAATACACCAAATAAACCTTATTTTATAGTAAAATATTAAAATTAAAGCGCGCTGGACTTTATTAAATTGTGAGAAATTTAATAAATCCGTCTTTGTGTTTAATAAATCCCGTTCTAGCTGGTCAGTTGATTTCGCCTTCTATCTCAGAGCTTACGCTCTAAATAGATAAATAGACTATATAACTGTTAATCGGTTCCAAAGAAAAGCGATGAGAGCCGAGTGGTTAGGTGATCGGAATTCTAGTCAAGAGAACTGTAGCAATGATTTTTTTTAAAACGTACGATTTATATCGTTGGCTTGGACATAAAGACGGCAAAAGACTCAGCACCTGTCACGTTGTCGCAAAAAAGGCTTCGATTAAAGGTGGTTCGCAAGGACTTAATTGTCTAGATCTCTGTCCACCCAAGCGTGAAGATATTTATTTTTATTAAAGAAAAGAGATCATCAGTCACCACTGAGTTAATGTCAATTTGTATGTGTGTTATAACTGAAACTGTAATATACTTCAATATGATAATTTATTAAGGCTTTCAACAAATATTATATTTAAATTCATTATTGCACGCTTATAAACATTAATGAATCTGAAATATGTTATTTGAACCGACCGCTTTCGCCTTAGGCATCTTCAGGGGTTACCACTGAGTTAATAATACACTCAAAATATACACGAAACGGGTCGGCTCAAATAAATACATAGTTAAAAGAGTAATTGTGTGCGTGGCTGTAACAATGAATCTTAATGGCATACAGTTTAACCTGGAGACAACAATTTCAAGTATATTAAATATAAAAACTTTTACAGGTTATGTTTCGTAATTACTAGTCGGATTGTAAGGCTTTTAATTTTCTCTATTGGCTTACTTTTAACTTTAACTTAGGCAATAGACATTCTTATCAAAATCGATACAGTCGTTCAAACCATATGAAGCCTACTGTTCCATAAAGTCGGCTTATATTTATGTCACTTTTGTTGTTTGTTTAAATTTATTATTTTATTAACTACAGTCAACTTAAACGTTTTCATTTTTCGGATTAAATACTAAATGGGATTTTTCAAAACTTGTGTAAGATTTATATCGTTGGCTTGGACATGAACACGACTACAGGCTCTCCATCTGACACGTCGTCCCTAAAAATCCATTTAGAGAAAAGTGAATCGAAAGGAATTAATTATCTAGACCTCTGCCTAACCTAGTATTGGGAATGGCGTGAAGATTAGTGTGCGGAACAAGCCAACAATTTACCTGACGATAACACTACTGCAGCACATGAATACTTGTCTCCACTTCAAACTAATAAGGCATAGCTCAGATTTCGCATCAGGAGACCCCAAGTTCGATTCTCAGTAGGAAGAATGCTTGTATGTTTTTAGCCAATTTAGCTCCGGTCAAAAGGACCGAATTGTCTAGAACTCTGAATACCCCAGTATTGTAAGAACCTTAGCGTACAATCGTGATCAAGAAAATAACACAAATTTGATTACTAATTCGTTTATTTTTAAATTTCAGAATCTCAAACAATCGAAGACTTTGGAGCAGCTTTACATCTGATGAGGTCTGACCTGGAACACCTTCGCTCCGTCTTCATGGCAGTGGAGAACGGTGATCTCGGAATGCTCAAATCCCTCGGCATCAAGGACTCGGAGCTGGGTGACGTTAAGTTCTTCCTAGAGAAGCTTGTGAACACCGGGTTCCTCGATTGAATAGCGCCGGAGTCTGCCTCTGATTACTATCACGTCGTCCAATATGCTCCCATAAGCTCATCCTTCTATAGCTACCTTCCATATGACTCCTTTAAATTCAAGAGGAATTAAAAAACCTCGAAACCATTCGTGCGATTGATGGATGAATGATATTATTAAAAAATCGCGAGTCTTTTGTCCGTCATCAAAATCGACTTCTACAACCGGCCACGTAGACTCGATTTAATGATGACAATCGACTCTCGATTGCGCAATTTATATAATTCTTAATTATAATCATCATAGACAGACAGAAGCAATAGTCAACACCACTCGCGATAGGTAGAGGAAGATGTATTAATTTTCGAATAGCTGTAGGTTAGGTATATTTTTATAAAGCTTCATTAAATTGTCAAAGTATATAAAACAATTGACAAGGATAAAAAGTTATGTCGGGGATGAATTCTCGCGTCTTCTATGTGAAGTGCTAACCAATTCTAATGCTCTAGTAATGCAATGATAGATAAAAATAACATGTTACAAATAACTCTCAAAGAAATAATTGTCATTATAGATGCGTTTAAACAAGAAATCTAAACAGTAGCAGATTTATTTAATTTAAAATTCAGTTTATTTTATTTTTAGGTTAGCACTTCTCAAACCTGACATAACTTTTGAATTAAATTTTGTGTGTTTGGAATGAATGTCGCCCCCTGTAGAATGCTTTCTTACTCCATATTACTCCCTAAGACGATCAGAGGCGACTCCAACGAAACGATGTCCGTTCTAAGCGAGATATAAAGCTGAAATGGAAAATTGTCCCTAGTTAGAATTAATGTTAAGGAACGTATAAAGAATGCATGCGCTTTATATCTGGCTTTTGAAAAAATCCAATGTAGGACCATGGATACATATCATTATTACTTAAGAGGAAAATATATTATTGTAGATTGTAATCTGTAGTGGGATAAAGTACAATTATTTTAATATGATCGGTATTGTAGTTTATGAACATTTTTAGACTCTTTTAGCGAAGTATTATACGACATATCATTAAAAGCATAAGGTGCTTGAACCCAGACATATCAAAATTATGTGATTCAGTGTTAGATTGTGTGTTAAATGTATAAAATATAAATCGTAGTAATAATTCAGATTCTTGATGTTTCAAAATATATTATCAAATTTTATCCCAGGTTATTTGGTGTTGTAAAAGTGAACGTAACTTTTGTCAAATGCGGGCTATAGACACAACGAATTATTGAATATGAATCATAATCACTTGGAAAGTGTCATTGATCATTTTAAATGTATTAAATAAATATGATATGAAAAAACGTGGAAGAAACATCTTAGACTTAAACTTAAATCGTAGAAAATACATCGATAATTAAACTAAGTTGTTTTTATTTGAAAGCCGGAATAAATTTCGAAGATTACATTCAAAAGAATATGATATGCGGGATGATGTTAAGTTTATAAAATATAAAAAGATCTTGTATGCATATTGGAACACTATCTTTAAGAACCAAGCCTGTGTTTGCCAGAAGTTGGAAATACGCCAAATCTAACACCCAAATTTAAACTAAGTATACACCCTTATAATATAAAATTTAATATTCTATCCACATTATTAGATTAAGTCAATATTTAGAAAGTAGCGATTCAAGATTTACTCTACAAGTAGTGTTTAAAGGTATCCTTGGAATGAAAAACTTCATCTTGCGTCAGATCTATATAGTAAGTGTCGATTATGAATCTACATATTATCTTCAATAGACCATATTTGAGCTCTATTAGTTAATGTATATTTAACTAAGTGTATAGCTTATCTGTTCTTGAATAACAAATAAATGGATTATCTTCAATTGGAGTTTTATTGAAGGAGTTTTAGTGAAGAAAGAAAAGTGGATGGTAAGATAACCAGTATTTTTCATTCTTTTGTGCTAGTTATCGCATTATTTATTTTAAAAATAATTAGGGAAAAAACTGCGTTCAAAACATACACACAAAAAAAACAAAGAATAACTTTCTTAGCTAATCTTGATACTTATTATTGATTAAAATATTCTAATAAGCACTGCCTGACATGATTTGCTTTAGCGGTTTGGAAATAAGGGGGAGGAGGACTCTTTATTTTAAAATTATAAAAAAATATATTCAGCTCGGCTTCAGCATAAATTATATAATTTTTTATTAACCTGTACTATTTCCAAACAAATCGATCTTTCGCGTTTTCGAACCAATCGTTACAGAATGCGTCCAGCTCGTCACGCCATCGTTTTTGCGGCCTTCCTCGGTGTAGTTTTCCACATTCCGGAACCCATTGCGTCAAAATTTTAGCCCATCTATCATGGTTAAGTCACAATAGCCGAGTGGTTGGGTGGTCGGAATTTCGAGTCAAGAGACCCGTGTTCGGATCCAAGGCTCGTACCAATGGGGTTTTCAAAAGCTTATGTACAAATTATATCGTTGGCTTGGACATAAAGACGGCGACGGGCTCACCGTCTGTCACGTTGTCCCGAAAATATCTCCGGTGAAAGGTGGCTCGAAGTGACTTAATTTTCTAGACTAGACCTCGGTCTACCTCTGTTTTATGAATTGCGTGAAGATATTTATTTATATTTACTTTATTTATCTATCATGGTGCATACGAGATTTCAGCACCTCAAATTGTAATCGCTAGTTTCGGTAGAAGTTAGGATAGTATAGTGATTGGATGATTGGAATTCGTGTCAAGAGACCCGAATTCGATTCCCAGGTGGCAGGCTCGTACCAATAAGTTCATGAACATCTACAAGGCTTGGACATAAAAAAGGCACACCAAGTGTCACGTTGTGCCTTTGGGTTCTCTGGCGTACCAAAACTCTTATAAACTAACTACTATTTAATAAAAAGTCACGATGGCCGAGTGGTCGGTTCGGTAGAAGTCAGGATAGTAGAGTGATTGGGTGATTCGAATTTCGAGTCAAGAAACCAGAGTTCGGTCCCCAGGCTCGTATCAATAGGTTTTTCAAAAACTTATGTACGAATTACATCGTTGGCTTGGATATAAAGACGACAACATTTATATTAAGTCACGTTGTCCCGAAAAATATCTTCGGTGGAAGGTGAGTCGAAGGGACTTCATTGTCTAGACCTCTGACTACCTCTGTATTGGGAATTGCGTGAAGATATTTTTTTATTTTTATTTATTTAATAAGTACATAAATATTATAACAGAGGACAAAGGAAAGCGAATTGAGGAATATCAAGGTCATCAGTAAATATTTGTGCACATGTCATATTATGTATTATCGATAAATTCTCGCCTACATAAGAGGTAAGGTTTCGATATAACATATTGTACATTTAATATCGCGTACATAAAAATTCTTATAAACTAAATAATTTATAATAACACAAGTCCCCTCTGCACCATTTAATTTGCAAAATGTGTGAAAAACTGGTGGGAAGTAGAAATTCTAGGCACTTCTATAATATATAAAATTACACTATTGTTTCAGGCTCCATTTTTACCCCATACACGCATCTTCTATAGAGTTACCATTATCATATTATACCTACTTTAATTGTATTATAAACAATAAACTTACGCTTTTTTTTCGATCAACAAACAGATGCCATATTAGTTGTTTTTACAGAACATTATCTTTCAATACAAAAGCTACGCGCCAACTAATACTTAATAATTGTAATAATTTGCCTTTTGCCATTGCACAATTAGATGCAAGTTTAAAAAAATTAGTCCCTAAGCTGTAAGTCTCCCATGCTATAACCTCATTACACATACAAAAAAAACATTAAGGCATTTTAAGTTAAGTTTCCTGCGCTAATTTTGTATCGTATGAGTAGCCAACAAAATATCTGTGCTCAGCAGGAAACAATTGTATTGTTTTGTATACAATATGTTTTATTTAACATATTTTAAAAAATAATCCTTCGAATCGGCCGGAGTCTGCATTCGCCGCACTCAACTTTAACAACTTATATCTTAAAAATCTCAAATACAATACATACACTATAATTAATATTTATTCAGCCAAGGAATGTTTTGGAGGCGTTATTTTAGTTGCCTAAACGAATCGTAATGTTCCGATAATCAGAAAAATCTGGTCTTTATTTCTCTGTAACTCCAATAAAGTAAGCGAAAAACTCTTCTCATATAAATTTTAACGTTACTAGTTAATTAAAGTCAGTGGTTAAAAGGTAGAACTCTTTTTCAATGCTTTGTAATAAGTATACAAGTTGTTTAAATATACTTTGTTTGGAAAAAAAGGTTGGCAACCCCAATAAGGTTTACAATTTAACGCTTTTGTTCTAACCATCAGCATTTTATACTGTTTGAGGTATGTACATACGTATATAGTAAAGTTTTAGAATGACCAAACCGAATGGTGACGTAACTCGCAAGTTAACAAGAAAAGGGGATCGAGGTAGGAGACTAACTTTTGAAGATAATTTGAGCATTCTCCTCAAAGGGGAGAGGAGAGTCTGAAGTACTCGGGTACCTAGGCCTTCGTGTATGAATGAAATGATGGATTTATGATAGAATGAATGATAAAAGAAGCGAAAGAGGTATGCAAGAATCGAAACACTTGGCGATCTGTTCTGTCGATGTGATGCAATGTGAAACAATTGACTAATGTAATTTAATCATTTTCATCAAATATTTTACGTTTATAACTGTAGCCACCCAGTAAATTATGTTTAATATAATATTTTTAAGTTTCCTTTGTAATGGCTATTAGAAATTAAACACGGGAAATTCTAGAACAATCTTGTATAGAATTATAGGTCTTCATCTCCACTTGCGCGCACGCACATACACACATACACTCAAACACACACACACACACATTCGCGGCACGAAATAACTTTTTAAACACAAAAACGTATGCATAGAAATAACAAAACGCAGCGATACACCAATTCGCACCAATATGACATAAAGTCAACGTTGCCCGTTTGAAGTCTTTTTACTTACTTATATAGAATAAAACAATAACTTCTTATCTCACAGGATGGCTGTAGTATAAGATCAAATTTCTTGAATCAAATCGCTTCGTATGATAAATTGGTTAACACAGAAGCCTGTCTGAATGTCAGCTCAATTGAAACACGTAGAATGCATCAACTGAAGACATACAAAAATTTTCACTTATAAATCCAAGGCCTTTCAACGAGAGCTTTTGTTACTTCCGACGTTTCTTAGTTTTCTCCTCTTGCACCAGTTCATCATCCTCTACATTATAATGGGAATAGATATGAGCATTTAACTTCTTTTCTCTATTGAACTGTTCGCCGCACATATTGCAAGTATATTTATCCTTGTCCTTATCCTTACTACTTTCTGGTTCTTTATTTGCAATAGGAGTGGACGTAGTTATTTGAGACTCCTGAATAATATTTGCAGTTGGCAACACATAGGATGGCTGTAGTAATGGATCTACATTTATGAAAGTAAAGAATCCAGGATCTTTTGGATGCGTCGTATCTTCTAATACAACGGAAAACGGTTCTTTAGTACTGTCATCGACTTTAGTGATATTTCTACATTTTCGAAGTCGTTTTTTGGGTAATTCTTCATCAAACGGTTGAGGTTTTGTCGATATCAGTAATTTGCTGGGATTTCCAGTTTGGACAATTGTATAAGACTGTTTCTTCATGGCGGGCGTAGTAAATGGCACTTGCTCAGAATTTGATACTTGTTTATCAAAAGAGCTTGAATGATGTGCGACCGTTTGAAACAAACCTACAGGATATGGCTGTTCCTGGGAAGACGATTCCTTTTCTGTTCTCTGTTTATTTGCCTTGGCAGCAGTTCGCGACGCCACTTTATTTAATGTTTTTTTAACACTTTCCTTGTTAAATGTTGATTGTTCGTCATCAGGTGATTCATCGAGATCAATTACTTCAGGAGATTTACTTCTTCTTGATTTTTCTTGAGTGGTTGCTTCTGCTTCAGTGCTATTAGAATTGGTTTGGTCTTCTACTAACGTAAATGTATTGTTAGGTCCAGGAAGTAGTTTATATCTACTGTTAAGACTGGGGATTGTTGGAAAATTAACAACAGGTGCTTGTAAATTGGACGATTCCGAAATTGTAACTGGTGGTTCTTTCGGCGGTTGTATTGTATCGTTAGTGGCAGTAGAACTAACAAGTGGTCTTCCGATTTTGCTAGCTGGCCCTATTTTTTTCTTAACATTTGCAACTAAAGTTGATTTAACAACTTCATTATCCAACTCTGGTTTATTTTCCACTACTTCTATTTTCTTGTCTTTGCCTATTCTTGTATTTATATATTTAACTGAAGGAGCCTTTGGTGGTTCAGGTGGCACATACATGTTACTTATATCTATTTTCGGCACTCCACTTTTCGCGCAACCGTGCGTCAATACAACATCCTTTTTCAAAAAATTTCTATTGCATAACTTACATTGGAATAGTACTCCTACGCCATTAACTTTAATCATACTTACATGGTCCATAATATTAAAAGGTTTAGGATTAGATTCTACCTCCGGTGTTTCTTTATTATTTACATTATTCCGTTTAGCATTATCTTCTGATTTGATATTATCATTATTTCTATCGGTATTTACTGGTTTATCTTGACTTTGAGTACATTCCTGCTGATTTGAATTATTTATTGCTCTTAATGATTGTGGAGAATTGCGCACGGTTTGATTTTCATCAAGACTTTTTTCTGCTTGACTTGATCGGGACGATCTTGTTAACTTACTTTGATCCATTTTTATGTCTTTCAAAGACCGGTTATCGTCATCCTTGTCTGAACTCTCCTGTTGCCTCGAAGTATTATGTTTCATATCAAAACCCCTAAATCCTTTTGATAAAAGAAAATTTTCTTCATCCTCTTTACAAGACATGGATTTAGGTATATCTTTTATACCCTCCATAGCTTTTTTTATTAATGCATCGCAGATATCATCATTGGACATATTTGATTTGTTCAACTTGTCTTCCCAAATGGTTCTAGTTTTAGTTTTAATTGGCAGTGATTCTTTTTTACCTAAAGCTTTTCGTAAACTTTGTTGGGTTCTAACACATTTTTGAACAAATTCATGTAACTCCTCCACCTTCGCTGAACATCTGAAGCAGATTTTATGGGGCAAGTCATCATTCTCTGCAATCTAAAATAAAATATAAAGTTAATTACAAGAATGTCAAAGAAAATATAAAGTTTATTACCAGGCTGCCAGAATTAACAAATGAAATGAAAATGAATGATCATGTTTGTCATAACTGGCGTTTATTAGCGGTATAAAATAATGTACAATCCTTTCAAATCCCATCAATGTTATAAAAAGTATGGTAAGAAAAATTACAGGAAATGTACTATATAATAAAATAATCGCTCCATACGAACACTAAGGACCTTATAACAATGTTAAATCTGCGCATTGTAGGGCATGGGGTTATTCGTAGAAACGTGCTCGTCGCGATCTCTGCTAGCACTTCTCAGGGTTGCATTTTGCGGACATATTGGCTGCGTTGGCATGCAGTGTGAAAAACGCCGTTAAGGACCGCCACCCACCATGTATAGCCCGATATAGCGGAAGGTGATTGCAATTTTGGCAACATTGGCATTGGCAACATGTTAGGGACTTATGGAAAACACGATGAATATTAAAGTTTTATGCTTGTCGGAGACGAAACGAAAAGGCAGTGGCATCATGGTCCGGCACTATTTGGTTGGGTGGGGGAGTCTTCTCTGGTGGGGAGAATAAACATGATATAGTTTAGTTTAGTTTAGTATTGTTTGCCTGTGATGCCTCCTAAATATTTAAAATCAAGCGAAATTTTATTACATAGGTCAAGGAATTCTGACCCATCTGGCAGTCTAGGAAGCTCACACGATAAGGAAAACTCAAAACTTTTCGTTCCGATGTAAAAATCGTTTATGGTGGGAAACGTGGAAGGCGACATTACGCAGCAGATCCAAATCTGCCACAATCGCTATCTTAAACAAATTTTGGGTATCTTTTAGCCTTGAAAGAAATGAAATCAAATGAAAATCCGTGGCTGCACTGCGAAGAGACACCTATCGACAAAACCAAATTAGCGAGACGTAAATGAACATGGATTCGCACGATCTGGAGAGAGCCTATTGACATTTCAAGACACGCATTGGGATGGACTCCTCAAGGAACTATGATGACTAAAGCAAACCAAGCGGCGATCGGTAGCCGCGAAGATGTAAAGCGCGATGCTCAAGGCAGAACAAGATGGAGAAGCACTGTAGCTGCCCTTTGCACCAAAATCTTATGTCGCCTACGTGAGATAAGTCGTCACAATGCCGATTTAGACCTGTTATATTTTCTAAGCTTTTGGTGGTCTAGAGAAGGTATTTGATAAGAAATCTTGCCAGAATATGATGTCAATGGCCAACTACGAAGGGCAGTGCAGTCACAATATTGTGATAGGCAATCCAGTGCGCGTGCACAGTAGAACCTATCATGACAGGGTGTTAAACAAACTTGATACCGTTGGCTCCAACTACACCCTGGGCACTATCGGCTAATTACCGGCTTTCAAGCCTTTCACTGGCTGATGGCAAAGAGGACCACATGGCTCTCTCAATGAGTGGCTGTGTAATTGACAGTACAGTAGTACTAAAACCCACCAACGCTCGGACCTGCGCATTTGAGTACCATACAAGGGGATCACAACGTACTAACGAGTAATCCTAACATACGATGTTTTTTCTAGAGCAGAACGTTCTCAAAGACGCGAGCTCCTTGGAGGGTGGGAGGCCGGGGGAATTAAATTTTTCGAATAATACAAGATAGAGAATAAGAATACCACAAATCCAACATCGAGTGAGAACTCATTGCTGCAACAGGCGTCTATCTAAGGCCCCTATCTCCAAAAAGGGGGCACGAGGTCATTACTGAACCCAACCTGCAGCTTGGTGAACGGCTTTGGTGGACGTTCACAAAACACCAAAACTAACCATGGTCATTGGTTAAAACGACTGTTGGCCAATCGACGGTGTTAATCGAAGATCGTGTACACTTAACGAGGGAGAGGCAGGAGGGTATGTCACGGGGTGAAAACGGGACCTGGTGCACTTACTGCAGGTAACTCGGGCTAAGGACTCATACGAGGCCTTTCACTTTTATTATGCCTATTCCTTGCAGATTGTCCGTCGCAAGGGCAAGGGCCCGAAAAATCGCGGTGCCAGCCAAAGTCTAATGTAGGGGCTAAAAAGAACAAGCCAAGTTAAAAGCAAAGGAGGATGACTAGCTCTCCTGCGATGGACCGCCTCCCACCTCCTGCAGTGTGGGAAACACTGGGAAGCCCAAAACTATATCTGGTGTTCAACAAGCTCCTGAGGAGGGCCGCTCCAGTGGTAAAACCACAGCTTCACTAGACAAGAGGGTGGAGGCTGCCAAAAGTCCAGGCAAAAAGGTGAGGGCACTGAAAAGGCTATAAGCTAACAAGCCTGACGAGAAGTGAGCCCAGAGCAATCCGCTTGGACTGCTGTCAGCTATTCTTCGGCTGTCCAGTCAAAGTTGAACATCAGACCTGCGCGATTGCATTTCCACTTGTTGAAAGAAGTGGCTGACAGATTTCACCTGGCGATCCATTCACCGATAACCAGGGAGGCTTGGGTAAGTAAAGAACCCTGTGTGGTGAAACTGAAGTTTGTGGGTAAAATTTTGAAACTGGGTGAATCACCACAAACATAAAGAGGCTAGAGAAGCCTCTTGTTCAGTTGTTTTACCAAAATGCTTCTGCATCTGAATAAGCTCCATATATAATATAGATGTTACTGAGAGCCCGTTATGCTGACCATGTATAGTGGATCAGGAAACAGAGGCCCACATTCTGCTGAGGTTTGCCCCCTTCCCATGGTCACCAGTGAATTTAAAGTACTGCTTGGTTTCCTTGGGGAGATGGGTTGGCTCGAATAATCTTAGACATTACTGCCCACATGCAAAAGACAGGCTTTGTCATAGAGTTGCTGTAACATGCCTGTGTAATCTAACCTTGTACTAATAAGAGGATTAGTTATTAAATTTAATGGTGATTTGATTTTTTTAAATAAAATAGAACTACAGTAGGCATCATTGGTATTATACCATGAGGTGTTGGGTTTGGAGATGATGTAAACAAATTATGTGGTGTAAAATTTGTTAATTATAGTAAGATGTTATGAATTATAATTTAACCCAAAAAAAGTATCAGGAAAATCATCAGTGAATTGACCAAAAAGAAATCAGTGGTGAGTGGTTGACAGGGTGGTCACTAATGCCCATCCATACACGAAACTAGTATTTATGACCAACACTGTGTTATAAATTCGGAAAGGGGAAGAGGAAAGAATAGGGTATGGGACAAAATGCAGAAGTACAAAATAAATCTGCTTTACACCAGTATTCTGCAAGGCTGCAGTTCCACCAGACAAACCAGTATTCAGGTAGCAGCAAAAGCTGACTGACTTGTTACTACCGTGTTAAGATATCAATAATAGTATACAATTTTTACTACAACTTAAGGTTACAAAAACAACAAAAGGTTAAGTCTTATGCTTGCAGTTAAACTTAATTAAAAGAAGTATGGATAATTTAAGATCTATTACATCTATCTATTATTAAATATTATATTGATAATTAAAACTATTCAGCATAGATATCATTAAAGTTCTTCTAGAAACCTCTTTTATTTCGAAGAAAACACATTCCTATAAATGTACTACCTATACAAAGTTGTCAACTATATTTCATAAAATAACATTTGCTTATTTTTTTACTATTTACCAATAATTAAAAAATCTTACCCAGAAGGGCATTAACTCCTCAATCTTCTTTGCAATGATCTTTTCGGAGTCGAAAATATTGAGAAAAGGTCCATCTTTGGACTCACAAAGTCTGCAGACTTTCATAAAAATTGGTTGTATTACTGAATTAATCGCAGACGCAATCACTTCTGTGTTAATTGTATTCGTGATTGAAGAGCATTTCGAAACGTTACTAGTCTTTGTTGACTTAGATTTGCTAGAAGCAAATCTATTCTTTTTCTTAGCCATTTTGTTTCAGTTTAGTCTTCTTAAACATGAGTAATTAAAATGTTTGTTCAGTCTCTTACAAATAGTACAAAAAATACTATTTACACCAAATAAGTCAAAGTCGTAAATATAACGTAATACACACAAATCAGATTACAAATTAAAGTTTTGTAATCGTAGAGAAAAATTTAAATCCATATTTGTATATGATACCTCTCAGTAGGTATATATTCTGTGGTAGGTACCTATTTTAACAAAGAATATATAATCACTACGTTATAGTTACAGTATTTACACAAATCTGTTTCCTCAACGCTGTTAGGGCCAATATTTTGAAATATACTATTATAGTCCTAGAAAGATATTGTTTTAATGCCAAATTTAGATTTATTAAACATAGATTTTTTTAAACGTCAAACAACCTCTAAATTTTATATGTTGCTCAAACTTCATAAAAAGTTAAGTAAAAATTTTAGTTTTTCAGACATATTGGTTATGTATTAAATATTCAATAAAAAATCTACCAGAATGTTAAAAAGCCAAATTTCATTACTAGGCGCTATAAAACCAAAATGCTCTGTCAGTTTGTGCTTGAATGGATAGGCTCGACAGAAAATGACTACGGCCTTGCAGAATAGAGAGAAGTAGAGGTATATTATGGTATGTATTTTCTCTATTTTTCTTCTTCTTTTGTAATTCATTACTTAAGGGTAGCTAAAGCTTACAGGAAAGTAGTCCATCTGATGTTGCAAGTGTAAATAAGCGTCAATGGACGTTATTATTATAGGGTGAACCTATGGCTCTTTTGCCATCACTCCCCATACTAATTACTTTCAGCAGTGAAATTAATGTTCCAATGTCGAAAACTAAAGATTTAGTTTTTCTTTGTTTTTGTGATAAAATCACAAAAAAAACACAAAAAGGTTGCAGTTCTCAACAAGTTTGCCAGGCGTGTCATATGACAACACCCCTCACATAATAAAAACTGACACCAATAGCCATCAGTCCCCAATCGCACTATAAGGTCATTACTGTTTTAGCATCATCGAATATATAATATGCTCTATACTTTTATTTTTTTATTATATTTCACGCACAGTCCCTGACGGGGTAGCCATAGAAAACAGATCGCCAAGTGTCACGATCCTTACATACCTCTTTCAGATTCATAATTTTCATCTTACATGCACGTCTAGGTATCTGAGTATTCTTGACCCTCCCCTTTTCGAGCAGTTTGATCACATGGTCTTCGAAAGTTAGTCTCGGTCTACCTTTTAATAGCAACTTTTGCGCTATATATTTTCATCACCACTCGGTCTTCACTCATTCGCTCAACGTAACAACGTAACTATATATTCTCTTTCTTTAACCTTACCTTGATGGTTGGCATTCCACCACATTCCTTTTTTCGCGGAATTTTCTGCCATGTAGTTACACTTTATGAAATGTGCCGTCAGCAGTTTTTCCAAACCGATACGACTTACAGAACTACAAGAAAAGAGCCTATTCTTTTCTCAAAGGCTAGCAACGCATCTGCTATTCCTCGGGTATTGTAGGTTCATTGGCGGCGCTGATCACTTATCATCATGTATGCTGCTCGTTTGCCACTTATTCTATAAAAAAGGTGGTGTCGACCGTGTCAGTTCCTATCTATATTCTTTTTACCTTTTTTTCATATGGCAATTTATTTCAATGAGCAAGTCAGGTCAGCCATCTTGAATTTAGTATTGTGCCAGTCGGGGGGGCGGTGACATATTTTACCCGTCATCGTCCTACATATTTTGTGATTTTGTTGAAAAGAGAATAAAATAAGTGATTTACAGTGTAAATAATTAGTTTATGTCAGGACTTAACGTGAAGATGGCGGGGCAAACGATAAACGACAGGCTCTTAGCCGCTCGTCATAGCATCGCTGGGCAGGGATTGGCAAAATCTGTTTGTAAGGCCACTACCGAAGAAATGATTGCACCGAAAAAGAAACATTTAGACTGTAAGTATCGATAAAGATTGCCCTAAAAAACGATAATGAGTATACGAATGCAGTATTTGGCAATTTCATCTCTATCTGGTACATTCGCCAAATATCTGATGTGGTCGATAATTTCATGTAACTATAGATATTGTCGCCGAAATTGACCGCTTGATTTCACAGCAGATTAATATGCAATAAATAAGAAAATACTTTCTTTTATTACAGTTATTAGAAAATGTGTAGTAGAGTTGTGTCATGATAAGACACATAATTCCATACTCAGTCATATGAAAATTCTTGCTTAGAGTATACCTACGTAGAAAATAAAAAAAATCATCTATTACGTTTACATAACCATTATATGACATAAAATGGCCATAATAGTAAAAAAATCGATTTTTCCACTTTGCTGACATAATTTTGCATTACAAACTGGAAATTGACAATAGGAATGTAAAACCGGTTTGTAAATCAATTTAATTATTCACAAACTGCAATACATGTAACACCCATTATATAAGCAACACAATTTTACAAATTAAAGTTTTGTAATCGTAGAGAAAAATTTAAATCCATATTTGTATATGATACCTCTCAATAGGTATATATTCTGTGTACCTATTTTAACAAAGAATATATAATCACTACGTTATAGTTACAGTATTTACACAAATCTGTTTCCTCAATGCTGTTAGGGCCAATATTTTGAAATATACTATTATAGTCCTAGAAAGATATTGTTTTAATGCCAAATTTAGATTTATTAAACATAGATTTTTTTAAACGTCAAACAACCTTTAAATTTTATATGTTGCTCAAACTTCATAAAAAGTTAAGTAAAATTTTAGTTTTTCAGACATATTGGTTATGTATTAGATATTCAATAAAAAATCTACCAGAATGTTAAAAAGCCAAATTTCATTACTAGGCGCTATAAAACCAAAATGCTCTGTCAGTTTGTGCTTGAATGGATAGGCTCGACAGAAAATGACTACGGCCTTGCAGAATAGAGAGAAGTAGAGGTATGTTATGGTATGTATTTTCTATTTTTCTTCTTCTTTTGTAATTCATTACTTAAGGGTAGCCAAAGCTTACAGGAAAGTAGTCCATCTGATGTTGCAAGTGTAAATAAGCGTCAATGGACGTTATTATTATAGGGTGAACCTATGGCTCTTTTGCCATCACTCCCCATACTAATTACTTTCAGCAGTGAAATTAATGTTCCAATGTCGAAAACTAAAGATTTAGTTTTTCTTTGTTTTTGTGATAAAATCACCAAAAAAAACAAAAAGGTTGCAGTTCTCAACAAGTTTGCCAGGCGTGTCATATGACAACACCCCTCACATAATAAAAACTGACACCAATAGCCATCAGTCCCCAATCGCACTATAAAGTCATTACTGTTTTAGCATCATCGAATATATAATATGCTCTATACTTTTATTTTTTTATTATATTTCACGCACAGTCCCTGACGGGGTAGCCATAGAAAACAGATCGCCAAGTGTCACGATCCTTACATACCTCTTTCAGATTCATAATTTTCATCTTACATGCACGTCTAGGTATCTGAGTATTCTTGACCCTCCCCTTTTCGAGCAGTTTGATCACATGGTCTTCGAAAGTTAGTCTCGGTCTACCTTTAATAGCAACTTTTACATATATATTTAAATAGATAAATATACATATACATATGAATGTCCAAGTAAAACTTATGTACGAATTATATCGTTGGCTCCGGGCATAAAGACGGCGACAGGCTCACCACCTGTCACGTTGTCCGAAAAATATCTTCGGTGGAAGGTGGGTCAAAGGGACTAATTGTCTAGACTTGACCTCTGTCTACCCCTGTATTGGGAATTGCGTGAAGATATTTATTATTTAATGTCCAAGTACTAACACATATATTCATCACAGAAATGTTTGCATCTAGTGGGATTGGAATGTGTGACCCTTAGTTTTGAAAGCTGGGTCACTACCATCACAGCTATCCGAGTTGTCTGACTCAGATAAATTAAGACAATTTTGACACAGTTTATGTGTATAGTGTAATGACAGAATGTATGATGATTGAATTTAATAATAAATACATTAATAGATAGGGACAACATGACATTGTTCTGATCTTAATGTAGTAGTGGAGAAAGCTCTTGTGTTATGGAATAGGAAACTAATAAAATACCAGGCTATATTATGATAACAAAATGTCCTGCTGCATATAAATTTTTTTAATTTAGATTTCAATATTTTTGCCAGTATCAATTTCTTTTTTAATAAAAAAAGATTAATTATTGAGTGAAAAACCTAATCAAATCTCTAGCTCCAATACCTGTGACATACAGTTGTCCTAAATATGTACCCACAAAGTATGGGTAGTAAGGTCTAAAATTTCTAGATCTCAGGCTTTTTGCATTATTGCAAATGTGTGAAGGAATTAAAAGTAATTTGTTGATTTAGTAACTAGCTATCATATTGAAAAGGTCTAAGGATGGCAGAATTATTATACTCAGATCAAAGTAGCTCATATAAAAAAAACAGTCTATGGATTCTAATTAGAATTTATCAAGGTCCTGCTGGTTTAAGATTTTGGATTTTTTTTTATATCTTAACTCAATTTCTCATACTGGAGTATCTTGACACTGAAGTCCCCTTTTCTAGACACTTTTCACTAAAGTTTATTTGGGACAAGCCTATAGTAGGTAGTCTGATAGGTGGTAAGCTAATAGTACAATTTACTTATATATTTAAATAGATAAATATACATATGTTTGCATCTAGTGGGATTGGAATGTGTGACCCTTAGTTTTGAAAGCTGGGTCACTACCATCACAGCTATCCGAGTTGTCTGACTCAGATAAATTAAGACAATTTTGACACAGTTTATGTGTATAGTGTAATGACAGAATGTATGATGATTGAATTTAATAATAAATACATTAATAGATAGGGACAACATGACATTGTTCTGATCTTAATGTAGTAGTGGAGAAAGCTCTTGTGTTATGGAATAGGAAACTAATAAAATACCAGGCTATATTATGATAACAAAATGTCCTGCTGCATATAAATTTTTTTAATTTAGATTTCAATATTTTTGCCAGTATCAATTTCTTTTTTAATAAAAAAAGATTAATTATTGAGTGAAAAACCTAATCAAATCTCTAGCTCCAATACCTGTGACATACAGTTGTCCTAAATATGTACCCACAAAGTACGGGTAGTAAGGTCTAAAATTTCTAGATCTCAGGCTTTTTGCATTATTGCAAATGTGTGAAGGAATTAAAAAGTAATTTGTTGATTTAATAACTAGCTATCGTATTGAACATTCCCTGTGATAATGGAGTAAGAATATTACCACACCTTTTCTTCCCGAGGATGCTGTAAGAGGACTAAGTGAAACAGGCTTGAATATTGTAGATGGCAGGATAACCATCTCCAAAAATATCAGACCGAAGATGGGCAGCAGCGTCTGAGGTGCAAGTAGTCTGGTACTGCAACCGCCAACCTGCTTGCCATGCATGGCGATTATGGCAAATCCTCCCTGGGGGATAGGCCTATGTCCTTTAGTGGGCGTTAACAGGCCGATATGTATGTACGTATGTTTCGTAATGAACACAGTTATGCTTTATTAAATAATATATGAAACGCTTCATGCAGGGTAGTAACATAAATTTTCCATTTATGTAAAATTGACCTGGCAGCCTATTTGATAGTGACTCTCCTATGATGAAGGGACTCACTTCTCTCTCTCTCTCCATTTGCTGGTAGGGACAAACTTTTCTATCATGATTATAACATTATAATTTTATAATTATCATCATTGTTACACCTAATCTTAAGTCCACTGCTGAACATAGTCCTTACACATTGTCCCATTAAATGTATTTAGTGAAAGGTGGGTCGAAAGTAATTAATTTTTTAGACCTCTGTCTGCATCAGTATTGTGAATGTTGTGAATAAAATAGTAATATGATTATTTTAATTTGCCTAAAATTTTCCAAATGATATATAATATTAAAACAGATTGCATTCATAAAAAAACAGACACAAATAATGTGATGAATCATTCAATAGGTATCAGTTGTTTATAAAGCTTTGTAATAATAATATATGTTCTTATTTTCATGATATACTCTTATCAATATGACCTTTAAATCATTGATATTGAATGTATTAATACAAATGAATGTCAACCTTTGTGGATAAGACACATACAGGTTTTCATGGTGTCACAAGCTCTGAGGTCCTGATTGAGTGATGGGGTTTCAATCCTGGATAGGTTGATGTAGAAAACCACTTTTTCTGCATTGTCTCTGGTCTGGGTGTTTGTGGTACCATTGCTGTTTTTGATTCTATAACACAACACAGTATTTTATTTGTGTAGGAACTCCTACAGTGAAATAAGGATAGGGCTCTGAAATTGAAAATACAAGGTGTCTCTATTTCATGTTATCTACATTTTTGAAGATACACTTCATGGAAACGGTTTTAAATTGTAACTGAATATATTAATGACAGTAACCCTGGGAATGAGGGTTGCTTCCAGGATATTTCTAGAAAATATATATTATTTTATCATCATAAAATACTACTAAATATTTATTAATAATAATATCTATATATATGATATATATAAAATAATGATGATATATATAAAATAATGATGATATATATAAAATAATATATGAAACGCTCATGCAGGGTAGTAACATAAATTTTCCATTTATGTAAAATTGACCTGGCAGCCTATTTGATAGTGACTCTCCTATGATGAAGGAACTCACTTCTCTCTCTCTCCATTTGCTGGTAGGGACAAACTTTTCTATCATGATTATAACATTATAATTTTATAATTATCATCATTGTTACACCTAATCACACTGTGATTAAATTGTAACTGAATATATTAATGACAGTAACCCTGGGAATGAGGGTTGCTTCCAGGATATTTCTAGAAAATATATATTATTTTATCATCATAAAATACTACTAAATATTTATTAATAATAATATCTATATATATGATATATATAAAATAATATATGAAACGCTTCATGCAGGGTAGTAACATAAATTTTCCATTTATGTAAAATTGACCTGGCAGCCTATTTGATAGTGACTCTCCTATGATGAAGGGACTCACTTCTCTCTCTCTCTCCATTTGCTGGTAGGGACAAACTTTTCTATCATGATTATAACATTATAATTTTATAATTATCATCATTGTTACACCTAATCTTAAGTCCTCTGCTGAACATAGTCCTTACACATTGTCCCATTAAATGTATTTAGTGAAAGGTGGGTCGAAAGTAATTAATTTTTTAGTCCTCTGTCTGCATCAGTATTGTGAATGTTGTGAATAAAATAGTAATATGATTATTTTAATTTGCCTAAAATTTTCCAAATGATATATAATATTAAAACAGATTGCATTCATAAAAAAACAGACACAAATAATGTGATGAATCATTCAATAGGTATCAGTTGTTTATAATGCTTTGTAATAATAATATATGTTCTTATTTTCATGATATACTCTTATCAATATGACCTTTAAATCATTGATATTGAATGTATTAATACAAATGAATGTCAACCTTTGTGGATAAGACACATACAGGTTTTCATGGTGTCACAAGCTCTGAGGTCCTGATTGAGTGATGGGGTTTCAATCCTGGATAGGTTGATGTAGAAAACCACTTTTTCTGCATTGTCTCTGGTCTGGGTGTTTGTGGTACCATTGCTGTTTTTGATTCTATAACACAACACAGTATTTTATTTGTGTAGGAACTCCCTACAGTGAAATAAGGATAGGGCTCTGAAATTGGAAAAATACAAGGTGTCTCTATTTCATGTTATCTACATTTTTTGAAGATACACTTCATGGAAACGGTTTTTAAATTGTAACTGAATATGTTAATGACAGTAACCCCTGGGAATGAGGGTTGCTTCCAGGATATTTCTAGAAAATATATATTATTTTATCATCATAAAATACTACTAAATATTTATTAATAATAATATATGTTCTTATTTCCATGATATACTCTTATCAATATGACCTTTAAATCATTGATATTGAATGTATTAATACAAATGAATGTCAACCTCTGTGGATAAGACACATACAGGTTTTCATGGTGTCACAAGCTCTGAGGTCCTGATTGAGTGATGGGTTTCAATCCTGGATAGGTTGATGTAGAAAACCACTTTTCTGCATTGTCTCTGGTCTGGGTGTTTGTGGTACCATTGCTGTTTTTGATTCTATAACACAACACAGTATTTTATTTGTGTAGGAACTCCCTACAGTGAAATAAGGATAGGGCTCTGAAATTGGAAAAATACAAGGTGTCTCTATTTCATGTTATCTACATTTTTGAAGATACACTTCATGGAAACAGTTTTAAATTGTAACTGAATATATTAATGACAGTAACCCTGGGAATGAGGGTTGCTTCCAGGATATTTCTAGAAAATATATATTATTTTATCATCATAAAATACTACTAAATATTTATTAATAATAATATATGTTCTTATTTCCATGATATACTCTTATCAATATGACCTTTAAATCATTGATATTGAATGTATTAATACAAATGAATGTCAACCTCTGTGGATAAGACACATACAGGTTTTCATGGTGTCACAAGCTCTGAGGTCCTGATTGAGTGATGGGTTTCAATCCTGGATAGGTTGATGTAGAAAACCACTTTTTCTGCATTGTCTCTGGTCTGGGTGTTTGTGGTACCATTGCTGTTTTTGATTCTATAACACAACACAGTATTTTATTTGTGTAGGAACTCCCTACAGTGAAATAAGGATAGGGCTCTGAAATTGGAAAAATACAAGGTGTCTCTATTTCATGTTATCTACATTTTTGAAGATACACTTCATGGAAACAGTTTTAAATTGTAACTGAATATATTAATGACAGTAACCCTGGGAATGAGGGTTGCTTCCAGGATATTTCTAGAAAATATATATTATTTTATCATCATAAAATACTACTAAATATTTATTAATAATAATATATGTTCTTATTTCCATGATATACTCTTATCAATATGACCTTTAAATCATTGATATTGAATGTATTAATACAAATGAATGTCAACCTCTGTGGATAAGACACATACAGGTTTTCATGGTGTCACAAGCTCTGAGGTCCTGATTGAGTGATGGGTTTCAATCCTGGATAGGTTGATGTAGAAAACCACTTTTCTGCATTGTCTCTGGTCTGGGTGTTTGTGGTACCATTGCTGTTTTTGATTCTATAACACAACACAGTATTTTATTTGTGTAGGAACTCCCTACAGTGAAATAAGGATAGGGCTCTGAAATTGAAAAATACAAGGTGTCTCTATTTCATGTTATCTACATTTTTGAAGATACACTTCATGGAAACAGTTTTAAATTGTAACTGAATATGTTAATGACAGTAACCCTGGAATGAGGGTTGCTTCCAGGATATTTCTAGAAAATATATATTATTTTATCATCATAAAATACTACTAAATATTTATTAATAATAATATATGTTCTTATTTCCATGATATACTCTTATCAATATGACCTTTAAATCATTGATATTGAATGTATTAATACAAATGAATGTCAACCTCTGTGGATAAGACACATACAGGTTTTCATGGTGTCACAAGCTCTGAGGTCCTGATTGAGTGATGGGTTTCAATCCTGGATAGGTTGATGTAGAAAACCACTTTTCTGCATTGTCTCTGGTCTGGGTGTTTGTGGTACCATTGCTGTTTTTGATTCTATAACACAACACAGTATTTTATTTGTGTAGGAACTCCCTACAGTGAAATAAGGATAGGGCTCTGAAATTGAAAAATACAAGGTGTCTCTATTTCATGTTATCTACATTTTTGAAGATACACTTCATGGAAACGGTTTTAAATTGTAACTGAATATGTTAATGACAGTAACCCTGGAATGAGGGTTGCTTCCAGGATATTTCTAGAAAATATATATTATTTTATCATCATAAAATACTACTAAATATTTATTAATAATAATATATGTTCTTATTTCCATGATATACTCTTATCAATATGACCTTTAAATCATTGATATTGAATGTATTAATACAAATGAATGTCAACCTCTGTGGATAAGACACATACAGGTTTTCATGGTGTCACAAGCTCTGAGGTCCTGATTGAGTGATGGGGTTTCAATCCTGATAGGTTGATGTAGAAAACCACTTTTCTGCATTGTCTCTGGTCTGGGTGTTTGTGGTACCATTGCTGTTTTTGATTCTATAACACAACACAGTATTTTATTTGTGTAGGAACTCCCTACAGTGAAATAAGGATAGGGCTCTGAAATTGAAAAATACAAGGTGTCTCTATTTCATGTTATCTACATTTTTGAAGATACACTTCATGGAAACGGTTTTAAATTGTAACTGAATATGTTAATGACAGTAACCCTGGAATGAGGGTTGCTTCCAGGATATTTCTAGAAAATATATATTATTTTATCATCATAAAATACTACTAAATATTTATTAATAATAATATATGTTCTTATTTCCATGATATACTCTTATCAATATGACCTTTAAATCATTGATATTGAATGTATTAATACAAATGAATGTCAACCTCTGTGGATAAGACACATACAGGTTTTCATGGTGTCACAAGCTCTGAGGTCCTGATTGAGTGATGGGGTTTCAACTGGATAGGTTGATGTAGAAAACCACTTTTCTGCATTGTCTCTGGTCTGGGTGTTTGTGGTACCATTGCTGTTTTTGATTCTATAACACAACACAGTATTTTATTTGTGTAGGAACTCCCTACAGTGAAATAAGGATAGGGCTCTGAAATTGGAAAAATACAAGGTGTCTCTATTTCATGTTATCTACATTTTTTGAAGATACACTTCATGGAAACGGTTTTTAAATTGTAACTGAATATGTTAATGACAGTAACCCCTGGGAATGAGGGTTGCTTCCAGGATATTTCTAGAAAATATATATTATTTTATCATCATAAAATACTACTAAATATTTATTAATAATAATATCTATATATATGATATATATAAAATAATGATGATATATATAAAATAATATATGATAAATATAAAATAAAAAATAGACAGACAGACAGTTGCTACCTTTATGTCCAAGCTGATAATATAAATTTTACATAAGTTTTTGATAAAAAAGACTTTAATCGAACTTGGGGCTCTAGACTACAATTCCGATCACCCACCTCGGCATCAGACATCTGTTTCATGGCTAATTGTAGTATCCATGTAAACGTACAGAGCTGAAATATAATTGTTAACCTTTATACCAATTCAATTAAAAGTTTGCTCTCAAGACTTAATTGCAATATGGTATGGCCATTATCATTTGTTTTGCAGGCAATATAAAAATAAAAAATAATTGCTCACCCTCTTTGTGTCATGATTATAACAATATCTTTAATATTGGATATAATTATTTGTTGTTACAATTCTACTTTGTAAAGTTCCACAGATAATGAGTGGGTAAAAATTCGTACATGTAATTTTAATTATAATTTAACTAGTCTGCCTTCTTCACTTCTGTCCTCAGCTGGCTGCTGCTTCCACCTAAACAAATTTATAAATATACATAATAACTTAATAATGACAAGTCCGGATTTCAAAAATGAAAAAAAAAAACTTAGAGCATACTCAGTTTATACGCGTGTGACGCAAGTTTGATCACCGGGCCGACACCGCAAAAATTCCGCACTATGATCAACAGTGAATTCTAGATTTGCTGTAAAGCCATTGACCACCCCAGGATGGGTACTACATTGATGTGTTTGCTTGTAACCAGTTACAAGACAATACACAAGACATGTTTGCGTGTTTTTGCGTGATCAGACAATCAGAATAATTATATCAATTGCAGTAATGTATGTAATGTAATAAATATGTAATTTTTAAACGTTCCCTGTTCCTCAATAATAACAAAATAGTTATTTTTAATTATATTTACAAATTTTAATTTGCAATTTAATATGAAACAAAATTCTAACCGGATCTCCTTTGTAGAGGTCATACCGAACCAGTGTCATACTTTCGACATTCTTAAAAGGTCTTATATAGCGTAAATTATTAGGCTTTACTTGTTTTTTTTTTATATTCAATATTCAAGCATTTCCACATGGGTAGCTAGACAGTTTAGTTTTTTTGAGCGATATTTTAGCACAGTTTATTGGCGGCAACGCGTCAGATGGTGAGCCTAACGCGGTTTCAGTATTCAAACCATCTTTATGATATACTTACATACATATATATTTAAATAAAAATATTCATAAATACATATAAACTTCCATGACCCGAGCATGAACATTCATATTCGAGATTCGCTCGAATCCCGTTAGGGTTTGTCTCTTTATAGATTTGAACCCGCAACCACTAGCTTCGAAGGCACTACCAACTAGGTCGATTTAGTGGCTATGTTGATGGTATACATGATGATAGTCCTTAATATATTCGAGTGCATTTAATATTCAAAGGATCCGGCCATTTAATAACGGATTTGTTGTTTTGTAGGCCTTTTAGATACCTATTCGCCCCTAAATTTTAAAGAGAAAGCGAAAGGGAAATCCCTGTACTTTTATTTAAAAATATAAAAATATAATATACTGGGGTAGACAGAGGGTGAGCCTGTCACCGTATTTATGTCCAAGCCAACACGCCACACAAAATCGTACATAAGTTTTTTTGAAAAAACCCATTGGTAACGAGCCTACCACCTGGGGATCGAACTTGGGAGTCCCTTGACTCGAAATCCGATCACCAAACCACTCGGCTGTCGTGACAATACTTAATAGTCTTTTTAATTTTGTTTTGGTACTTAAAGTTATACGTCGTCCCATTACGATATTGAAAGCTTTTCTCTTGTCGTCTCTCACCACTTCCACGGGAAGAAAAGGATAGCATATTCTCACCCTATTGCCACACGGCACAACAAACATACAAACATGTATACTACATGTAGTATAACATATTTTATATAGCTTATTTGTCGTAGGTTTCTATTTGCAGCGATGTTACATAACTTTTATCTACATAACTACGCTACACAGGATATTGTTAAAGTTAGATATGATTTGCTGACGCCCTTGACTGCGCTCTGGAGGCGATTGAACTCGTCTGTCCTTTAGGAGACAGTTTAATTTATAAACACAATATTGTACATGGCTGCACTTATTTAATGTCACGATAGCGTAGTGGTTGAGTGATCAGAAGTTCGAGTCAAGTGACCCGAGTTCGATCAACGTGGCAGACTCGTACCAATGGGGTTTTCAAAAACTTATGTACGAATTATATCGTTGGCTCGGGCATAAAGACGGCGACAGGCTCACCACCTGTCACGTTGTCCGAAAAATATCTTCGATGGAAGGTGGGTCGAAGAGACTTATTTTTCTAGACAAGACCTCTGTCTACACTACCCCGTGAAGATATTTATTTACTTTATTTACATACGATCGATTTTTGAAATCTTTCATTTAATTGATAAATAAATATTTATTTGTATGCTAATACCGTTGCAGACATTATGTTGTGCGGTGTTGTTTAGTGGCCTTTGGAATTGATGACGGAAGATTATTACTCAGTGGCTTAAAGCTATACCATGGTAAGGCAGTATTCGCGGGTTCAAGTTCTTCGTACAATGTCTTTGCCTGCATCATCTCCGTCTTAGAAGACTATAGTTGGTACGAAAAACATAACAAGCTATACCCTTTACCCAATACTGGAGTGATCGGGGGGCTAGATTGTTTAGAATATTCACATGTATACATTTCAGAACTGATTCAAGATCAGGTGACAGGCGAGCCTGTCGTCGCCATAGTGTCCGAGCTGATGATACAAATTGTACATAACTTTCGAAGAAATTTAAACCGGCTGTCTTCATGGGTGTGGAACTCGAGTCCCTGATTTGAGCATCACAACAATGACATACATGCGTAGATAGGCACACCATCACATACATTGCTCTGATCCCAAAATATGTAGCCAAAGCACTTGTCTTATGGAATCCGAAACAACAAAAAGGAAGACCCAAGACAATGTAGAAAAAGTGATTATCTACATCTAGAATGACTCGTCCAGGAATCAAACCCGGGACCTCAGTGCTGACGATAAACTGAGAACTGGCTTATACGCCACTCGCCCACGGAGGTCGTCGATATTAGTAGTTAACATGACAAATATTTTAATATCAATTCTTATTCTCTCACCGCTCATTGATTACTCACCGTTGAGATTGCAGCACTGCACTAAATTACTCCAGACAATTCGACAGGTCGTAACGCGTACGGTCTCGGTTGTGTCATTCTAAACGTACTCTATGGTCATTGACCGCGTCGCTTTGAACTGACGCGGCTATATGTAGAACATTGTTTTGTTTTGTTTATTTTTTGAAGATCCGATAGTCCAGTTGGTAGTGACCCTGTCTGCGAAGCTAAGGGTGGTGAGTTCGAGTCCCGCAAGGGAAACACAACTATGTAATGGATATGAGTTTGTATTCGAGTATGGATGTTTATATGTATGTATACTTATTACTTACTTATCTTCACGCACAATCCCTGACGGGGTAGCCAGAGAGAACAGATCGCCAAGTGTCACGATCCCTACATACTTCTTTCGCTTCTTTCAGATTCATCATCTTCTTCATACATGCACGTCTAGGTATCCGAGTACTCTTGACCCTCCCTTCTTCGAGCAATTTGCTCACATGGTCTTCGAAAGCTAGTCTCGGTCTACCTCGACACCTTTTAATATTAACTTTCGCGCTATATATTTTCTTCATCATTCGGTCTTCACTCATTCGCTCAACGTGCCCAAACCATCGAAGCACACCCTTATCCATTTTTGTGACAAGGTCATCTTTCAAACCTGCCATATTGCGAATCTCTTCGTTTCGCTTTCGGTCGGCCATGGTAAGGCCATTTTACGAAGAGATCGCATCTCCACTGCATTCAACCTGCTTTTATGCTTCTTCTGGCATACCCAGGTTTCGCTGATATATAACAAAGTCGGTACCAACACTGCGTTTTGTATTGCAAGACGTGCACTTTTCACTACGCGTTGCCTTTTGACTAACGCAGTCAGGGCACCATTGACGTTGTTCCCGGCAGCGACACGCCTCTCCACATCTAAATCAAATCTTCCATCCCGGCTAAACGCACTCCCCAAGTATACAATTTCATTCACCTGTTCCAGACATTCCTGATTTACCCATATTTCGCACTTCATTCTTTCTTCGTCCCTTTCAAATACCAGAACGTATATATGTATGTATGAATATGTATTGATGTAAATATATTGTACCGTTTGCTTGGATCCTACGATATGCTCTCCAAGGGACTATACCGATGTATGCAAATTTCAATATATACTTTAAAATAAAATAAATATTTTCACGTAATTCACAATACATGGGTAGACAGAGGTCTAGTCTAGACAATAAAGTCCCTTTGATCCACCCTCCACCAAAGATATTTTCGGGACAACGTGACAGGTGATGAGCCCGTTGCCGTCTTTATGTAATGATATAATTCGTACATAAGTTTTATGAAAAACCCATTGGTACGAGCCTGCCACCTGGGGATCGAACTTGGGTCTCTTGACTTGAAATTCCGACCACCCTACCACTCGGCTATCGTGACTTCATACATTTATACTAAATATAATAAATGTAATATAAATATTAAATGTTATTTTCATGATTCTTGTTCTATTACACAAGTGCTTCACCTACTTACTTTGGTATCAGAGCAATGTATGTCACATTTACGTACTTACTTTTGTTTCTATTATTGTTAAAAGAAAATATTTCCTTTACGCTTTCACGGCTTAACAGCTTATCCGATTTTGATTACATTTGAATTAATGTTCATGCAAATATTTTGCGTAAAATATTACGTATCGACCTTCGACCTTCAAATGTTAAAGTTGTAAACAACTAGTAGTTATTGAAACACTCTGTTAACCGTGTAGTTATTGTTCACGTCTACACCATTCTTCACGTACACATGAAACTTGGGTTCGAATCTCAATTAAACCCAGCGTTTGTTCGAATGAAAAATTATTGTCATTCGAAGATAGTCACTATAGCTGAGTGATTGGGCAACCCTTTCACGATAGCCTAGTGGTTATAAGTAAACGAGTTTTTTCGATTAAAAAAATTCTATTCTATTTATATTGTTGGCTAGCCGAGTCGAGTGGTTGGGTGGTCGGAATTTCGAGTCGAGAGGCCCGAGTTCGATCCCCAAGTAGCAGGCTCGTACCAATGAGTTTTTCAAAAACTTACGTACGAATTATATCGTTGGCTTGGACAGAAAGGCGGTGACGGGCTCACCACCTGTCACGTTGTCCGAAAATATCTTCGGTGGAAGGTGGGTCGAATGACTTAACTGTCTAGACTCGACCTCTGTCTACCTACAGGGGTAGACAGAGGTCGAGTTGGGAATTTCGTGAAGGGATTTTTTTTGTTGGCTAAGATATGAAAACGGCACGAGGCTCGCCACCTGTCACTTTGTACCAAAAAATGTCATCGGTGAAAGGTAGGTCAAAAGTACTTAATTGTCTATACATCTGTCTACCTCAGTAACTGTCGATAAAGGTAGTATACACGTTAGTATACTACCTTTATCGACAATTTCATTCACTATTCGCGGCGTCCTTATCGCAAATGCATCGGGCACGGCTGCCGATACGAAGCGGATGTTGATTGAAACGAAATCAGTGAAGTCATATCATTGGAAAAATTAAAAAATTACGACCGTCTAGATCCGATAGTCTAGACTTCAAAGCTAAAAAGGATGTGGGCTCGAATCCCGTGTATGAGAAGAGATTCGTGGCACTTGGCGATTTGTTATACACGGCTACCCCGTCTGGAATATTATAGCTCTATATTTATGCTCGTCATTCATCTAATTGAGCATAGAGAGTCCTACCAAGAGTATAATATGCTGCTATACAGTTTAAATGCTTAAATTAATACAAACAGACAGACAATCAAGCTTAACAGGGACTTGTTACGACAATCTCATACAATTAATATGCGTTCAGCTTCGCGGGAAATTACTCATAGCTCTGACTGAGCAGATGAAAATATAATCTATTCTCGCTAGTCTACATCAATAGCGATAATCACAGCTACATATAACTATCTTCACGCCCTCTCCAATACAGGGGTAGACAAAGGTCTAGTCCTTAGACCCACTTTCCACCGCAGTCCTTTTCGTAGCAGGCGGAGGGCCCGTCGCCGTCTTTATGTCCAAACCAATGATGTAAATCGCACATAACTATTTGAAATACATAGCTTTTTTCTCTTGAATTCTCGAATCGGGCTATAGCCACGATAGCTGAGTGTTTAGGTGATCTAAACACTCAGCTATCGTGGCTATAGCCGAATATATAAATAATCTTATATATAAAATTCTGGTGTCACAATGTTAGTTACCTTACTCCTCCGAAACGGCTTAACCGATTCTTATGAAATTTTGTGTGCATATTGGGTAGGTCTGAGAATCGGACAACATCTATTTTTCATCCCCCTAAATGTTAAGGGTAGTCCACACCTATTTTTTAACCCCTATTTTTATATGGCAAAACAACGTTTGCTGGGTCAGCTAGTAATAATATAAATAAATACATAGGGACTGCATCACATACATTGCTCTGATTACCATGTGTTTCGGGATTAGAAACAACTAAGTCAGCACAAACGCTCAGACACGGGACGGTTTAGAAAAACCCAGACGTATACCTATGAAGTTTATTATATTGAACCGTCCGAGAATCGATCCCGATTCCTCGGAGCTAGCCACACTTTAAAAGCCGGTGTGTACGCCACTGGAATACAGAGATTGTCAAGTTTTGTCATTGCCCTACACCGTATAAAATTTTACCACCCTCTTCCCCCCGTGGCTGTCACGAGCGGCGATAACCATACAGGATAATCATTACGTAAAATGGTGGGGCAGTAATTTCTTATGCCGTTAACACATGGTATGGCATCGTGTTCACGGATACACGCATGGATTGTTGTATCCGCCTTATGGCGAACGTGTTAATAAATTAATTAAACTGTAAAAGAAGTAACTTGACGCCATTCCCAAAATCGGGGTAGACTGAGGTCTAGACAATTAAGTCTTTTAGACACCGAAACATCATAATTAAACTTTGATATTTATAAATCATCTGTATTGTATCGTAAGTACCTATTTAGTAGTTGTGGCAGGCTCGTACCAATGGGATTTTTTTAAATAAGTACGAATTATATCGTTGGCTTGGACATAAAGATGGTGACAAGCTCGGCCACCCGTCACGTTGTCCCAAAAAATTATATATAGGTGATGATAGGCTCAACACTTGTCACGTTGTCCCCAATTGACTTCGATGGAAGTTGGCACGAAAGTACATAATTGTCTAGACCTCTGTCTACCTCAGTTTTGGGAATGGCGTGAAGACATTATTGAAGTAAAAACGACAAAAATCAGGCGACGCCCGGGCCATCTGTTCGTCCGGTATCTAACAGAGGCGGTCCGGTCGTCGGGTACGATTGCGCCGTATGCGATAAAGGGACGTGCCAGTTTCCTGCGATATCAATGTTGTCGCGTAATTGTTTTTGTTTTGAATATCGAATAACTGACCTAACTTTGGTTCAGTGTTTAATTAAATATATGTGTTTAGTTTCTGTTATATAATTTGATTATATGTAATATATTTATAAATATTTCTTCGTTTATTTGTAATATTTTAAATATTTCTAACATTTGTATATATTTTTATGTGCATCTTTCTTTTTTCTTGTTTCGTATATATATATATATATATATATATATATATATATATATATATATATATATATATATATATATATATATATATATATATATATATATATATATATATATATATAAGAATTATATCATTATTTATGTATTATTGCATGTATAATCTGCACCTAATTCTTTTTATCTCTGCATCGCTCTTTAGGTTGGCTGGTCAAAAATGTCTATATGCATAGTTCATTTAATACATGAAGTTTAAATAAATTTTAATTAAAATTTGTAATTAATTCAATATAAATAAGTTATGATTAATATAGGATACTGACCCGCGCAACTACGTCGTGCATTTTCATTTTACAGCTTAGTCGCGTCGAATCTGATGCTTTAAACCGTAGAATTTTATTATAATAAGTCACGATAGCCGAAGATATTTTCGGGACAACGTGACAGGTGGTGAGCCCGTCGCCGCCTTTATGTCCAAGCCAACGATGTATATTCGTAGATAAGTTTTTGAAAAACCCATTGGTACGAGCCTGAAACCTGGGGATCGAACTCGGGTCTCTCGACTCGACATTCCGACCACCCAACCACTCGGCTATCGTGACTTCCATTCCATTACCTAACTACTACTCTATCTATATTATATGTTCTATATCTATATAATGTAGTAAAATATAGGCCATCGGGAGGCTGCAATTGAAATAAGCTAACACAGTCATCGTTGGGCAGATAGAAGTGTAGACAATGAAGTCCTGTCGACCTTCCTCTCACCGAAGCCTATTTGTGACAAAGTGACAGGTGACGAGCGTATCCGCCTTTTTGCTCTCCATGCCAACGGTACATTACACAAATATTTGTATAACATCACACATCACACATCATTGGACTGCAAACGTTAAATTCATCTCATATATGTTTGCAAATAGCGGGATTCAACCCGCTTCGAAGGCTGGATCACAACTAACTAGGTCATCGGGCCAAGTTTATTGGGTTGGAAATTAAAGACTAAATAAATTGATTATGTACAGAAGTTAGGTTTAGTTAGAAGATTTATTTTTGGGACGCTTTGTGTGATAGACTTTGTCTCTTTGAAATGCACGCCACTCCTGGTGTGAACCACGAATCTGATATAATTATATATAATATCGTCACGTATGGGATATAGACACATATTGGGTTTTATTGGGGTTGCATTACAGGGTTAGACAGAGGTCTAGACCTCTGTATAACCCTGTAATGCAGTCTCGAGGTCTAGACCTCAGGACTTAATTGTCTAGACAATTAAGCCCTTTTGACCCACTTTCCATAGAAGACGTTTTATGTGACAAAGTGACATGTGGTGAGCCTGAAGACGTCTTGATTCTGGGAGGATATATTACACTTGCATTCGATTTACATCGTAAACAACACAAACCAATGCAGTTTTATATAATTACACCAATTAATAGCTTTGCTATCGAATCGTTAATTGTCGATGGTTAATCGGGTCAAGTTCGAACGTGCCGGATGCAGTAACCCCGTTCTCAGCGAGATGCTGTAACGGCCTTGAGAAGAGAGAGCCGCCGAATTTGCAGCGGTCCAGTGGAAGCTGATTATTTTTTTTATCTTGCTATGTAATGTTTGTTTAAAGTGGGACAAATTTTAAATGGACCATGATATTGATTAAGTCACGACTTGCTCACCACCTGTTACTTTGTCCGGAAAATATCTTCGGTGGAAGGTGGGTCGAAGGGACTTAATTGTCTAGACTAGACCTCTGTCTACCTTTGTATTGGGTGGTAATCAAGTGAAGATATTTTTTTATAAGTAAATAAATAAATATCTTCACGCAATTCCCAATACAGGGGAAGACAGAGGTCTAGTCTTGACAATCAAGTCCCTTCGACCCACCTTCCACCGATAATATTTTCGGGACAACGTGACAAGTGGTGAGCCCGTCGCCGTCTTAATGTCCAAGCCAACGATATTCGTACATAAGTTTTTGAAAAACCCATTGGTACGAGCCTGCCACCTGGGGATCGAACTCGGGGGTCTCTCGACTCTAAATTCCGACCACCCAACCACTCGGCTATCGTGACTTTTTTTAATGATATAGATTATCATGTAACTATGGTAACTCTTAGGTAATGATATTTAGCTAGCATGTTTTTTTTATTCCTTGGTATTTTCATATCCAGTTGTCCGTGGTTCTCACTGGCAAGCGGCAGCTGAAAATCAGCGCTATAACATTGGTTGCTGTAGCATTAAGTTGAGCTGACTAACTATTGGTCGTCGCACCCATAGTCACTAATTTAGTTTTATATTTAGTATGTAAGTTTTTTTTTTGTGCATAATATATTGTGTTTTCTTTTTATTTTGACTTCATATGTTTATTTTTTTGTTTTGTAGACGGTGTTTGTTGATGGCTAATAGTGTTTCTGTTCTATGTATTGGGAAATTTTTTTGGTCGACCTATTGAGGATCCCATAACCTATTTGGTAGTGACCTTTCATTGCTTCTGCATGATGAATTTGTTTTAATTTGAGTGTTGAATAATTTTATATAAATATGACTAGACAGTTGTTGCCTTACCAGTATTGGGAAATTGCGTGAAGGTACAAAAAATATTTGCGCTGTGGCATTCGATGGCAGGTGTATGTATAGAATATGGTACTTGCCATAACGTCTACATAGCAGAGAAAGGTAACCACGTATTTAAACTGGTTACTTTTCGAAAAAAACATATTTTATTCGATTCGCGATGTAACTGGTTAGGTGTAATTAGTTTCGCGTATAGATCGTTACATAAAAGGCTGTTTGTGTTCATCGACTTGTGGAAAAGAAATTTATGCTAAGCACCTCAAAATCTTCCACAAATTTTTTATAGCGTCTTCAACAGGACAAATATAACGGATATTTTTGAAGTATATTTTTGTCAATTCAAAACATTATTGTAATATTTAAAAATATAGCTACAGAGAGACTACCCGTTGTAATTAGACATAGGAGGGTAGGCGGAAGTCTATGCAATGACGTCCTTTCGCAAAATTGAAGCTTATTAGCGACAGTGACAGTGGTGAGTCAACCGTCGTCTTATTGTTCAAGCTAGCAGTACAATATACTTAAATAGATAAAATAATAAATAAATATCTTCACGCTATTCCCTATGCAGAGGTAGACAGAGGTCTAGTCTAGGCAATTGAGTCCCTTCGACCCACCATCCACCGACGATATTTTCGGAACAACGTGACAGGCGGTGAGCCCGTCGCCGTCTTTATGTCCAAGCTAACGATATAATTCGTACATAAGTGTTTGAAAAACCCATTGTTACGAGCCTGCCACCTGGGGATCTTACTCTGGGTCTCTTGACTCGTTATTCCGACCAACCAACCTATCGTGACACAAAATTAAATAGATGCATATTGCAAATATATAAATACATATATTTATATTTGTATATATTAACATGCTTAACTCGAGTACAAGCATATTCATCCCACAAATGTTTTCACCCAGCGGGATTCGAACCGAACAGAGCTTCGAAGGAAGGCAAGCTTCGGCTGTCGTCAAATGGTTATTGGCGACTTTTGTTAAGTTTAATACATATTTAATGTTTTAGTTATGTTTTTATATGTATATGAATTTTATATCGAAGATAACACCTACAGAGATCTTTTTGAGTGATCGGTGTTAAAAATTTCCAAAAAAAATTAGAGTATTTCTAGAGTGCTTTCCTAGAAATCAATATCTACATAAATATTTATGTTTAGCTTCTTTAAATAAATAAATATCTTCCCTTCAATTCCCAATACAGGGGTAGACAGAGGTCTAGTCTAGACAATTAAGTCCCTTTGACCCACCTTCCACCGAAGATATTTTCGGGACAACGTGACAGGTGTTTTGAAAAACTCATTGGAAATTTATGTAATAATGAGATATAATAAAACAGAAAAGAAAAACAAGGACAAATAAATTTACAAACGGGTTCCCTGTTCACTCGCGACGTCACGACATTCAAACGCTAACATCTTTAGCCTTCTCATGTCTTCAAATGCAGTTTCGAGCGCGAATAAAAAGAAAAAATGTACACACACATCCGCATATTCAAGTTTGTTTTTATTTTACGCAAAGCATTTTTTAAGTGTTATTTCGATACAATAAATTTGCGGTTGCATTGTAAATATTATTTGACGTTAAGTTATGTGTTCTGGTCTTGTCTGGCTTGTCTGGTGTTTGCTTTACAGTTTCATGTCTACCTATACCTAAAATTTGATTGTTACAAGCCATAATAACTTGCTTGTCAATGAAACAGTTTCTCTACATTTTCTCGAGTCTGAGTGTTTGTGATACCTTCGTTATTTCCGATTCCATTATACAAGTGTTTAAGCTGCTTACTTTAGCATCGGAGCAATGTATGCGATGTTGTCCCTATCTATGTATGTGTATGGATGTATGTATTTAAATAAGACATTTATTTATGGATATGTATACCCTACCCTGTAGCCATAGATAGCAATCAAGTGGCAGCATCTGCTACATGTTGTCACGGTACGTCGTAGGGCGCATGTTCGAATCTCGTCCGTGTCAGTTGATCATTAAATTCTTCTAAATTAATATTTTTAAGTTATAAAATTAAATAATAAATAAATAAATACACATATTAGGATAACATAACATACATTGCTCCTATCCCAATTTAATATGCTAAAGCACTTGAGGTATGCGTATCGGAAACAACGAAGGCACTACAACTCGTCCACGGAGGTCTTCATTTTTTTTGAGGCCCTCACACCCCCTCCCCCAAAACATGGTAGCGGAAGAAAAAAATCTACCCCAGGGTACCGTGACCACCGGTGCTGGAGAATACCCCTTTGGGCACCCGCTCTCCGCTCCCCTCTGTTCCCATACTGTTCGTGGCAAACGAGGCAAACGAAGCAAAAAATCTTCGGCACCCCTTACCACGCTTGCCGTGCAATATCAGGGGACTCCATTCCAATCTTGATGCCATCCACTACCATCTGGAGAGCCGGCAAAGCCGGCCTTGCTCTTTCTTACCGAGACGCAGATATCTCTTAATTTTCCTACCCGGGGTACAAGCTAGAACATACTTTTATGCCTCGGGCCGGAGCTTGTTTGTACGTTACAGAGGAAATATGTTCTCAACGCCTCGGCAGTCTTGAAGGTAGGGACCTGTCCACCCTTTGGCTACGCATAGACAGCGACGACCACCCTCGCGTCTATGGGTGCCTCTGTAGGTCCTTGAGCGGTAATTCCGAAACTGACCGACTCATCGACCACATCCAAATGGCTGCAGATTCCGTGCTACAGCAGATCCCATCCGCAGAGATCGTGGTACTCGGCAACTTAAACGCCCACCACGCCGAATGGCTACGATCTCGAACCACTGATTATGCGGGGAGATCTGTTTTTGACTTTGCCCTAGCATATGATCTGACACAACTGGTTACTTCGCCAACGCGGGTTCCGGATGTGGAGGATCATACACCTTCCCTGCTGGATCTTCTGCTGACCTCTCATCTGGACGGCTATGTGGTCTCCGTTGATGCGCCTTTGGGTTCATCGGACCACTGCCTGATTAGGAGTAAAGTGCCCATCATGTGCCCATTGCGGTCGCGATATGCTGGCCACCGCCGTGTGTGGCACTACAGGTCGGCGGATTGGGAAGGGATGCGGTCTTTCTTTGCATCCCACTCATGGGGGCAGGTTTGCTTCTCGCGAGATAGTCCCGACGCCGTTGCAAATTCCGTCGCCGATGTGGTGCTCCAAGGAATGGAACTCTTCGTTCCTTCCTCTGTAGTGCCCTTTGGTGGTAGATCAAAGCCTTGGTTTGGTGGCACCTGCATCTCGTCAAAAGCAGCAGTGCTACCGGGCCTGGGTTAAAGCATCGGCGTCTCGGGATTCAAAAACTAGCGTTCTTAAGGAGTATAACTCTGCTGCCAGGTCCTTCAAAAGAGTAATTACTGTGGCAAAGTCCGAGCACATGGGCAGAATTGGCGAGAAACTAGTTCGTCTTCCTTCGGGAACTCGTGCGTTCTGGTCCCTCGCATGATATAGATTTGTATTTATGTCGTTTTGTTGTTTAATGGATAAACTCAAAAACGTAAATATCCATACAAAATTCCAATGACATTCATATTCATTATGCTACTCAACCCTCAACCCTTAACATCCAAGGTCACTACTAACTACTCGATAGCTCCCTATTGGGTATACGCGTGAAGATATTCATAATATTTTGTAATTTTGTAAACAAGTCACGATAGCCGAGTGGTTGGGTGGTCGGAATTTCGGAATTAAAGACGGCGACGGGCCCACCACCTGTCACGTGGTCCAGACTATATCTTCGGTGGAAGGTGGGTCGAATGGACTTGATTGTCCAGACTAGACCTCTGTCTATCCCTGTACAGGGAATTACTTGAAGATATTTATTATTTTTTATAATTTTGTTCCAGATCTCGTCCACTGCACAAACGAGCCGAACGTTTCCATACCGCAGCTGGCGAACCTTCTGGTAGAGAGGACACAGAACACGAATTGGGTGGTGGTGTATAAAGCACTCATAACAGTACACCATCTGCTGGCCTACGGCAATGAGGTAAATGTTATTGGAGATATCTTCCAGCGAATTTTAGGCCGTAACAAATACTTGAAAAATATTGAACCACCTTAAAAAAACACTTTGATACCTTTACGCCACAATTAAGGTGTTAAGGTGACTAAGACAGGTGTTATATCGGCACCCTCTTTCCCCTTGTTTTTTGATTTCCGTTAAAAGTTATAATTCCATTCGCTGTTGGATAACGCGAAGTTTGGATGTCGCGATAGCCGAGTGGTTGGGTGATCGGAATTCGAGTCGTGAGTCGCCGAGTTCGAGTGGTAGGCTCGTACCAATGAGTTTTCCTTAATTGTGTACGATTTATATTGTTAGTCTAGACATAACACGACGCCAGGCTCACCTGTTACATTGTATTAAAATAAGCTCGGGTGAAATGAGGGTCTAAACGACTAAATCTAAATCTATCTAAACTGTATTGGGATGTGCGTGAAGATAAAAAAACTTAAATCGGCTGAGAATCTCAAGTTCGATCCTGTCAGGAAACTGCGCAGAAGGGTAATGTTGTATTAATTGTATTAGTGAAGTAGAGCAAAATAACTGTTGTTATTATAGTCGGAGAAAAAGATGTTTAAGGGCCATTTTCTCTTCTGTTTGGAAACTGGTTTATTTTATTAATTTTTTCGTTTCGTAGCTAATGAGTAGTAACCTTAATCTTATAAAGAATAAATAATAGAATAAAGAATAGCTTACGACAATATTCAAATAGCGGGCATGAACCTTTAACGTTATATTTCACAATCTGCACGCTAAACCATTAGACTATTGACACTTATTATTAAATTTATTATTTTAAATTAATTTTGAATCATTGAATTCACGGAGCCTATTAAATACTCAATATTAAAGAAAATCAGAGAACAATATCTGGCAGGCAAGAATTTTTATTTAAATCATCGAAATAAACTTAGTTTTTTTTTTTCCATTGGCGCGTAAAATTATTGACACAAATGGTAGTTTACCGCGCGTCACGTTGACGCGCCGCGGCATGCGCAGGCGTCGTGCGGTGGAATGCTCTCGGTATTAGTCGAACACGGTACTAACGTGTCTTGGACGATTAATATTCGATAAGGCTGTTGCTGAGGCGTTGCTTATGTTTTTTCATTATAGACTAGGTACAGCATTACTTGAGAGAAGTAAGAATGAATGATAGTTTTTGGGACATGCATCATAAATAAAATGTATTAATAAATGATTAATTAAAAAATGTATTACACTTGCCAACGTAATTTTCGTTCGCCCAAGGTAAAATAGCAGAGCATGCCACAAGGAAAGTCCGCCCCTTGTAAAGCATATTTTACAAAAAAGAATAAATTAATAAAACATACTGGCAAATAACTATAAAAGAGAACAACTGAATACAAACAGTTACGTATTACCAGAAAAGTAGAAACATATAAATGAAATGTAACTTAAAAACACTCCACTAGTTTTTCTTTTATTAAAAAACAAAAACCAGGACAAGGGAAAGATTAAATTATTATACATTAGATTCTATATATTTATTCGACCTCTGCGAAATTTTAGACTATTGTTCTTAGTGGTGGTTGTTCCGCCATCTAGGGGCCATCCATAAAGTTATTAAATTAACATTTAACATTGTTTAAATTTATGCAAGTAGTTTCTTTGTCATGGGAATAGAACAGGTGTCTCTGATGAAAATTCATATCACCCACCTATCGTCATTATACTATTCTAAATAGAAATCGTACGCAAAATCATGCTTAATTGACGCTTACAGTAATAGTAGGTAATATTTTTAATATTATTGTATTCTTGAATAATTCTTTAGACAAAAAAGTATTTTAATATTTTAAATATCAAAAGTCACGATAGCCGAATGGTTGGGTGGGCGGAATTTCGAGTGGTGGCCCAGGTGGCAAGCTCGTACCAATGGGGTTTTCAAAAACTTATGTACGAATTATATCGTTGGCTTGGACATAAAAGGCGGCGACGGGCTCACCACCTGTCACGCTGTCTCGAAAATATCTTCGGTGGAAGGTGGGTCGAAGGGACTTAATTGTCTAGACTAGACCTCTGTCTATTCTAGACAAATAAATAAATGTCTTATTTATTTACTATTATTATTATTTAAATATCAAGGTGCAGCTTCAAATGCAACGACACTTATAATTAGAGATGCACCTCGCGAGTTAACCTCTCTGAATGCGTTTGATCAATAAAATTTTAGACTGCGGCGAGACTGACTCGAGTTATTCCCCTTTTGGGTCTACTGCCATGACGTAATCACTGCGGTTTTATATTCTCACGTACTTTGAAAGGAAGAAAGAAAAATAGAAAACTTTATTTGTTGCACCATAACAATCAATAAAATATAAATACATGATATTTAAAAATTAAATGAAACAACAAAAAGGTCAACGCTCAGCATACGTTACGGGTATCCCCGCAACACTGATTTTCAGTGCAGCCTATGGTCCATCTTGGGCTCGTAGCAGTTATAAATACTAGTAGGCTTTGGTAGTCAGAGGTCTAGACATCTCTAGAGTAGTCTAGAGGTAGTAGAAATCGTACATAAATTTCAATGAATCTCTTTGCTACGACCCTTACTCCTGGGGTTCAAACCCGAGTCTCCTGATTCGAATTCCGACGACCCTACCGCTCGGCAATATAAAGTAATATATTATAAATTACGATCACAATAGTAAACAGAGTGTTTCATTGTTAACTTCAGTAGAAAATATGAAGGTTGCTTTCTTTGAAGTTAAAGGTTTCCTGCTTATCTTATCCCGTCGGCGTATAAATAATACAGCTCCCTTTCTTTACGTGAGTGTTGTGAACGGAGATTAAAAGATAAGCCTTAAAAATTGAAATGGATACCGAGAGAAGGGTAGTTATTTTTGTAATATATACGCTTTTTTTACGAAAATGTTGAGTGCCGCGGGAAAAATTGGTTAACACTGGAGGACGTTGATGGCTGCACACACAGCACAGTGTGTGTGTGTGTGTGTCTGTGTATGTGTTAAACTAAAAAAAAATCTTCACGCTATTCCCAATACAGGGGTAGACAGAGGTCTAGTCTAGACAATTAAGTCTCTTCGACCCACCTTCCAACGAAGATATTTTCGGGACAACGTGACAGGTGGTGAGCCCGTCGCCGTCTTTATGCCCAAGCCAACGATATAATTCGTACTTAAGTTTTTGAAAAACCCATTGGTACGAGCCTGCCACCTGGGGATCGAACTCGTTAACCAAAACTACTATGCTAAACTTGGCTAGATATTTTAGTATACGATAATTTATAATACTAAGTGACAGTAAATTTATTACATCCTTGGCGAATTGTTTGTACGAGTCCACTGCCTAGGCTAGACTTGGGATAGGCTTCTAGGGATTGGCGGCAAGTGGATCGCATCTTATACACTGCACTTACCATCTACACATCCCATCACCAGTCGTCTCCTTAATTTAAATTTGATATATTTATAAATGGTTATCCCACCAACTATTGCCGTTATAAATGTTTCCCTAAGTCTAATATATATTACTTGCGGGCGCGATGACATAATACTGCCCTATGACATTTTTGCTGGTAAAAAATTTCATTAAAATTGGTTCAGCCTTTCATGAGTGTAGTCACATACGCACACATATAAACGTCTAATATCCAATACATATACTACCTAGCACGGGAACAGCTGGTTTTATACATAACTAACGGTTATTTGCATTGGAACTATTTATTAGACCGCATGGCGTCGTGCTGTCTACGTCAGTTATCTTGTTCACGACTACGGATATGTAAATAAATAAATAATCTTCACGCCATTCCCAATACAGGGGTAGACATAGGTTTAAACAATTAAGTCCTTTCTTACCTCTCACTGAAGATATTTTGAGAGAACGTGGCAGGTGGTGAGCCCGTCGCCGTCTTTATGTCCAAGCCAACCGTGTTAACCGTACATATGTTTTTGATAAAAATACCATTGATCCGAGCCTGTCAACTGGGGATCGAACTCGGGTCTCTTGCTTCGAATTCCAATCACCCAACAACTCGGCTATCGTGACTTCTTACGGATTTGTTAGTTCTGTTATTTTTTATGGGATAATTATGAGAGACACCCATGATATTCCGACACTACGAAGTTTAAAATTAAAATTTGAATATTTACAAAGTCCATATGTAAACCTTGTAAAAAGTTTTGAAAGTAAAAAAAAAACATTAAGGTTTAATTTTATTTAAATAGAACATACCGAATAACGACAATAATGTGACATCATCATGTTACGGAATCTTAAAACGTAACGTGTGTTGCATAAGTATTAGATAATTTTGATATCTGCACAGTCTGCTATTTAGCTCGTGCGAATATTATTCGACCTTTCTGTTTTATTGCGATATCAGCCAACTTTAAAGCGACTATAGTCTCGAAGACGCTAGTGCTATCCCCACGAGAAAGTTCGAGCCAATAAGTTTTTTCGAAACTTATGTACGATTTTTATTATTAGATACTAAGATGCTATGATACTAAGATGGCGACCCGCTCATCTATTACGTTGTCTCAAAATAGGCTCCGGTGAAATTTTGGACGAAGGCACTGGTATCTGGATGAAAGATCACCATCACCCGCTGCCTCACCATCTGCCGATTTGGCCCCAATAAGCTTGTAATGTGAGTCGGAAGGATTAAATTTTCTAGACCTCACGACCGTATTACCACTCCTTGGATAGTCAGAGATCTGGCCAGTTTAGTTCATTCGACCTACATTTCAACAAAACTTAAATACATGGTGGATACATGAGCCTCTTGCGATCTTAAAGATTTCCCTATATCTCCAACCATATTTACAACATCGTACCCCATGTATCCAACTCAACTCCCATGATTTAGATTGTTATCATCTAAATAAAATAAATATCTTCACGCAATTCCCAATACAAGGGTAGACAGAGGCCTAGTCTAGACAATTAAGTCTCTTCGACCCACCTTCCACCGAAGATATTTTCGGGACAACGTGACATTTGGTGAGCCCGTTGCCCTATTTATCCAAGCTAACAATATATTTCGTACATAAGTTACGAACCAGCCGCCTGGGAATCGAACTCGGGTCTCTCGACTCAAAAATCCGATCACCCAACCACTCTTACCATCTAACCACTCATGACTATCATGACTCGTTACTCCGTCATGAAAGTATTAAAACATATTAGAATTTCATTTTCTGCCTTGAAACCAGGAGACATAAAAGGCCTTGACCGGCGGCGACAAATCATTAACATAAACATAATTCAATAGTCGACGACTCGGAATATATTTAGCGTCCATGCCGTTTACGTCGCGGATTCGTCACGTATACGGTACGATTTATCTTATCAATTCATTTCTTACATAATTATAAATGTGAAAGTTTGTATGTTTAGTTGTTTGGATGTTTGTTATTGAATGAAAAAGAATTCGATAAACCAATTTTTACCGCCTGCTCGTTTGCCTCCCTTTTCTATAAAAAAAAAGAAATGCATTTTCCCAATACTGTGTGTACAATATTGGTCTTATTATTTTAGTCTGATATTTTTAGAGGTGGCTATCCCGCCATCTATCGGTTGCTATAACATTATTCAAGGCTGTTTCCCTTAGTGGCCTCTTACAACACCCACGGGAAGGAAGGGAGTGGCAATATTCTTACACCGCTACCACACGGTCAAGTGTTTACATCTATTTATTTTCAATGCTCTTACGTAAAAGCCTGAACTTCGACTAATGTTCCCGGGGGCTAGATTGAAGGCTATCGTACCAACCCGCAGCTTATACATTGCAGATTATACTATTATAACGTGAGGTCAAGTCAGACGAGACCAATAGTGTTATCCCATCTGAGCTGATAAAATATGGGTATTGTAGACGATACACAAAGTAACGTACGTTTTGCCGTCCCGTTTAAGATAAATAAATTATGAACAAGCGAGTAGCGACAACCCGATAGCCGTGTTGGTAGTGACTCTACGTTCGCAGCTAAGGGTTGAGAGTTGGAATCCCGCTAGGTGCAAACACTTGTGTAATGAGTGTAAATGTTTGTACTTGAGTCATGGATGTCTATATGTATAATATAGATATTTATTCGATTCAATCCGATGTTTTATAGTCGGTGGTTTCACTTTCAATGATTCCGTTACTTAAATAAAAATTTTAAAATAATAATAATAATCTTCACGCAATTCCCAAAACAGGGGTACACAGAGGTCTAATCTAGACAATTAAGTCCCTTTGACCCACCTTCCACCGAAGATAGTTTCGGGACAACGTCACAGGTGGTGAGCCCGTCGCCGTCTTTATGTCCTAGTCGACGACATAATTCGTACAAAAGTTTTTGAAAAACCAATTGTAACGAGCCTGCCACCTGGGGATCGAACTCGGGTCTCTTGCCTCAAAATTCCGACCACCCAACCACTCGGCTATCTTGACTCGTCACGTAACACAAATATAAACTTGTCTATATTCGGAATGGTGAGAAGATATTTATTTATTTTTACCAATATCATCACATCCTCCTCAGATAACGTATACCTGACCTGGTGGGAAGCCCCTTTTCCTGCAGGCAATATTAATGATTGAAATGACGATTTTGACATGTTTAAGTAAATAAATTCTCATTCCATTAGCATACGCATATCCTGTTATCTCTGTTAAATCTTTCCGCTCAGAATGCCGCAAATAGAATTGTTTGCAAATGTTTTTTTTTCACAGAGTATTTTATTTTATATAGATACAAGGCTATACAATAGCTAGTACTCGAGATTTGATGATGATGATGCCTGATGCCCGGCATCATTCAATGGAGGGGGGGTAGAGCGATTACCAATGCATGGGGCACACATAGCCTGGGCCCATGAAAGGGCGGGTGCACCGAATCTCCAGATTCACCGCATCTAAATATTAATCAAATTTTGTTGGAGAAATATCTGAAATTCTGCTGAATGAACATGGAATTTCCTTGAGACCATTTACCATTTTACAATAAATCAAGAATTCCAGCGAGATGTTAGGATACTGGTCGGAATAAGTGAAGGGTAGAAATTTTGTAAACTAAAAATAAATTTATAAAAAAATATCAGGAAATTTACTTGTTAAAATTTTAACTTTTATGTGTATATTATATTTTATGTATATATTATGTATGTGTATTATTTTAATTTTTACGTAGCATGTAAATTTTTATTAAAATTAAGTACTTCTACGTAACTTCCCATAAATTCCGATTGTTTTACATACATAACAACCTGTAACACTGCTGACTGCTGGACGTAGGGCTCTGTCGTGGGAGAGTTTACCACAGTTACCACGCTCGCCGAGCCAATTGACGATCGCAGTACCGGACATCTTGCACCTTAGACGCAGCAGCTTGGCAACCCGTTCGAAATGAGCAGACCGGCAACGGGTAGCAATCGTTACGTTACCGTTATGCTTATTGTGGTCTGCTTATCTTTAGGTAGCCATTGGTATTGTCAATGTATCTAAGTCGCCTCTTACGACACCCACAAGAAGAAAAGAGTTGGAATATTCTTAAGCCGATAGCACCAAGGCCATTGATTATTTTTGCTGATCATAATGTTTATCTTTTTCAGAGATTCACACAATATCTAGCATCCAGTAATTCGACGTTTCAACTGAGTAATTTCTTAGATAAAAGCGGAGTTCAAGGTATGTATTATATAATTTAATTCACGTACAATAAATATATAAATAAAAGACAAAGAAACACAAACGGTCACAGATAATATAGAAAGAATGATTTATTTATTCGAGATACGATCTTTATTAAATGTTCCTATTTCGAACAAAGTATTGCGATTGTTTAGATAGCGTTGTTCTGTAGAGCTTTAAGCTCTACAAAAGCTCTACTAATAACAAGAAGACAAGAAATTGTTGAAGAGAATAAAATATAATAGTTATCACAAAACTTAATGATATGTATTTTATACATTATGTTAGATTAAACTTATTTTGTATTTTGTACACCCAGTGTGTGAATTTAAAAAGGCCAGGATTTATTACCTCATATTTGATCTTGTAGGATAGGGAAATAAAGTAAAAATAACCACGCCAATTAATCTTACGAAAGAGATTGTAAATTATTATATTGTAATTTCCTTAAATAAAAATAACAATGCGCGTGAGAATGTGGAATGGTCATGGTACTTTTATTAGGGCTGTCACATGCCTGTTATAAAAGGTATTTTTAAGAATTATAAAAAATTTCGGTTATGAAATTAATTAAATAAAAAACCTTTAGTTAATCTTTAATTTATTAATTTTTATTAACACGACGAAACTGATCTCGGACAAAATTAGACAGTCATATTTGAAATGCTCTTAAGCAGGTAACAAATAACCTTTAATTTCTAATGCCAAGCCAACCTTAACTTTACGTAATGCATTCTGTCAAATTGGCGGAATTAAAAAAGAGCGCATTTGACTCCAATTTACTGCATTTTAGTCACAGGTGTCTTATCGACAATGGTAAATAACAGAAATATGAACGCTTTTATAAACCTGTAAATATTAGTTTCCTAGAAACCTTAACTTAACCGTATGGTACGTTATTACGAATCGTTGTAAGAGGAAATAAGTCACGATAGCCGAGTTGTTGGGTGGTCGGAATTTCGAGTCGAGAGACCCGAGTTCGATCCCCAGGTGGCAGTACCAATGAGTTTTTTAAAAACTTATGTACGAATTTCATCGTTGGCTTGGACATAAAGGCGGCGACGGGCTCACCACCTGTCACGTTGTCCCGAAAATATCTTCGGTGGAAGGTGGGTCAAAGGGACTTAATTGTCTAGACTAGACCTCTGTCTACCCCTGTATTGGGAATTGCGTGAAAATATTATTTTTTGTAAGAGGAAATTGAGATTTAAGTATTATTGCACCCAAAGAAGTATTAAAAATTGCAAGGCCATAGTAGTAGGGAAAAGTATGTGTAAGTGATTGTATTATTTACAGTGTGTATTGACATAAAACAGTGATATCCAAATCATAGTGTTCGAGAGTGTAAACTGTGAACTTTTTCTGTATTTTTCTGTATTATCGACTGTCAACATCATTTATTTACAGAAAACTCCACGTTATTATCTCATCGTTATAAATACATAATGTCTTAAACTTATTTTATGCTATATACATTTAAATTATTATTCGGAAGACATTACTAATAGCGGTGCGCGACCGAGAACTGATTCCATTCACCCTGATGAAGGACAGATCTTGATGGCCGATGGGATGTGAGTTCAGACGTTTTTAATTTTATACTTTTTTATTACAAAAATGTTATGGCGTCTAACACATTCTAACAGTCTAGGACAGATCCACCGGTAGTCGAGATTTTTGCACAAAATAAACAAGCATACGACTGTGTTCCTAGCTGGGGTGGTCAGAGTTCTAAACAGTTCACTCCCATTTGATTTACCGCAGCCGGTCATCGTCTTACACCTGATACGAATTATTGATTACGAAATGTAGTTGTAACGACTATTTTAAATCTTGATCCCTCTATCTATCTTTGCATCTAACTAGTCTTTCCATGGTATTGTACTAGGTTGGAGACGGAAAATGTACTGTCACAACCCCGGATTATAATGCACAAGTTTAAACTTACTTAACGGTCTGTAGAAGTCGAATGCTGGACATATCATTATTATTGTTCATTTTATTTTTTTCTGAACACATGTACAGTTTACGACTTATACAAAGCAAACTTATACAATAACAATACAATAATATAGTAAAAAAATAAACTAAACTTATACAAAGAGAAGTTCTCTTAGAAGGTTAGGATTTAGTTTAGTTTAGGGGTAGTACGGGGTGCATAATATATAAAGCTAATAGCAAGTTATTAGGGGCGACGGGGTTTTTCCCATCAGGAGCATTTACCACAATCACTGTGCTGACTCATGCTCCTTAGACGCTGCTCCCCGCCAACGGCGTATTAAGTTTCTGTCTGTTATTTTTCAATATATACATACGTTGATACGTTGACACACACATAGATAGGGACAGCGCCACATACATTGCTCTAATCCTAAATTGTCCCGGGTCTGGGTGTTTGTTGTACCTCTTTGTTTTCGATTCTATAATATGACGGCGAATGGCTTCCCATCTGTCACGTTGGCCCGAAAATATCTTCGGTGGAAGGTGGGTCAAAGAGACTTAATTGTCTAGACTAGACCTCTATCTACCTCTGTATTGAGAATTGCGTGAAGATATTTATTTTTTTGTTTTATTTTCATAATTAATTTTTTTGTTCTGAATTTGTTACGCTTTTACGTACAATCGTAGCGTCAGCCATACAATATAAGCACTAAATTGCGTCACATGCACGCCTCTCATTTCGCGTCCGTTGCCAAGTTTTTTGGCGCCGCACAACTATTTAAACCATGCCAGTCTGTTTCGTATCCTTGTGACCTCGAAGGTCGAAGACCCGCGTCGCCGGAAAACAGCTGACTGCGTACATGACGCTGCGATGTTCTGACGCGCAGTGCTTTTCGAAATTGTCCTTTGTCGGAAAGTTATGGAATTCTATTTCTAAATCATACACTTGATATTGTTTCTCTTTTTTTTTCTTTTAATTTGTGGAAGCCTTGTACAGAATTATTTACAGGCTAAAGAAATTTTTGTATCTGCCACACACTTGTCTAGCACGCTTGTCTGGGAGTAGCATTTTTTACACGCTCAGCATCGTAGTAAAACGCATAGTCACTGTACCACACTGTCTGTTTTTCCGGATAATCTCCGGAACCACTGGACCAATATTGATGAGACTTTTAACTATCTCTATTTTTTTTTTTTGGCATTTCTTAGCAATTGTTATCAATTACAATTATACTTAAAACATCACCTAATAATTAAATTATGATCCTTTAGCTATGTAATTTTCCTACGCAACCGTGACTACATGCTACAAATAAACCTATAAGGTCACGGAACCTATTACGTGTCAAGCGTAGGCCATAGACCCCTCGCTCCCTTTTAATATATCGTGCAGGACTGTTTATTTAAGGTAGAACTAGTGCTTTCCTGTTGTACTGTTAAATATTGCGTAATAATACATTCTAACACCTTGTAGCTCCCATTCATTACGGGTTAGTCAGATATTATTAAATTAGATGTGGTTTTAAAGTAACCACTGCGGTTAAGTTATAAAGTTATATATTTAAGGGCAGACGGACGCTTACAGTCACGATGGCCGAGTGATTGGGTGGTCGGAATTTCGAGTCAAGAGACCCGAGTTAGATCCCCAGGTGACAGGCTCGTACCAATGGATTTTTAAAAAACTTATGTACGAATTTTATCTTTGGCTTGGACAAAAGACGGCAACGGGCTCACCACCTGTCACTCTGTCCCGAAAAATATCTTCGGTGGTAGGTGCGTCTATGACACTTAATTATCTAGACTAGACCTCTGTCTACCTCTGTATTGGGAATTATTTATATATTTATATTTATAGAAACTACGTTTTTAGTATTAATCTATACCAACATATATCACGAAAAAAAATATTAAAAGTCACGATAGCGGAGTGATTAAGTGATCGGAGTTCCATTCAAGAGACCCGAAGTCGATCCCCGGGTGGTAGTTTCGTACCTGGGTTTTTTTCGAAACTTATGAAGGATTAATGACCGGCGCACCTGTCACGTATTGTCAAAAATGTCTTCGGGGAAACATGGGTCGACAGAATTCATTTGACCGGACCTGTGTTTACCCCAGTATTGGGTGTGGCGTGAAGATATTTCTATTTATATATGTATTTATGTATTTAAAACAAAAACAACTTAAAGCTCCCATACTGTACGAGTTAGGCAGATGTTATTAAATTAAAGGTGGATTTAAAGAAACCACTGGTTAAGCTACGTTATATTTCCAAAGGCAGGTAGGCACTTTATTCTTAGTATTTCCTTATTCCGACGGTAGTTGTTTTTCGAGTTACGTGGGCGACCCAACACGAGGAGTATTGGGTTGCCCAGGTAACTATGTGATTATAATAAACGTATGTACGTGTTATATTCAAAACATTTATAGCGGCAATAGCCTAATGGTTTAGGGTACGGACTGCGAAACATGACGTCGCAGGTTCGGGCCCCGCCATTCGACTATTTACGTAAACCAACTTCAGACACAAGCATCGCAGCTTAATTGGAGTGGTTAACAGGAATACTAGTAATGTTATTCGGCATTGCTAGTATTCTTTTTAAAAAAAAATATCAAATGTCACGATAGCCAAGTGGTTGGGTGATTGGAATTCGATTCAGGAGACCCGTGTTTCATGTTCACGCCATTCGCAGTACTCACGTTGGTAGTACCTGAGTACTGCGAAAGGCGTGAAGTTTTTATTAAAAGTTTTTCATTAGCCCTCGGCAATGGTTGGACCCAATCGCATTTCCTTATAATATATTTGTAATTATTAAAAATTTAGAAAACTGATTTTGATTTCATGAGGATTTTGCCTCTTATTATAGCAATGATCACAGATAATTTTCCTCTCCAGAAATATCCCGTGACTAGATAAATTAAACTAACATTTACACTACCTTTATAATTATCATCAGTTCGCCCGTGGTAGTTTTTGTCATATTGGGATCTTTCACATTTGCATTGTTTAAAAAACAGCTCGAAATATTACATCTTTTCCACAATATCGAACAGTATGTGAAAAAGTAATGAAACTCACTCAAGCTTTCAAAAAAAAAGCTTCTGGACTTATTCATTCGATTATAACAACTAAAATACAATGTGTAAAATGCACGCCCACAAAATCAAGTTCACGCAATTATTCGGTCTATTAACAATGATAAGATAAATTCTATTACCACTAATTGTAAATAATTTAATTGATTTCGTTAATAAGAGCTCGCATTACATTGATCCCGGCCGTTTGTCGGTTAATGTGTTTTATGAATTGTTTTTTTATCAGCGTTAACTTTCAATGTTATGTTACGTGTATGTGTGCGTAGTGACAAAGCGATAAGCGTTTTTATAAACAAGTATTGTTTTTTATTTACTTTCAGTGGACCCCGTTATATAACCTAACTTGTTGATCCCAATATGCACAATAATGTGGGTCAAAGCTGGATAAATAAGTCAGTATTCTCCCTACATCCCTACGATCCCTAAACCCATTTGTTGCCGTTATCGCTACGCTACTTTTGATTAAAAGATTGGAAGTCGCAATACTCCATCTTTGTATAACCGATTATATTTTAAAAGGTTCTTATTGGTCACCGTCTCCCACGGGAAGATAAAAGGTAGTTCCCTTACAGTTTACAGTAGGGAGTTAAAAGGGGACTCATTACCATTGAATTCCCATATTCGAATCTACACCTCATCGGAAAGACTCGATTATCGCTGCACCGCTCGCTACCAACCATTTTTATGACATATTGAGTAATTATTTTTTATTGCAAACAATAACGCTTAGTGTATTAGCAATAACAAATTCAATGTCGACAACATTGCAATTTGAATTTTTTCTATTAATTTCATTCTACCAACGTTCGTTGGTCTTTTTTTTTATCGTGGTCGTTAAGGACGGAGTGGCAATTCATTCGCTTTGATTAGATTAATGTCACTTTCACTTGGTATTCGACGTAAGATGACGTCCAGGGGCAGGGTCTTGGCCCGTCGACGCGATACAGATTTTTAATTGAATTTTTATGAGCTGATTTATCACGTGCTAGGCGACGAGTTGGAACTAGAGGAATTCTCCACGACTGAGAATTAGAAATCATTCCATGGTCATGAGAAATTAGAAGTTCACTTTAAATGCATGGACATATTCTATATAAATCCCTTGCAGCTATTGAAGGTATCAAAAAGGATGAAGCTGTCGTATTTTATTTACAAAAGTAAAAACAAGGTCACAACAGTACTGGGATAGTCAAAGCTCTGGGCATAGCATGTTTGTGACAATTTGATACGTGGTAGTAATATTGTCGCCCTGGTGTCCAAGCCAACGATTTATTGTACATAAAAACTACTCTTTGCTTGTCCTTCCTCAAGAGAATCGAAGTTTAGTCGTCTGATTCGAATTATGATTACTTGGAAGTCACGATAGCCGAGTGGTTGGGTGGCCGGAACTTCGAGCCAAGAGACCCGAGTTCGATCCCCAGGTGGCAGGCTCGTACCAATGAGTTTTTCAAAAAACTTGTGTACGAATTATATCGTTGGCATGGACATAAAGACGGCGACGGGCTCACCACCTGTCACGTTGTCCCGATAATATCTTCAGTGGAAGGTGGCTCAAAGGGACTTAATAGTCTAGACCTCTGTCTACCCCTGTATTGGGAATTGCGTGAAGATATTTATTTATTACTGAGCATTTGGATCTTTTGACCGTTGAACGTAAGCCCTTTCCAAAACTAAGATATTTCGATTCGAACAATTTAATCATTGAGATAGATAGATAGATCAGTCCACTGGATGGACCATAGCTGACCATTTGATTGTTGTTTTGTATTTTACTATGTTTTGTATGGATTGCTGGTCCGAAATAAACGAATTATTATTATTATTATAGTACAAGGACGTTCGTAACTTTAAAAACTGTTCTTCAAGACAACCTTTGTATCAGGATTAGCCCTGGATATCGTAACCGTGGTGGTTGAGTTACACACTCTTGAGTATTTGATATCAATACTCAAACATAAATGTGTGTCGTGTGATAACATGCTACATACATAACGTAGGTTAATTATTGCACTCACGACACGATAGTCCAGTGGTGTGGCAATCGGTCCGAGTCAAGAGACCCAGAGCTCGGTCTCCAAGGCTCGTACCAATGTTTTTTTTTTTTAAAAAACTTATGTACGATTTGTATCGTTGCCTTGGATATAAAAACGGCAACAACATCTTCGGTGTAAGGTGGGTCGAAAGGACTTAATTGTCTCTGTACTAGGAATGGCGTGAAGATATGTTTATTATATCACGCGGCTAAATTTGTGATATTTTTAAGTTCTCTGCTTAGGAGTTTCCTGCGATCATTACCACTCTTACCTAGTTCTGTTGCCATATAGTATTGTAGCAACTGTTGTGTTCCGGTTTGAGTGGTGTAGAGAGCCAGTGGAATCATAGGTTATAAGGTTTAGCTAGTTTTAACCGTACTTCCATAGTTTAAACTTCACACATTTTCCGGGAACTTAGGTAGACGGAGGTCTAGAGACTTAGCACTTTCGCCCCACCTTTCTCCGAAGCTTATTAGCTTATAGACATCGCCGTCTTAGTCTCCAAGCGAACGGTACAATATATATACATAGATATTTATTTCTATAGATAAAAATTCAGCCATGACTCGAGTAAAAACATTCATATTCATCATACAAATGTTTGCCCCTAGCGAGACTCAAACCCGCGACCGTCAGCGTCGAAGGCAGGGTCACTACAACCAGGCTATCGAGTCGTAAAAAAAATATCAAATAGTGCTTCAGGATCATATTTTAAATATGGAATTACAGTTAACGGGGTAGTTTACCACGCTAATAAGTATACGCCTACTTAGTTTCTTAGTAAGTAAATTAAGTAATACTTGTTTTTGCAACGGGATTAATTTCACGTAAGGTGTTAGAATTTAATATGAGTTAGATACACCGCGTGCTGCGGTTGGTAAGTATTAATTAAAAAGTATATATAAGTAAAATAAACAATAAAGATGTGCGAAGTAAACAGAATAATAAAAAGGACAATTTTAATCTACATTACATAACCAAGCTAATTAACATACTTGATCGAGGGAAACTTGCTTTGCAAATCGCATGTTGTTTTTAATTCAAAATTTAATTATAAAAATGAGTATTGGATATTGCTTAGTGATATAGTCAGTGAGAGGTAGTACTAGGATCAGGAGGTACATTAGGTATATGATTGTGATCTCCGGGTGACGGATTCAGGGGGGTTCGTTGGTCACGTGGGTTTGGAGGCCAAGGAGATTGACGCGTCCACATTCCGGCGCGTTTAGCCAGGAGAGAGAGGAAGGTGATGCATTCTCTCCCGAGGAGAGAGCGTGCATAAGGCAGCCAGTGCGTTCGAGTTCACGGATGTGTGCGGAATCGTTGCCGTGGCCCTACCAACATGTGGCCATGGCGTAACACCGTGGGGGTATTAGTCGATGCGAGCCCAACATCACCGATCCTCTCCACCGCAGCGGCTGGTAGAAGTTAGTTATTTCCCCATGCATTAAGAAAATAGGTATTTGATTATATCACCATGTGTAAAGTAATCCGAATATGTAAATAACCTAACCGTACAAAGGTATTAAAAACTGTATAAAAATCAGTTCGTATCTTCTACACCGCTTTTAATTTACAATCTAGCGCCATCTAGTACATTTTAAATAAAGTAAACTAAAAAAGGTATAGTTCATCTACTTTAGGATAACACATTGAATATAATTAGCTATGACGGACTTGGAAAGGTTTAAGAACAACAATTCTACATTAAATTATTTTCAACGTCGGGGCAACGTGACAGGTGGTGAGCCCGTCGCCGTCTTTATGTCCAAGCCAACGATACAATTCGTACATAAGTTTTTGAAAAACCCATTGGTGCGAGCCTGCCACCTGGGTATCGGCTCGAGTCTCTTGACTCGCAATTCCGCCCACCCAACTTCTCGGCTATCGTGACTTTTTTATATATATAGTGTATCGCTTTTATTAGTTTACCCTTTACATGTCATAGTTTTTTCCAGATAAATACAATACTCTTTTCATTATTTGTTTTTATTATTAAACAGATAGGGAAAACATACATTGGTCTGATCACAAAACCAACCAAGCTTTTTAAAGAAAAAAGCATTCCTGATATCCGACTGGTATTTACAGATATTGTAAATACCAGTCGGATATCCATACCCCAAAATAGTATTATCAAGTTATGTATAGACGAAGCATATTGTTGCTCAAATCCTAACTAAACTTAATTTCTAAGATCTAGGTTCATGTAAGCACGGTAACAGGCAGCCGTTTTGCACAACTGTGCATGCGGTTCTCGAAATAAAAGAGACGAATATTCCTCGATCCTCACCTCGTTCGAAGACCGCCACAATAACTTAAACACTTAAACACGCCAGGTGTCCTCATTTGGCGGCTTTTTGTCTGTAAGATTGTGCCACTGACCTAGGCGAATCAGATATGCCGCCTTCTAACTTTGAAACCTACGTCCTTTATATTTTAAGTACTTGTTAGGGTAGGCAGTTGGCTACGTAACAGTATACCACTCCCTTTCGTGAGTGTCGTTGGAGGCGACTAAGTGAAAGCCTTAATAATAATAGGCTGTCAAAAATAACCAAAATCGTCAGACTGATGACAGGCAGCAACGTCTAAGGAGAGAGGTGTTGGGTAATGTGATTGCCAATCGGCTTGCCGAGCGTGGCGATTTTGGTAAACTGCAGGAAATGCAGTGATCTTTTACAGGTCGTTATAACGATGATGATTGGGTAGTGTGTAGTTCACAGTTAATACTTTTAACTACGTGGCTTTTCAGTGCCTACTTCTCATTGTTCATAAACTAAGCTTAATTTACACATGAAATTTAAAAAATGTCTATACTCGATCGTGTCACTAATATTTTTCTAATTTCCCTATCGCTTTCGGGAAGGCGCGGCCGGTGCCCGGATCGGTGAGTTGAAACACAATGGCCGCTTGGTTCTTCATGGTGTTGTTATGTCTATGTAGTGTTGCCAACACGCTTTTGGATGTGGGTGCAATTGTTTTTTTTTTCAGCTTACAGCTATGGATACGTGTGTGTATATCACGGTAGTGAAACGGCCCTTATTTGCTTCACTTGTTTTTTTTCTCTTTCTTAAGCTTACCAGCCAGTATTATAAAAAAAAATATAAAATAAAAATATATATACTACATTGTTTTGTTGAATACAGGCAAGGTCCTCGACACGATTCAGTAATTTGAGCATGCTCCAATGTACGGGCCAATAGGGTCACCTAAACGACCATTTAGCGAATCATGTCATGTATTGATTTTATTGGCACCGAATTTACTTCTCATGAATTAGGTACACACCTGTTTCGGCATACTAATAGTATAATAATTTTACGCAATAAAACAAGTGTAAAATGTGACAAATATTTGATAATTGCTACAAAATTTGTAGATAGCTTAAGTACTCGGTTTTTTCCATCATAATTGATTATGAATAAATATGTAAGGAATGGAAAATTTATTTTAGACGTAGGAGTGTTTGGCAAATAAATTTACGTGTTTTTTTATATTATTTTAAAACAATCATGGGTCTCGGAAAGTTTAATCATACCATCTCCGGAAACTGATGTGTTTGTTTGATGCGTGTATATATATAGTATATAGTTTTGAATATTACTGCCATAATGCTTCGTACTATATCCTACTGATGTATATTATCTTCCGAGATGCATAGATGCTTGTTACATTAAATTACCGTTCTAGGCGTATGTGAGATTGCCGTGTCGATTCTTGGATACAATGTGCCCAGGAAATCCGAAACGGAAGTATCTGGTTGGTTTGCTTGTTTTTATTTGTTTGCGCAGCCATCTTAGTTGAATTAAGTCTCGGACATGGGATTTTGCAAATTAATCTTAATATTTTTAATGTGATAATTAATTAATACAGAATTCGAAATTACATGCATTATCACGTCAAGATGTTTTTTTGTATCTTCAGGGGTAAAGACTTGTCCTACTAAGTCTAGTTGAGCTTCTACTGCCTGCTACTATGTTATAATATTATATCAGCTATAGTTTGGTTTTAGTCTCATGACTAATACCGCCGCAGGCCGCTATGAGGATCATTAATCCATATTCATGATCATTATAGTGGCCAGTTAAAGTCTTTTAGCAATCGCAGTACCAGAGTTACAATAAAAAAGGGTTATTTGTATTTTTTCCATGTTTAAATCGAGAGGAAAATTTAATTTAACTATGTTACCTAATATGTCAGATTTAATATACACAGATTGTTTAAAATAAATCTTTGAAGTTTGCAATATCCCTGTCTGATAGCAATTTAATTTGTTTTCCCATAAATACGAAACAATTCAAATCATGCCAGAAGAAGACTTGTTTTCATGCTCGTATTAACAAAATGACATGAATCTAATTTAAAAAGTGTCATAAGGTACACATTACGTAGACAAAAACTTTGAACTGACAAGGTTGCCATCTACTGAGCAGTATAAACAAACATTATTATAAAGCACCGAATTAGACGTCTCTGTAAATGTAATGTATCTGTGAAGTTTTATTTGCTGATGTGCGACAAATTTTGTTTGTTACTTTCATAGTTTATTTAGGTTCGATACGAGATATACCAGAATAACTAATCTTAGAATATTTTTAGTGTTATTTCTATTGTCCTAACAGCTTTGCTGAGCTTTTTTGAGTTTATTATATTCTTAGGTTAACTTTTCCTACCTTTAAGGAACAAAATTAATGAAGTTTCATACGAGAAAAAGCGGTACGTGGCCTCGTACTGTACTATAGCTGTAAGGACTCGAATGAGATGGCAACCTTATTTGGTTATTGGAAAAACATTTATTTCCGTATAGTGATTACGCTTATATCTGTATAAGTATTTGGTAAAACAGAAACATTGTTTACTCCAGTGTAACTAGCTATTTATTCTCATATAAAACTTTATTCCAGTTTGGTCGAATCGGGTCTTGATAAAATAGACTAGTACCTATCGGTATTAAATTATCAGATTTGCACTTCAGTTATCTAGTACAGATTCTCTTTTATTTATTTTACATCATATTTTTTTTTAAATTTGTACCATAATCGATGGCAACCCAGAGATCATTACTTGAAGTAGTTTTGCTAATATTGTATTATTTAATATGTAAACGATATATTTTTTCGGAATGATAGATCTTTGCACGTTTTAATTTTCTTTTTACACACGTTGCTTTTGAATGCACTGTAATTACGTAACATAATAATTTTATTCTCATTAGAAATCAGTAGTTTATAAAATACTTTACTTAAATGACAAATAAAGGAATAATAAGCGAAACAATAAAATTTGTCGTGCCATTCGAATGTACTTCTTTATATATGAGAGTAATGTCCACATTGAACCGACGTTCTTTACGCCAAACGTCATGACAATTATGTCGAACGCGATATAAATTTTTATGTTATAATTTGGATTTAATGTTCACGCTTCTTGTCTTATTACGAGGATAACCAAATACTCTTATCCTCGAAACACTGTTGTACTGTCTCCGAATGCCAAATGCTTTGATTGTCTTTAGACCTATAAATGCCAATTCGTGTGTGTGTTTGTAGAGTTAAGCCTCTTACGCTATCGGCCGAGCAGATTAAATTGCTTTTAAATGGATAGTATGCACCATGCAGCTTTTGTTAGAGTTATTCTTCTATCAAACTATTTTCAGACTTGGTCTTCCTCTAAAAAGCACGTAATTTAAAATAACGCAATAATTAAATGGGATAGCATACTGTGGATAACATTCCGTTTGTCAGTAAATGTTACATATTCTTCATTTCAACTCGCACAGGCTATGACATGTCGCCGTTTATCCGGCGCTACGCCAAGTACTTGAACGAGAAGGCGTTGTCGTACAGGACCGTCGCCTTTGACTTCTGCAAAGTAAAGAGAGGGTGAGTAGAACACGACAAATAAAATTATTTACCCATCGGTATAAGTTACATAACATCCATCGATTTTATTATCAATCTAACACCGTTTCGTAATGAGGTTTTTCTAACGCTGAAGCAATAGGAGAAAGAAGCACTGTAGATGTATAAAATACTATACATCAATAATTGGAAGTCGCGTGGGAGCGATCAACTCATTCCCAAGTTATATGAATAATATATACGTGTATATCGTAAAAGCCACTTCTATATAAATAAAATAAATGAATATAAATATCTTTACGCAATTCCCAATCCAGAGGTAAACAGAGGTCAAGTCGAGATTATAAGTCTTACTTACTTAGGTAATTAAGTCGTTTCGACCCACCTTCCACCGAAGATATTTTTGAGCCCGTCGCCGTGTCAATGTCCAAGCCAACGATGTAATTTGTACATAAGTTTTTGTAAAACCCATTGGTACATGCCTGCCATCTGGGGATCGAACTCAGGTCTCTTGACTCGAAATTCCAACCACCCTACCACTCGGCTATCATGATTCTTTGACACTGAAGTATGTTAAAAAATGATGCAGAATGTAGAGCATTGGTATCAAATCGATGGAGAAAGTATTTCTTTCTTATTGGCTTAGTGAATTATTAGATATTAGCAGTCACTATCACTTATAAAATTTACCCTTTTACTCCTACCCTTTGTGTTTTTTCAATCCGTGTACAGAAAAGAGGAGGGATCCCTCCGCATGATGAATGCGGAAAAGCTGCTCAAGACCTTGCCAGTGCTGCAGGCGCAGTTGGACGCTTTGCTGGAGTTCGACTGCACGGCCAACGACCTCACCAACGGGGTCATCAACATGTGCTTCATGTTGCTCTTTAGAGATCTCATAAGGTAAGGGTTTCTAGACCATCTTTCACTATGTCTTGACAGGTGGTGAGCCCGTCGCCGTCTGTAGGACCAAGTCAACGATATAAATAGTACATAAGTTTGCTAAAAACCATTGGTCGAGCCTTGAGGATCGAACTCGGGTCTCTTGACTCGAAATTTCGACCACCCAACCACTCGGCTATCGTGACTTTTTTCAAATATAATAACTGTCTAAAATACACTATACAGTTTAATACTATTTGAAACATTAACAGCGGTCCCACTAATTTCGAAATAATGTACGAAGAAAGTCGCGGCACAAACCTAGTACGACATGAAGAAATAATAATGGAAAGTAGCTTCTTTTTAACTTGGTTATTTGGGCAAGCCGTGATCGAGCTCTAAATGCAATTAACATTGCGATTAGCGCACAATTATTATGAAGACAATTCTTTTTGGTTCACAGATTATTCGCGTGCTACAATGACGGCATCATCAACTTACTGGAGAAGTACTTCGACATGAACAAGAAGAACTGCCGCGACGCTCTCGACCTGTATAAAAAGTTCCTCATCAGGATGGATAGAGTTGGAGAGTTCTTAAAGGTAATTGATACCAGGTTTTCTTTGTTTTATGTGGAAGATGTATGAAATTTTACATAATAATAAAACATAATTTAAAGTTAATGTAATAATCATCGAAAGTTAGGTTTAGCGATTGGCCACGACAGCTATTGTATCTTTGAGCCCATTTTTATCGTTGGCTTGAACACTAAACCTGTAACAGCTCTTGATTTGTCACTCTGTTCCAAAGAAACTCCGAAACTGGATTAAAATTCCGCTTTAGGAATGGGAAATATTTAATTGTTCATTTATTTCAGTATTAGGAAATGTGTGGTGGTAAAAAAAGGAATGAATTCACATCGAAAAATCAAATATAAATTCCAAGTAACACTTTCACACGTACGAAACTCACCGTCACGTCACTGTAATCAGTCTACATATTTGATCCGATATGTATTTGAAGGCTATGAGGAATGGAAGCGTCAAATGATAAGCTGTAAAGTGCAATACAAATGCGAAAATTGGTCAGGTCGCGGAAAACGTGGGCATCGACAAGGGCGACATCCCGGACCTGACGAAGGCGCCCAGCAGCCTGCTGGACGCGCTGGAGGGACACCTGGCCACCCTGGAGGGCAAGAAGGGCTCCGCCGCCAACACGCCCACGCAGACCGCCAGGTGACACTCCCAACTCCTCCATCTCCAGCTGTGAGACCTGCTAAAAGTGGACATAGATTTCCAACCTGTGGCTAATGAGCTAATGATTGAATGTTGTTATCACAAATTATTTCTTTGTCCCAAATCGTGTTTTTATTGATAATATTAAAAAAAAAATTCCATAGCGAAAAAATACACTTATATCATTTACATATTATAAGAATAGCATAGGTCTTTAAATATATCCTTGAGGTAACCCGGAGTAACATTTGCAACATTGTGTGTGGAAAATATTTATTTTCATGATTTTTCATTATAATTACTTAAAATATTTTAAAACAAAAACAGCTTCACCACAGTCTTCGTCACAGTTAGTCGTGTTCCATTAAATTAAATTTAGTTAAAATTAGTGTATTCACTATCAAATGCCATGCGGTATCCAGTGCAAATTGCTTTCATTGTATGTTATCTAACAGTGGCAGAGCCACGCATCAGCTTTTGTTGTTGCACGAAAGGGCCGGCTCGACCGGGGGAGTACCACGACCTCACAGAACACCGGCGTGAAGTAGAAGCCTAACAAACTTCTGCGTTTCGTCTGGCGAGTGTGGGTAACCGGAGGCCCACACACCCCTCCCCCAGAATTGGGGGAGGGGGCACTCTAAGGGAGACAACGCATCTGCCATGCCTCTGGTATTGCGGGTGCTCATGGGCGGCGGTAATCACTTACCACCACGTGAGCCACCCGCTCGTTTGCCTCCCTTTTCTATTAAAAAAAAAAAATTGTCAGCGCCCAGAAGAACGTGGCGAGCGTGATGGGCGCGCTGTCGTCCACGTCGTCGTCGTTCGGCAACGCGGCGGCGTGCCCGCGGCTGGAGCACAACGGCTCGCTGCTGGTGGACGAGTCGCTGCGCCGGCAGGCGCTCGCCGAGGAGGAGGCCGCCATGAACCAGTACAAGGTGAGCCGCGCGCCCCGGCCTCGCTGCACTGGCTACACTGAGCTGCAAACTATCAAGTTCCAGGTGAAGGCGCTGGATTTGGAGCGGAGGATATCGGTCGAGGGCCGAGTGTGCCAGACGTAGATACTTACTGAGATTTTTGTTCGAAATCACGAAATGATATTTAGTAACTTTAAAAAGCAGGCAACATGTGGACCACAACCATAGTCTGATGTCGCTGTGGACAATGGAATCACATAAATCGTGTATCTTTTAATTCTTTATCTATTATTTTCACTATACGTGCATAATCGGCGTTGACAAGTAATTAAGTTTTTTTTATGTATGATATCAATTCAAAAGAGCCACTATAATCTCGCGGTTGGTGGTTAAACTTTTAATCGGGACATCCGAGCTTAATTCTCAAGAAAAAGGAAAGTCTGTGAGCCTGTCGTCTATTAAGGAAGGCAATAGGCACACACATTGGAACTTAAAACTATTGCTCGTGATAATACTATGTATACAACAAAAGTATTATTACTAAGTATACTTGATAATCGTCTTGATTGCCTACACCATTATCATGAGACAATATTACAATCAGATTTTTCGACAGAATTACCCATTCATAACTCATTCGCAAAATCCGAAATGAATTGAATTAGAGGTAACTTTTACCACCAGTTTCATCTTCTGTTGGAAATCATGCTCGAGCAACACATGTTTTCCTGGAGATATGTCTCATTTGGAGTGCCACAAGGTGTCCTCCTGAGACCTTTATTACTTAATATGTACATAAATGACATTCAAAATAATTTTTTTAATTCTTGTTTTTTATTTGCGGACGAATAGAAAATTTGAGGAACTGTTAGCAATTAAGTAAATGCGTTTGCAGGAGTTATCCAAGTCGATCTGCTCACTTTTTCATTGTAACCAGAATACGCAAGATGTAAATTTTACTAATGAATATGCCTAATTAGTATGGAATATCCAGTATACTCTATGTCACAATCTCTAAATTGAATTTTTAAAATTTCTAAATAAGTCAGTGTGGTTTAAGATCTTTTTGGATTAAAAAAATACAAATTATAAATTAATGTATCTTAAGACAAATGAAGCATTTTGATTTGATTTAATAAGATCTCACCTTCATTTGCTTCCACATTATTAGTGCACATCCTTCTAACTACTCTGTTCTGAAGGTAATTGAAGAAAATGAAATCCTGAAATTTTGCAGGTGCATTTATTGCAAGGTGACGAGTTGACAGGTGAAGAAGACATATCTGTTATACTAGTAAGATATTCAACATATGAAAGGCCATCTGTTTGTTCGTGTGTCATTCCTATTCATAGGGGGATGCTTTATTTTGGGCCGTTATATACATAATTCATTTGTAGGGGATTTTTATCATTGTTCTTTTGTCAATGTTTTATTATTTTCTGGCTTACAATTAATCTGCTGTGAGACCTTTTGGGATGATGCACTTTAATAATATATTATATATTATTATACTATATTTATTGGGATATTATTTAAGTTTGCTTTTATACATTATGGTATTCGCTGTCAAAGATTGCTTTAACAATTAGTAAGGTCCATATATACAGGTTTTATTTCTATAAGTTCTGAGGGTAAAGTGAAAGTTTTCCAAGGGTCTGGAACCTAAGGGTAGAGCTTAATTCAATGTTAAATAGACCTCTGAATATATATTTTTTCGAAGAATACAACTTTTTGATTTATATTGTGTACACTTAATATAATTAATAAGTTTTAATAGGTACAAAAGTTTCACCACAAGTTATATATTTTTTTAATAATATTTGAAATTTTGAGGTTATAATTTGTGATTTATTATTTAGAGTCACGATGTAAAAGACAAACTTTGCTTAATTTATAAACTGTTTACCTTATTGGGCTTTGCACATTTAATCATATCTTTTTGGGATTTTGCACAATCATATTCGGGAAGCATATCTTTTATGTGGGTATTAATTAAAACCACGAGTATAATTATATAAAATGGTTCATTGTGTGTACGTCATTCGTTAAACGGGTTTAAATGTTGCTTCTACGAACTGTTTGTCAATGTCCATGCACATTTATTAAACATACTTTACCATTTCACGTGATCAATCGGTGAGGGCATATCAAACAATTGCATCCAATACAAACTAGACCTTATCCGTTACCAGAACAAAGTCCAATCTCCGACGAACACGGCCGCCAACAATCCGTTCCTTTCCACCGCACCGGCGCAGAACCAGAACCAGAATCATAACCAAAACCAAAGCCAGAACCAGAACCAGTCGATAGTGGACCTGTTCGGTCCGGCCCAGTCGGACGCCGGGAGCACCGCCAGCAAGGCGTCGGACGATCTGCTGTCCCTGGGCAATCCTTTCGCCGATATGTTTGGTGGTGAGTACCATTTTTTTTTATGTAGAAAAGGGAGGCAAACGAGCTGGCGGCTCACGTGATGGTAAGTGATCACCGCCGCCCATGAACACCCGCAATACCAGAGGCATAGCAGATGCGTTGCCTCCCTTAGAGTGCTCCCCCCCCCCCCAGGATTGGGGGAGGGGGGGGTGTATGCCTCCGGTTACCTGCACTCACCAGACGAAACGCAGAAGTTTGTTAGACTTCTACTTCACGCCGGTATTCTGTGAGGTCCTGGAACTTCCCCGGTCGAGCCGGCCCATTCATGCCACATCAAAAGCTGATGCGTGGCTCTACCACTGTTTTTTAAAGAATACTAGCAATACCGAATAACATTACTAGTATTCCTGTTAACCACTCCAATTAGGCGGCGATGCTTGTGTCTGAAGTTGGTTTACGTCAATAGTCGAATGGCGGGGCCCGAACCTGCGACGTCATGTTTCGCTGTCCGCACTCTAAACCATTAGGCTATTGCCGCTTAACATTTACATATGGTCATACTAATATAGTGTACATATACGTAGGAACGTACTTGTGTATTTAATTGTCGATACAGTTTCTATTGTACATACTCTATGCAAAACTGTGTGGTAACTATGGTGGTTCTAAATTTTAAATATTTCGACAGTTTACTTTCGTAGGTGTGTAATAATATCCAGGAGCAGTTGTCGCGTTAAATGTCTAATCGATTTTAATACAGCATAAATTAACAGTAACACAGTATTTTCTAACTATATAATAACAATATAGAATGCAATCACTAAGCATACATCAAATATGTTTGCCCATACTTTGTTACCTGAGTTTGATAAAGTTTCAACTTTGATAAAGTTGTGGTAATTTCACAATAAGACTGATTCACCACAGTGCGTTTTTCGCGGAATGTGCTGCCGTCAGCGGTTTTTCCGGGCCGATTCGACTTAGGGACCTTCAAGGAAAGAGCCTATACCTTTCTCAAAGGCCGGCAACGAATCTGCTATGCCTCTGGTATTGTAGGTGTTTATGGGCGGCGGTGGTTATTTACCATCACATGAGCCACTTGCTAGTTTGCCCTTCAATTGTAAAAAAAATTTATAGAAATGTTTGCAACTTTACTCCTCTTTAATTTACATTCTACTCTATGTATAAAAAAAGGTGTTTTATTGAAGAGATCAAACACACTATTATTTAAGTAATAGTGAAATTTAGAAAAAGAAAAGTTAACGAATTTAAACCTTGTGCGTAAGGTAATAAAAATGCATATATGTCAAGTATGAGTAGTCTAATAGCACCCTACCAAGTGAATAATATAGAACTGTAGTCCTCTGAACACTGTATTATAGCACACCTCTCGCTTACTTGGGTATTGGGTATTGTATACAATTTGTAGTTAAATAAAAAAGAACCGTAATTGTTTATGAACAGGGACACTATTGCAGTACATACGCATATGGTAATAAAATATGTGTGTAGAAAATAATGAAGTTTGGAATGTATGTTTCTGGCTGGAGATTGTTTTATATATGTCTATATCTTTTAGATAAAAGCCAACTTTGGGAACAACTGTTCATCTTACCTATTGATAGATATTCCATTTTGTTGTTTTATGGTAAATTAATGTTGCCATACTCTTGAGAAAATCTTACCAATCATTAAATTAATCAGTACGGAAAAATATTTCTCATATGTAATGATTCTAATTCTGGTAGACGATACCTGTGTCGAGTGGTAAACACACCGGTTTTCATGGTGTTGCCAACTCTGAGGTCACAGGTTCGATTGCCGGTCAGGTCAATGTAGTAAACACTTTAGTGATGCCTTTGTTGTTTCTGATTCCACAATACAAGTGCTTAATCTGCTGACTTTGGGATCAGAGCAATGAATGTGATGTTGTCCATATCTATGTATGTATTTATTTATTTTCATGTTATTATCCGGCTAGTTAATATGCTAGTTGTCTTACGCTACTGTGAATGTATGAGTGAATAATTGAGAATATAGATGTGAATTGTGATAATATAATTGTGATTTGCAGAAAAAAACTTACCACAAGATTTTCGGAATAGTTCTGTAGTTTTCATATATATGAATTATTCAATAGAATTGTTGAATTACTTTGACCATATAAATATTTAGATAGAAAACATCCATCAGTAAAAAAGTAATTTATTTTAGTGAACTATGGCTAGATATAATTATTTTGTGTGCGTCACCTGGATAGTAGGAGATTTATTATCCATTATGATGAAAATCACACTGATTTGGAGAAGTTGTGGTGAACAATTTAAAAATACTTTTTATCAATAATATAAGTATTTTTGAATTAAATTTATTCATTTTAATAAAATTCATAAACTCGATCATGCGTTATCTTTTTATATTTAAAAATTTAGTTTTGAAGAAGAATAAATAATTTTCTTCTTTCTTTTAAAAAATATTAATTTTATTTTAAAATTAATGATTTGTTTAAAAATGAAGTAATTTTGTTTTATTTTATCTTTATATTATTAAAATTAGGAAGTATTAAATTTAAATAGTAGCAATACTAAAATATAATTAAAAAAAGAAATATTAGTATTTGGCGCAGTAGTTTCAATAAATAATTTTTAGTTGTTCATCGCATCATAGGGCAACCTGTGCTGTTTAATGTACTCATTACGGTATTTAACGCAACTTTTAAATTGCAATTCGTAAATGAACTCCCCTGTCCACCAATTGTTGTTTCTGAAGCAGGCGTCTGTAGAAGCCTGACCGTCTATCTAAATATTTATATAATGACGATAGTTCAAGTTAAAAGTGTATACTAGCTATAGATGATGATTGCGTGATGATGTACGAGTGTGAAAGATACAGCGTATGTCAAGCCGGAGCGCATAGCATCTGCCTACGCTTTTTGTGAACGATTGAAGAGTTTGGAATTGTATGGGAGGCTTGCGATACGGAGTAGTGCACTGTTCGCGTTTGCCGTAGCGGGGCCGGCGGGCGCCCCGTCGCAGGGCGCGGTTGCCCCGCCGCAGGGCGCGGTCGCCCCGCCGCAGGGCGCGGCCGCCCCTCCGTGGGGCGCCAACGGGTTCGCCTCGTTCCCGCCCGCGCCGCCCGCGCACGCCAACGCCACCTTTGTGTCAGAGGCTAACTTCTCTAACGTATTCAATAACACCACCGACTCAGCAGGTGAGGCCGACGCACTTGTGCACGGGGTTGCCATGTTGCGATCCTATTACTCCACAAAATCATTTATAAAATTTGAAACATGAAAAAATTTTCGTGTTTTATTTTGTTTTATAATAATGTAATGTGGAAACTATTATGTAATGATTTATTGTAAATTTATTTTAAGGTAATTTTATACGTTTGATTGATGTAGATTAAAACTATGCACATGGCAACCCTTCATTTTCTATAATTTGAATTACACGTAGTTATTAACAATCACATGGTGACGGTTAACATTTGTACATTATACTTTAATTGTATGTGATAACGATGTTCATGAGTTTTCATGGTCCTGGAGCTAGACGATACCAAATTGTAGTAATTAATTGAACAGTAAAATTGATTCTGTCAATGTTAAGTTTTAAAAATCGAGGTTTGTATGTCGGTGACTACGAATTTAATTCGAAAATGAAACTCAACAGCGCCGGTATTGTTCTAGAACCAAAGTGTAAAAGTCCACCATGTGTATGTGTGATATGGCTGAGCAGTGGTATAGCGCGACATTTATCCCGCAAGCTGCCGCCAACCCGTTCGCGGGGTTGGGGCGGTGGCGGGGGTGGGGGCTGCGGGGGCGGGGGCGGGGCAGTCCCCGGCGCGCTCGGCCTTCGACGAGCTGGAGGAGGCCATGCGGCTGCAGCTGGGCGGCTCCCCGGCCAAGCCCCCCCCGCCGATCACCAAGCAGCCGCTCGCGCAGCCCTTCGGCGATATCATGGCGATGGCGGCGCCACAGCCGCCGGCGTTCGGCTCGCCCGCCCGACAGCAGCCGATGGCGCCGATGGCGATGGGTTCGAATCACGTGTGGAGACTAAACAGCTTGCGGAGTGGCCCGGTCGATGTGCTTTGTTTTCTCCATTTTTATTTTACAGATGCTGTTTTTTTTATTGTTTAATCTGTTCACGCACAGCGCGCCCAATCACGATGCCGTAGTAATCTGTATATAGCGTGTGTTTAGAACGTTGCCTGTTAATTATTTTATTTATTCTGTGGCCCTTAGTTTCGACATCCGCAAACGCCATCATTATGATCATTGAACCATATTTAAGTTATAGCCCATTAAATTAAATAAGCTATTATTGTCATTATTAGTTCTTAATTTCAGTAGGACATAATTTTTTTTTTCGTGAATGCGCATGCTCATCGTTTTTCAAGCCTAGAGCTACATGTGTCGTGTCTCTAAATGAACCTTATTCGTATGGTCATAAGGTACGCTATTGCAGGTCAGCCGCAACAGCAGCAGCCCGGTAAGGTGCTGACGGGCGACCTCGACTCGTCGCTCGCCCAGCTGGCAAACAATCTGACCATCAACAAAACCGCCACAGCGCAGAAGTGAGTGCGAATTTGTACTTTATACACAATAGATATAGGGCTCATATTGACACATCATTCGAAATTCATATTCACTGCTGAAATCATATAAATATACCAAGGATAATGATTAGACTATGCGCTACTATAGTTAAATATAATTATATTACTATTAAATTCAAAATAAACTGTTAAATTTTTAATTTTTCGTAAGTCAATATTTTGTAACGCGGAAATGCAATAACGGAATAGTGGTTTATAATAATCGTTGAGTTAATATAACATTCTACTAGTAACTTAGCTTTGAAATTAAGATATCGAGTCTATGGTGACCATAGAGTATGTGATATTTCTTATCTGTTTATACAAGTCTCTGGTTATACCAAAGTTTGAAGTGCCGTATTATATATAATACTACATTTGAATGTCTCGTTATTTAATTACATAATTAATACTTGCGATTGTTGTCACTTGATGAAATTGCATTGCATTAAAATTCATTGTTCAACACTTGTACACAATTCACTTTATTTCCGGACCGGTTTCGCCTTACGGCTTCATCAGGGTATTCATGCTCTCGTTATTTAATAAAAAAAAAATACACCAAAAATTCATCGTAAAAGTGTAGATGGAATAGTTATCGCACTGATAACTTTATAGCTATGAAGTTGTAAATATTGAATTAGAAATTGGCACAATTCCTGAAAGATGTGCGTAATGCTAGGGGAATAAGGAAATTATTAAAATTTCAATTGACGAGTGTGGGACACGGTGGCTGGTGGATAATGCGGCGGTGGTCGCGGGTTCCAATCCCGCTCGTGTCTGTTATTAAAATAATTAGTTATAAAATAACAATAAGCCCAATGTGACTTGAAAAATTTCCCAAAAATTGTTCATAACTAGAGAAATTTATCAGCACTTTCATTTATATAAAGCTTACCGGATTACAATTAAACCAACGAAATTAAGCACGCCAATAAATATACAATGTTTTGATAATCTATTGCTTTTAAATAATGATTTCAGCAGTGCAATGTTTGATGCAAAATATACAAATGTAGATTAGATTTCTAGTTTCTACTACCGACCAGAGACAACGATCTATTCGAAGTGCAGTGTCGCTTCGGAGTTGTCTCTGGTCATTTTTATATCGCTATTGTCGAGTGAAGTGAAAGTGATTTTATCTAGCTAGATCGACATTTCTAATTGCGCTAGTTTTTGAAATTTAATTGTCATTGCAGACCTTTTCTCTATATAAGATAAGAAAAATAATTATTTATATGAATTGTGTTTGTTTTGGGCAGATTAATTATCACATTTTTTTGTGTCATCAGATGTTACCTTAGTGTATAGTAAAGATATATAGTAAAAATAATATTATCCGTACATCTTTACGAATAATATGAAGTGATAAAGTGTATGTTGGTATGTTGGAGGTAATCTCCGGAATTCAGTATTCAATTCTAAATATTCATTTATTTATGTAAGGCGGCGACGGGCTCACCACCTGTCACGTTGTCCCGAAAATATCTTCGGTGGAAGGTGGGTCAAAGGGACTTAATTGTCTAGACTTGACCTCTGTCTACCCCTGTATTGGGAATTGCGTGAAGATATTTATTTATTTATTATTCATTTATTTATGTAATATTATCATATCCCTGAGTTGTTTTATTTACGAGCTATCAACTCCTTTGCTGTGTTAACATATTTTTAGGGATCTATTTACTTAGACCTTACTTTTTTAAAATATTTTTGTTTTATTTTATTTTACAATTTTTGAAAAGCTTACAGCTAACTTAATTTAATATTATTTATTTTTACATGCACAGAAGGCCAATTAAAAGATTCCTATAATAGAATATTATATTTTAATTGGTGTAATTTTATTGGGGAATCTATATAAATAAATTAAATTATGACGATTATAACTGATGACCTGACAGCCGAGTAGTGACCCCGCCTTTGAAGGCAGCTTCGCAACTAAGGGTTTTAGGTTCTAATTCCGCTAGGGGAAAACATTTGTTTGGTCAATATGAATGTTTGTACTCATCTCATTTTAATATGTTCATTTGAATGTATATAGCACAACTGAATACAAAAAATTAGAAATATATTTATAATAGATAAAGCAATTACATTGCTTCCTTTTTTATAATTGGTAACTTTGATGATATAAAACATCTGCCCAGAGAAAATAATACGAGAAAAGAGCTGTCGTGATATTATTTTACATTGGAAGCATCAACATATAGTTTATATCTAATGCACATGTGAATGTAGTGGATATTAGTAATATTTTATAATTTAGACAACTTAGATTATATGGTAATTCTTTTTTTGAGACAGTCATAATCACGAATCACATACATATGAAGATGCTTTCATCGAGTCTCTGTTTGGTTGTTCCTGAGCGGAAATAATAATATAATATATAGAAAAGACACTATAGCCGAGTGGTTGAGTGATCGGAATTCGACTCAAGAGACCGAAGTTCGATACCCAAGTGACAGGCTCGTATAAATTGTTTTTGTTTTTGCAAAATCTTATGTACGATTTACATCGTTGCATTGGACGTAAAGACGGCGATGGGCTCACCACCTGTCACGATGCCCCAAAAAACCTATTCGGTGGAAGATGGCTCGAAAGGACTTAATTGTCCAGACCTCTGTCCACCCATGCATTGGGTATTTAAGACTCTTTTGTGTACGTATAACACTCGTACGATACCTCGCGAGCAACCAAACGAAGTCCATGTCGTCGCACGTCCATTGACCCGATCCGCGCGCACGCCAGACCCATGCAGTGGTCGTCGCCAAAGAACGCGTCCAAGCCGGGAAACACTTGGAGCCCGCAGCCCATGCAGGCCACCACCGGCGCCGGCTACAGGCCCATGGTAAGCTCCACCACTCCCTACCCCCACCCCACCCCCCCACTCCTCGCCCACCATTTTGTTCATTACCGAAGACGTTCGCTAGGTGTCGAATGAATTGGTGTTTTTATACACAGTCTAGTAAATAATATACTATTATATGATTAGAGACAGTGAGTGGTTAATTGTTAGTCCTCAAGGCTGACAATGGTCAGTTTGTGGTCTGAAGGAACCCGCCTTTTTTTATACGGAATTTCCAATGCTGGGGTTAGACAGAGGTCGAAACAATTAAACCCTTTCGACTCTGCCCCGAAGATTGTTTAGGATAAGGTGACAGGGGGGGTTCCTATCGTCGTCCTAGTAACAAAGGTAACGGTGTGATTACTTTACATAAATATGTACGCAGATACAAATTTATATAAGATAGCCTTGACTCTAGTACAGATATTCTTTTCTTTCTATATTAGAAAATTAAGAACATGGGTTATATTTCTTCAACGCTTTAGAGTAGTGACGGGTTTTTCTCAGTTTTAAAACCCTGTCATATATTCACAGTTGGCCACAGAGTTTACTTTAATTAGAGATGACAATTAAAATGATAAATGAGGACATCACACACAACATCTATACATATTCTGATCCCGAAGTAAGGTGAAGCACTTGCTTTATGGAATCTGAAACAAAGCACATCTAGACGCTAAACACATTGACCCGAGACAATAAAGAAAAGTGGTTTTGTAAATTAACCCGTTCGGAGATCGAACCCGGGATCTCGGAGCTGTTGAACCCTTGAAAACCGGTGACTAAGCCACTGGACCACCGAAGACCATCTTCCCACAATTTCCAATACTGGGGTAGGCAGGGGTCTAGACAATGATGTCCTATCGACCCAGTTTCCTTAAACCTTATTTGGTGACAACGTCCGAATCACCGAAGTAATCTTTAACATGTATTTTAATTACTACAGCATTGATCTATTATTGTAATTAAATTAACTACACTTTAAAGTAAACAATAGGAGTTAAAGCAAGTTCCTACTTAAGTTCCTGCTCGCCTACATTTCTATCCTATTCGCTTTAAATGTTGCATAATCTGCTAGCAGCCACGCAAAGTACTCAATTACTGGTTTTTTATTTGCAAAGCTCGACGACCTTTGTCGGTTTCCTTTGCTCTCTCTTCCCGTAGCATGCCAGCATCCCTTTTATTTTGCGTTTTCCAGGGCCCCGGCATGGCATTACCACCAATGCCCCATACACTGCCCCATACATACCACCCCCCGCATTTTGTTATGGTAAGTTGCTAAATTTATGTTTTTTTATTTTCTGCTTATTCTTCTACCCTCAATCCCGTAACTGTGTTACTTTGAAATACATTAAAGATATATAATTCAATGTACAATAGCTATATGTCTAGTCGTAATATATATTCAATCCAGATTATAAATTATGTACTTTTAATATTTATCTTGGTTGTGTACATAAATTGAAGGGTTATTCACATGAACGAAGTTTACAATTACACAAAAGAAGGATCCGTACTACCATACCATTTTTGAGTCTCGAGTGGTTTAAGACAGAGACCGGCCCTGTCTTAAACCACTTAGACACAAGCATTGCAGTTTTGTTTGAGTGGTTAACAGGAATACTAGTAATGAATTCGTTGACATTGCTAGACTCTAAAATAAATTATTACTTATACAACCAAAATACCTCTTAATCATCCATAATCTCGTAAATTCACAATGAAGGCAAGTTTACACATAGTCAGTTTTCTGATTCCAAATTGGAGATGTCACGATAGCAGTGTGGTTGAGTGGTCGGAATTTCGAGTCAAGAGACCCGAGTTCGATCCCCAGGTGGCAGTTATAGGGTTTTCAAAAACTAATATACGAGTTATATCGTTGGCTTGGACTTGGTGAAAGGCGGGTCGAAGGGACCTAATTGTCTAGACAAGACCTCTGTCTACCCCTGTATTGGCAATTGCGCGAAGATATTTATTTTATTTTTATTCAAATTAGAGACGAATCAGTGCTGACGAGAGACTGAAACAGAGTAAATTGATTTGAACTTTACACTGTCGTGTCAGTGCTGACTTCAATGCCACTGGTCATTTCTAAATACCAGCACTAGCAATGCCAAGCACCATTACTGGTGTTCATACTAACAACTCCAACTAAGCTGCAATGCTTGTAGTTCACAAGAGTCGAATGGCGGACCCGAACCTGCGATGTTAGGATTCGAAGTCCGCACGTTAAGGTTATTAATGCTTCAAATAGAAAAGTACCGGCGCTTCGCTCACTGAACAACTTAACTAGCTTAGTGAATATAGACAATGGCGTGATGTTATGATGCCAAGTGGTTGGGTTGGGTGATCGGAATTAGTGTCAAGAGACCTGACTTCGATCCTCGGGTAGGCAGGATCGTACCAATGGTTTTTACAAAACTTATGTACGATTTATAACGTTTTTGTACGAACTTATGTACGATTTAGATGCAGACGGCGACAGGCTCACCACTTGTCACATTGTCTTAAACAATGTCTTCGGTGAAATGTGGGTCTGAAGGACTCAATTTTGTAGACCACAGTATCACCCCCAGTATTGGGAATGGCCTGAACATACTGTCGATAATCACGATGACAAATCGAATATGGCAACTATGTCGTATAACAATAAGGTCTAATTCTGCTAATCGCCAGTTGTAAGGTAAAGTATTAAAGCATAAAGCATATTCATCTGCACGTGTGTGTGTGTCTGTCTGTTATTCGCATGGCTAGAAACGATTTCGCGTATGATTCTCTCTGTATGAGGCATATGACTTTCAGAGCATACATATCATGGCACGTTTTTCATCGCATATGTATGATATACGAATAATTTTTTTGTACTTCTAAAGTCAGTTTGAGTTCGTATATTTAATTTTTTTATAAATAATAATGCAAGTACTAGTTTGTTTAAAGCCAGTGTTCAGTTCTATTTTTTTTTATTTATGCTTATATTGTCATTGTAAAAATATATATCTTCTTAAAAGAATATTAGTTACTAAATATTTTGTATCCGAAGTTCGCGCGGGAACTGAAAATTTCGAAATAATTTCTCAACGATACAGGCGTTAATTTCTTCTGTTCGTTGCAATGGTGACCGAATAAAACATTACCGCTTGGTAACCGTTGTCATTGTCTGACAAATGATGCTCTTTCCGTAACTATCGTCAAAAATGGTAATGGTGGTGGTTTAGTAATTTCTATCGCAGAGGTCGCATTATAGGTAAAAAAATCTTCACGCCATTCCCAATACAGGGGTAGAGACAGAGGTCTAGACTATTAAGTACTTTCGACCCACCTTACATCGAAGACATTTTTTGGGACAACGTGACAGTTGGTCAGCCAGTCGCCGTCTTCTTGTCCAAGCCAACCATATGAACCGTGCATAAGTTTTGAAAGAAAAAAAACCTGCTACTGGGGATCGAACTCAGGTCTCTTGACTCGAATTATCTTTGTAATTAAATAATATGCTATGCTCCGCAAAAAGCGACAGTTGCTTCAACAGTTGAATATACATATACAATATTTTGGGCTCAGACAAGTTCTAATAACGTATTCCACTTAGTTTTCCTCAAATATGTTCAACGTACAGACATGACCCCTTTATAATTTTATTATATATAAGATTACTGCTAATAATATTGTAATTGCAGCAACAACCGGGCATGGTAATGGGCATGAGCCCATCGCCAATGGTGCCGATGGCGATGCCCCCCCTCAGGCCGCAGCTGCCGCCGCAGCCCACCAACCAGTTCAGCTAAACATTTACACATTACACATTACACTTTTGTGTTTCTACGTTATAGAACTTCATCGAGATCGGATACACCGACCGGCTCTTCAATCTCTTGATTACTTTTAGGTATTGTTTGTTTTTTTTGTATATCTTTCGGATTTGAACCGTAAATCTGTTACAGTAAAGCTTTGAAATTAGTTGGTACTTTTTTCTCATTAATTTGGCCATAATTAATAATGATATTTTTTATATTAATAATGATTTTTACATCTATATGACATGTAACATTTGAGCGTCATTCTTGCATTCTATTAACTAATCAGTCTGATCTCGATGTAGTTCAAGGCCAAACCTCTGACTTGAAAGCTTAATTTCAAACGCTGCATGCAAATTTCAACTTAAATTTGTAAGCGATAAGGTGCAGTGTCAAGTTAGATCGTCATCTTCAATCCTGACTTTGTAATTCAGGTGGTTAGCATCATATGTATGTGTCTGTGTGCTGTTACATATATGATTCTGGTGCAGAATATTTTATTTAAGAGCAGCCCGCACTGTTACTGTATATAAGTCAGTAAAATTTATTATTCTATGTATTTTTAAATATAATTTTTATGCTATCCTTACATTTTTCAGTTGCTCACGCCACTTTAGAAAAAATGTTTGATTTTTTTGGATAGCATAACATTAATATAATTTTTTCTTTCAGTTTTTGATAAATATTTATAAATTATTATTGAGTCGCTATCAATTACGTGGTTTTAGGTCGTATAATGTCTTATGTAATTAAATTTGAAATCATCTTATGAAATGTTATTACGTCCCAATCGGATTATTTAATTTGCTGAATTTAATCAATCACATTCCATAATTGTACAAAGTTTCACTTTTTTTCCATCAAAAGTATTGATTCGTCTTGGAGCTACTGTTTCATTAATTTATTAAATGCATTACAAAATGAAGATTTTCTCCCAGTATCGCGGTTCTCAATAAATCAATACTGTTAATCGAGCATCTTCATTAATCAAGTCAAATTGAAATATGTCAGAAGTGACACCTGTCAAAATGAAGTGACATTTCAATCGTAGTGTTGCTTGCTGCTGTGTTTCGTTCCCAATAAATATTTTATGTATGAATGGTTTTCCAACGAGCCGGCATTTAAGAAGAGTGGTCGAGATGTCACTAGTTATCGTTTAGTTGAGTTTTTAATACGTAGGAGTGTGTGGACGACACGTCGGTGTAGTTTCTACTAAGCTGTTATATTTCAAATATACTATCGTATTATGTATAAATGCAACCTTTATAATGTAGTCATATTTTAAGAGCCGATGTATTTAAAATGGTATTTTTGAACGGGAAATTAAATAAAAAAAAAAGAGTTCAAAATACCAACAATAGTACTCATTCTCTCGTAAAGATTGGTTTTTCTTTAGGACGTGTTTACGTAATTATAATCTGTAGATTAAATATTCTTTTTCTAAATGATAATAAACAATATATATTGAAGTAAATGTAATAAATATTTTTCAATCTGTAGTAAACGAAACCTATGATAGCCACTATACGTCACGTCCTTTAGAAAATCTATAACATATTTTAATGTATGGAAGTTATTACTTTAGATTGTTAATAAATTAGTCGTTACGGGTGGATATTGCTGTATTGCAGTACTGAATATTGGGACTAGGTGCTTATATATGCGGGCCCCGCTCGGCGGCATAGTTGACTCTACTTATCGATCGCAAATATTTGAATATTACTAAATACTTGCTTACATCAAAGGAACTTAATTTCCGAATTTCAGAATTGGGCCCATGATTACAAAAAAATGAATGGCTGCTTTCATCGTTACAAATCCATTAAGTTACCAGTAGGAAAGCTCAAAAATAATTTATACATTGTAAATTTAATACTTCCTTACGTTATTTATAAATATAAATTCTACGTTGTGTAAAAAACAATGATCTTAATGGCATGCTTAATCTTAAAGCACTTAAAAAATTATACGAAACTTTTTAATGATTTTAATAGAAAAATAATAAGAAAGGCCGTTTGTGCAGTTGAAAATTGCCAAAAATAATTGTATTATATCTTTTAAGAATAAATTCCTCATTAATGTCCTTTAAAATCCCAGTTCTAGGTCTTAGTTCAGACTTGCGTATAATAATGAGTATTTTTAAAGCCGTATAAAAATCTATATAATGTTCTGAAGATTGTTTTTACAATACTTTGTGCTTTTAATTTGCCTCATAAATTATGTGATATTTCCTTTTAAGGCGGCAGTCATTTTTTTGTATTACTAAATAATTTATGTTCTTATGATTAATTCAAATATCTTATGAACTTTATCTTAAACGATTGTCTGCACAAAGTATTGTCAAACACTGTTGCCATAGCTTCGTATTTCGTGCTTACACCATAGATTAAATGGAGATTATTGTAGAAAACAAAATGGCCGCAAAGTTTGCCATTTTGTATCCCCCGGTAATGTCAGTAACGAATTATAATCCTTATTTTAGGATTTATTATTGCAAGAATTGCTATATTTATTGCATTATAAAATTGTAAATAAATGTTTGCATAGTACATAGTGCTGTAATAACTTTGCCAATGTGAGTAGACACTTTTTGTAGGAAATAGATAGAAGAAAATCACAGCGAGATTGCAGTTGCCGTGTGTCTACTTAAATTGGCCATTTAGTGCTGATAAATGTTTGTTACTCGAGAATTATTTTAATGGTATTAAATATCATTTGCAATCCGTATGAGATCTGTTGGTGATTCTACGTCGCGGTATGTAATTGGTAAGATGTTTTTGTGCAATATTATACAATTTCATGGTTTTTTTTTTTAAAACAGTACGCCATAAATAGTAATATATATGTCAAAATTACCAAGATGTTATCACAATTTCTATTTTTTTTTTAAACTGGCCATACAATATTTTGTAAATTTATTCTGTGATGCGTAACGGATTCGACTGATTTGTTTCGAAATGGTGGGAATTCCCAGTTAGATTAATTATTAATGTTTCAATTGTTTTTATTGAAATAAAAATATACGAAACTTTTTTTTTCACTTTTGAATTTGTTTTACAAATCATTTGAAATTTTTAAGTTGTACATTTTATTACGTTATTCTTATGGATATAATTTAACGATTTTGTTTTTATGTAAATATATCCTTCGCTATGCTACTTTGCTAGCTCTTTCGTGCCTTTAGATATCCAATTTAGTTTATTTATGAAATGAATAAAAAATTATGATGCAATTATGTTTGGATTTTATTTTTATTTTATTTTTCTTTACTAACCATTCTCACCTCTCTCCAAGGGTCCAGATTAAGCCTAGCAGTGGGAAATGAGTTCGTACAGTTAATTGATATCATTTTACCTTTAGAAATAATTAAATTATAATTTCTAATAAAGAGTAAGAACTTGTATTTACCTCTTGTTCCCATGACAATACTATCACGAAATATATTAAATAGCGGCCTGTGACATGTATATAGCATCACTTTTATCACACTTCTATAATATAAGTTCAGAAAACTTGATATAATACTTAATATAAAACCGAGAAAACTAACTTCATAACAAAACAGGAGTATGATAAAAGTTAAAAATGTGGAAGGGGTAAAATTGCATTTTGGTCTGTTCTAGACTTTTTAAATGGCAACATTTAAATGCAATTGAAATGTGTAGGACAGACCGATCAGATAAGCCTAGTCGTATATTCAATTGAATCACAGTATTATAGTAGCTGTATCTAACAGAGATTATTGTATAGCTGTTAAAATGTTTAGCTCGATGTAGTTTTGTGATGTCATATTGTATTATACAGAAACATATTGTAATTTTTACAAAAAGTATAAAAAAATCGGTTGAGTGTTTGAAATAACATCGAAACTTATGATTAATTTATTTATATCGGAGTTGCCACTATTTTTAAACGCCTGGTGTTAAATTACCTAAAAAAGCGATAAATTTTGTTAGTGGAAAATAAATTTTTCTCTTCATAATAGTAATACCAAGACAATTTACATACGTATGTTGTCCAGTATCTTGATTTAATATTGAATCAACATTAACTTTTAAAATATTTGCCATAGAAATCATCGATGTATAGATTTTTACATGTACAGTTTACGAGTACTGCATTTGGCACTAGCAGTTAAAAATGAAGCTTTAGATTTAACTCTAAATGCTCTAAGGAATACTTCCTTTTACCATTGAAGTGGTTTGATAAGCCTTCCTCTACATGTCTCTCAGAAGTAGAGATGCTAATGATTCTCGTAGTCGGGTATCCCCTAGATTTTTTTCAACTAATTTTTTTCTTAATGATTTCTGCTTATAATATAATATGGCTTCATGTTTTGAAAAATATATATTTTTGTTAGAAGCGAACTATTCTGTGTAACTTATATAATCTGTCCTTGATTAAAGAATCTTCTAAAGCTTTCAGAAGTGGTGTATGTGTCTTGTTGAATCCGCAAATTAGTGGTGATTACACTAACATACAATAAAAATATAAAAGTTGAATTGGTGTTTCATTTTTAATAAAAGCGTTTTCAGTCTAAACTATGCTAAAACTCAGAATGAGGTTCTATAACTGAAACTGTGTCCTATTCAGATATTTAAGACAATCTACACGGTGCATCATGTTGTCCCTAAAAGGACTGGTATTATTTAAAGCATTGACTGCCACCGTGAACTGGTGGCGTAAACAACATGTCGCCAGCTTTGACTCCGCATGCAATGGTCAATATAGAAAACCACTTTTTCTACATTGTCTCGGGTCTGGGTGTTTGTGGTACCTTCGTTGTCTCTATGACGCAAGTGCTTCAGCTACTAACTTTGGAACAGAACAATGTACTGGATTTCCTTATCTGTATATTAAATTCTAGGCTAAGGCTTTCTCTTTAAACTTTTGTATGAGGTTAGAGCTAGAATAGAATATAGATGAACCAAGTATATAACCTATTTCATCTTACTAAACGAACAATATAGTCAAAAATAATAAAAACTGTATATAATTAAGTATAAGCTTAACAGAGTTCCCTGTCCTGAATACAAACCAATGGTCCTTTCCAAAACCGAGCGTTGACTAGCGATGCTAAACCTGACCTCCACCTGACCACTATAACTGCTTGAATAAGTTTTCACTAGGATGATGTTAAACAAAATATTGTTCAGACAGGCTCTGAAACCCGTCTTCGATGACCATGCAGGAGGAATATTTGCAAAATAGTTACGGGAATGTTACCCCATCTTATTTAAAGGTAATGCCGTGTCACAGAACTAGACAACGACAAAACGCAAACTGTAAAACAAACGAATATTTGTATCCGCTTTATAAAATCATTGCTTCTCTTTTTGACAATTGTATAAATGGATTTCAATGCAATTTTGTTATGACGTAACTTTGTATCGAAATCTCATCGTAATGTATTATAATTATATTTGAACGTAATAATTTATAAGTTTAATAAATTAACTTAAGAAAAATTAGGTAATATTCTTTTTTTTATGGAATAGGGAGGCAAACGAGCAGGTGGCTCACGTGATGGTAAGTGATTACCGCCACCCATGAACACCCGCAATACCAGAAGCATAGCAGTTGCGTTGCCGGACTTAGAGTGCCCCCCCCCCAAATTGGGAGAGGGAGGTGTATGGGCCTCCGGTTACCTGCTCTCACCAGACGAAACGCAGAAGTTTGTTAGACATCTACTTCACGCCGGTATTCTGTGAGGTAGTGGTACTTTCCCGGTCGAGCCGGCCCATTCGTGCAACAATAGCTGATGCGTGGCTCTACCACTGTTAAAACAGTGTAAACACAGTTTTATTGAACAGTTTTCGAATAGAACACGAAAAAGCTAATTACTTTCTTAGCTAAACTTTATTTACAGAAAAAATTATCTTAATATTTACAATACTTATAAACTAAAAACTATCATAATCGTAGAGCCCTACTCCTCGTGGCATGGTACCAAGAACGCAGGCTGCATTTCCACGTTGAATGGCTAGACTTAACCGTTGAGCGAGAAAAGAACCAGCCCTCTTGTCACCAGCGGCAACGATTAGTCGCGGATACAATTCCTTTAGAAACTGCATCGCGCGGGGACCCCACGGACCGATTGTCTCTACGGCAAATGGAACAAATATATAGTCTCCTTTCAAAAACTCATATTTCCGCCACTTACCCGATTCAGCTGTCTCTGATGCTGCCCCGGCCCTTATCGAAGTACCCTTGATATGAGAGGCCGCTAATGTATCGACGCAAGTTGCGTCTCAAACAAGAGCTTTGCCGCTCTCCCAAGGGACTAAAGTCAAGCCGTCGGGTCACTTACCATCCTCCCTTAATATTCCACAAGGCTCTAAAACCGATGGAATATTTATGGAAACAAGAGCCCTTCGGATGATTTCATTCAAGGGACCGTGACGAGATAGTCTGCCGGCACTTTTTTGGTATGAAAGTCCGTGGAGGCCAAACTCGTCGACGTCGCTGCCACAAGGACATCGATGTGGTTGACAAATCGATGCTTCCAATCGTATTCCTACAGCTATACGTAAACTTTCGTTATCCAGTAATGTACCAAGGTTACTTGATGGTAGAGCATGTAGCCAGTAACTGGATTCCTTTGTCGAACGCACCTAGAAACCGGGCGCGGTCTCTGTCACAGTGAAAATTGTTCAGTAAGCATTTCTACACATTCTGAACCAACGGGATATCCCACCGTTTTTGTGAGTTAGGTTCCAGTGGAATATACTCGCCGGGACAGAGACGTAATCATGCTTCTCTTGTCTCGGTAGCAAAGGTCAAGTCCAAATTATTCTTAAGAATTTTACGTGACAAATCATAAACACTGTGTACGGAGGCAAGGAAAGCCGGCAGCGCAATATTTGAAACCTCTCTTATACCGATACCTCCAAATATAACAGTTAAAGTAGCTTGAGTCCAGCTAGATGAGACAAGATAAATTTAGAATTTTTCTAAAGCTATTTTGAGATTAAGGTCAATTAGTTTTAAAAAATCAGAACATTTCCATGCTGGACTCGAGCGAAGTAAATAAGTAAATTTAGGAACAAGAACGCAATGTTTTAAAATAGTAAGCGCTATATGAGAATTAAGAATATACAGTTTATTAACATGTTCTAAAATTGATCAAATTTTACTTTCAAAAGAGGTTTCATACTCTCTATAAATAACGGCGCTCCAAGGAGGTAAAGAGAATCCGCCTCAGTTACTTTAATGCCAGGAGAAAAATTAAAATTTTGAAACAAACTGTGTCTATGAGAAGACAAACGGTCAGGAATGAAAAGTTCACATTTAGTATTTTTAATTCAGGCCAATGTTTTAAAATTTTGAATAATTTTTGAAGTTCATTTTGCACGTCATCTGGCTTTCCTCCTAGGGTTCCGTCATCTAGGTACCATACATTGAGTTTGGATTTCAACTTTGAAATAATCGGTTGAATTCCCAAACTAAACATTGCTGGGGCCAGTGGATCGCCCTGCTGAACTCCGACGGCTGAGTCAATTAAATGGTTTTCGTAAAATAAATTAGAGTTTTGACTGTAACATTGCCAAACGTAATGGTAAATTTCCGGCGTATGTTTCGCAACCTCCTTCAGCAGGGTTGATCTGTCGAGGGAGTTAAAGGCATTCCTAAGGTCAACTTTCAAGAGAACATCTGTTTGACAATTCGTTAAAAAAGTACGCACTGAATGTACAGCTGCCTCACAACCTCCTTTGCTACCGAAGCCTAACTGAATAGGCTGAAATTTTGACTTTAGATCGGAGGTTATGTGCCTACATGCTAATTTAGAAGTTGAACGTCTAAAAGTGGAACTAACAGCTATAGGGCGGATACTATTATCTTTTTTTTTAAAGGCTCCATATATGATTTTAACAAAATTGGGATTTACATTGCCAGAAAGCATAAAATTACTTAATTTTGTTATGTAGCCCAAAAGAATTCGGCCGGCGTCACCGGCGGACGCGCTTACAAGATCTTTCAGATGTTGAGGCGCAATTCCGTCAACACCGCCGGCAGAGCCCTTTGAGAAAGACATAATTGCCTCTAAAGTATCTTTTTCCGAAACTTGTAATGTCTGATAAGAAGGATCAGGAGGCGACGGTAGAAGCAACGAGGAATTTACCTTAGGATGCTTCTGATGTAAGCTTTTAAGGGTGTCCGCATTGTGAGGCGCCAGGATATCATCTGAAAATAAAATACGCGATGCGTTTTTTAAATCACCATCCATAACTTTAGACTCGACAACTTTTTTTAAATCAAAATTGTGTGGTCTTGGAGATATGGATGTATCAATCGGTGAATCAAAATTTTGAAATGAATTGTTTTTAAGCTGGGACGCAATTGCCCCGTTTTGTCAACATGAAAATGAAAATATGCAAAATAAAATAATTTTTGCCAACTAGTTACAGTGTTAAAAGTAAAACAATTTTGAATGGCATTTGATGAAGCTTTAGCTAGCTGCATCCTCGCACCTCTAGGAATCCTCCTAAGTATTGGTACATTACGGTGGTAATAATAAATTATATTTTTTATTAAATAAAAATATAACTATTAAAGGCTAAACTTATATTCCAATAAGCACTGCTTACTGATTTGCTCTAACTCTGTAGTAGTGCAGTATCTTCTATATTTTTTTCCGTGGAGGAATTTGCTTTGGACACGTTCGTTTCCTGACCGGGAGGCCACCGAAACGAACAGTGTCGGACTCGGACCTCAGAAAGAGAAACATACCGACTAAAAATCATCCAGGATCCACTCTTGGTCTTTATCAGACAGTCATCTGCAGAGACCTGCGAGAGCGAAGACCCCTAGGTGAGAAGAAAAAAGAGTAACAACGTCGTGACGCACTGTACCCCTGTGAACGAAAGAAAAGGCCTACGACTGATGACGGGAGGGGGGAGGAGTACCTTCTATCACTAGCTCGATATCTTTGTATACTGAGATAATAACTCTGTGACACAAACTACTTAATTCCATTACAAAATAGATAAAAACTCAAAATGCTCAAAAAAATTGAGGAATTTTCTCTTTATTCTTTGGATTCCATCCTCAGAATAATAGAATAATATAAAGTATTTTATTTATTTATCTTCACGCACAATCCCTGACGGGGTAACCAGAGAGAACAGATCGCCTAGTGTCACGATCCTTACATACGTCGTTCGCTTCATTCAGATTCATCATTTTCTTCATACATGCACGTCGAGGTATCCCTGTAATCTTGACCCTCCCGTCTTCGAGCAATTTGCTCACATGGTCTTCGAAAGTCAGTCTCGGCCTACTTCGACCCCTTTTAATATTAACTTCCGCGAAATATATTTTCTTCATTATTCAGTCTTCACTCATTCGCTCAACGTGCCCAAACCATCGAAGCACGCCCTTATCCATTTTAGTGATAAGGTCATCTTTCAAACCTACCATGTTGCGACGCTTTTCGTTTCGGTTCCGGTCAGCCAAGGTAACGACGCACATTGTACGAAGAGATCGCATCTCGACTGCATTCAACCTGCTTTTATGCTTCTTCTGGCATACCCAGATTTCGCTACCATATAACAAAGTCGGTACCAGCACTGCGTTATGAAGTGAATCTGAAGTAATGACAATAATATCAAACTGGAAGAGTACCTTTTCAAAGAAAATAAATAATTATAGAAATCGATTTACATTTTTACATAGTTATGAGGAAACAGATACAAAAAACCGAATTGAGAACCTCTTTTTTGAAGACGGTTATGAAAATTTAGGTATAAGCTCTTTGATACCAAGTATTAATTTAATTTTTTGTCTGATGTCTGTTTTGTTAATCCGAAATAAAGACAGCGCACATAGGTCGAAAATTTGTTTTATGCTGGTGGCTCTGGATTTCTTTTTGTAGCAAACTGAAGGAGGCTTCTCAAGTATTAATTTAATTTTTTGTCTGATGTCTGTTTTGTTAATCCGAAATAAAGACAGCGCACATAGGTCGAAAATTCGTTGTATGCTGGTGGCTCTGGATTTCTTTTTGTAGCAAACTGAAGGAGGCCTTTGTTTAGCATATGAAAGAAAGGAAGACACAACTAATACTTAAACGGCCTATAAAAGTCCACTAATGGTCATAGGTAAGGAGGATTTGCAGGAGTGGTGATTATGGCAAAATAATGAACAAAATAAACAATAGTTTTAAGTGAATGTATCACATCTATGACATTATACAATAGTCTTAGTCTCTTTCTTTGAGGTAACCATAATAAGACTCAATGCAATCATATAGGTATATGTACTTGCTAAAAGCGAATTAAGAACGACTTTACATCTTGAGAAAGTACTTAAGGCCTGCGCTGTATTTTCTTCAGTTACAAATACAATCAAACAAATACAAATGTATGGTATTAATCGGGTACGTTTCTAAACTGGTAAAAGAGGCTCAAAGTTTACTAAGGCATACATGATGAGATCAGTGTTGACCACGGTAAGCCTTGGCGTGTAGACACCTTAAGAGAAAAGTTAGCCTCCGGTCGAAAGAATTTGTCAAGTCAATAATACTCTACTTACACGATAAATTGGAAGAGCTCTTTAGTATGAATATTTAAATTGTGATGTTAAATAAATATTATTTATAAATTATTGTCAAGTCAAAATAAGATCGCTCGAACGATATGATGAACAATATCCAGCACTGGAAGAATGTGGTATGCACTGCATAGAGGATATCCTCTGCTCGTAAATTTACTTAGAATGTTATTCCCTGTCTTGAAATTCTCCAAATGTTCGACATGACTTTTCCTTTTACTTTAGACAACACTAACACTATTACTTCTGGATATTACTTATAAGAGTACATATACTGCAGCATTGCAAGGTGCATTGAATGAGCCAATCCGAACATCTTTTTGTACTACATTCTCATTTTGTTTTTTTTTTTTTCTGAACGCAAACAATATGATTCTTATTTTGTTGCCTGGTCACACTAAAACTGAATCAATCGATGACAGCTACGATTTTGTGCAGTTTGTGGGAGTGACGACATTTTGTCAATAAAATCTTAAATTCTTCCTAAATAATTATTAGATTTTTATAGTGTTTAGTGTATCAAGCCATAAATATGGCGGACAATGAACAAAAAGCGATGCAGTTAATGGCGGAGGCCGAGAAAAAGTTAAATTCATCGAAAAGTTTTCTGGGGTCTCTTTTCGGGTAAGAACAATGATTACTGTTATTTTTTTCTTAAATTTGATACACATATACTCAATACATATATAAGATGAATACATGGTAATTTTCATGTCTTCGAAAATCTTCATTTAATAATTTTGCATTAAATCCAATATGAAATTACTTGCCTCCGTTTGACGTAGCTGAAATCTAACAAAAGATTTTTTATTCATGCAACATATGCATATAATTAAGTTATTTACATATAACTGTAAATTTTTCCTAATAGTAGTGCTGTACTCATATAACACTTAAATTAAATATTACATTTTATGGATCATACAACTTTGAAGCAATTTCTAAGCATTTTGGTATGTCCATTATACACACTCAATTGGTCTGCCACCTGAAATATGACTGACCATCACTGCTCTCAATGTAAAATTATCATATTTTACAAATTATAGTTATAGGTATTTTTTTCCTAACATATGTACATTTTTAAAAAGTAAAAATGTACATTGATAATTGTAAGAATGTCTCAAGAAAATAGTAGCAAACATCTTTCAGAATAGTCATAACATAACAGTCTGTTAAGTCCACTACAGGACATAGGCCTCTCCCATGAGGAGGATTTGCCATAATGGCAACGCTTGGCAGGCGGGTTGGTGATCGCAGTACCAAACCTCTGGCACCGCAGATGCTGCTCGGCCTGCTTATTTTGGTCTGTCATTTTTAGAGATGCATATCTCGCCATCTATCAGTGGCCATAAGGATATTCTAGCTCTTTCTCTGAGTCGCCTCTTACAACACCAACAGTGTTTGTAATGCTGTTTACTTGAGGAGAAATGAGTAAAAATGGTGTGGTACCAACTCAGATCTCACATAAGAAGAGAACTTCCACCTATATATATCAATCTCCTTGTAATGTTATAAAATATTATATTAAAATTTACCAAGTTTTCGTGGCTTTCAATCATCAGAAAAACATATAGGTAGTTTCTATGGAAATGCAAAATTTTTTAAGAATTAGAGATATTTTAACATAAATAAATATCTTCACGCAATTCCTAATACAGGGGTAGACAGAGGTCTAGTCTAGACAATTAAGCCCCTTCAACCCACTTTCCACCTAAGATATTTTCGGGACAAACTGACAGGTTGTGAGCCCGTCGCCGTAATTCATACATAAGTTTTTTGAAAAACCCATTGGTACGAGCTGGCCATCTGGGGATCGAACTCGGGTCTCTTAACTCAAAATTCCGACCATCCAACCACTCAGCTATCGTGACTTACTACTTCAACATGAAATGTTTTGGAAAATCTGAAATTTTTGATATATAAAATTATTCTGTAATTTAAAAGAAAAAGTGGTAATAGCTTTGAATGAAACTAATTTCTGATTAGATTGTATTGTAGTCTTAAAATATCACACTTTGACAGACCATACAGACTCATTTTTAAGGCTTTTCCCTTATCAAATTTTACAATAGGGGACTATAGTGTATAAGACTGACAAAATCCAATGTAATATAAATGGAAATGAAAAAAATGCAAAATATCAAAATATATGCAGAGAAAAATTTAAATATTTTTTTATTTTCACAGAGGATCATCGAAAGTAGAAGAAGCAGTTGACTGCTACCTCCGAGCAGCAAACCTATTCAAAATGTCGAAGAAATGGTCTCAGGCTGGTCAAGCATTCTGCAATGCAGCACAGTTGCATCTTAAAGCGGGTGTGCGTCATGATGCTGCTACAAACTTTGTTGACGCCTCCAATTGTTATAAGAAATGTGATCCAAATGGTACTGTTTTTGTACATAATTTACACATATATTGATATATTTATATATTGAATAGCTTATTCAAAGCGTTGAATTTTGAGCCATAATATTTGCAGAATATAAGTTTACAGATCTAAGGCTTACTATCTCCTTTGTAATAGTTAGAGATTTAAACCCTTATTTTACCAGAAGTTGCCTGGGAAAGTGAGGATGAAGGTAAACCTGACAGAGTCTTATAGTCATCATAAAATAAAAAAAAGATTTAAACGAGTTAACTGTCTATTTTATGGCCAGTGGCGATTGCAGCATGTAACACCTGCAACCCATTTCAAAAGGAGGTTACAAATTAATTTTCAGTATAGAAAGAAACAAAAAGGTTTATTTACCACCAAAACCTGGCTTTTAAAATTAAACAATAAACATTAACTATAATTTAGAATATCAATTATTGAGTTGTGGTCGCTGACTCAGCGTAATGCTGTAGCTATGTTAGAACAACTACAGTGCTGGTATTTATTTATTTTATTTTTTTATACTTTATTATTTTTACTTTATTTATTTATACTTTATTGACCCCTTATAAAAGGTAACAATGGGCAGACTTAATGCCTTATAGCATTCTCTATCAGTCAACCCTGGGCGAAACAGAGAATAAACGGCAGTTGTGCTACGTGGGTATAATTATCTTAATATGTAATATATAATAGTAATATATAATATAAATATACTATATATATAATATAAATATACACATTCCATATATATATATAAATATACTTATATATACATACAAACACTTACCTACACAAAGAGAGTTGAGAAGATAATAAAAAAAAAAATTCTAGTCCTGAGGGCCCGTGTTCGATTCCGCGTCAAGTCTATATAGAAAACAAATTTTTTCAGGCTCGTACCAAGTTCCTTCCTCATTCTTCCAGTGGCTCTATCTTGGCAAATGGCCAAATGTGATCTTGTGCTTTACAATCATAATGAGGGTAGGATAAGCTTTTGGCTGACTTCACTTATATTTTTTAAGGAATACTTATAAATAAATAAATATCTTCACCCAATTCCCAATACAGGGGTAGACAGAGGTCTAGTCTAGACAATTAAGTCCCTTGGACCGACCTTCCACCGAAGATATTTTCGGGACAACGTGACCCATTGGTACGAGCCTGCCACCTGGGGATCGAACTCCGGTCTCTCTTCTCGAAATTCCGACCACCGAACCACTCGGCTATCGTGACTTACTTACTAGCTAGGAATACCAGCAATGTCAAATAAAATTACTAGTATTCCTCTGAACCATGGCAATTGTGTACTCTTAACCACGGAATTACATCGTTTGCTTTGGACATAAGGGGCGATAAGCTCACCACCAGTGCCTGTGTTTTTTAGGACAAAGTCCCAAAAAATGTCTTCGGTGGGAGATAGGTCGAAAGGTTTGTCAACACAATTTTTTTATTTTATAGACATCTGTCTACCCCTATATTGGGAATGGCGTGAAGATATTTTGTTTCTCATATCACTCCATCTAAGGTGCAATGCTTGGGTCTGGAGTTGGTTCACGACAATAGGCGAATGGAGGGTCCAAACCTGCGCCGTTATGTTTCACATATAACACACTAAACCATTAGGCTATTGCCGCCTCTTTTTATTTTACGTGACCTCTTTTGATTTATAAGTATGGGAAAACCCGTATTGGATAATTTTTAAATAGCGTCTATATTAATAAAACAATTTTTTATCACTTCTGTTGCACTCCATATCAAATCTGACTCAACTAAGTTAGTTTTCCTGTTGTGGTTTCACTATATCGCAATTGGGGACCGCCGATATAAGTATATGTGGTCGTTTCTAATTATTGAAAAGATCAACTACTTGCCAGCAGACTGCCGATACCAATTTTATTAATTTTCAAAAACAAATATTATTTATGTACCGACATTGAGGTAACGACTTTTTACATAGATAGTGTTACATGACATACATTTTGTATTACACAATTTTCTTATACAATTTTTATACAATTTTCTCTGTATTTGTTCCCAAATATAAATTATAATAAATAAATAAATATCTTCACGCAATTCCCAATACAGGGGTAGATACAGGTCTAGTCTAGAAAATTAAGTCCCTTCGACCCACCTTCCACCGAAGATGTTTTAGGACAACAGGACAACTAGGTGGTGAGCCCGTCGCCGTCTTTATGTCTAAGCCACCGATATAATTCGTACAAAAGTTTTTGAAAAACCCATTGGTACGAGCCTGGCACTTGGGGATTGAATAATGGTCTCTTGACTCGGCTATCGTGACTTTTTAATAATTTTCAAAAACAAATACATTTTTGTGTACCGACATTGAGATAACGACTTTTTACATAGAAAAAGTGTTACTGACATACATTTTTGTATTAACTATTTTCTCTGTATTTGTTCCCAAATATAAATTATATTAAACATGAGAATGAGTATAAAAATGTCACAATCAAATAAGCTACCATAGCCGAGTGGTTGAGTGATCGGAATTCGAATCAAAAGACCCGAGTTAGATCCCCAGGAGCTAAGCTCGTACCAATGAGTCGTTTTCATAACTTATGACTGATTTATATCGTTGTCTTGGACATAAAGACGGCGATAGGTTCACCACCTGTCTCGTAGTCCAAAATAAGCTCCGGTGAAATGTGGGTTTGAAAGGACTGAATTGTATTAGGAGAATGAACCCATGTATTAGGAGAATGAGGTATGTACGAAATGCCAGTGTCGCCTATGGATGCAAATAAATTCTTTACTTTTTATTAATTCTTCTATTTATCTTTTATTTTTACGTATAATTAAATCTTAAGCTAGACACAGATTAGTTAGCTATGTGTTAATTCGTGTATCACATAACTTCTTATCTTATCTGTATGTTTATCAATGTGTAATATTTATTTCTCCCGTGTGGTTCAGAGATATGCAATTTGTAGTTACATCATAGCGCAATGAAGTGGCGTCCATTTGCTTGTTCAGTTTATTAGCGATAAAAAATCAAGGTCATGGCTACGAAATATTATGAAGATATAAATAGTGCCTATGCGTCATAGTAATTTAATGTTCGAAATTCGAATATAAAAGACCACCCGATAGTCTCGATGGTATTGACCCTGCTTTCAAAGTTAAGGGTTGCGGGTTCGAATGCCGCTAACAAACTTTTGTGTGATGAATACATAAATACATAGATATAAATATAAATACATATATAGATAGGGACAACATCACATACATTGCTCCGATCCCAACGTAGGATGCTACAACGTAATCACCACAAATATCCAGACCCAAGAAAATGTAGAAAAAGTGGGTTTTCATTGACCCGACCGGGAATCGAACCCGGGACCTCGAGATGGCAGTCGCCTTGAAAACCGGTGCTTACGCCAGTCTTCCACGGAGGTCGTAAATATGAATGTTTGTAGTCTAGATGATGATATACATAAATGTATATATGTAGATAGTGGTCTAGACAATTAAATAATTTCGACCGATCATGACTCGGGTCTCTTGAATCGAATTTCGGATTTCAGTCGGACCTCACAACTGGGCATTTTTTCATTTACATCACATTTAAAAGCCTAAAATGCATGCGAGCCTAACTTCGTTATTCTTCGATCTATTGGGAGTGGAAAAATAAATGAAGCGTGTAGTAAATTCTAATTATAAAAAAGAAGAAAGAAATATCTTCACGCCATGCCCAATACTGGGGTAGACAGAGGTCTAGACAATTAAGTCCTTTCGAACCACCTTCCACCGAAGATATTTTGGAACAACGTGACAGGTGGTGAAACCGCTGCCGTCTTTATACAAATTAATTATATAACCTATTGTTACAGAGGCTGTATCTTGCTTACTGAAAGCAATTGAGATCTACACAGACATGGGCAGGTTTACCGTCGCAGCCAAGCAGCATCAGGTAATTTTATTAATCTCTTTCGCGATTATTCATGGTTCTATTCATATTTGTGGATTATACGGCATCTATCCGCGAGTATAGTCGATATAAAATAGAATGATAAGTAAATATCTTCAGTTGTTTTTGAAAAAATTACTTCGCAACCCTCCGCATGAAAATATAAATATAAAAAGGTATATGTTACCTGGTCCGAAGAGAAGAAGAGCACCACCCTCCGGTTTGAGTGTAGTGGTGGTGGTGCATACAGTGGAATTAGTGCACACATCTGTGGAATTAGTGCACGCATCTGTGGGAGGGAGGGTGGTGCTCTTCTTCTCTTCGGGCCAGGTAACATCTACCTTTTTATATTTGCATGCGGAGGGTTGCGAAGTAATTTTTTCAATAACAACTTTACAATGAATTTCCGCAAAGTAACGCCTGAGTCAATTAACTATCCTAAATATCTTCACGCCATTCCCAATACAAGGGTAGACAGACGTCTAGACATTTAAGTTCTTTCGGCCCACTATCCACCAAAGACATTTTTTGGGACAATGTGACATGTGGTCAGCCGGTCGTCGTTTTTTGTCTTAGCTAACGATATAAATCGTAGGTACTTGAGTTTTTTTTTAAAATCCATTGATACGAGCCTGTCACCTGGGTATCGAACTCGGGTCTCTTGACACGAATGCCGATCACCCAAACACTGGGCTATCGTGACTTCTTTCCTATCTATTTATTACCTGTAGGTATTTGCCATGACAGGTGGTTGGGTTATTGGAATTCGATTCAAAGACTGGAGTTCGATTCCAAGGAAAGCCTCGTATCAATGGGTTTCTTTCAAAAACTTATGTACGATTTAATTCCTTGGTTTGGACATAATATACGACGTCGGGATCAGCACCTGTCACGTTGTCCGAAAAAATATCTACGGTGGAAGGTGGTTCGCAAGGATTTATTGTCTAGACTAGACAGAGGTCTACAATAGAAGTCACTGTATTAGGAATGGCGTGAATATATTTCTTATTTCTTTCTTCTTCTATATAATTAGATTATACAAGCTTCATTATTTTAGTAGACAGTGGGTCCACTCCCGTATCGGGAATGGCGCGAAGATTCATTTCACAATTCTTAAAAATCTGCAATCGAAAATTTTACTTTACGCACCTTTCTCCCGTGTTATAAAATTGTCTACACTGTACGCGATCGCGGGCCACCTGCCGCAGAACATCGCCGAGCTGTACGAGACGGAGGCGGTGGACCTGGCGCGCGCGATGCAGCACTACGAGCAGGCGGCGGACTACTTCCGCGGCGAGGAGTCCACCTCCTCCGCCAACAAGTGCATGCTCAAGCTGGCGCAGTACGCCGCTCAGCTGGAGCACTACGACAAGGCGATACAGATATACGAGCAGGTCGGTAATAATAGTAATGCTAATAGTAGGTAATAGTAATAATAATAAATATATAGACCTAGCTACCGAAATAAAAAAGCAATGGTCGATAGAAACAGTCAAAATAGTACCAATAATTATATCTACAACTGGTGTAGTCCCCAAAACTCTTCAAAATAATCTCAACATTCTTCAAATGCCCAATTCAACCCTCATACTTTTACAAAAAGCAGTCCTTCTCAACACAAGTCGCCTTACTCTACCTCTTTTTTATTTTACAAAAGGGAGAAAAGTTAACCAAATATAAATAATAATAATAATATTTTTATGTGTTAGGATCCATTACGTATATATTTTAAAATACTTTATTTTATTTTATGTATTTATATTTTTATGTGTATAAAAACCCGACCAGACGAGAAAATATAATAAATACACCTAATAATAATATACTTTGTTGTACGCTATATATGGAAAAAGAATATTAAGTATAGTAAGCATAAGTGTCAAAATTGGACAACAAAAGGCGACTTTATTGCTATATAGTAATTTCTTCCAGACTACCTCAATATACTTTGTAGTATACCAAATATGGAAAAGAATATTAAGTATAGTAAGCATAAGTGTCAAAATTGGACAACAAAAGGCGACTTTATTGCTATATAGTAATTTCTTCCAGACTACCTCAATATACTTTGTAGTATACCAAATATGGAAAAAGAATGAAAAACATAAGTGTCGAAAATTGAATCAAAAGGTGACCTTATTGCTGTACAGCAATTTCTTCCAAACTACATTAGAAATTTACCAATAAAGAAAAATAATTAACAGGTAGGAACTACAAATAGGAAAACATACCTTCTGTGATTAATCATTAGGGCACAGGGAAATATGAGAAGATATTGTCATAAAGAAGTGTTCGAGAGAGAGAGAAAATATTCTTTGACCTGTTTATAAAAGAATCTATGTTTTGAACGAGTTTTATAAAGAGTTCCACAGCTTAACACCAACAGCAGTGATTTATGGTAAAATTGGGAGGAGGATGTTTGAGGAAGAGGTTTTCGTTAGAACGTAGAGGAAAGGAAGAAAGAAATTGAAAACGTTCTTTCAAGTAGGGTGCTTCTAATCATCTGCTCATTACTGATCTATTGACTAGTTTAAGATCTCCGTGGACCAGTGGCGTACACCGGTTTTCGAGGTGTCCCAGCTCTGAGGTCTCGCATACGACTCAAACGGGTCGATGTAGAAAAGCACTTTCTGCGTTTTCCCGGGTCTGGTTGTTTGTTGTACTTTCGTTGTTTCCGATTCTCTAACACAAGTAACTTAGCTACTTTGAGATAAGAGCAATGTTTTTTAAAATTGTCCCTATCTATTTATGTATTTATTATTATTAATTTTAATTGATCCGCATCGAACAATGCACCCAATCGGCCTATACGGTCGTTACCCATTTTACTTACAATTGAACGCAGTCCGACTTAGGTAGCTCGCCTGGCAGTTGATTTGCGATTCGTGAACGGTCTGACGGCTCATCCCAATGAATGGTCTAAGAATGGGTTGTTGCAACGATTTCAATTTGATTGACGGCCTCCGTGGACGAGTAGCTTAAACACCGGTTTTCAAGGTGTTGCCATCGAGGTCCCAGGTTCGAATCCCGGACGGGTCAATGTACTTTAAAACACATCTCGGGTCTGGGTGTTTATGGTGCCTTCGTTTTTTCCGATTCCCATACCTCAAGAGCTTTAGCTTCTTACATTGGGATTGGAATTATGTATGTGATGTTGTCCCTTTCTATATATGTATTAAAAATATATGTTATTCGTTCCATCGAAAAATGATCATCTCTAATACTCACTGTACTACATATAGCTTTTGATTATGTTGATCATATTACTTCTGCAGATTAACTTCTTTGAAAGAGTTTTATGTTTTGGATTTCATGGTAGTTTACATAATATATGTTTACGTCATATACTGAGAGCCATTCTTGGAAATTTCAATGTCTATTGCCCTGATTAGTATCATATATCCTTTATGGTTGCTCAAGGATCTCCTCTTAGACCTTTGTTATTGAACAAATTTGACAAAGATTTTATTTGTTTCTGTCAAAGAATTTTTTCAATCTGACAAAGTTATATTTACATTAAAATGGACGGATATCCTTCTACGTATGATATCCGTGTTGTCCTCGAAGTCCGAATCAATTTGAAGTGTTGTCGTCGATGTCGAAATTAGTAAGGGCTTTGAACTCCCATAAGAAATATAAAAGGTCTATTTGTAATGATGGCTCATTGGAAAGTTGTAAGCGATTATTAATTAATTAATTTCTGCCACTACATTTTTATATGCATCCTTGCATATAAAATACGAGTATTTGTTAAACGATATCCAAAGTATTGTAAGCGAAATGATTATTTCTTATTATAATTTCCGTTGACAGTTTTTTAACAATCTTTTGAAATTAAAAGATTGAAACTTTACACCTTTCTTATTTCGCAATATTATGTTTGCAGTCACAACGTTTAGTGTCTATACTATTCAAACTTGCAACAGATCGCAAAGTCGTCGCTGGACAACAGCCTGCTGAAGTACAGCGCGAAGGAGTACATGTTCCGCGCCGCGCTGTGCCACCTGTGCGTCGACCTGCTCAACGCGCAGCACGCGCTCGACAAGTACTGCGGCCTGTACCCCGCCTTCGCAGACACGCGCGAGTGCAAGCTCGTCAAGGTACGTCCGTCCGCACGCGGCGCTCGACGAGTACTGCGGCCTGTGCCCGCCTTCGCAGACACGCGAGTGCAAGCTCGTCAAGGTACGTCCGTCCGCGCGGCGCTCGACGAAGTACTGCGGCCTGTACCCCGCCTTCGCAGACACGCGCAGTGCAAGCTCGTCAAGGTACGTCGTCCGCACGCGGCGCTCGACGAAATACTGCGGCCTGTGCCCGCCTTCGCAGACACGCGCGGTGCAAGCTCGTCGAGTACGTCCGTCCGCACGCGGCGCTCGACGAGTACTGCGGCCTGTACCCCGCCTTCGCAGACACGCGAGTGCAAGCTCGTCAAGGTACGTCCGTCCGCGCGGCGCTCGACGAAGTACTGCGGCCTGTACCCCGCCTTCGCAGACACGCGCAGTGCAAGCTCGTCAAGGTACGTCCGTCCGCACGCGGCGCTCGACGAGTACTGCAGCCTGTAGCTCGTCAAGGTACGTCCGTCCGCACGCGGCGCTCGACGAGTACTGCGGCCTGTACCCAGCCTTCGCAGACACGCGCGAGTGCAAGCTCGTCAAGGTACGTCCGTCGCACGCGGCGCTCTACGAGTACTGCGGCCTGTACCCCGCCTTCGCAGACACGCGCGCGAGTGCAAGCTCGTCAGGTACGTCCGTCGCACGCGGCGCTCGACGAAGTACTGCGGCCTGTACCCCGCCTTCGCAGACACGCGCGAGTGCAAGCTCGTCAAGGCACGTCCGTCCGCACGCGGCGCTCGACGAGTACTGCGGCCTGTACCCAGCCTTCGCAGACACGCGCGAGTGCAAGCTCGTCAAGGTACGTCCGTCAGCACGCGGCGCTCGACGAGTACTGCGGCCTGTACCCAGCCTTCGCAGACACGCGCGAGTGCAAGCTCGTCAAGGTACGTCCGTCAGCACGCGGCGCTCGACGAGTACTGCGGCCTGTGCCCGCCTTCGCAGACACGCGCGAGTGCAAGCTCGTCAAGGTACGTCCGTCCGCACGCGGCGTTCGACGAGTACTGCGGTCTGTAGCTCGTCAAGGTACGTCCGTCCGCACGCGGCGTTCGACGAGTACTGCGGTCTGTAGCTCGTCAAGGTACGTCCGTCCGCACGCGGCGTTCGACGAGTACTGCGGCCACCAGTGTGCGCTTTCGGTAATCGTATATATGCATGTAATTGTGCGAACTTCGATAGCGCGATGTAGGACGTTGATATTTTTCCTGAATCCGCTACTAGCGAGCTTCTTATGTAGACATAGATGTCGCCACAGTAAACTTAATCGTCCTCTGATTTCATGGTCTGCAGTAGTCACTTACCATTTACTGGTTTATCACCAAAATCGTCGGACTGGTAAAACCTCGCACGCAATGAACCAGGTACGTGCAGGTTCATAAATTTGTAGACTCTAAATGCCCACTGCTGGTCAAAGGCCTTCTCTTAATTTTACAAGCGAGATTACAACAGAAAGACCTCCTCCACTCGGTTCTAAAAGCGTATAAGTTGATTTCACACATCCTGCCCAAGTCCGCGCAGTATTTCTCACGATAGCATAGAATAGAATATTTATTTGTTAAATGTTGGTGAGCGTTTCACGATGTTTTCCTTCACATCGTTCATGCTAATTACGGCACTTAAAAATTACTATTTCATTGTTGCCCAACCAGACTCACTCTTGTCTTAAGCGCGTTAGAACATCAGGCTATAACCGAACCTCGGTCACTCGAGTCCTAAACTTAAACCACTTGGCTCCTATCATCGCTGAGATAGACATCCCCCTGCCATCAGGAACTCATCGAGCATCTGGAGGAGCAGAACGTAGATGCGTTCACTGAAGCGGTCAAGAACTACGACAGCATATCCCGTCTCGACCAGTGGTACACCACCATACTGGTGCGCATCAAGAAACAGATCAACGACAACCCAGACCTGCGCTGAATGACCCCCCCCCCACCCCCACCCCCCTCGCGTCTCTAGCGCTTCGCCCCGACAGTTCTTTTGCAGTCGTCACTCTCGAGATTCCGTTTAGACATCCCCCTAAAGTTTGTGGTTTTTTTTTGATATGGGAACTGATTGTTGTGCGATTGGATTAAGAATGGGACGGGTTCTGTTGCTAACTTCACTCGTGTGTTTTTTATAGCCGGTATTATATATAAAAAAGTATAGTGTTGCTTTTATTTCTTCTTTCTTAGTTTTACGGCGCCCCTTATTAGAATTCTGACAATTATTTTCACTTAATATAACAACGAAAACTGTAGTTTTTCATTATTTGTTGTTTGCTCTGCCAATTTGGACTTTAAGTTTTGGCGCTGGATCGGTCCTATTCTTAATCTGTACGCGTTTCGTAAAAATAAACGAATATTTGTTGTTTTATTTAGAACATCATTGAAATATGTATTTATTTTGATATTTCTTTGTTTATCTATAAATAACATCTTATATTAAAAATCGTTTGGTGTATCACTTAAAATAAAGGAGAATTAATCTCGTGTTGGTAGTGTAACACTGTTTATTCCTACATAAATTTGTAATTAAGCATATTTCTTTCGCTACATTAAGTACATTATTATACCTGATTTATATTTGCTTAATAAATAAAATATTTTCGTTACGCTACTTTACATTTGTCTGGTATAAGGAAAAATGATGCAGTACCGATTTTCCTTAAAATAATACATTTATTACACCTTATTACAATAGCACCAAGGTTAAATTTGTATTATTCCTGGTGTAATATGTGTAATAGCGTGTTGTTATATTGTCTCTTTGTACTAGACTATCTAAAACATTTGGACTGGTAATGCGCAAAATTAGGGATGTCAAAGATACAAGCTTTGTAGGTTTTTAATTATAGTATCGAATATAAAAAAGAAATGGCGCATGTATTATATTCTAATCGGAAAAATAAATTAATAATGTACTAGTAAAAGGAATTGCTATTTAATTAAACAAAATGTAACTACTGAATGCAAATTCAATGCGAGTTGGTATAAATTCTATTTTGACTTATAAATATTCATCATGCATTTCACCAATCGTTTCAATAATTTTGGCGCGGTTTTTTGACATTCGAGCGGCCATTTTATATGTAACAACGAAACACATTTGGGTAAGACGTGTTTATTGATATTGATCTTTGAGAATAATCTATTTCATCATACTGTTAAGAAAGTAGTTATCATGCATTGTCTAGTAATTAATAAATTGTTCAAATCAAAATGGCCGACAAACTTTTTTGATATTAGTTTGTTGAATGACTAGATATTTCTCGGAGATCTGCTTTGTAACACGCGGATAAATTTAGTATTCAATAATAAGGTAATTTAAATGAAGTTAGCTATTAAGAGGACGGGAGTTTTTTCTAAATAATAATCTTGTACGATGAGCACCCCATGTTCCATTATGCTAAGTACACTAGACGTTGCAAGTTTTTGCCTATAGCAACACTATCATTAACTGACAGTAGTGACATTTATACTTTTACTGTAACTTTTACTGTTGTAAACCTCGGAGCAAATTAATGTTATCGAGTATAATTCAAAAACTTAATAATTTGTGTAGATATATATGGAGAGTATTGACTAGATAGAAAGATTCAACGGTGTAAGTGAATTTTAGAAAGAAACGAAAATATACAATTCATGATATGCTTTTCGTGTTTTAATTAAAAACGAATATGTACCTATGATTTCACTGTCTACTTAAATACTCGATGTTGGACAAACAGTTTCGAATAATAGATTACTATGTACATTGTATTTTATACTTTTAAACACTATACTTTTAAAATTTTTGTTTTTATATAGTCTTCATTATACAGTTTTTGTTTTAGAATTGAATAATTCGTTTTAAATTTGAAACTCACTTGAAGGTGAAACAAAAAAAAGCAAGAGAAGACACATAAACAAGTGTGCTAAAATTTGTGGTTCCATAGATAATGAACCATTTTCTTTTTCTAAATCTGCTACTGCGCGTGAACTGAATGCAATTTTTTATCTTAAATGAACATTTAGTTTTTAGTGATTTGAATAACTGTGTATGGTATGGTTTTCTTTATTATATTGATTTGACGATTTGTTATAAATATTTAAGGATATATATCTATGATTTTTCTCGTCTCCTGGTCATCTTTGTTTATTAAAAAATACTGTTCAGTGTTCTGCACGATATTCTATTCCACTGAGTTTTCATCGGTAACCTTATTTACGTTGATTTCTGTCACTTCATTTAGTTTTCATTGTCCAAAATTATTGGTATTTGTATTACGTATGATTTATGTTATTTGTATTTGCTATCCTGTCCATACAGCGTGGGCCTCATTCCAAAATTGACATCTTATGGCCTGATACACTATAACAATTATTTTTGTTATTGTAAATATTCGATGTTATGTTATTTATAATCGTTTAATAAACTTTATTTGTTTTTGTCATATCATTTTATTTTATTTTCCTTATCTTCCTATAAGATGCAAATACATATTTTCCAAACATTAACGTTTGTTCAAGTATAGCAATCATAGTCATGAAAACAATTTCAAACTACAATATTTCTGACTTGTGTATGATATAAAATTTGGTAACTGGTAATAAAATATATACTTAGTCAAGCTGATTTGGCATAAGTTTGCAATGAATTTATAGAGCATGTCCATTTTAAATAGTTTTTTTTAATTTTTGTAATTTTTCATTGCATTGTTTTATCTCTGGCACAGGCTTTATTAGCCAGTTACAAAAAAGACACTAGGCATTTTCTCCGGTCATTTTGATTTGAAAGTTTTTGCGGTTATCTCGCCTAGCGATAGCTTTTGTTATTTATAATGCGTCTCCCTTGTTTTCTAGACTTTATATATATATATATATATATATATATATATATATATATATATATATATATATATATATATATATATATATATATATATATATATATATATATATATATATATATATCCCTGTTTTATAATTATTCTTGTAGTTTTTCTGAAAAGGGCGTCTTACAGTTTACTTCTGGATTCATCATTTTCAAATCAGTTACTCACGCACATTAGTATATCAGTGGTTTTGACTATTAATTCTTAAATCGAATTGCTTATGTAGTTCGTGACGTATTTTCTTCACTCATTCGTTCGTGGTGCTCCAATGATATTACGATGTGCATCTTGTCAAAAGATGCGCCTTTGGCAATTTTTTTTAAAAAAAAGGACATGCTGTATATTTGCTACAGTTTGTGTATTGAGTTAATGTTACTATAGAAACAATTTCATTGTATCGGCAAACCGAACTACGTTTAAAATAAATAATAAAGCGTTCATTATACTAAATGTTGTATTATTTACGTCCAAGTTTTTTTTAATTAGAGAGTCTGGTGAAAATGGAATTAATAGTACACGGTAAACCATTTTAATGAAGTACACGGGATGATAAGTATCTACTGCTGTCATGATACTTGAAAACCTTATCTGTTTAATTTGTACCTTTAGTGTACCTTGTTATTTATGGTGAACAATAAAAGTATATTCATTCGTTCATTTATTCATTCATTCACTAATATACCATAATTCCACCTGCTCTTTATACAGGGGTGCAATAGTGGTTACACTGCTCTTTGGCTTCAGAAATACGTAAGAAAAAGATTGACTTTACAAATCCTACACAAAGTAATCATCTACCGCTTTTATATGGCTCGTATTATCGATATAAGAATTTTTCACCACCTGTTCAACCGACTACGCGTGGCGGGTAAGTTAAACGCCTTAAAAATCAAAGTGGCTGATCGATAAATATACAAAACGTAGACAGGTGAGTCGGGAACTTAAGATATTTATTTATTGTATTAGCCCTGGCCGTGGTGGTATTGGCTTAAGAATATACGACACCATCTCTTCCCGTGGGTGTCATAAGAAGCGACTAAGAGGAAAGCGAAACTGACAGTGGGCGGGATAATCATCTGTCTGAGATGATAGGCAGGCCTAAGGTGCAAGATGTCTGCTACTGCGATAGCCAATCCGCTTGCTGTATATGGCAATTATGGTAATCCTTCTTACGGAAGATCTATGTCCAGCAGGAGACTATTAGTTACATTAAAAATTATGAATATTATTAATATAGTACACTGTAATTTTATACACTGTTCTACTGTACTACTGTTTTGAGCGGAGTGCTTAAGACCCACCCGGGAATCAAACCAGAGCTGGTAACACCTTGAAAACTGATGTGAACGCCTCTCGTAATCACGAGGCGCTTACACCGGTCTCGACAACGTCGTCACCACGAAGGTCGTCAAGAGTTACTTGCTCAAGAATGAATTAGAGAAAGAAAATAAAGAAGGGGGAATGGGAGGTTGGTATTCTGTGAAGTCATTATATTGACTCGATCACAGGTGCAGTAAACAATCAGTAAAATAAAACAACGCTTAGTTCTGTAACGTTAACATTTTTCGTCGTTCAATTCACGACAGTCATGCTATGGAATTTAGTTAAAAATTTATACATCGCAATGGGTAAATAATTATTAAATTTAATACATTTTACGTTTATAACACGTGAATATTATTCGATTCTTTATGATTTCGTATGTGTTGCTTTTCGTGGATCTTATTTTCAGATTCTCTCTCGTCCATCAATGATCGCTCCCTGCTAGCACCAGTTTGGAAGGCATGCCTCGAGTCGTCTTTCGATTGAAACACGATGCGGCTGTAAACGTCCTTAAGTAAACTGGCGATCTGTCTACCCATTTCCATGTTTCCTTGAAGTTTTATCGTGTACTCTTTGGATAAGCCTGTGAATACTGAAATAGACATTATAAACGTTGGTTGCTCACCAACGCAGGGCGAATTCGACTGATAAATTAAATATTGATAAAAGATTTATTAATAATTAGTGACCGATTGAGTGATTGGTACCAAGTAACAGTAATTTAAAAATAACAAGCTAAAAATCTCCAATATATCTTCACGCAATTCCCAATTCAGGGGTAGACAGAGGTCTAGTCTAGATCTTTAAGACCCTTCGACCCACCTTCCACCGAAGATATTTTCGGGACAACGTGACAGGTGGTGAGCCCGTCGCCGTCTTTATGTCCAAGCCAACGATATAATTTGTACATAAATTTTTAGAAAAACCCATTGGTATGGCCACTTGAGGATCGAACTCGGGTCTCTTGACTCGAAATTCCGACCACCCAACCATTCGGCTATCGTGACTTCACAAAGAAAGAAATAAATATCTTCAGAGATCTAGACTTTACTTCTTCTTTTTGACCAACTAGTACAAAGTGCCTTTCACCGAAGCCTACGTTCAGCAAACGGATTCGCCTATTCTGAAATCTCACCCAATACCCGCTGCTACTTAGGTAGGGTGTGGTACCTTTCGAGATGGCTATCACCCTTCCTGTCTTACCCACGGAGTAACCTGCCTACCCTGCAGCGGGACGGCCGACTTTTAGGCCTACACTACACTTCACACACTTGAGTCCCATTATCATATATAACCGCAACATCAGGAACTGAACTGCCTATGCCTGGAAACCTTAGACTCCCGTTACCTTACTCTGCGTATCAAAAAGCAGGGGTAACTGGAGTAGGATTTATAGTTGGGGGTGTTAACCCGGGCTGTGTTGAATTCGTGGGTGAACTTGTACGTGCTAATAAGTAGCAATCTGAGTAATGGTTAATAAATGGCGCTTTACTAAATAATAATTTCTTACCTATTTAAAACTAATTTTCTCGTAATTCACGCCTTTTCTAGATAAACATGGAATTTAAATCTAAATACTAATATTTTCGAAACCCTTAGATGGCTACACCCCGCGTCGATAAATCAAACTTTTGTTAATTAAAAATTTAAAGTAATGAGCTATCTGGTAGTAAAATCGGTCGAGTTGTAGCATTTAGTAAAAAGCTTTTTTTCGATAAATTATAATAATTATAATTATTAGTTTAATATTACAAACAGACACTTCAATTTCATTAATTTGTATACAAGATATCATATTTAAAGTAATAAAATAAATAACACAATTTAAAGCTTACAATAAAATTGAAAACATTAAAAAGACTTTTTACGAAGCAAATATGGAGGCGCAATAAAATAGGATACTTGAAATAATATTTAGCTATAGAATCAATCCGCTACTTTGTTTATGCATTATATAAAAGTTTAGGAGAACCCTCTTATTTCTTGGCGCAAATAGGCTCCTTTGAAATGGTAACTAAACTAAATTTTCTACACCAATGCTTCAAGATGAAAAATCGTCAAAACCGACAAACATACAATCTGTTAGCTATCTATACATATAAGTAAAATATAAGTGTGTGTTTGTGGTTCAAAAATAACAGCTATTCACTATATGCATATGAGGATAAAGGATAAACTGTTTATTTTTACAAAAAAATAGTTTTTTTCTTAGACTGTCAGTCTGTTGTTTGTTCTGGCTAATCTCTGAAACAGCTGGACCAATTATAATAGGACTTTTAGATAGACTAGTAGATAGCTAATTTTATAAAAAGTAAATTAGGCTACTTTTATTTCAAAAAAAAAATAATAATGAGAGTTCCGTGTTAGCTTTTAAACTGCGGTCAAAGCCGTGGTGCGCAGCTAGTTAATAATATTAGCAGTATAAGTAGATTAGGGAAAATACTTACACGTTAAAATCAATAAACAGTATATCATGTTTGTGACAAATGTAAATTTGAATATAACCTTAAGTGCAAGCCAGCGGTTCATGTAAATTCCATTTGGCTGGATATTTGGCATTAAACTTGTACATAATCGGTTTAACGATAAGAAATAATTGATTTTAAACTGTAAAACACAGTTTAGATAATTACATTAGGCGACACATGTACCAACACGTTTACAACTACCCCGGCTTAGGTTTATTAATAAACAATTAGGTTTATTAATATCCCAGAATTGGGGGAGAGGTGTGTGTGTACCACCGGTTACCGGACGAAACATAGAAGTTTGTTCGTTTCACTTCTACTTCACGCTGGTATTCTGTGAGGTCGTGGTACTTCCCCGGTCGAGCCGGCCCATTCATGCAACAACAAAAGCTGATGCGTGGCTCTACCACTGTTATGTGATTAATTGTGATATGAAGTGTCGAAATAAATGTTTTTATGTCTGTATGTCTTTAAGTGTGGTATTTCCGTAATACATTTCCTATTTATAATAAGAATCTACTTCCAATAATGAATCGCCAATGAAATAGAGACCGACAGATGGAAGCTAAACATCTCGAGACATATCAGATCGAAATTAAGAAGATCGTTGACGAGCAGTAGCGTCTAGGGTGCAAGGTCCGATACTGCATTAACTATATAAAAAATATTTTCACGCCCTTTTAAACAGAGGGGTAAACAGAGGTCTAGACTTTTTTTTCCTTTCGATATCGATATTAAGTCCATTCGACCCACCTTCCACCGAAGACATTTTTTTCGACACTGTTTTCGAAATCGTATATGAGTTTTTGAAAAAACCTATTGGCACGAGTCTGCCACCAGGCGATTGGACACGGGCCTCTTGTCTCAAATTCCGACCACCCAACCACTCGGTTATCGTGACATTGCCGTGACAACAATGAGGCATATAATAAAGGCGGAGATATATTGTTACGCCATATTTCATAATGGCCTAATAATTTATTATCCCTTATTCTTCACATGCGTGGTAATAAAATAAAAAATAAATTATGTGTTAATAAATTAAATAAAAAATAAGCGAATTACAGAAAAGCCTTGATGGCTACCGGTGGTGATTAATCACCTCAGCAAAGCCATACCAAATCTGCTGGAGCTGGGCAGTTGCGTCTAAGCATTGCATATTTTTAATTACTACATTGCGGACTTAATGCCTTTTTGCATTCTCTACCAGTCACCCCTGGGCGAAACAGAGAACAAACGGCAGGTGTATTAAAGGGCTGTAATAATCTCAATATATAATAATCTCAATATGTAATTATCTTAATGTTTAATAGATATATTCTCAAATATTTATTTATTATATTAATATACATACACCATATATACACTCATATACATAAAATAAAAATACATATACATAAAAAACATTCATACACAAATAACTACTATACTAAAAATAAATAAAGTACATAACGTTAAGGAGATAAGAAAAAATGTTAATTTTTCAGCCTCGAGCTATTTTTTTAAAAAGAATGTTTGTTAGGAGGTTCTTCACAACAGGAGGAAGAGCGTTCCAGAGGAACTCTTTCGTATCTAGTACTGTAATCGTCATTCCTCTTGCCAAGCGATTTTAACAAATATTCCTTTAGGGAGATGATTTTCTGCAGTGCATTTATGCAGGTTGCTTTTATGTAGGTACATAATTTACAAACATACATATTCTCTTCTAAAGTCTACTACTGGACCCCCTCCTGGACTGGACTACCCTCCGTATGGGCCGAAAGGATTGCCATAATCGCAACGCTTGGCAAGTATACAGGCGATCACAGTATCTAACACTTTATACCTTAGACGCGGCTGCCCGTCACCGATTACTCGATATCTCGAAACTCTACGTCATCTTTCGGAAGCGAAAGACATTTTATAACATATTATTAAAAATAATTTATTACTAAAAATAAGCAGAAAAGCTCTTAGTAGTGTGACGTCGTGAGGACAGAGCCTCGCAAGTTAGAAAATAAGTATATACGATGGCTGCTGCCATCGTATATACTTATTTTCCTGCTGCCGCTGCGTCTTCTATAAAATAAAGGAACTTCCGATATGGCGGAGGGGTGAAGCGATTCGAAGGTTCCGATTACACGGAGGAAATCCACCTCTCGGATCGCCTTGGAGTAACGCATTTAGAAGTTACCACTTTTATACCTGTGGATGTTGTTGCCTTTGCAACTGCTCTCCTTACTACATCAGTAGCGGTGGATGAGGAATTTTGGTACTGTTATTCGCCACTGTACCTATCGACCGCAACTGTAAATAATAAACTGCATGGGATGGATAAACTGTGGTCGTAAACGTTTCTTATTCGACATGCTGACCAGCTAAATTCGAAGGAACCCTGAACTAACGGCCCAGAGCAGCTTCTTCCTCCCCCGTCCAATTTTCGACTTGAAAAAGTAAAACAACATATATATAAAATTTTGTGTGCATCTGATTTCTTTGCGAACATATCATGATGTTCTTGCTTCTGCGAATGTTGCATACGACAATATTTAAATTTAAATATCTTCACGCAATTCCCAATACAGGGGTAGACAGAGGTCTAGTCTAGACATTTAAGTCCCTTCGACCAACCTTCCACCGAAGATATTTTCGGGACAACGTGACAGGTGGTGAGCCCGATACGATACGACAATATGAATAATTATTTGTACGATAATTTAGAAAATAAAGTCAGATATATAAAAGTCTGTGGTGTTTTAAAAAAGTACACAATAAGTTACAAATAATATTTCTTTTTTTTAACTCTGTTATGTACATAAATATTTTATGTAATTTACTTAATTAATTTAGATTTTTAATTAATGAAAAAATATTTAAATATTTATACGATAATCGTATGAATAGACACTTTCTTAGATAGACTAAGAACTTTATCGTCTCATTAAAAACAAAGACATTTTATATTTTCTACATTTACTTCTTACTGCTCACCTTTTAAAAAAAACAGCAGGATATACAAAAAAAGGAAAACCAAAGTTGATTTATAAATAACCGTTCAATGAACGTGTGATCCATAGATAATATGTATAACAGAGGTATGATCTCATTTAAAGGAAACATATTTGAATAACATTAGATCTTCCATTTGGTCTCGACATCGGCTGTTCAATAGACGACTTTAAAAAAGAATTAAATGCGTGAAACTTCTTTTCATTTCAGGGCATTTAATTATTCAGCGGGTTCAGAGGTGTCGCATTAGTATACGATAATGTAAATAGCCCGATTTACATTCGAGACTTATTTAGTTTATGCTTGGTAGTTTGTTCAGGGATAGACACTGGCGCAGTTGAAAAGTTAACTGAAGATTACTTTTTTTTTTTTTTCATTTCAATATTTATAATGTATCAATCTGCGGATGTAATTGATTCAAACAACGACAAATTTGCATCTTCAATTAGTGAATTGAAGAAAAATACTTTCGTAACTGCCAGCGATATTGAACGTTTTGGTAAGTTTTTTTTATTAAATTTTTCTGCGGTGAAGGAAAACATCGTGATGGAAACTGAACTGTGGAGAGTAAGGAAAGGAAAGCGCTAAGGCACTGAACTCCCAACGCCACAAGTCATAAACTCATCGGGGGAAATCGGAATAGTCCCATAAACAATTAAAAGAAATTAGAACAAATTTTAGAGACAATCTTGTTAAAAAACAAAAAAAAAATACAATTAAAACAAATTGTAGAGATCGGTCCGTGGGGTCCCCTCAGTTTCTAAAGTAAATGTATCCGCCATGAGGAGTAGAACTATACAATTATTGTAGTTATTAGTTATTAAGTATTGCAAATATTAACATAATTTAGTTTCTGTAAACAAATTATGTATATTTTTTTAACCGACCTGATCGACGAAAGACTGAAATGCTTCTTGTTGAACGATGGTGGTAGCCGACGTTAAGTATGACTACAAGGACGCCTATTAAAACTGAATTATGTGTTATGAAATCTGTATATAATTGTTACATTATAAATTATTCATCAAAATCAAATTATTTATCGTAAATTAATATGTTTAGTGGCTGAATTTAATACACTATTTTAAACTCAGCCACTGAGTATATTAATTTACGATTATAACTTAAACATTATTCTGATTTATAAGACAACACTACAACTAAATTATTTTTAAAAAGTAATATTCATGAATTCAAAAATAGTGGTTACACTATCACATTGCAGACACAATCACTATTTACAAAAAAATTGAAGTAATAAAGTAAACAATTAGTTTGTGAAGTTTTCTTTCTATTAGACGGCTTATCGAATCAAATATCAGTCCACTGCATATTATTTATTTATGTAAAACCAAAAAGAACGGCCCTGAGCCACCTGCATCAATCGCCTCATACGAGGCTGCTATTCGAGATGATTTCTTCCGGTTTTGAGTTCTTCGTGCTATTTGGCCGGCCTATTTTCAATTTGCGTACTGACCGTTACGGCTAAATTGACTTAAAAAAAAACGGCTAGAATTGTTTGTTACTTATTTTCATAGCATCATGTCGTATGGCATTTTGCTGTGACATGCGGCTGATGTTGAAAAGATATGTTCCTTGCAAAAGAGGGCCTTTAGTGCTATATGCAGTCTAAATTCGATTCTCTTAAAGAAACATTTAAATAAATAAATAATTTAACGTTGGCCTCTCATTATATATGTCGACATACATTAAGTTTATATACATAATATATAATTGTATAATTATAATAAGAATAATACGTAAATTGATCACTCCTGTAGTGTTTCTAATTATTCTATGACTAAAACTGTAATCCTTTTTATCTTTAAAGAAAATTACAAAAATGGTGATGCTCGCGGAGTTTCTTTCGCCTGTTTCTTCTCCGAAACCTCAGAAATGGTGGTAGAATAAAAAACTTACAATCGATGAATTTATTGTGTACAAGCTGTCTCCCGCGGCTTTGCCCGCGGTTTAGCAATTAAAGCGGACGCCTAATTATTTTTCTAAAGATAGTTAATTGACTCAGGCGTTACTTTGCGGAAATTCATTGTAAAGTTGTTATTGAAAAAATTACTTCGCAACTCTTCGCATGCAAATATAAAAAGGTATATGTTACCTGGTCCGAAGAGAAGAAGAGCACCACCCTCCCTCCCACAGATGCATGCACTAATTCTACTGTATGCACCACCACCACCACTACACTCAAACCAGGTAACATATACCACCACCGAAAACGCGACACGATTTTCGCCTCAAAACAAGGCATTATCAAGCGAGTAGACCTGGTTTGAGTGTAGTGGTGGTGGTGGTGCATACAGTTGAATTAGTGCATGCATCTGTGGGAGGGAGGGTGGTGCTCTTCTTCTCTTTGGACCAGGTAACATATACCTTTTTATATTTACATGCGGAGGGTTGCGAAGTAATTTTTTCAATAACAACTTTATTTTTCTAAATTTAAAAGTAGTAGTTATTCCTTATAACATTAGCATCCATGCCAGTGAAAGTGCGGTCAAAATCGGTCAAGCCATTTAGCCGCAACAAAAAGTATTTTTTTTTATTATTTTGGTTTATGTGCCGTATACATGTATTAAAAACGGGTATGTCAATATTACAAACAAACGCTCCAATTTTATTTGTGTATAGATTACTTACATCGATGAATAAATGATTTGATTTGATTTTTATTCTATACGCAGATACACAAAGAGCGTATTTATTTTGTGCGTAAAACAATATATTTTAAAAATAAGAAGATAATCAAATATTATAAGGCCTCCTCTCAATGTGGTTATCACAGGATTCAGTACACTTAGATAAGGTCACTTACATTAGGAATAACATCTCACTTGCTCGTTGTTTACTCGAAATGAAAAATAATTTATTATTTGTTTCCTAAGATATCCTTTGTGGCTCCACTCCACCTCCAGGCACCTTACAACAAGCAGAAACACCAACCTTAACACCACCTAAACCTTTAACAGTGGTGGAGCTACGCATCAGCTTTTGTTGTTGCATGAATGGGCCGGCTCGACCGGGGAAGTACCACGACCTCACAGAATACCGGCGTGAAGTAGAAGTCTAACAAACTTCTACGTTTCGTCTGGTGAGTGCAGGTAACCGGAGGCCCACACACCCCCCCCCTCCCCAATTCTGGGGGGGGGGGGCACTCTAAGGGCGGCTACGCATCTGCTATGCCTCTGGTATTGCAGGTGTTCATGCGTGGCGGTAATCACTTACCATCACGTGAGCCACCTGATCGTTTGCCTCCCTTTTCTATAAAAAAAAAACCTAAACATATGATTACTTCCTACAGCGAAGAAGGTAACAAAACAACGTAGTAACCTACAGCCGGTCGGTTCGGTGTCATTATATCTAATATGACTAGAGACGACAGAGAAAGTATTTATATAAATATAATAAATTCCCGAAACGGACAAATTTCGAAAAGGCGGCAATTTGTCCGAATAAGAATACAATGGATCCAACAAACTGTAAACTAATTTCTCATCTTTCTTCTTTACCTAAAGTAGAAAAGATGAATGACTAACAAAGAATGAAATGAGATACCTCGATAACAGTAAGCTACATATTATGGTTTTAAAGAGATATGACAAAGTTAACCGATGTTGTTTTAATGTAACAAAATAATGATTTACATCTACAAAGAAGGCATTACAAGAGCAACTCAAACAAACAAGCTTTAACTTATACTGAACGTTAACTTTTATTTATACATAAATTAATAGTATTAATAGGTAAGTAAAGAAGGTGAAAGGCTTACTCTGCTCGGTCGGTTTACCCCAGTATCAGGAATATGCGTGAAATATTTGTTTATTTTATTTTAACATTACATAACGATTTTCGAAATTTTGGCGCCAACTAAAAATTACTACAGTTACATTTAAGGTATGGCTAATATTTACTATGGATAATGGCTAATATTAACAGACCCTCAATTACTTACTTACTTGACTTAATTGTCAAGACCTCTAAGATATTTTTGAAAAGTTTTATTTGTACGTGACAGTTGAAAACAGTCCTCGTATTGTTGCTAGTCTAAAATGCTAATAATCTTTAAATGTTAATTCCGTAATGTAAATATATTACAGAATACATTTTAAACTGTTAAAAATTTGTTTATTGCTATTAAAATAAATTTAATAATAAATAAATTTTATTCAAACGTGTACAAAAAATTTTAATATTAAAAGGACTTCGTTAGATTACATTTGAGTTTATAAATTTAAGAGGTTATTTATTCCGAAAAAGAGTCGTAAACCAATCAGTCGAAAGATACAAACATATAGATGGTGTTTCAATCGATTTTAAAATGTTAATTATGATTATTCAAATTATTAGCTATTGAAACAATAGTATTTAGCATAGCCTTAAAAATGTAAGTAAAACTTTTAAGTATTTAAAAAAAATAACGTCTAAACTTGTAAAAATAAAGTAGTAAAATAAATAGTTTTTTGACTCAGGCGTTATTTTGCGCAAATTCATTTTAAAGTTGTTATTGAATAATTACTTCGCACCATTCCGCATGCAAATATAAAAAAGGTAGATGTTACCTGGTCCGAAGAGAAGAAGAGCACCCTTCCTCCCACAGATGCGTGCACTAATTCCACTGTATGCACCACCACCACTACACTCAAACCAGGTAACATGTACCACCTGTTACCTTTAATATTCGTATAAAATCCGGAATCAGATAATAATGTAGAGGGTTATGTACATAGGAGAACCCCTTGATAATTTCATTGTATTCTAATAAGCTATTGTTATGCCAAAATAAACCAAGCATTCGCAATTTAATATTATGTGTTTTAATCACATTGTTTTTACGTATTTAATATGAACTATACAGCTTTACATCTACTTACTTTAATATGAGCTAGACGTCTACTTACACTACATAAATGGTGTTTGTAAAAAAATTATCAGAAGCTAAATTACTTCCTCTCTTAGTTACCAACTATAACTACATACTCTAACTACTACCAACTACTACACATACGAGTATGTGTAGTAATGTCGCCCTATATAAACTTTCATTTTAGGCCACCCAGTACAAATTCCTTAAATGTTGTTGAACATATCTTTTTTTAATACATACTTTATTTACAGAAACAAAATTATGTTAATATTTTCAATACATATTAACTAAAAACTACTATAATCGTAGAGCCAATTTATAATTGTAATCAATAGCCTGCACAAAAATATGCAGTTACACGTGCTTCTAAGCCTATAAAATACATAGTTCCAGTATATAGTTTCAGACAAACTTTCACCCCCGGTTTTTCCTCTTTCCATGTTTCCTGAACTTGATAATGTCGTACTAATTCTGTACTTAAAGACTCAATATATTTTAAACAATAAATTTTGAATGAATGAAATGTGTAGAAATTAATATATGCCAGAAACTGGTAATAGTGATATCTTTTTCTTTCTTCTTTAGATAGGATTCTTTAGATTGGTTCTTTTTAGGCAAAAATATTGGTTTGTATTTTAAACGTTCTTGATGTAAAATACTTTTTGTAACACAATCGGTTTGTACAATATTTTGGAGCTTTCCGGTGTTTCGCTTCATACTTTTAAAGCAGGCCCGCGACTAGTTCCCCGCATAAACATAAATTCTGCTTTCATCAATTAATTTCCTAGAGTTAAAAGTATCCTAAGATTGTTGTCATGAAGTCGGAACCCCTTGCAGTCTAAATCTAAATCCGTGCTGCAAAATCAGGTCCTATGGCTCTCCCACGAGAACCGTACACTTTCTTACATTCTGCCTACAAAACGCCTACGTTCTGTTTCCGACTATAATCTATCTCGATGCCAAATTTCATCCACATCCGTTCAGTCGTTCTGACGTGCTTGAGTAGCAAACACATAAACCCAAACTTTCGTATTTATAATAGTACTGAGATTTCAACTGTTACTCCTTTTTTTTCTTCTAAGTAGATGATGATTTGTAATTACGATATATATTAAATACTTACGACTTATACTACATTTAGGCGATAGCGAAGTAACAAAAGAATACACCGAAGCACATCGAAGATCTCTGGAAGATCCGGAAGGATTCTGGGCGGAGGTGGGACAGGAATTATATTGGACCAAACCATGGAATCGAGTATTGGATGACTCTAACCCACCTTTCACCAAATGGTAACTATCTTTGTGTCTGTTCTATGCTACTGTTCTATCGCTACGTACCTTGAACGCTTTGCGAAAAGGATTGACTATCCAGCCATTATATATTTTACTTTAAAAACCATAATTTTATCTTAATGAACTCTTGCGACATCATAAAAACACATTAAGCTTTATAATTTATAGTTTATTTTGCTTTATGCATATTTTAAAGTAGTCGATTGTGTATTTATTAATGATAAATTAATAAATACACGATCAATATTGCTACATCGAAGAGGAATGTTTGGACTTTGAACTATTTTTTAATTTAATGTGTAAAGTACATACATCGTCATCATTTTTGAACAAAATTTTTGTACAACAATATGATATTTCTTGAATTTTAATACTTTATTTTCCCTCCTCGTGCTTCCATGACTGCATTTACGCGGTTTGGCATGCTGTACACCATGTTTCTAAAACCTAAAAAGACCGGAGTTTCATCCCCAAGGGTCGTACCCATGGGTTTTTTTAAAACTTATGTACGATGTATATCGTTGGATTGGCCATAAAGACGGTGACGTGCTGACCACCTGTCACGTCCCAAAAAATTTCTTCCGTGGAAAGAAGGTTCGAAAAGACTTAATTGTCTAGACCTCTTTATTGGAAATGGCGTGAAGATATTTATTTATTTATTGTCCGTGTAACTGAAGGTGGGTGGGCGGCGAGCTGTCGGTGTGCTACAACGCCGTGGACCGGCACGTGGCGGCGGGCCGAGGTGATCAAGTCGCGCTAGTTCACGACTCTCCACTCACCGACACTGTGCGTCGGATAACGTATGCAGAACTTAAAGACCAGGTGAGTAAGGAAATCAGTCGGCTAAATTCTTCCTTATACATGGGTCTAGATAATTTCATTCTTTCGGCCGACTTTTCACCGGAATTTATTTTGGGAAAACGTGGTACAAGCTAAAAAAAATATATCTTCACGCAATTCCCAATACAGGGGTAGACAGAGGTCTAGTCTAGACAATTAAGTCCCTTCTACCCACCTTCCACCGAAGATATTTTCGGGACAACGTGACAGGTGTTGAGCCCGTCGCCGTCTTTATGTTCAAGCGAACGATGTGATTCGTACATAGGTTTTAGAAACCCGCCACCTGGGGATTGAACTCAGGTCCCTCGACTCGAAATTTCGACCACCCAACAACTCGGCTATCGTCACTCGGCTATTCGTGGTACTGGCTATGTTTATATAATTTTTCATAATACTAAAATAGCGACAAAGTTTTTTTATTTTTTGTATATTAACAAGTGGGCCTATAGATGCCCCAATAAAAATATATTATTATTTATTGCCGTGTGCTTTACCACGCGTGAGAATATTGCCACTCATTTTCTTCTCGTAGATGTCGTAAGAGGCGACCAAGGGAAACCAAGGGAAATCAGACCGTAAATGGGCAGCAGCGTCTGAGGTGCAAGTGTTCTCTTTCTGCGATCGCCAATCCGCTTGCCATGCTTGGCCATAATGGCAAATCCTCCATATGGGAAAGGCCTATGTCCTGCAGTAGACTTTAGCAGGCAAGTTATGTGTGTATGTATGTATATATTATTATTTTATAATAAGGTTTTATTATAATTTTAAAGAAATACTGGGTTATTGAGATATACGTACCTAGGCCAATAATTATTATTAATAGCTGTAGTAGACGATTATAGTAGTGTTTTGGTGCACTGGTTTCTGTAAATAAAGTATTTATTTCAACGAGATTAGGTTTGGATACCATTATATGGATACTGGCATTAGATGGATTTGTTATAAAATGGACCTATGCAGTGGTTGGCCAAGTTAAGCCACGTCGGCTTCGGAGGGGGACCATGATATTGTAATTGCTACGCGTCACCTTCCTCTAACCTTTTGGTTATGAGAACGCGCTTCACAACCTGACCTTTACGGCGTGTGTGCTTGACCTCCTACAAATTATTTATTATCTTGACTGCCTGACGCTAGGACTTAACGCCTTATTACGCCAAAGCTTCTCAATGACACTAGGCCGTTCCTTTTGGATTTTGGAATGCAAATTTTCAAATTCTTATATTACTAGATCTTACACGATTGGGGCACTATGGCTGCTTGTGGTCGTATATTGTAGAGTAATGCGATCGCCAACCCGTTCGCCAAGCATGGCGATTATAGTAAACTCTTCCTTAAGGGAGAGTTCCAGCAGTGAACTCTTTACTGGCCGTAGTGAATAAACGAATAATGAATAATCATGCGCTATTGATCATATTTGTCATTAAAAACTACATACTCTTGAATAATCCTAGACTTAAAAAGTCTAAAAACTCTAAAAAGTCACGATAGCGGAGTGGTTGAGTGGTTGGAATTACGAGTCAAGAGACCCGAGTTCGATCCCCAGGTGGGAGGCACGTACCAATGGGTTTTTCAAAAACTTTTGTAAGCATTATATCGTTGGTTTGGACCTAAAGATGGCGACGGGCTCACCACCTGTCACGTTGTCTTGAAAACATCTTCGGTGGAAGGTGGGTCGAAGGGACTTAATTTTCTAGACTAGACCTCTGTCTACAGCTGTATTGGGAATTGCGTGAAGATATTTTTTTTAATTATTTACGATATTCTCTACATCTATTATTATATATTGTATTCTGATCTACATCATTGCCATATAAACTTTAGGTTTCCCGGATGGCCGGAAAGCTTAGGTCTTTGGGAGTCTTTCGAGGCAGCCGCGTGCTCATCTACATGCCACTCGTGCCAGAGGCTATTGTTGCCATGCTCGCCACAAACAGAATCGGTGCCATTCACTCTGTTGTATTCGGAGGTGAGGATCGTAATAAAATAATATTCATGAAATCATGGATAGAGACCACATCACATTCATTTCTCTGATCCCAAAGTAAGTAGCTAAAGCACTTGTGTTATGGAATCAGAAACAACGAAGGTACTACAAACACTCAGACTCGGGAATATGCAGAAAAAGCGGTTTTCTACAATAAGGGAAAAATTGTAACTACCACTATCACTAACTACCACTTCAGATAAGCGACATAGCTATTAAGATCAGCACGCTAAAGCGTTTATGCCGGAAAAACTTTGGGGAATGAAAGATTGACAGCCTTGTTTAAACAAGCACGGTGTAGAGCGACCCCCTGACAAGATGCAGTGACGACCTGGACAGCATTATGGGGAGTCAATGGATGCTTGGGACCGTTCTTTGTGGAAATCTTTAGGTTCGATGATCAGCAGTCGACTTTTGATAGGCTTCTTTACCGAAGAAGAAAGCATGCAATTGCAGTTAGATAATTAAAGAATTAATAGTTACTATAATATATAACACTGCGTTATCCTGTTCAAAATAATACTTTGATGATTTTGTGATTTTTTTTAGTTTCTACCTCAAAAGAGTCAAGATGGCCAAGTGGTCGGAATTTCGTGTCGAGAAACCCGAGTTCGATACCTAGATGCCAGGCTACCAAAGACTTTTTTCAAAACTTATGTACGAATTATATCGTTGACTTTTTGGACATTTAGGCGGCGACGGGCTCACCACCTGTCTCAAAAATATCTTCGGTGGAAGGTCGGTGGAAACAGCTGAAATGTCTAGACCTTTGTCTACCCCAGCATTGGGAATGGCGTGACGATATTTTTTTCTATCTAAGAGCCTAGTCTAGTCAGAAGTTCTGTCTATTAAGTATAAGTAAAAGTCTGTCCATCGATCAGTGTTTAAATTTCATCGTAAGATAATTTAAAGAATTTTCACAGGCTTTGCAGCAAGAGAGCTTACAACTCGCATTGAGCATGCGCAGCCAACTGTGATAATCGCCGCCAGTTGCGGAGTGGAGCCCAACAAAATTGTAAGGTGAGATACTGAAATATGAAGAAATTCAAAATTGTAAGATGAACGGCTCTGAGATTTATTCATTCATTCCGCAAATGATAACGCAAATTCCCATAAAAGTCAAACTGTTTTACTGGTGATAGATTATGCATTGAGTTTGACCAAAAAAAAGGGAATACCTAAGGAGTTTCTTTCGCTTGTTTCTTTTTCATTAGATGAACCTCATAACGAAACGGTAGATAAAAAAATTACTATGAATAAATGAACGTATGTTCTTATTTCTGTAATTAAATGATTCGATTTGTTTTGGAAACGTTAAGTTATGATAGAGTTAAGTTATGATAGACCGAGAAGGAAGACGTGCCTTTATTAAGGCGCATAAAAAGGGGGAGAGTGAGAAGATGCTTTTTCTCCTGAGGCCGCTAAGTCTGCCAGTACTAGAAAACGGGCGAAAACGTTCCCGTGGCCTTGCCGATGTGCGGCGATAGAGGAAAACTGTGGGAATGTAATCACTGCGAGCCTGAAATCACTTGTCCTTATTCCGACTTAGATATACGCTACGTATTTCCCCACGTACAAAAGAAAACGTTAGGTTAGGTGCAATCCACTTTGTTTATATATAGGTTTAGGTCAGGAATTAAACTATAAGATAATAACTAATGGAAGAAGAAGAAAGAAGATGAGCCACCTAAAACACTATGTGGTTTCCGAGCGGTAGTTTCTGCTGCGATACGAGTGGCAACTAATGACGCCACCACCAGGTGTTGCGAATTTGCCAACTTCATAACAAAACCAGAAATCAGAAGAAAATTACATTGGCCACTACTCCGCGCCACAGCTTATATGACCCGCAGATAACCCGCACCTAAACTATGTTTACTGGTATTGCTATTACAGTGATAAAGACTCTTAATGTAATGGTAAGATGCTTGCAATGGCCAACCCAAAATATTCTTCTTATTTTAACTCTTAATCTAACTCTTTCCCTAGTGAAAAAGCCTTAAGTACTTTTGTCGCCAATGAGCACTATTGTATTCCTTGTTTAAAGAGTTTAGAGATATAGTTTGAATATAAGCTGTGAGCCATCACTTTAAATAGATTAGTTGATAGAATAGAATATACGAGTATCTCTTATTAATTATAAGAAAATGGGTATACGTGCATACGGGTATACGGGAATACGTGTCTCATTTTTTTACTTTTAGTCTTCCAAGATCAGCATATTATCATATTCATATCATCTTATTTTATCTTTTTCTTCTATTGGTCTATTCATGTCTGTGTTTTCCATATAGATACAAGGATATCTTAGACGAAGCACTGTGCCAGAGCACACATCAGCCGCGCCGCTGCATCATCTACCAGCGCCGTCGGGTGCTCGAGTGCCAGATGGAGACAGAGCGGGATATCTGCTGGGAAGAGGCGCTGGAGTCCGAGCCAGTGGCTTGCGTGTCTGTGGAGGCCAACGAACCTTTGTACATTCTATACACCTCAGGTATGTCATGTCTATTAATCTTGTAAATCTTATCGCTGTGTTTTAAATGAGTTCTCAGTTTTTGTAGTAACCCTGGAGGTTTTTTTATATCTAGTATATGGGCAGACCACAGGGCCCTTTTCATCAGTAGGGACTGAAAAGGACATCAGATAAGAACTTAGTGTACTAACACAAAGTTCTTATCCGATGGAGAGTTACACGATGGATGCAATATGACTCCCGTTGTGTGGTATTGCGGCCACATATTTATACGTTGTGGAATCAGTCAGCAGCTCATGCTGCTCCGCGGATATGTCAGTTCATTCGAGGCAGTACCACGGCTTTGCAGAATAGCAAAGTGAATTGAATGCAGATGCTTCTGTATTTCATGCTTCCTTTTGAGCAGTGGTAGAGGCAAATGATGTTCCACTCTTTCTATACGACTCTCCCATTATTTTCTCTTTTCGGCTGGCAACGCATTCGCAGGATCTGTATAGCTGAAATACATAGATTTCTGTACTAATCTATTATCAGGTGATCATGCTCCATTGCATCTGACATTTCTGACATTTCTTATTTTAAGATGCAATAAGTTCACAATTAGGCAGCGTAGTATCGGCATTAGAAAATACCACTCGATGGTAGAAATGAGCCAAGAAGGAACAAGCTTTGTAAATCGCTAAAATATCAGATAAAAGAAAGTTAAATATTCTAATGACGAGCAGCAGCGAGTAAAATATCTGGTATCGATTATGATAAATCCTTCATGTTAGAGAGCCTAGTCCTGGAAAGGACTGATATTGCAGGACGTTAAGTAAGATCACTTTAATGCTATTTTTATTTTATATTTTTTTTAGGCACCACTGATGACCCCAAAGGTATCCAACGGCCATGCGGCCACGCGGCCACGCTATGCTGGTCCATGCATGCGGTGTACGGTCTGCGCAAGGGAGTTTGGTGGTCTGCGTCGGACCTAGGCTGGGTCGTGGGTCACTCTTATATATGCTACGGGCCTCTGCTTGCCGGTTTGACGTCTGTACTGTATGAGGGGAAGCCTGATAGGACTCCAGACCCCGGACAGTACTTCAGGTGACCTGATCAATTTATACTATACTTCCGCAAGTAATTTATTACCAATACAATGTATAGAATATCAGTCACCAAGACACAGTGAGATCTTATTTGGGATTGGATGACGTGTGTGATTATTGAGAATTGTGATGTTATAATAAACTCTGTGGCTGAGCACACTGGTCATAGTGTCATTAGCCATAAGATTCGAAACCCGGTATCTTAGATTAGGAAATCAAATCATTTTAGAAAAGACTGTTTTAACATTTTCTCGGGTCTGGGTGTTTGCGGTACCCTCGTTGTTTCAGATTCCATAAGCCAAATGGTTTAGCTACTTACTTTGGGATCAGAACAATGTATGTGATGCTGTCCCTATCTACGTATGTATTTATCAAATTCATTTAATTATTATTAAAGTAACTGTAAGTAATAGATCTATAGTAATTTTTAGTGTATATATGCCAACAAACTGCCACGAAAACCTTACGTTATTTACTGAGTATCTGAGTGTAATACAATCGATTATTGAAGTGGAAGAGAATCGTGGTGTTGAGGCGTTTTACCTTCTAGGAGATTTTAATGCACACCCGAATGAAATATTTTATAACGAATTGACAAAGTTTTGTAACGAAAGTTTGTGGTGTTGCGCGGACATTGTTATAAGTTGACAAGTGACAACATTTGACACATTGTTGACAAGTGTTAGGGCTTCATTCTAATACCTATACGTTTCGTAGTGATGCTCATGGGTGTGAGAGGTGGTTAGACCATTGCATAGTCACTCAATCTGCACGAACTACGATCAAAAAAGTGTGGGTGAATTATGACGTGTACTGGTCGGACCATTTCCCTCTGGTAATTGAATGTGAACTATATAAATTAAGTCAGAAAATTGATATCATGCCTACAACAAATGAGACAAAAAAACGTATAATATGGGGAGAGGAGCAGTTGAAGCAAATTAATAAATATTATGATTTATGTAATTCTAAGTTAAAAGAAATTAGTTTTCTGTTAGAGTTGAGCCACTGCTGTAAGCATTTATGTCCTAACAAAGACCATTACCTCATATTAGATCAATTATTCGATAAGATTGTTTCTATTTTATCTGAAGCTGCTTCGCAGACGTATGTTACCAAAATATTTAAAAATAAGAAAGATTATATAATTGGGTGGAATAAGTACGTAGCCAGCGCACATAGGGAGGCTAGGCTTAAATTTCAACTATGGGCACTTGCGGGAAGACCTAAAAGAGGCAATGTATATAATGAAATGACGAACACGCGAAAAATATTTAAGTCCAAATTAAAATGGAGCCAAGATAGACAAGATCAATTAAAGATGGATATACTTGCTTCAAGTCACATGGCTAAAGATTTCAAAAATTTCTGGAAGAACACAAATAAATTAAATGTAAAAACTAGCCTTCCTATGAGTGTTGAAGGCGTACACGACCACAAAATAATTGCTAATTTATTTAAGGATTGCTTCAACGTACAATCAGCCGCGGAACCATTGTCGTGTAGTGTGTTCGATCGTGGGACCGGTATGGCCGAGTGTAAAATGTCTTTCTCAGTAAAAGATGTTTCGATGGTAATTACAAACACGCATAAAAGACCGTCATGACCGGGGGGGTCATGACGGTCTCAGCATCGAACACTTTAAAAATGCTGGACCACATTTGCCGCGAGTTCTTTCAATGTTTTTTTTATTTGTGTCTTTGTCACTCCTATCTGCCTGAGGCTCTACTGCAGACTATCGTTGTACCAGTTCCCAAGAATAAGACGAACAATGCCTCTGATAAAAGTAATTATCGGCCTATCTCACTTGCCACAACAGCAGCCAATCTACTAGATAGTTTATTGAATGGCACTGTCGAAAGGCATGTAGATATTCATGATGCCCAGTTTGGCTTTAGGGCAGGGTTGTCAACTGAAAGTGCTATTCTGAGCCTTAAGCATACTTTGAGCTACTACATGAAGAGGAGGACACCGGTGTACGCGTGCTTTCTCGACTTGTCTAAAGCTTTTGATCGTGTAATTTATGACCGTCTGTGCGACAAGTTGGGGACCGCGGTTGTGCCGGTGGAATGCATCTCCATCCTCAAATTCTGGTATGCGAACCAGAAAAATCAAGTGAGATGGGCAAGTACCATGTCGGATGCATACAGATTGAAATGTAGCGTGAGACAGGGAGGGTTAAGCTCACCTTTATTGTTCAATCTGTATGTCAATGAGCTTATTGAACGGCTCAGTAACACTCATGTCGGCTGTCATATTGATGGTATTTATTTTAATAATTTAAGCTATGCTGACGACATGGTGTTGCTGAGTCCCACAATCAACGCACTAAGGACTTTAGTGTCTATATGTGAGATATATGCGGAGTCACATGGTCTAAGATACAATGGCGATAAAAGTAGAATAGTCGTATTTAAGGCAGGGAAATATCAGCCAACCTATGTGCCTCCTGTGGTCCTTGGTGGGGTGCCTATCAAGGCTGTAAATAACTTTAAGTACCTGGGCCACATTGTAACTGAAAACATTCGCGATGACGAAGATATGGAAAGGGAGCGAAGGGCGTTGGCGGTCCGAGCCAATATGCTGGCTCGCAGGTTCACGAGATGTACAAATACAGTTAAATTAACACTATTTAAAGCATATTGTCAATCTTTTTACTCAAGTGAACTGTGGGTTGCATATACGCGTCGAGCTTACAATGCCCTGCGCGTCCAGTACAACAACGCTTTCAGGATGCTGTTGCGGCTGCCCTGGCGTTGCAGCGCATCACGAATGTTTGTGGAGGCGCGTACGGATACATTTCAAGCGATAATCCGCAAAAAAACAGCCTCACTGATGCAGCGTTTGAGAGGTAGCAACAACAGCATTCTGAGGGCGATATCTGGTATAAGTGACTGCCCCGTCCAGAACCACTGGATAGGGATTGTACTAGGTCACAAATGATACTTGTTCAAATCGATGTAAACTAACAATACTAACATATTTTTAATTGAAATTGTTTCTAACCGGATTACTAACCATTCAATATGGATAACTTTTTTGTCCGATTCAAATAAATTATTATTATTATTATTATTATTAAACATCCCCCCACTAGGATCATAGAGCAGCACCGGGTGAACGCTCTGTTCACCATCCCCACGGTATTCCGGGTGTTGAAGCGCGCCGACCCCAACGCGAAGTACGCGCGTCGCTACTGCAGCAAGTCTCTGCGCGGCGCCTTCGTGGCCGGCGAGCACTGCGACCAGGACACGAGGGTGAGTCCGGTCAAGTCCTGAGTGGCCGTCAAACGTATGGAGTTTATTCATACACAGAGACAACTTACCGTACCTAAAATAAATCAACAAGACAACAATCTCTTCTCTATGGCTACTCCTAGACACACTAGGAGTAGCCATAGAGAAGAGATCGCCAAGTATCACGATTATAACAAACCTTTTATGCTTTTTTCAAATTAATCATTTTCTTAATACACGTACCTCTATCCTCTATTTTCATAATGACCTCTTAAATTTTCAAGTCAATCCATCGACTACTTTTCGAGTTTTTCGAATATAAACACATTATAATATTGTTGCATAATACCGTTACTATTTTTTTTTAATTTCATTTGGGTTTTTGATATTCATCCGAGTTTTATGGGGAAAATGGAGAACAATTTTTATCGTTGGCTATGGACAGATCCTCAGGTGGCAGGCTGGTTCCAAGTTCAAGTTTTTCAAAAACTTATATACGACTTATATCGTTGGCTTGGACATAAACGTGGCGGCGGGCTCACCACCTGTCCCGTTGTCTCAAAAAAATATCTTCGAAAATGATGTATCATTTGTAATTGTAATGTTGCTTTTCACTATATTGTAAATATTTTTTATCAAGGTTAACCAACTTAACTTTAAATTTACTTTAAATTTCGGTTCATTGAACTCTGCATAGTTTGTACAAATAAATCAAATCGTAGACTTAACCTATTCCGGTGGTCACAAACTATTGTTATCTTTTCTATTTAAGCAAGTTGATAAGCGTGTGTGGCGGCAAGTGGTTGCTTATTAACATCTACAATTAAATAATCAAGATTGAGAATTAAGATACATAACCCAGTAGGCAAAGTTTTCAGAATATCGGCCAATAATATCAGCTGTGGCTATCACAGGACATTTTCTTACGAAAACAACAAAGTTACGGTTCAAGAAAGTCGTTAATGATATTTATTACAATAGACATTATAAAGGTGAGCACATACTAGTAACTTATGCAAATTGTACCGTTGTGTGTGACCTCTGCCCTTGAGCTACCTTTGTTTCTACGAAAGTAGGAACTCTTTGGTGGGTTTAACGTTTCTATGACTTGAGTAATGATTAGCTTACAATAAAACTAAAATTTAATCCGTTTTAAATAAGAGTATATTCGAACAATGGTACATTATTTTGTTTCTTACTTTATTCGAAATTAAATTATCTGCACGGAAATGAATGCAAAGCATACATACACTTCCGTGGATGAGTTTTAAAAAATTGGTGTTACAAGCAGTGGCCCATTGTTGTATTCAATGTACAGCCTTGCTTAAGGACAGTTTAGTAGATAAAAATCTCATTATGGATAGCCAGTTTAGAGTTCCTAAGAAGCAGCCAATACTGTCCTCTGTATCTAATGTTAATTTCATCCTCAGCTAACGTAGTATTGGTAAAATCGGAGTTTTGTGGCAAATCAGATGTATACAAAATGGGGTATGATGAAATTTTTTACAGTGGTAGAGCCACGCATCAGCTTTTGCTATTGCATGAATGGGCCGGCTTGACCGGGGAAGTACCACGACCTCACAGAATACCGGAGTGAAGTAGAAGTCTAACAAACTTCTGCGTTTCGTCTGGTGAGTGCAGGTAACCGGAGGACCACACATCTCTTCCCCCAATTCTGGGGGGAGGGTGCACTCTAAGGCCCACAACGCATCTGCTATGCCTCTGGTATTGCGGGTGTTCATGGGCGGCGGTAATCTCTTACCATTACGTGAGCCACCTGCTCGTTTGCTCTTCTATAAACAAAAAATACAAGATGCATATGAATTGATGCATAAAACTGGTGCAAGTATAGAGCCTTGAGGCACTTCTGCAGAAATTTCGTGAAAGGTTAACGTGCAGTCCTATTCTTTGACTAGAAATATTCTATTTGATACATACGATTTTAACAGATCATAAAATGTATGTAGCAACAAGATTTTACCACCATGGCCATTATATAGATATTTAATATTATATTTTTTTTTTTATATAATATTATAATTATCTCATCTGTTCTCAGCTGTGGGCAGAGCGCATTTTGAACGTGCCCGTTCTGAATCACTGGTGGCAGACGGAGACCGGGTCACCAGTGACGGCGGCCTGCTTGGGATACGGCGTCAAGTTTGTCCCACCCCATTCCGCCGGATATCCTGTGCCCGGGTATGATGGTTAGTATTATTAATTTATGTTAGTTTTTATTTAACGTTTTTGTAGCCAAAAGTAAACATTTATTTTCTTCTTTTTTCTTCTATTTATTGATACAGGTTTAAAAATAGGGACTTAAACCAAATTAAAAAAAATAAGTTTTATGTTATTATTTATTTATTTAGAGACTTGTTGATTGCAGTGGAGATGCGATATCTTCGTAAAATGTGCGGCGTTACCTTGGCCGACCGGAAGCGAAACGAAGAGATTCGCAACATGGTAGGTTTGAAAGATGACCTTATCAATAAAATGGATAAGGGCGTGCTCGATGGTTTGGGCACGTTGAGCGAATGAACGAAGACCGAATGGTGAAGAAAATATATAACGCGAAAGTTAATATTAAAAGGGGCCAAGGTAGGCCGAGACATACTTTTGAAGACCATGTGAGCAAATTGCTCGAAGAGGGGAGGGTCAAGAGTACTCGGATACCTCAACGTGCATGTATGAAGAAAATGATGAATCAGAATGAAGCGAAAGAAGTATGTAAGGATCATGACACTTGGCGATCTGTTCTCTCTAACTACCCTGTCAGGGATTGTGCGTGAAGATAAATAAATAAATAAATATTTAGAGACTTTAAATTATTACACTTTTAATAGTCTTCCGTACTGCAATTGACTAATTTTATATTTACATGTATAAATAAATATGTCACGATAGCCGAGTGGTTGGGTGGTCGAAATTTCGAGTGAAGGGACCCGAATTCGAACCCTAGGTGGCAGGCCCGTACCAATGAGTTTTTCAAAAACTCATGTACGAATTATATAGTTGGGTGGGACATAAAGACGGGGACGGGCTCCGAAAATATCTTAGGTTGAAGGCGGGTCGAAGGGACTTAATTGTCTAGACTAGACCTCTGTCTACCCCTGTATTGGGAAATGCGTGAAGACATGTATTAAAATATAGAGAATCATATAGAGAACTTTTTATATCAATAACTAATTAAATTTCTATCAAATTATACCAATTTACCTACACATTTTTAAGTTGAATTCCGACAGGTTACATAAAAATATTAGAACATATTATTACATACAACATATACATTAAAAACAGTATTATGTGAGATAACATACAATATTTATGTGTATATATTACCTGTAATAAAAATTACACACTTCGTGATATAACCAACATGCTTTCAGTTTTAATCTATTTCATGATCTTCGAGAGCATGATTTGGTGAGGTTCAAAATATTTCGAGACAAAGGCTTCAATTAAACTTAAAGATAATAAAAAGATATTAAAAAAAAACATAATGGACGTAATCAGTATATTACTGGCCACCGTTGCAGACACTCATGCTTCACAGGATAAGAAATTATAGGAACGCGGATCCTCACTCCTTAAATGTTGATCCGGTCGACTCCTCATCTGCCGACATTGTAGACCATGAAAGGAAAATAAAGTAAATCAAATTGTCACTTGCAAAAGGTACAACAGGTGGCGCTCATGCCAAAAAAGGCATAAATAAAGAAAAGAGATAAGAAGAAGACAGATTTTAAATTTCAACTGATGCGTGTACGACAAGGTGGCTCTGAGGTAACGGCGACGGGCTCACCACCTGTCACGTTGTCCCGAAAATATCTTCGGTGGAAGGTGGGTCGAAGGGACTTAACTGTCTAGACTAGACCTCTGTCTACCCCTGTATAGGGAATTGCGTGAAGACATTTATTTTTATAATTAATATTTATTTTCTCTTTAATTTAATAAAATAAAGTAATGCTTAGTCATACCACTAATCCTACTCGCGACCTACTGGGTGGTACCCACCAGTACGCAGTCCTAAATGGACTTGGATTACCTGTTTCTGGCTGTCCACATTTCTAGTCATTTATATATTTACACGTCTTGCCCCTGATAGCCAAAGACAATAGATCGCTATGTATACTGATACTTTTCTTTTCATATACACACACGTAGCTAAATCCAAATATTATTTACTCTTTAAATTTAATTTTATATTTGAATTTTTGTGAGGCATGTTGGCTTTGCCTTGCATCGGGCCTACCATCCAGCTATCGAGACAATTGTCCCAAAAATATGCTCGGTGGAAAGTGGGTCCAAGGAACTTAATTGTCGTGACGATATTTATTTATTTATTATTTTAATAATACATTAGTGGCAGCAAGATTGGCTTCCAGGAAAAGATTTACTTCACTTTATCATTGAATATTTTCTTAATTTTTAAGTGCGAGCTTTGAGAGAGGATGGCACGCAGTGTGATCCTGGTGAGGTCGGCAGGCTGGTCTTGAAGCTGCCTCTGCCTCCAGGCTTTGCCTCTACACTATGGCAGGCCGATGAGCGGTTCAAAAAAGTTTACTTCGAGTCATATCCAGTAAGTGTAAAATTGCATTAAAATTATTATTATCTAATAAGATTATATTACTAATATAATATAAGTCACGATAGTCGAACTTGTTGGGTGGTCGGAATTTCGAATCGAGAGACCCGAGTTCGATACCCAGGTGGCAGTACCAATGAGTTTTTCAAAAACTTATGTACGAATTTCATCGTTGGCTTGGGCATAAAGACGGCGACGGGCTCACCACCTGTCACGTTGTCCCGAAAATATCTTCGGTGGAAGGTGGGTCAAAGGGACTCAATTATCTAGACTTGACCTCTATCTACCCCTGTATTGGGAATTGCGTGAAGATATTTTATTTTATTTTTTTTATTGAATATGATTAGATAATTATAACCTGCGATACTGAAAAATAGCAGATCATTGAGGAAAACGTGATCATAATCTCACAAACAAAGTAGAACGAAACATGTACAATTTTTCGTTATAATATTAGTTAGTTGCCGTGTGGTATCTACGCAAGGCGAGATAACCGTCATATGACGGACCGAAAGGTATCTGGTATTGTTATCGGCAATCCGCTTGTCAGGTGCTGGTCTTGTAGAGGACTTTTATAAACCATTGTGATGATGATGAAAGGTCAAGCATCAAAAATTGTTAGCGATTTTTAGATTTTAATAGTCATAGACACATGCAGTGTAGAATTGGTCTGTCTGGAGGGCCTTTTGTTGACGTGGGAAAATCCATTATGAATATCCAGCCTCCTGAAGGAGAGCTGTGGACTCCCATCGACTAAAACCCCACGGTGGTCACCATCGGCGTCTGTGAGTAGGGCTATTACGACACGCAAGACGCGGGCTGGTTGAGCGCGGCGGGGGCGGTGTGGGTGGCGGCGCGCGCGGATGACGTCATCAACGTGGCGGGCCACCGGCTGTCCACGGCGGCTCTGGAGGATGTGGTGCTGAAGCACGCGCGCGTGGCCGACGCGGTGGTGGTGGGAGCGCCGGACGCCACCAAGGGCGACGTGCCCCTCTGCCTCTACGTCATGCGTCCGCCGCAGGACGGTCAGTGATTTTACGCTAATATTAATCACTAGGCTATATATTTATACGTGCTGCAACATGGTTGAACACACACACATTCACACTAACTCACGCACACGCAAACGCGCACGCACAGGCGCACGTAAACGCACACACGTACACATACAAATACGCATGCACTCGGATACACACAACAAAAGTGCATTATTCACATCATCACTGCAGTAAGTATTAACATTAATGCATTGAGGATGTGAAGAACTTGACATATCTTGTTACTATTAACCATCCGGTTAGTAGGTTGCCTGCTTGTCACCGTAGGAGAAAATAAGGAAAGCTAAATAATGTGTCTGTATACGCTAAAATTTCATCCCGTGTGAAAGTACTCAATGTTTGTAAAAGTACGAAATATCACTTATTTATTTAAACTTTTTTACACACATTATAAAAAAATACAAAATGGCGGACTTAATGCCTCATAAAAAAACTTATTATTAATTTATTTTTTTGTTATCTTACGCCATTCCCAATACTGTTGGTAGACACAGAAGGCATTTTTGGGACACCCTGACTGGTTTTGAGCCTCTCGCCGCCTGTATGTCCATGCCAACAATATAAATTGTACATAAGTTTTGAAAAAAAAAAACTCATTGGTTCGAGGCCACAACTTGGGGATCGAACACTAATTTACATTTTATTAATTTACATTATTTAATCTAAAATATTTGAATAACTAGTTACCATGACATTACGCAGTACTTACTCTTTGCCGTAACTACCAAAGCGTATATTAATACTGCGTTATTTAAATTCCTTGAATGAAGTTGCGTGTATGCGTGCGTCGTTATTTTTCTATTCTATGTGTCCGAGAGTCGTAAAAAAATTCTCTTATCATTTTTCTTCAACTTGCCAAAATTATAACTTTTAAATATCCCAATAATTACTTTATTTAATCTCCTTTAATTCCACAGATGAGGAAATAGTAGCCGAAAGTACTGTGACTCAGGAGTTGATTGCGCTTGTCCGACATCTTATAGGTCCCATTGCAGCATTTAGAAAAGCAATTGCGGTACCAGCATTACCTCGCACCAGGTCGGGCAAAGCTCTACGCGGTGCTATAGCAAAATTAGCTAGATCACAGCAGATAAAGTTACCAGCCACAATAGAAGATGCTACCGTTTTTGGTGAAATAAAAATTGCATTGCAAAAGTGTGGGTACGCTATTGATGCGCCGGATCCCGAGCTTAGTTAAGTTTTTAGAAGTAAAACATCAAAATGAATATTGAACACATCTTCCCTTGCAAAATGAGCAGAGGGCAGCACTGTTGCCTAGTAAAATAGTGTTGCTAGCTTTAATTACGATTAGATTTATTTATATTACGTTTATATTATATTTCAAATAAAAGAAAAATAAAAGTGAACAAAAAAAGGATAAAAAAAACTTGCTAATTGCATTTTTTATATTTACTTTGGGAAATTAGTGGAAAATCTTGTAAGATTCTTTGATAGTTATTATTTTTTTTAGAATAAATTATGTTTCTTAATTAGTACTTACCATATGTAAAGAAGTAATAAAATCTTCATTAATGTAATATAATAGAAATAATAGTCACGATAGCCGAGTTGTTGGGTGGTCGGAATTTCGAGTCGAGAGACCCGAGTTCGATCCCCAGGTGGCAGTACCAATGAGTTTTTCAAAAAACTTATGTACGAATTTCATCGTTGGCTTGGACATAAATACGGCGACGGGCTCACCACCTGTCACGTTGTCCCGAAATTATCTTCGGTGGAAAGAGGGTCAAAGGGACTTAATTGTCTAGACTTGACCTCTGTCTACCCCTGTATTGGGAATTATGTGAAGATATATATTTTAATATATATTTTATTTTTATTTTAATAGAAATAATCAGTTGAGTGTTGGGTAAACCTCATAACAATTATTCCTCAAATTGTAAAAATAACAATAATATTTAAATTCATGGTCTAAGTATTTTTTTATTATTGGTATTGTACTTTACACTGCTATAATTTTAATAAATGGTTTGCCTTTGATGCAAAACTAATCATGCTTTGATTACAAGTATTCATAATAAAATTTTATAGAGACTCATTTCTTTTCACAAACGGTAATACCAGTACACGTATCCATCTGTTATCAATTTACGGTTTCATGTATTAAAATTATAGTGGGCACGAAAAGAATGTAAAATGCAAAGAATATAATTGTTTCATATTTTACATGTATAATTATGTGAAGGCTTTAGAAATGAATTAAGTAATACAAATATTTGGTTGTAAGGCGATATCAAAGAAGGCCAACCACTGCGCATTTAAATATAATTAATTATGAACCATGTAGCTATAGTGTAATAATGTATCGAGCATATCAATTACCCTTAAAACACAGTTTTCACTAGTCCGTGGGTACATGAATTCATAGTACTGAAATTGTTACATGCTTCTGTGAAATTCATTGATTTATATCATTACCCATTTCACTGGCTTTTTTATAAAAAGCATTAACTTTAACTAAAAAATAGCTTCCTTATTTTTTGTTTATCTGGTGCCGGATCAAAACCGTGAAGGTAACCAATAAAAATACATGTACTATTGTGGAAAAAGAAAAAGTGCAAGTGTATAGATCAACCAAGAAAATATAAGGGTGAACTCAATCGTAAGGGTGAACTCAGTCGCAAGGGCTCGACACGAAAATTTTGCTATTAATACAAGTATAGGTAGACAAATGTGAATAGAATATTTATGTTATACTTATCCTAATAGAGTAAGTTGTACATAAATACCCATCAATTGCATCCTTAATATTTATAATAGAATAAAACATTATATTAATTGTCCACAAAGATAAGTTGTAATGAACAAATTAACAATTTAAATCGTTGTATTTTGTTGCTGTAATGTTAGATTTAATATTTCAATATTAAAACTCTTTATCTACGTTTCGTCCGGAGATTGAGGTAACCAGAGGTCTGCACCCTTTCCCCCTCTATTTTACATTCCACTTCCCTTTTCCTATCCTATCTAGTTATATTGTAACTATCGATGGTATTCTGTGAAATCTTTCTAGCACAATATAGTAGAGGATAAATGTGTAATGTCGCTACTGATAAATCTTAATTTCCATAAATTACCTCTTACCTCTACAGGTAGATTGTTTTAATCAAATTCTACAATAACAAAATGGCATGTGTTGTCTCAGCGTATTTAAAAACAATGTAAAGCGTAGATTATTACGTTTCTATGTAAGTCCAATTATTTTTATAGTGTAATTTATATATAACACGCAGTCCAAGATACATAGGATTCTTAAATGGCCTAATAGACCTAGTTTATTGAGTACTACAGTAGATAAAACACGACCTGTCAAGAGTGTTCCAGCCTTCTTTATAAGTTTATCATATCGGCTGCTGTAATAAGAAGAAAAGCATGTATGTATGCTAAAAAGAAATATTAATAAAATTAATAAAATAAAATAAAGTCATTGTGTTTTATTTTTGTAATACTCCCTTTTCTTTGCCAAGTGATTTTAATATAGTTCTCGACATGAACATAATGGGAAAAGGCTTAATACCAGAATTACATTAGTTGGATACTGTCGTGAAGTATCACCCCTAGAGAGCTGGGGAGCGAAATTGCAATATAATATAGTGTGCTATATGTGTCTGCCTCTGAGATCGCAGTCATCCTGTAAACACACAAAATCGAAGAGGTAGATATCCAGGGCCCTGTCAGTTGTAGTATTACCACTTTTAAGTTATTTTTTTTTAAATTGTATATGAAGAGAAAAGACCTGAATTGTTCGATTAAAAAAAAATGAGACACAAAATAGTCTGCCAGCATGCAGAAAGCATTGTGTATTGGCAGCGCTTCAAAAATTTTATAAAAGTATACTGTCTATAAAGTATACATCCAGGCCTCTGATATTCAACAGACAGACATTTTTTTAAATCTACGCTTGCGGCAAGATACAATTATAAAAATCTACGTCTACTGAATATTATTGAAAATAATTAATGTAATATAATATGTAAGCAATGTGTAAGATCGATTTTCAAAACAAATTAGAAATATTTTTATTTCAGTATATGTGAGTATACATCAATTTCATAAGATTACAGTTAAAAACCAGTGAGAAAATGTCTGCCAAATGTGTTTTCCTATTCAGTGAGTCATACTAATCTGTTATTATTTGCATGAAGGAAGTTGCAAAAGTTTTTGACTAATGAGGAAAAGGCTAAAGATTATTATGTCATTATTTTACACAGCAGCGGCAGCACACTACCACGAGTGGTGATACCATGTGGAAAAAATGTGAAACATAGTTCACATTTTCACAGTTAATGGAGCCTCTTTTCGAAAATGTTTTTTATATTTGCATGCGGAGGGTTGCGAAGTAATTTTTTCAATAACAACTTTAAAATAATTTAAGTGAAACGCATATCCTGCTAACATATGCTATGTGAAATAATGTTATATATAAATTACACTATAAAAATAATTGGACTTACATAGAAACGTAATAATCTACGCTTTACATTGTTTTTAAATACGCTGAGACAACACATGCCATTTTGTTATTGTAGAATTTGATTAAAACAATCTACCTGTAGAGGTAAGAGGTAATTTATGGAAATTAAGATTTATCAGTAGCGACATTACACATTTATCCTCTACTATATTGTGCTAGAAAGATTTCACAGAATACCATCGATAGTTACAATATAACTAGATAGGATAGGAAAAGGGAAGTGGAATGTAAAATAGAGGGGGGGGGGGGAAGGGGTGCAGACCTCTGGTTACCTCAATCTCCGGACGAAACGTAGATAAAGAGTTTTAATATTGAAATATTAAATCTAACATTACAGCAACAAAATACAACGATTTAAATTGTTAATTTGTTCATTACAACTTATCTTTGTGGACAATTAATATAATGTTTTATTCTATTATAAATATTAAGGATGCAATTGATGGGTATTTATGTACAACTTACTCTATTAGGATAAGTATAACATAAATATTCTATTCACATTTGTCTACCTATACTTGTATTAATAGCAAAATTTTCGTGTCGAGCCATTGCGACTGAGTTCACCCTTATATTTTCTTGGTTGATCTATACACTTGCACTTTTTCTTTTTCCACAATAGTACATGTATTTTTATTGGTTACCTTCACGGTTTTGATCCGGCACCAGATAAACAAAAAATAAGGAAGCTATTTTTTAGTTAAAGTTAATGCTTTTTATAAAAAAGCCAGTGAAATGGGTAATGATATAAATCAATGAATTTCACAGAAGCATGTTACAATTTCAGTACTATGAATTCATGTACCCACGGACTAGTGAAAACTGTGTTTTAAGGGTAATTGATATGCTCGATATATTATTACTCTTCTTCTCTTTGGACCAGGTAACATATACCTTTTTATATTTGCATGCGGAGGGTTGCGAAGTAATTTTTTCAATAACAACTTTAAAATAATTTAAGTGAAACGCATATCCTGCTAACATATGCTATGTGAAATAATGTTATATATAAATTACACTATAAAAATAATTGGACTTACATAGAAACGTAATAATCTACGCTTTACATTGTTTTTAAATACGCTGAGACAACACATGCCATTTTGTTATTGTAGAATTTGATTAAAACAATCTACCTGTAGAGGTAAGAGGTAATTTATGGAAATTAAGATTTATCAGTAGCGACATTACACATTTATCCTCTACTATATTGTGCTAGAAAGATTTCACAGAATACCATCGATAGTTACAATATAACTAGATAGGATAGGAAAAGGGAAGTGGAATGTAAAATAGAGGGGGGGGGGGAAAGGGGTGCAGACCTCTGGTTACCTCAATCTCCGGACGAAACGTAGATAAAGAGTTTTAATATTGAAATATTAAATCTAACATTACAGCAACAAAATACAACGATTTAAATTGTTAATTTGTTCATTACAACTTATCTTTGTGGACAATTAATATAATGTTTTATTCTATTATAAATATTAAGGATGCAATTGATGGGTATTTATGTACAACTTACTCTATTAGGATAAGTATAACATAAATATTCTATTCACATTTGTCTACCTATACTTGTATTAATAGCAAAATTTTCGTGTCGAGCCCTTGCGACTGAGTTCACCCTTATATTTTCTTGGTTGATCTATACACTTGCACTTTTTCTTTTTCCACAATAGTACATGTATTTTTATTGATTACCTTCACGGTTTTGATCCGGCACCAGATAAACAAAAAATAAGGAAGCTATTTTTTAGTTAAAGTTAATGCTTTTTATAAAAAAGCCAGTGAAATGGGTAATGATATAAATCAATGAATTTCACAGAAGCATGTTACAATTTCAGTACTATGAATTCATGTACCCACGGACTAGTGAAAACTGTGTTTTAAGGGTAATTGATATGCTCGATATATTATTACTCTTCTTCTCTTCGGACCAGGTAACATATACCTTTTTATATTTGCATGCGGAGGGTTGCGAAGTAATTTTTTCAATAACAACTTTACAATGAATTTCCGCAAAGTAACGCCTAAGTCAATTAACTATCTTAAATTATTTTTTAAAGAAATATTGAATTTGTAATGTAGAAAATAATAATAAGTGGTAAAAGTAGTGTAGTGGTATAAAGTATTTGAAGTGATTGAAGGAAGTGAATACATTTAAATTACAAATTAGTGTCGAAACAACTAACCGAAGTAAAATTTCTAAATGGTTCGAAGTAGAAAACTAAACCAAAAGAATTAACATCTACATAGTCAGAAAAGTATAAAAAATTATCAGAACATACGAACTAATGTGTGGAAAATATGGAAAAAGCAAACTTTAGATTAATATTGCAAATTTTCTAAGTATAAGAGTTGGCGTAAGTCAATCGTGCTTTGAAAGATATTACAGGCTTACTAGTTTTTAAAGATATTATAGGTTAACAATAATTAACAATCAACAAAATTAAAAGTGTTTTGTTCATCAATTCAAATTTAATACTGTCTAGTCCATTTTACAGGTCATCACTCCATCGTTTACGGGTTTTCATTATCATCTTGCAATTCAGCACTACTTAAATTACAAATTTGTCTATTAGGCACTCTTCTAGTTTTTAAGTAACATCCTTAGATACAGCAATGAAACATTATAGTTATTAAGTCCAATATAGTAATTATACATGAAATAAAATATTTCATTGACATATATAAAATATTTTTATTGCTATGCATGTGTAAATCAAGAAAATATTGTGTTATAAAATAATAAATTAAAAAATCATTTGAAAAGGTCGGATATACTGCATATTTGACAGCCGTTATTTTCGTATATTGTACACTGGACGGTGGTCATACCGGTGCGCAGCTAATATAAATAATATAACATAATATAACTATTATTACATTATAATGTTATAATAAAATAATAATAATAATAAAATAATATTATTTTATTATTATTTATTATAACATAACTATAATATAACACTAGTAATTTTTGAATACTAATACTCTAGGGGCAAAAATTTCATAATTATTATTATTTTTATATCATTCGGGAAACTTAATCGAGCAACCCCGAGTTTTATAGTTATAAAAGTCTTGGCTTAAAGGTCTAGATACCAGGCCATAAAATCCAAAAAAGTTATAAAAGTCATTCCTTTGTCATTTATGTCAGCTCTTGACATTTTGTGACTGAATGACGCATATGAGTAATGAGTATTCCTATGTTATCAATAAAAAAATTCTGGTATCAACATAAAACTTTCTCCTGTCTTACATAAATTATTAATGGAATGCAGTTCATCTGATAATAATAATAATAAAAAAATTGCTCTGGGAGCGAGTGTTCTTATAGTTCCAAATCTTGACGGGAGTCCACTGATTATTTTGTGAAACCGGTGTAAGGTATTGAAAAATATGTACCTATGTTTTATCTCATATTTGTGTAGAATGTAAATATGTGTTAAAAAATAAAGTTTCTATGGAGAAATTTAATGTTATTGTTGTCAAGACAATACTTAGGTATTTAAAAATATTTTTGAACATAAATTACTTTTTGAAGAAAACTACTTCTGAACTGAAATTTAATAGATCTAGTATAAATCGATAAATCATTTATATTTTGTTATTATGATATGATGACGACTTATTCTCATAGTCCTTCATCTGCATATCCTAAACTGGTAGACATTGCAACCTATTAAAAAAAATCTTTTGTCCACTAATACAGGACAAATATATAACCATTTATATTATTCCTTTTATTAACTTTTTGTCAATGTTTTAGTAATTTTTTTTAAATCACTTCCATTAAAAGAAAACAGATGATTTATGCAAATATGAGATAATGTGGCAGGTGGTGATCCTGTCACATTCTTTATGTCCAAATTGATGATATAAATCTTACATAACTTTGATAAACTCATTGGTATTTACCTTGTGGGAAGTCCTATGTGAGTTGTCTGGCTCAAATTCCAATTACAGAACCACTTGGCTACTTTACTTAATGGTGACTTTAAACATATTTAAATTTTGTAACAAAAAAATTTCAATAATGCACAACATAAACTTTTGGCGATCTGATAGCTGAGTTGTGAGGGACCCTGCCTTTGAAGTAAAAGGTAGCAAGTTTAAATATTGCCAGAGATGATGATTGATGAATATACATATTTGTTCGTGAGTGCTGATGTTTGTGTGTATTGGTCAATGTAAATATGCATGTAAAAATATATTTTGTCATTAATTTGGGTATTAAGATGGCACAAGGTTTAGCACTCGTTGTCCTAAATAAGCTTCTAGATCAAAAAGACTTTATTGTCTAGACCTCTGCTTACTTCAGTATGTGAAATCGTGTAATAATATAAATTAAATAAACAAAATTTGGTATTGTTAAATAATTTGATGATGCAACAAGGTAAAACCGAAATATAATTTCATGTATTTTAAGTATTTTATATCAAAGAGTAAATCATTAGTTTGGATCTAGATGTGGAAAGCAGCAACAGACGTCACAGCGCCAGCGCCAGCTGAGGCTGATGACTGGGAGACAGATCCAGACTTTGTGAATGATATCAGTGAACATGAGCAGCGTTGGGGTCCCGGCGGAAGAAATGTTGAGGCCATTGAGTATGTATTAATATTTTTATGAGCTTTATATATATATATATATATATATATATATATATATATATATATATATATATATATATATATATATATATATATATATATATATATATATATATATATATATATATATATATATATATATATATATATATATATATATATATATATATATATATATATATATATATATATATATATATATAAATATGATAAAAATGTGTGAGGAGCTGAAGTTCTTATGTGTATTATAAATTTGACACACAAAGTTTATAGAGTAACATGTAGGTTGAATTTTTCCCGGACAAATGGATTGTTCCTATCAGAGAGATCTGAAGAATGATTTTATGAGATAAGATAAAAAAATATATTCCTGCTATTCTCTATACTGGCATAGACAGAGGTCCTTTCACCAGACATTTTTTGGAATAACATGACATTATCCTAGAAAATTAAAGAATTCCAACATAAAGAAAGGAAAAGCAAAATATAATGTACAAACAGTAAAAACTGCATTGATTTGTGGGTGTGTTATCATTTCCCCCTTCCTTTTGAACTTGTCTGAACTGTCTGTAGTTATTTCCAATGGCCGGAGACAAGGGAAGAGTGTGGGAGTGATTCATTTCAAAACAATATGTGAATCATAAGTTTAAATTTATACAGAATTGTTGTTGCTTTACTTGTATAGCATACTTGTGTTTATTCAACATGAAAAGAGTTGAAAACGAATTATAAATATACATCTAATTAACTAAAATTATAAATATATAGAAAAGTAAGACACAATAGCCAAATATGGTTGCATGATCGGAATTCAAGTCAAGAGACCTGGGTTCGAACACTAATGGTTTTTTTTTAAATTATGTACGATTTATATTCATTTACAGTTACATTGTCTCTAAAAATGGCTTCGGTGGAAGGTGGGTCGAAAAGACTTAATTGTCTATACCTGTCTAACACAGTATATATGTATATACAACAGTGGTAGAGCCACGCATCAGCTTTTGCTGTGGCATGAATGGGTCGGCTCGACCAGGGAAGTACCACGACCTCACAGAATACCGGCGTGAAGTAGAAGTCTAACAAACTTCTGCGTTTTGTCTGGTGAGTGCAGGTAACCGGAGAGGCCCACACACCACCTCCCCCACTTCTGAGGGGGGGGGGCACTCTAAGGCCGGCAACTGATCTGCTATGCCACTGGTATTGCGGGTGTTCATGGGCGGTGGTAATCACTTACCATCACGTAAGCCACCTGCTCATTTGCCTCCCTTTTCTATAAAAAAAAATTAAAGAACTGAAGGTTCTAAAACAATTTCAAAAAGTTTTAGCAGAAGTTATACTTAAAACTCTTTGTTAAGGATTACATCGACAATTCCGTATCCATGTAGTAGCGGTGTAAGAATAATGACACCCCATCTCATCCCCCTTTCTTTTCTGGATATCGTAAGAGGGGAACTTAAGGATTGAAAAATGCAATTGGCTACCGACGTATACTGATAATGATATCAGAAAATACCATACCAAATTCAGCAAATTGTTGATGAGCTGGAGCGTCTAGGTGTAAGGAGTCTGGTACTCTGATCGCCAAACCGTTTGCCAGACATGGCAATTATAACAAACCCTCGCGGGGTAGGCTTTGTAAATTCTGTTGCATACTTTTTTGTCTCTTGAATAAAGACAATGGGCTTTACAACATATAAATGTTCTATGTATACACAACACTTTGTTAACATGATGCTAATGTATATATGATTATTTTTATTATACTGTGAAAATCTATTCAAATCATTCTGCAGCTTCAAGCAAAAATTTTAGTATCGTACGAATATAATTTCTTACCGTCGTCAGCATATGTTAAAACTTTTGCGTAGTGAAAACATGTTACAATATCGTACTAACAAGATACCAAAAGAAAAAGACACAGGATTGATCCCTGTGGCACTCCCATAATTATATTAAGATAATCAGAATTTTGGTCACCCAGTTATATAGTTGGTCTTCTATTGGAAACGTATGACTCAACCTAACTCAGTAATTCTCCTTGGATTGAAGTTTTTGAAATTTTCTCCATAAAACTGCATGATGTACATTATCAAAACATTTACCGAAATCCATATATATTGATCATGAACCTGGAAAAGCTTGTGGTAAATGTCACACCTGTGTAACAATTGTGTTCCTAAACTTGAAGTTATAAGCTTTCATTTAAGTTATCATTATTGTAACTTTACAGTATGGCCAAGTTGAGAGAGGAAGTGCTTGAAGAAGATAAGCTGTTAAAGAAAAGAGAGTACGAAGAAGGGCCTAAGCCATCTTTTGGGTAAGAATTTTTTTAAACATTTCTTTCCGAATTTCGTCGCAATACTATAGACTATATTACTAAATTTCCTGTTAACTAATCCAACTAAAATGCAATGCTTGTATCTGGAGTTATTCATGTATTTATATGAAGCTTACAAGTTTTGCAGTTGAATGGATGGGCTGAATCTGATGAAATGTAATTACGTAAAATGTACAGTATACACTTTACTAAACATGATATATGTTTTGTGGTATGTCTACTCAATGGGATGCTGTTGTAGAGATAGAACGTTATTTTCACGCATTTTTCAATATAGGCAGAGGTATTTGTAATTTTGTCCTCTGAATCCGGAGGTTATTTTGAGAGAACATGACACGTTGCGGTGAGCCTGCCACCATCTATACGTCTTAACCAACAATATACATTAAGTTTTGAAAAATCTCATTAGCAGTCTCCTGGGGAACAAACTCGGATCTCTTGACTCGAATTCGATCATCCAACCACTCGGCTACCGCGACTCAGATTTTATTTTGTTGTAATTGTAGATATGGAGGCAAATTTGGCGTTCAGCAGGACCGAATGGATAAGTCGGCAGTGGGGCACGATTACGAGGGCAAAACAGAGAAACATGTTTCTCAGAAGGATTACGCTCAAGGTATTCTTTTTAATTTTGATAAATAATAGAAGCTGGAGTGGATAACAGGTAACTTTCAACAATGGGCCGGCTCGACCGGGGAAGTACCACGACCTCACAGAATACCGGCGTGAAGTAGAAGTCTAATAAACTTCTTCATTTCGTCTGGTGAATGCAGGTAACCCACACACCCCCTCCCCAATTCTGGGGTGGGGGGGCACTCTAAGTCCGGCAACGCATCTGCTTTGCCTCTGGTATTGCGGGTGTTCATGGGCGGCGGTAATCACTTACCATCACGTGAGCCACCTGCTCGTTTGCCTCCCTTTTCTGTAAAAAAAAAAAAAACTTTTATATTTCGGCGTAGGGTAGGCCACATGAGGCAACTCGTTGTCAGATCCGTCTTGAGCCATATCAGAAAACCGATCTAAAAAGGTGGAAACGCAGTAAGTTCGATACAGGAAGATGACCGTTCTCACTGCCGTCCATTTCGTAACTGAAGCCCCGAGAATATTCTGCAGACACTTTATATCAGAAGTCAAATGACATTGACAACACATAGTAGTCAAATCCGCTCTGTCACTTACTTTATCGACCCCACTCAAGTGCATTACTTGACGTTTCCGAAGACTTAATAGATGGCGTTGTAACCAAAATTGTTGCCTTATCTTGATTCTGCGACACGGCCATCCTACGAAGCACACGTCCTCGTGTGTTATTCTGAAACAAAAGAAAACTCTCGCACAGTACCTCGGTTTGACTCTTTACCGCAAAAGAAACAAACTCTTTTTTTACTCTTGGGTCGATAAAAACTCTCTCTTTAAACTACTTCTTATGATTAAAATAGCTAGACTTAATCATAGCGTCACTACCTTTACAACATTGAATGTCTTTACATGACACAAATAATGAAAATCAAAGAAAATCACTTTCAGTAATGAACCAAAACAGAGCATTCACAATTCACAAAACAGTAAAAAGAAACTTCACATTTACCACAAATTAACACAGCCGTAATATTTCATTCACCGGTTTAATTATCGTGTAAACATCATCGCGCATCCCCTCTTGGGATCGCCAAGTCCAACGACTCTACGGTTTCCTCCGAAACCCGACCTACACCAAATCTACACGCGTACCACGTATCCACGGACTACCGTTCCACATGGTAGATACCGATTTCTACTGGACTACGGCTACGTAATAGACTGGTACGGTCCACTGTTCCCCAAGGCTTTCACGGACTCTACACAACAATCCACATGAATAAAATATTACCTAACCAAGTCTCAAGCAGACTCAGCTTGCTCATCTTCCGGAATAGTCTCTACATTGTCGGTCTAACTTGTGATTTGCTCTGTTTCGGGCATCCGTCTAAGCCTATCGTGAGCGTACTTGCATGTACGCCTTGAGTTTAGTGCCTGTAGTGTGTATCGGTCTCCGTCTAGTACCTTCATAACTTAAAAAGAACCTCTATACTTATGATCAAGCTTTTTTTTTTGGTTTCGTTTTTATTCTGTTAGAGTCACAGTTTCTTAAAGTCGTTTACTATTAAATTTACAAGAAATAGTTCGTTTAACAAGCAAACATTCGGCTCTAGAATCGTAATAAAATGAAACTGCTCACCAGAGTGATGGACGGATCCAGCAGGCGCGTTCACGATGCAGATATCCACTCTTTTTCTTTTAAAAGAGCAACCACCGTACCGTCGCTCGCTTCCCTAGAGGGTAGACGAAAATCCGTACTCGCAGTAGTTTGTTGTGGTGTCACAAACACGTTTAGTTTGTTGTGGTGTCACAAACACGTTTAGTTTGTTGTGGTGTCACAAACACGTTTAGTTTGTTGTGGTGTCACAAACACGTTTAGTTTGTTGTGGTGTCACAAACACGTTTAGTTTGTTGTGGTGTCACAAACACGTTTAGTTTGTTGTGGTGTCACAAACACGTTTAGTTTGTTGTGGTGTCACAAACACGTTTAGTTTGTTGTGGTGTCACAAACACGTTTAGTTTGTTGTGGTGTCACAAACACGTTTAGTTTGTTGTGGTGTCACAAACACGTTTAGTTTGTTGTGGTGTCACAAACACGTTTAGTTTGTTGTGGTGTCACAAACACGTTTAGTTTGTTGTGGTGTCACAAACACGTTTAGTTTGTTGTGGTGTCACAAACACGTTTAGTTTGTTGTGGTGTCACAAACACGTTTAGTTTGTTGTGGTGTCACAAACACGTTTAGTTTGTTGTGGTGTCACAAACACGTTTAGTTTGTTGTGGTGTCACAAACACGTTTAGTTTGTTGTGGTGTCACAAACACGTTTAGTTTGTTGTGGTGTCACAAACACGTTTAGTTTGTTGTGGTGTCACAAACACGTTTAGTTTGTTGTGGTGTCACAAACACGTTTAGTTTGTTGTGGTGTCACAAACACGTTTAGTTTGTTGTGGTGTCACAAACACGTTTAGTTTGTTGTGGTGTCACAAACACGTTTAGTTTGTTGTGGTGTCACAAACACGTTTAGTTTGTTGTGGTGTCACAAACACGTTTAGTTTGTTGTGGTGTCACAAACACGTTTAGTTTGTTGTGGTGTCACAAACACGTTTAGTTTGTTGTGGTGTCACAAACACGTTTAGTTTGTTGTGGTGTCACAAACACGTTTAGTTTGTTGTGGTGTCACAAACACGTTTAGTTTGTTGTGGTGTCACAAACACGTTTAGTTTGTTGTGGTGTCACAAACACGTTTAGTTTGTTGTGGTGTCACAAACACGTTTAGTTTGTTGTGGTGTCACAAACACGTTTAGTTTGTTGTGGTGTCACAAACACGTTTAGTTTGTTGTGGTGTCACAAACACGTTTAGTTTGTTGTGGTGTCACAAACACGTTTAGTTTGTTGTGGTGTCACAAACACGTTTAGTTTGTTGTGGTGTCACAAACACGTTTAGTTTGTTGTGGTGTCACAAACACGTTTAGTTTGTTGTGGTGTCACAAACACGTTTAGTTTGTTGTGGTGTCACAAACACGTTTAGTTTGTGGTGTCTACTCAATGGGATGCTGTTGTAAAGATAGAACGTTATTTTCACGCATTTTTCAATATAGGCAGAGGTATTTGTAATTTTGTCCTCTGAATCCGGAGGTTATTTTGAGAGAACATGACACGTTGCGGTGAGCCTGCCACCATCTATACGTCTTAACCAACAATATACATTAAGTTTTGAAAAATCTCATTAGCAGTCTCCTGGGGAACAAACTCGGATCCCTTGACTCGAATTCGATCATCCAACCACTCGGCTACCGCGACTCAGATTTTATTTTGTTGTAATTGTAGATATGGAGGCAAATTTGGCGTTCAGCAGGACCGAATGGATAAGTCGGCAGTGGGGCACGATTACGAGGGCAAAACAGAGAAACATGTTTCTCAGAAGGATTACGCTCAAGGTATTCTTTTTAATTTTGATAAATAATAGAAGCTGGAGTGGATAACAGGTAACTTTCAACAATGGGCCGGCTCGACCGGGGAAGTACCACGACCTCACAGAATACCGGCGTGAAGTAGAAGTCTAATAAACTTCTTCATTTCGTCTGGTGAATGCAGGTAACCCACACACCCCCCCCAATTCTGGGGTGGGGGGGCACTCTAAGTCCGGCAACGCATCTGCTTTGCCTCTGGTATTGCGGGTGTTCATGGGCGGCGGTAATCACTTACCATCACGTGAGCCACCTGCTCGTTTGCCTCCCTTTTCTGTAAAAAAAAAAAAAAAAAAAAAAAAAAAAAAAAAAAAAAAAAAAAAAAAAAAAAAAAAAAAAAAAAAAAAAAAAAAAAAAAAAAAAAAAAAAAAAAAAAAAAAAAAACTTTTATATTTCGGCGTAGGGTAGGCCACATGAGGCAACTCGTTGTCAGATCCGTCTTGAGCCATATCAGAAAACCGATCTAAAAAGGTGGAAACGCAGTAAGTTCGATACAGGAAGATGACCGTTCTCACTGCCGTCCATTTCGTAACTGAAGCCCCGAGAATATTCTGCAGACACTTTATATCAGAAGTCAAATGACATTGACAACACATAGTAGTCAAATCCGCTCTGTCACTTACTTTATCGACCCCACTCAAGCGCATTACTTGACGTTTTCGAAGACGTATGATATAGATAAGTAGATGATATAAAGTGTATGATATAGATAAGTAGATGATATAAAAGTGTAATATATAGATAAGTAGATGATATAAAGTGTATGATATAGATAAGTAGATGATATAAAAGTGTATGATATAGATAAGTAGATGATATAAAGTGTATGATATAGATAAGTAGATGATATAAAAGTGTATGATATAGATAAGTAGATGATATAAAAGTGTAATATATAGATAAGTAGATGATATAAAGTGTATGATATAGATAAGTAGATGATATAAAGTGTATGATATAGATAAGTAGATGATATAAAGTGTATGATATAGATAAGTAGATGATATAAAGTGTATGATATAGATAAGTAGATGATATAAAAGTGTAATATATAGATAAGTAGATGATATAAAAGTGTAATATATAGATAAGTAGATGATATAAAAGTGTATGATATAGATAAGTAGATGATATAAAGTGTATGATATAGATAAGTAGATGATATAAAAGTGTAATATATAGATAAGTAGATGATATAAAGTGTATGATATAGATAAGTAGATGATATAAAGTGTATGATATAGATAAGTAGATGATATAAAGTGTATGATATAGATAAGTAGATGATATAAAAGTGTAATATATAGATAAGTAGATGATATAAAGTGTATGATATAGATAAGTAGATGATATAAAGTGTATGATATAGATAAGTAGATGATATAAAGTGTATGATATAGATAAGTAGATGATATAAAAGTGTAATATATAGATAAGTAGATGATATAAAAGTGTATGATATAGATAAGTAGATGATATAAAGTGTATGATATAGATAAGTAGATGATATAAAAGTGTAATATATAGATAAGTAGATGATATAAAAGTGTAATATATAGATAAGTAGATGATATAAAAGTGTAATATATAGATAAGTAGATGATATAAAAGTGTATGATATAGATAAGTAGATGATATAAAAGTGTATGATATAGATAAGTAGATGATATAAAGTGTATGATATAGATAAGTAGATGATATAAAGTGTATGATATAGATAAGTAGATGATATAAAGTGTATGATATAGATAAGTAGATGATATAAAGTGTATGATATAGATAAGTAGATGATATAAAGTGTATGATATAGATAAGTAGATGATATAAAAGTGTAATATATAGATAAGTAGATGATATAAAAGTGTAATATATAGATAAGTAGATGATATAAAAGTGTATGATATAGATAAGTAGATGATATAAAGTGTATGATATAGATAAGTAGATGATATAAAAGTGTAATATATAGATAAGTAGATGATATAAAGTGTATGATATAGATAAGTAGATGATATAAAGTGTATGATATAGATAAGTAGATGATATAAAGTGTATGATATAGATAAGTAGATGATATAAAAGTGTAATATATAGATAAGTAGATGATATAAAGTGTATGATATAGATAAGTAGATGATATAAAGTGTATGATATAGATAAGTAGATGATATAAAGTGTATGATATAGATAAGTAGATGATATAAAGTGTATGATATAGATAAGTAGATGATATAAAGTGTATGATATAGATAAGTAGATGATATAAAGTGTATGATATAGATAAGTAGATGATATAAAGTGTATGATATAGATAAGTAGATGATATAAAGTGTATGATATAGATAAGTAGATGATATAAAGTGTATGATATAGATAAGTAGATGATATAAAAGTGTAATATATAGATAAGTAGATGATATAAAAGTGTAATATATAGATAAGTAGATGATATAAAGTGTATGATATAGATAAGTAGATGATATAAAGTGTATGATATAGATAAGTAGATGATATAAAGTGTATGATATAGATAAGTAGATGATATAAAGTGTATGATATAGATAAGTAGATGATATAAAAGTGTAATATATAGATAAGTAGATGATATAAAAGTGTAATATATAGATAAGTAGATGATATAAAAGTGTATGATATAGATAAGTAGATGATATAAAAGTGTATGATATAGATAAGTAGATGATATAAAGTGTATGATATAGATAAGTAGATGATATAAAAGTGTAATATATAGATAAGTAGATGATATAAAGTGTATGATATAGATAAGTAGATGATATAAAAGTGTAATATATAGATAAGTAGATGATATAAAGTGTATGATATAGATAAGTAGATGATATAAAAGTGTAATATATAGATAAGTAGATGATATAAAGTGTATGATATAGATAAGTAGATGATATAAAGTGTATGATATAGATAAGTAGATGATATAAAGTGTATGATATAGATAAGTAGATGATATAAAGTGTATGATATAGATAAGTAGATGATATAAAGTGTATGATATAGATAAGTAGATGATATAAAGTGTATGATATAGATAAGTAGATGATATAAAAGTGTAATATATAGATAAGTAGATGATATAAAAGTGTATGATATAGATAAGTAGATGATATAAAAGTGTATGATATAGATAAGTAGATGATATAAAAGTGTAATATATAGATAAGTAGATGATATAAAAGTGTATGATATAGATAGTAGATGATATAAAAGTGTATGATATAGATAAGTAGATGATATAAAAGTGTATGATATAGATAAGTAGATGATATAAAAGTGTAATATATAGATAAGTAGATGATATAAAAGTGTAATATATAGATAAGATGATATAAAAGTGTATGATATAGATAAGTAGATGATATAAAAGTGTAATATATAGATAAGTAGATGATATAAAAGTGTAATATATAGATAAGTAGATGATATAAAAGTGTATGATATAGATAAGTAGATGATATAAAAGTGTATGATATAGATAGTAGATGATATAAAAGTGTAATATATAGATAAGTAGATGATATAAAAGTGTATGATATAGATAAGTAGATGATATAAAAGTGTATGATATAGATAGTAGATGATATAAAAGTGTAATATATAGATAAGTAGATGATATAAAAGTGTATGATATAGATAAGTAGATGATATAAAAGTGTATGATATAGATAAGTAGATGATATAAAAGTGTATGATATAGATAAGTAGATGATATAAAAGTGTAATATATAGATAAGTAGATGATATAAAAGTGTAATATATAGATAAGTAGATGATATAAAAGTGTATGATATAGATAAGTAGATGATATAAAAGTGTAAGGATATAGATAAGTAGATGATAAAAGTGTAATATATAGATAAGATGATATAAAAGTGTAATATATAGATAAGTAGATGATATAAAAGTGTATGATATAGATAAGTAGATGATATAAAAGTGTATGATATAGATAAGTAGATGATATAAAAGTGTAATATATAGATAAGTAGATGATATAAAAGTGTATGATATAGATAAGTAGATGATATAAAAGCGTATGATATAGATAAGTAGATGATATAAAAGTGTATGATATAGATAAGATGATATAAAAGTGTAATATATAGATAAGTAGATGATATAAAAGTGTATGATATAGATAAGTAGATGATATAAAAGTGTAAGGATATAGATAAGTAGATGATATAAAAGTGTAATATATAGATAAGTAGATGATATAAAAGTGTAATATATAGATAAGTAGATGATATAAAAGTGTAATATATAGATAAGTAGATGATATAAAAGCGTATGATATAGATAAGTAGATGATATAAAAGTGTATGATATAGATATAGATGATATAAAAGTATGATATAGATAAGATGATATAAAAGTGTAATATATAGATAAGTAGATGATATAAAAGTATGATATAGATAGTAGATGATATAAGTGTATGATATAGATATAGATGATATAAAAGCGTATGATATAGATAAGTAGATGATATAAAAGTGTAATATATAGATAAGTAGATGATATAAAAGTGTATGATATAGATAAGTAGATGATATAAAAGTGTAAGGATATAGATAAGTAGATGATATAAAAGTGTATGATATAGATAAGTAGATGATATAAAAGTATGATATAGATAGTAGATGATATAAAAGCGTATGATATAGATAAGTAGATGATATAAAAGTGTATGATATAGATAAGATGATATAAAAGTGTATGATATAGATGATATAAGTGTATGATATAGATAAGTGATGATATAAAAGTATGATATAGATATAGATGATATAAAAGCGTATGATATAGATATAGATGATAGATGATATAAAAGTGTATGATATAGATATAGATGATATAAAAGTATGATATAGATGATATAAAAGTGTAATATATAGATAAGTAGGATGATATAAAAGTGTATGATATAGATAGTAGATGATATAAGTGTATGATATAGATAAGTAGGATGATATAAAAGTATGATATAGATAAGATGATATAAAAGCGTAATATATAGATAGTAGATGATATAAGTGTATGATATAGATGATAGATGATATAAAAGCGTATGATATAGATAAGTAGATGATATAAAAGTGTATGATATAGATAAGTAGATGATATAAAAGTAATATATAGATAAGTAGATGATATAAAAGTGTATGATATAGATAAATAGATGATATAAAAGCGTATGATATAGATAAGTGATGATATAAAAGTGTATGATATATAGATAAGATGATATAAAAGTATGATATAGATAAGTAGATGATATAAAAGTGTATGATAGATAAGTAGATGATATAAAAGTGTAATATAGATAAGTAGATGATATAAAAGTGTATGATATAGATAAGTAGGATGATATAAAAGTATGATATAGATAAGTAGATGATATAAAAGCGTAATATATAGATAAGTAGATGATATAAAAGTGTATGATATAGATGATATAAAAGCGTATGATATAGATAAGTAGGATGATATAAAAGTATGATATAGATAAGATGATATAAAAGTGTATGATATAGATGATATAAGTGTATGATATAGATGATAGATGATATAAAAGCGTAATATATAGATATAGATGATAGATGATATAAAAGTGTATGATATATAGATAAGTGATGATATAAAAGGTATGATATAGATAAGTAGGATGATATAAAAGCGTATGATATAGATATAGATGATATAAAAGCGTATGATATAGATGATAGATGATATAAAAGCGTAATATATAGATAAGTGATGATATAAAAGTGTATGGATATAGATAAGTAGATGATAAAAGTGTAATATATAGATAAGTAGATGATATAAAAGTGTATGATATAGATAAGTAGATGATATAAAAGTGTAATATATAGATAAGTAGATGATATAAAAGTGTATGATATAGATAAGTAGATGATATAAAAGTGTATGATATAGATAAGTAGATGATATAAAAGTGTATGATATAGATAGTAGATGATATAAGTGTATGATATAGATAAGATGATATAAAAGTATGATATAGATAGAAGTAGATGATATAAAAGTGTATGATATAGATAAGTAGATGATATAAAAGTGTATGATATAGATAAGTAGATGATATAAAAGTATGATATAGATAAGTAGATGATAAAAGTGTATGATATAGATAAGTAAGATGATATAAAAGTGTATGATATAGATAAGTAGATGATATAAAAGTGTAATATATAGATAAGTAGATGATATAAAAGTATGATATAGATAGTAGATGATATAAGTGTATGATATAGATAAGATGATATAAAAGTATGATATAGATAAGTAGATGATATAAAAGTGTAATATATAGATAAGTAGATGATATAAAAGTGTATGATATAGATAAGTAGATGATATAAAAGTGTATGATATAGATAAGTAGATGATAAAAGTGTATGATATAGATAAGTAGATGATATAAAAGTGTAATATATAGATAAGTAGATGATATAAAAGTGTAATATATAGATAAGTAGATGATATAAAAGTGTAATATAGATAAGTAGATGATATAAAAGTGTAATATATAGATAAGTAGATGATATAAAAGTGTAAGGATATAGATAAGTAGATGATAAAAGTGTAATATATAGATAAGTAGATGATATAAAAGTGTATGATATGAATAAGTAGATGATATAAAAGTGTAATATATATAGATAAGTAGATGATATAAAAGTGTAATATATAGATAAGTAGATGATATAAGTGTATGATATAGATAAGTAGATGATATAAAAGTGTATGATATAGATAAGTAGATGATATAAAAGTGTAATATATAGATAGAAGTAGATGATATAAAAGTGTATGATATAGATAAGTAAGATGATATAAAAGTGTATGATATAGATATAGATGATATAAAAGTATGATATAGATATAGATGATATAAAAGTGTATAGTATAGATAAGTAGATGATATAAAAGTGTAATATAGATAAGTAGATGATATAAAAGTATGATATAGATATAGATGATATAAAAGTATGATATAGATAAGTAGGATGATATAAAAGTGTATGATATAGATAGTAGATGATATAAAAGTATGATATAGATAAGTAGATATAAAAGTGTATGATATAGATAAGTAGATGATATAAAAAGCTATAAATTGTTTTAAACTTCGTATACACATAGTGTATGGCTAATGAAATGCGGTTCGAATTCGAAGTGCGCCACTCAAGTACTCGTCCGTTGTCAGGTTTCGGCGGCAAGTTCGGCGTGCAGACGGACAGAATGGACAAGTCCGCAGTGGGTCACGACTACGTAGGCAAGGTGGAGAAGCACGTGTCGCAGACCGACTACGCGCAGGGATTCGGCGGCAAGTTCGGCGTGCAGACCGACAGGGTGGACAAGGTAATAGTGTATAATTATTGAAAACGGAACTTGTCACGTTGAGATTAAAAATTCAAGGTCACATTTCAGCGCCGAGGTCATATTTACGCCACTCGTCAATTTAATTGGACGAGTGGCGTAAACACCGATTCTCAAAGTGACGCCATGTCGAGCTCCAGGGTTCGATTCCCGGTCGGGTTAATGCAGAAAAACCACTTTTTCTACATTTTCTCGGGTCTGGGTTTTTGTAGTACGTTCGTTGTTTCCGATTCCCATACTTCAAGTGCTTCTTACATTGGGATCGGAGCAATGTATGTGATGTTGTCACTATCTATATATGTATTTATTTATTATTAACATTATATTTTAATGAAATGTCTTTTACTACACTACTTTTACAACGACTTCTATTACATTTTTTAAATTGCAAAACAAAAATCTGTTGTATTGATATAGACATACTCTTTATAATTTCGTTACCTTTGGTTCGCGAAGAAAATAAACTAATCTGAATTGGACTTGCAGAGTGCTGCGGGCTGGGAGCATCGCGAGGAGGTGCCGAAGCATCCGTCGCAGAAGGACTACTCGGTAGGCTTCGGCGGCAAGTTCGGCGTGCAGACCGACCGCAAGGACCGCGCCGCGCTCGGCTGGGACCACCACGAGACCCCGCAGCGGCACCACTCGCAGACCGGTCAGTGTCCGCACTCACTCGCACACACCGCGCTCCCCAATACACTCACTCACTCACACACTGCGCTCCACTGGGACCACCACGAGACCCCGCAGCGGCACCACTCGCAGACCGGTCAGTGTCCGCACTCACTCGCACACACCGCGCTCCCCAATACACTCACTCACTCACACACTGCGCTCCACTGGGACCACCACGAGACCCCGCAGCGGCACCACTCGCAGACCGGTCAGTGTCCGCACTCACTCGCACACCGCGCTCCCCAATACACTCACTCACTCACACACTGCGCTCCACTGGGACCACCACGAGACCCCGCAGCGGCACCACTGCAGACCGGTCAGTGTCCGCACTCACTCACTCACACACCGCGCTCCCCAACACACTCACTCACTCACACACTGCGCTCCACTGGGACCACCACGAGACCCTGCAGCGGCACCACTGCAGACCGGTCAGTGTCCGCACTCACTGCACACACCGCGCTCCCCAATACACTCACCACTCACACACTGCGCTCCACTGGGACCACCACGAGACCCTGCAGCGGCACCACCTGCAGACCGGTCAGTGTCCGCACTCACTGCACACACTGCGCTCCCCAATACACTCACTCACTCACTCACTCACACTGCGCCCACTGGGACCACCACGAGACCCTGCAGCGGCACCACCTGCAGACCGGTCAGTGTCCGCACTCACTGCACACACTGCGCTCCCCAATACACTCACTCACTCACACACTGCGCTCCACTGGGACCACCACGAGACCCCGCAGCGGCACCACTCGCAGACCGGTCAGTGTCCGCACTCACTCGCACACACCGCGCTCCCCAATACACTCACTCACTCACACACCGCGCTCCCCAACACACTCACTCACTCACACACTGCGCTCCACTGGGACCACCACGAGACCCCAGCGGCACCACTCGCAGACCGGTCGGTGTCCGCACTCACTGCACACACCGCGCTCCCCAATACACTCACTCACTCACTCACACACCGCGCTCCACTGGGACCACCACGAGACCCTGCAGCGGCACCACTGCAGACCGGCTGCGTCCGCACTCACTGCACACACCGCGCCCCCAATACACTCACTCACTCACACACTGCGCTCCACTGGGACCACCACGAGACCCTGCAGCGGCACCACCTGCAGACCGGTCATGTCCGCACTCACTGCACACACTGCGCTCCCCAATACACTCACTCACTCACTCACACACACTGCGCTCCACTGGGACCACCACGAGACCCCAGCGGCACCACTGCAGACCGGTCAGTGTCCGCACCTCACTGCACACACTGCGCTCCCCAATACACTCACTCACTCACTCACACACACTGCGCTCCACTGACCACCACGAGACCCTGCAGCGGCACCACTGCAGACCGGTCAGTGTCCGCACCTCACTGCACACACCGCGCCCCCAATACACTCACTCACCACACACTGCGCTCCACTGGGACCACCACGAGACCCTGCAGCGGCACCACTCTGCAGACCGGTCAGTGTCCGCACCTCACTGCACACCGCGCTCCCCACACTCACTCACACCGCGCTCCCCAACACACTCACCACCACACACTGCGCTCCCCAATACACTCACTCACCACACACCGCGCTCCCCAATACACTCACCACTCACACTGCGCTCCACTGGGACCACCACGAGACCCTGCAGCGGCACCACTCGCAGACCGGTCAGTGTCCGCACTCACTCACCACACACCGCGCTCCCCAATACACTCACCACTCACACACTGCGCTCCACTGGGACCACCACGAGACCCCAGCGGCACCACTCACCAGACCGGTCAGTGTCCGCACCACCGCACACACCGCGCTCCCCAATACACACTCACTCACTCACACACCGCGCTCCACTGGGACCACCACGAGACCCCGCAGCGGCACCACTGCAGACCGGTCATGTCCGCACTCACTGCACACCGCGCTCCCCAATACACTCACTCACTCACACACCGCGCTCCACTGGGACCACCACGAGACCCCGCAGCGGCACCACTCTGCAGACCGGCTGCGTCCGCACTCACTCGCACACCGCGCTCCCCAATACACACTCACTCACCACACACTGCGCTCCACTGACCACCACGAGACCCCGCAGCGGCACCACCTGCAGACCGGCTGCGTCCGCACTCACTCACACACACTGCGCTCCCCAATACACACTCACTCACTCACACACTGCGCTCCACTGGGACCACCACGAGACCCTGCAGCGGCACCACTGCAGACCGGTCAGTGTCCGCACTCACTGCACACACCGCGCTCCCCAACACACTCACCACCACACTGCGCTCCACTGGGACCACCACGAGACCCTGCAGCGGCACCACCTGCAGACCGGTCAGTGTCCGCACTCACTGCACACACCGCGCTCCCCAATACACTCACTCACTCACACACTGCGCTCCACTGGGACCACCACGAGACCCCGCAGCGGCACCACTCGCAGACCGGTCAGTGTCCGCACTCACTCGCACACACCGCGCTCCCCAATACACTCACCACTCACACACTGTGCCCACTGGGACCACCACGAGACCCCGCAGCGGCACCACTGCAGACCGGTCAGTGTCCGCACTCACTCGCACACCGCGCTCCCCAATACACTCACCACTCACACACTGCGCCCACTGGGACCACCACGAGACCCTGCAGCGGCACCACCTGCAGACCGGTCAGTGTCCGCACCTCACTGCACACACTGCGCTCCCCAATACACTCACTCACTCACACACTGCGCTCCACTGACCACCACGAGACCCCGCAGCGGCACCACTGCAGACCGGTCAGTGTCCGCACCACTGCACACACCGCGCTCCCCAATACACTCACTCACTCACACACTGCGCTCCACTGGGACCACCACGAGACCCCGCAGCGGCACCACCTGCAGACCGGCTGCGTCCGCACTCACTCGCACACACCGCGCTCCCCAACACACTCACTCACTCACACTGCGCCCACTGGGACCACCACGAGACCCCGCAGCGGCACCACCTCGCAGACCGGTCAGTGTCCGCACTCACTGCACACACCGCGCTCCCCAACACACTCACTCACCACACACCGCGCTCCACTGGGACCACCACGAGACCCCGCAGCGGCACCACTCGCAGACCGGTCAGTGTCCGCACCACCGCACACACCGCGCTCCCCACACTCACTCACACACCGCGCTCCCCAATACACTCCACTCACTCACACTGCGCTCCACTGGGACCACCACGAGACCCTGCAGCGGCACCACCTGCAGACCGGTCATGTCCGCACTCACTGCACACACACCGCGCCCCCAATACACTCACTCACTCACACTGCGCTCCACTGGGACCACCACGAGACCCTGCAGTGGCACCACTGCAGACCGGTCAGTGTCCGCACTCACTCGCACACCGCGCTCCCCAATACACTCACTCACTCACACACTGCGCCCACTGGGACCACCACGAGACCCCGCAGCGGCACCACTGCAGACCGGCCAGTGTCCGCACTCACTGCACACACTGCGCTCCCCAACACACTCACCACTCACACACCGCGCTCCCCACACTCACTCACTCACACTGCGCTCCACTGGGACCACCACGAGACCCTGCAGCGGCACCACTCTGCAGACCGGTCAGTGTCCGCACTCACTCGCACACACCGCGCTCCCCAATACACTCACCACTCACACACTGCGCTCCACTGGGACCACCACGAGACCCTGCAGCGGCACCACCTGCAGACCGGTCAGTGTCTGCACTCACTGCACACACTGCGCTCCCCAATACACTCACTCACTCACACACTGCGCCCACTGGGACCACCACGAGACCCTGCAGCGGCACCACCTGCAGACCGGTCAGTGTCCGCACTCACTCACTCACACACCGCGCTCCCCAACACACTCACTCACTCACCACACACTGCGCTCCACTGGGACCACCACGAGACCCCGCAGCGGCACCACTCGCAGACCGGTCAGTGTCCGCACTCACCTGCACACACCGCGCTCCCCAACACACTCACTCACTCACACACCGCGCTCCCCAACACACTCACCACCACACACTGCGCTCCACTGGGACCACCACGAGACCCTGCAGCGGCACCACTCTGCAGACCGGTCAGTGTCCGCACCTCACTGCACACACCGCGCCCCCAACACACTCACTCACTCACACACCGCGCTCCACTGGGACCACCACGAGACCCTGCAGCGGCACCACTGCAGACCGGTCAGTGTCCGCACCTCACTGCACACACCGCGCCTCCCCAATACACTCCACTCACTCACACCGCGCTCCACTGGGACCACCACGAGACCCCGCAGCGGCACCACTCGCAGACCGGTCAGTGTCCGCACTCACTCGCACACACCGCGCTCCCCAATACACTCACCACCACACACCGCGCTCCCCAACACACTCACCACCACACACTGCGCCCACTGGGACCACCACGAGACCCTGCAGCGGCACCACTGCAGACCGGCCAGTGTCCGCACTCACTGCACACACCGCGCTCCCCACACTCACTCACTCACACACTGCGCTCCACTGGGACCACCACGAGACCCCGCAGCGGCACCACCTGCAGACCGGTCAGTGTCCGCACTCACTCGCACACACCGCGCTCCCCAACACACTCACTCACTCACACCGCGCTCCACTGGGACCACCACGAGACCCTGCAGCGGCACCACTCGCAGACCGGTCAGTGTCCGCACTCACTCACACACCGCGCTCCCCAATACACTCACCACTCACACACTGCGCCCACTGGGACCACCACGAGACCCCGCAGCGGCACCACTGCAGACCGGTCAGTGTCCGCACCTCACTGCACACACCGCGCTCCCCAACACACTCACTCACTCACCACACTGCGCTCCACTGGGACCACCACGAGACCCCGCAGCGGCACCACTGCAGACCGGCTGCGTCCGCACTCACTGCACACACCGCGCTCCCCAATACACTCACTCACTCACACACACTGCGCTCCCCAATACACTCACTCACACTGCGCTCCCCAATACACTCACTCACCACACACTGCGCTCCACTGGGACCACCACGAGACCCCGCAGCGGCACCACCTGCAGACCGGTCAGTGTCCGCACTCACTGCACACCGCGCTCCCCAATACACTCACTCACTCACACCGCGCTCCCCACACTCACTCACACTGCGCTCCTGGGACCACCACGAGACCCCGCAGCGGCACCACTCGCAGACCGGTCAGTGTCCGCACCACTGCACACACCGCGCTCCCCAATACACTCACCACCACACACCGCGCTCCCCAACACACTCACTCACTCACACACCGCGCTCCACTGGGACCACCACGAGACCCTGCAGCGGCACCACTGCAGACCGGTCAGTGTCCGCACCTCACTGCACACACCGCGCTCCCCAATACACTCACTCACACACCGCGCTCCCCACACTCACTCACTCACACACTGCGCCCACTGGGACCACCACGAGACCCTGCAGCGGCACCACTCTGCAGACCGGTCAGTGTCCGCACTCACTGCACACACCGCGCCCCCAACACACTCACTCACTCCACACACTGCGCTCCACTGGGACCACCACGAGACCCTGCAGTGGCACCACTGCAGACCGGTCAGTGTCCGCACTCACTCGCACACACCGCGCTCCCCAACACACTCACTCACTCACACCGCGCTCCCCAATACACTCACTCACCACACTGCGCTCCACTGGGACCACCACGAGACCCTGCAGCGGCACCACTGCAGACCGGTCATGTCCGCACTCACTGCACACACCGCGCCCCCAATACACTCACTCACCACACACTGCGCTCCACTGGGACCACCACGAGACCCTGCAGCGGCACCACCTGCAGACCGGTCAGTGTCCGCACTCACTCGCACACACCGCGCTCCCCAATACACTCACTCACTGCACACACACCGCGCTCCCCAATACACTCACTCACACCGCGCTCCCCACACTCACTCACTCACACACTGCGCTCCTGGGACCACCACGAGACCCCGCAGCAGCACCACTCGCAGACCGGTCAGTGTCCGCACTCACTGCACACACTGCGCTCCCCAATACACTCACCACTCACACACTGCGCTCCCCAATACACTCCTCACTCACACACCGCGCTCCCCAATACACTCACTCACTCACACTGCGCTCCACTGGGACCACCACGAGACCCCGCAGCAGCACCACTCGCAGACCGGTCAGTGTCCGCACTCACTCACTCACCACACTGCGCTCCCCAATACACTCACTCACTCCACACACTGCGCTCCACTGGGACCACCACGAGACCCCGCAGCAGCACCACTCACCAGACCGGTCAGTGTCCGCACTCACTCGCACACACCGCGCTCCCCAATACACTCACTCACTCACACCGCGCTCCCCAATACACTCCACTCACTCACACTGCGCTCCACTGGGACCACCACGAGACCCTGCAGCGGCACCACTCGCAGACCGGTCAGTGTCACACTCACTCACTCACACACCGCGCTCCCCAATACACTCACTCACTCACACTGCGCTCCACTGGGACCACCACGAGACCCCGCAGCAGCACCACTCACCAGACCGGTCAGTGTCACACTCACTCACACCGCGCTCCCCAACACACTCACTCACTCACACCGCGCTCCCCAACACACTCACTCACTCACACTGCGCTCCTGGGACCACCACGAGACCCCGCAGCAGCACCACTCACCAGACCGGTCAGTGTCCGCACTCACTGCACACACACCGCGCTCCCCAATACACTCCACTCACTCACTCACACCGCGCTCCCCAATACACTCACTCACTCCACACACTGCGCTCCACTGAGACCACCACGAGACCCCTGCAGTGGCACCACTGCAGACCGGTCAGTGTCCGCACTCACTCGCACACCGCGCTCCCCACACTCACTCACTCACACCGCGCTCCCCAATACACTCCACTCACTCACTCACACACACTGCGCTCCACTGGGACCACCACGAGACCCCTGCAGCGGCACCACTGCAGACCGGTCAGTGTCCGCACTCACTCACACACACTGCGCTCCCCAATACACTCCACTCACTCACTCACACACTGCGCTCCACTGGGACCACCACGAGACCCCGCAGCGGCACCACTCGCAGACCGGTCAGTGTCCGCACTCACTCGCACACACCGCGCTCCCCAATACACTCACTCACTCACACACTGCGCTCCACTGGGACCACCACGAGACCCCTGCAGCGGCACCACCTGCAGACCGGTCAGTGTCTGCACTCACTGCACACACACCGCGCTCCCCACACTCACTCACTCACACACTGCGCTCCACTGGGACCACCACGAGACCCCGCAGCGGCACCACTCGCAGACCGGTCAGTGTCCGCACTCACTCGCACACACCGCGCTCCCCAATACACTCACTCACTCACACACTGCGCTCCACTGACCACCACGAGACCCCTGCAGCGGCACCACTCTGCAGACCGGTCAGTGTCCGCACCTCACTCGCACACACCGCGCTCCCCACACTCACTCACACACCGCGCTCCCCAACACACTCACTCACCACACTGCGCTCCCCAATACACTCACCACCACACACTGCGCCCACTGGGACCACCACGAGACCCCGCAGCGGCACCACTCGCAGACCGGTCAGTGTCCGCACTCACTCGCACACACCGCGCTCCCCAATACACTCACTCACTCACACACTGCGCTCCACTGGGACCACCACGAGACCCCTGCAGCGGCACCACCTGCAGACCGGTCAGTGTCCGCACTCACTCGCACACACCGCGCTCCCCAATACACTCACCACTCACACACTGCGCTCCACTGGGACCACCACGACCCCGCAGCGGCACCACTCTGCAGACCGGTCAGTGTCCGCACCTCACTGCACACACACCGCGCTCCCCAACACACTCACTCACTCCACACACTGCGCTCCACTGGGACCACCACGACCCTGCAGCGGCACCACTGCAGACCGGTCAGTGTCCGCACCTCACTGCACACACCGCGCCCCCAATACACTCCACTCACTCACACACCGCGCTCCCACACTCACTCACACTGCGCTCCTGGGACCACCACGAGACCCCTGCAGCGGCACCACTCGCAGACCGGTCAGTGTCCGCACTCACTCACTCCACACACTGCGCTCCCCAATACACTCACTCACCACACACTGCGCTCCACTGACCACCACGAGACCCTGCAGCGGCACCACTGCAGACCGGTCAGTGTCTGCACTCACTGCACACACCGCGCTCCCCAATACACTCACTCACTCACACACCGCGCTCCCACACTCACTCACTCACACACTGCGCCCACTGGGACCACCACGAGACCCCGCAGCGGCACCACTGCAGACCGGTCAGTGTCCGCACTCACTGCACACACTGCGCTCCCCAATACACTCACCACCACACACCGCGCTCCCCACACTCACTCACTCACACTGCGCTCCCCAATACACTCACTCACTCACACACTGCGCCCACTGGGACCACCACGAGACCCCTGCAGCGGCACCACTCGCAGACCGGTCAGTGTCCGCACTCACTGCACACACCGCGCTCCCCAACACACTCACTCACTCACTCACACCGCGCTCCCCAATACACTCACCACCACACACTGCGCTCCACTGGGACCACCACGAGACCCCGCAGCGGCACCACTCGCAGACCGGTCAGTGTCCGCACTCACTCGCACACACCGCGCTCCCCAATACACTCACTCACTCACACACTGCGCTCCACTGGGACCACCACGAGCGGCACCACTCGCAGACCGGTCAGTGTCAGACACTTACACACCGCGGTCGACTGGGAGCACCACGAGACTGTCCTGTATATTACATCATTTAAAAAAAGTATCTTCACGCAATTCCCAATACAGGGGTAGACAGAGGTCTAGTGTAGACAATTAAGTCCCTTCGACCCACCTTCCACCGAAGATATTTTCGGAACAACGTGACTGGTGGTGAGCTTGTCGCCGTCTTCATGTCCAAGCCAACGATATAATTCGTACATAAGTTTTTATGAAAAACCCATAAGTACGAGCCTGCCATCTGGGGATCAAACTCGGGTCTCTTGACTCGAAATTCCGTTCACCCAACTACTCGGCTATCGTGACTTTAACTCTAACTCGGCTATCGTCATTTCGATGTCGGAAAATTTTGACGTGCATTATTTCAAATTTTAGATCGCGTTACTCTAGTACAAACGTTGCAACAACTTTACTACATCTCTCTTAAAGTTATGGTTCCCGTTGTTGGAATTCTGTCATTGTAAAGTTAGTACATCTAAACTAAATGTCCAACTCGTTACTTCAAATGTATTGCTGATATTTAAATCACTGTGCCTTATTCGAGTTGTGACTTCGTACTAATTACTAGAAACCGTCTAATCAGAATATATAGAATTAGGGGCAGCCTGTATCGCTGTTTCTCGTCTAATGTTGAGAATCGTGCTCAAGCCGTAGTCCTAGATGGTTACGTGTTCTCTTGGAGAAATATGTCGTCTGGAGTTCCCCAGGGCTCCCTTTTGGGACCATTATTGTTCATCCTTTACATAAATGACATTTCAAAATGTTTCATTAATTTCACTTGTTTCCTATTTGAGGATAACATGAAAATCTTTAGAACCGTTAACTATAATATCGACGAGCTCCATCTTCAGGACGACCTTTTCAGGTTCTTAGGCTTCTGTAACCTGATTAGACTATATCCTAACGTTGCCAAATGTTTTCTAATATCCTTTACGAGAAAGCCTTCGACATTCCGGGTCAACTATTCATTGACAAATGTGGTGATAACAAGGGATGAGGCTATTAAAGACTTAGGTGTTGTTCATGACTGCAAGCCGCCCTTCGACAGACATTGACAACGTATGTACAATGGCTTAGAAATCAGTAGAACCGTGAGTAGCCAACGTGACTATTAATTGTATCTATATAGACATTTTTTATTAGATATTTTCTTCTTTTTTTATATCTGTCACGTTCTCCCGAAAATATCTTCGGTGGAAGGTGCGTCAGAGGGACTTAATTGTCTAGACTTGACCTCTGTCTACCCCTGTAATGAGAATTGCGTGAAGATATTTATGTATTTATATAGAAATTTGAGGCTCGAGTTCTTCTAAAAAGGGGTAAAATGAAATGGTTTCCGCAGACTACGCGATCGGGTTCGGCGGGCGGTTCGGCGTGCAGTCGGACCGGCAGGACGCGGCGGCCGCGGGCTGGGCGCACGTGGAGCGCGGCGCCGCGCACGCCAGCCAGCTCGACCACAAGCGGGTGCGCCGGGGGGGGGGAGACAGGGAATCGAACCCGGGACCTTGGAGCTGGCGACACCATGAGAACCGATGTTAACTTTCGTCCACTTAGATTCCCAATATTAGGGGTAGACCAGAGGTCTAGATAATTAAGTCTTTTCGACCCACTTTAGAGGTTACCACCTCGAGGAGTTGAGCTCGAAAGAAATAAAGAAAAAGGAGTGAAGAAGTGCACCGTCCTCCCTCTTACAGATGAATGCACTAATTATACGAAGGCAAAGGTTCCTTAAGTAGAAACTTTGCGGAATAGTGCATTGTAATTATTTATGTATGTGATAGTATATTTACATATATAACTTGTAAGGATCATGACACTTAGAGATCCGTTCCCTCCGGCTACCCCTACAGGTGCACTATGCGAGAAGATAAACAAAAAAAAATTATGTATATGTTGCCCCAGTCTATTTTATTTCAACGTATCCTATCCCGCCAGGGCTTCGGCGGTAAGTTCGGCGTGGAGACGGACCGGGTGGACAAGTCCGCGCACCGTTACGACGTGGTAGACAAGGTGGGCACCAACTACACAAAGCAGAAGCCCGACATCGGCGGCGCCAAGCCCTCCTCAATACGCGCCAAGTTCGAAAACATGGCCAAGGAGAAAGAGCAGGTGAGGAATCTCGTCATTTTTGGACAGGGTCCTCGTATAAACTCACACCACCGTAGACCTTATCTTTGGTTTCATGTAAAAGAAGGACATTTTTCGACATAATTCCGCCTTTTATCGCTAGCCATTTGCGTTTTCAAAGCATTTTCCTTTAGACACATCATTAGCGCCTTCCTCAGACTCATCATCCTCACATATGTGAGGCTATAGTAACACTTCTTCTCGGCTCATATTACAGGCTACTGTAATATTTGAAGAAAAGAAGTGAATAAATAAACGCATTATTATTATATCTTACAACATGTATTTATAAATTTTTACACTGACAACATTAATATCATTTTTTTAATATATGTACACGCCATATGAACACTTACATAAATTGGACTTAACATAATTCTAAATGACAATAGCATTGGTAACTGCGAAACAAACGCTTAGTTTCTAGTGGTGTCATAAACACGCTTAGTTTCTTGTGGTGTCACAAACACGTTTAGTTTGTTGTAGTGTTACAAACACATTTAGTCTGTTGTAGTGTCACAAACACGTTTAGTTTGTTGTAGTGTCACAAACACGTTTAGTTTCTTGTAGTGTCACAAACACGTTTAGTTTCTTGTGGTGTCACAACACGTTTAGTTTGTTGTGGTGTCACAACACGTTTAGTTTCTGGTGGTGTCACAAACACGTTTAGTTTCTGGTGGTGTCACAAACACCTGTAGTTTGTTGTGGTGTCACAAACACCTGTAGTTTGTTGTGGTGTCACAAACACCTGTAGTTTGTTGTGGTGTCACAAACACGCTTAGTTTGTTGTGGTGTCACAAACACGTTTAGTTTGTTGTGGTGTCACAAACACGTTTCGTTTGTTGTGGTGTCACAAAACATTTAGTCTGTTGTAGTGTCACAAACACGCTTAGTTTGTTGTAGTGTCACAAACACGTTTAGTTTCTTGTAGTGTCACAAACACGTTTAGTTTGTGGTGGCGTCACAAACACGTTTAGTTTCTGGTGGTGTCACAAACACCTGTAGTTTGTTGTGGTGTCACAAACACCTGTAGTTTGTTGTGGTGTCACAACACGTTTAGTTTGTGGTGTCACAAACACCTGTAGTTTGTTGTGGTGTCACAAACACGCTTAGTTTGTTGTGGTGTCACAACACGTTTAGTTTGTGGTGTCACAACACGTTTAGTTTGTGGTGGTGTCACAAACACGTTTCGTTTGTTGTGGTGTCACAAACACCTGTAGTTTGTTGTGTGTCACAAACACGCTTAGTTTGTGGTGTCACAAACACGTTTAGTTTGTGGTGGTGTCACAAACACGTTTAGTTTGTGGTGGTGTCACAAACACGTTTAGTTTGTTGTGGTGTCACAAACACGTTTTATTTGTTGTGGTGTCACAAACACCTGTAGTTTGTTGTGATGTCACAAACACGCTTAGTTTGTTGTGGTGTCACAAACACGTTTAGTTTCTGGTGGTGTCACAAACACCTGTAGTTTGTTGTGGTGTCACAAACACCTGTAGTTTGTTGTGGTGTCACAAACACCTGTAGTTTGTTGTGGTGTCACAAACACGTTTAGTTTGTGGTGGTGTCACAAACACGTTTAGTTTGTGGTGGTGTCACAAACACGTTTAGTTTGTTGTGGTGTCACAAACACGTTTTATTTGTTGTGGTGTCACAAACACCTGTAGTTTGTTGTGGTGTCACAAACACCTGTAGTTTGTTGTGGTGTCACAAACACGTTTAGTTTGTGGTGGTGTCACAAACACGTTTAGTTTGTGGTGGTGTAACAAACACGTTTAGTTTGTTGTGGTATCACAAACACGTTTTATTTGTTATGGTGTCACAAATACCTGTAGTTTGTTGTGATGTCACAAACACGCTTAGTTTGTTGTGGTGTCACAAACACGTTTAATTGGTTGTGGTGTCACAAACACGCTTAGTTTGTTGTGGTGTCACAAACACGCTTAGTTTGTTGTGGTATCAGAAACACGTTTCGTTTGTTGTGGTGTCACAAATACCTGTAGTTTGTGGTGGTGTCACAAACACGTTTAGTTTGTGGTGGTGTCACAAACACGTTTAGTTTGTGGCGGTGTCACAAACACCTGTAGTTTGTTGTGGTGTCACAAACACCTGTAGTTTGTTGTGGTGTCACAAACACCTGTAATTTGTTGTGGTGTCACAAACACGCTTAGTTTCTGGTGGTGTCACAAACACCTGTAGTTTGTGGTGGTGTCACAAACACCTGCAGTTTGTTGTGGTGTCACAAACACGTTTTATTTGTTGTGGTGTCACAAACACCTGTAGTTTGTTGTGATGTCACAAACACGCTTAGTTTGTTGTGGTGTCACAAACACGTTTAATTTGTTATGGTGTCACAAACACCTGTAGTTTGTTGTAGTGTCACAAACACCTGTAGTTGTTGTGGTGTCACAAACACGTTTCGTTTGTTATGGTGTTACAAACACATTTAGTCTGTTGTAGTGTCACAAACACGTTTAGTTTGTTGTAGTGTCACAAACACGTTTAGTTTCTTGTAGTGTCACAAACACGTTTAGTTTGTGGTGGCGTCACAAACACGTTTAGTTTCTGGTGGTGTCACAAACACCTGTAGTTTGTTGTGGTGTCACAAACACCTGTAGTTTGTTGTGGTGTCACAAACACCTGTAGTTTGTTGTGGTGTCACAAACACGCTTAGTTTGTTGTGGTGTCACAAACACGTTTAGTTTGTTGTGGTGTCACAAACACGTTTCGTTTGTTGTGGTGTCACAAACACCTGTAATTTGTTGTGGTGTCACAAACACGTTTAGTTTGTGGTGTCACAACACCTGTAGTTTGTGGTGGTGTCACAACACGTTTAGTTTGTGGTGTCACAAACACGTTTAGTTTGTTGTGGTGTCACAAACACGTTTTATTTGTTGTGGTGTCACAAACACGTTTCGTTTGTTATGGTGTCACAAACACGTTTAGTTTGTGGTGGCGTCACAAACACGTTTAGTTTCTGGTGGTGTCACAAACACCTGTAGTTTGTTGTGGTGTCACAAACACCTGTAGTTTGTTGTGGTGTCACAAACACCTGTAGTTTGTTGTGGTGTCACAAACACGTTTAGTTTGTGGTGGTGTCACAAACACGTTTAGTTTGTGGTGGTGTCACAAACACGTTTAGTTTGTGGTGGTGTCACAAACACGTTTTATTTGTTGTGGTGTCACAAACACCTGTAGTTTGTTGTGATGTCACAAACACGCTTAGTTTGTTGTGGTGTCACAAACACGTTTAATTGGTTGTGGTGTCACAAACACGCTTAGTTTGTTGTGGTGTCACAAACACGCTTAGTTTGTTGTGGTATCAGAAACACGTTTCGTTTGTTGTGGTGTCACAAATACCTGTAGTTTGTGGTGGTGTCACAAACACGTTTAGTTTGTGGTGGTGTCACAAACACGTTTAGTTTGTGGCGGTGTCACAAACACCTGTAGTTTGTTGTGGTGTCACAAACACCTGTAGTTTGTTGTGGTGTCACAAACACGTGTAGTTTGTTGTGGTGTCACAAACACCTGTAATTTGTTGTGGTGTCACAAACACGCTTAGTTTCTGGTGGTGTCACAAACACCTGTAGTTTGTGGTGGTGTCACAAACACCTGCAGTTTGTTGTGGTGTCACAAACACCTGTAGTTAGTTGGGGTGTCACAAACACGCTTAGTTTGTTGTGGTGTCACAAACACGTTTAGTTTGTGTTGGTGTCACAAACACGTTTCGTTTGTTGTGGTGTCACAAACACGTTTAGTTTGTTGTGGTGTCACAAATACGTTTCGTTTGTTGTGGTGTCACAAACACGTTTCGTTTGTTGTGGTGTCACAAACACCTGTAGTTTGTTGTGGTGTCACAAACACGTTGCGTTTGTTGTGGTGTCATAAACACCTGTAGTTTGTTGTGGTGTCTCAAACACGTTTCATTTGTTATGGTGTCACAAACACGTTTCGTTTGTTGTGGTGTCACAAACACGTTTAGTTTGTTGTGGTGTCATAAACACCTGTAGTTTGTTGTGGTGTCACAAACACGTTTAGTTTGTTGTGGTGTCATAAACACCTGTAGTTTGTTGTGGTGTCTCAAACACGTTTCGTTTGTTATGGTGTTACAAACACGTTTCGTTTGTTGTGGTGTCACAAACACGTTTAGTTTGTTGTGGTGTCACAAACACCTGGAGTTTGTTGTGGGTCACAAAAACGTTTCGTTTGTTATGGTGTCACATCCCATAGTTCGAGTCAAGAGAACGAAGTTCGATCCCTAGGTGCTTACACCTTACATAATATCAATAGGTGTTTTCAAAACTTATGTTCTTATAATCGTAGTTTACATCTAGGTGTTGTTTTTAAAAATTCACCTTGTCCACAGGAAGCGATGCAGTCCGTGCAGAAGATCAGACAGGAGAGGCTGATGATGGACAAGGAACTGTCGCAAAAGGTTAGTTAGTCAGTGCTGTCTATGTCTTATGATTATGAAATTTTATAACCGTGGGTGTCGTAAGAGGCGACTAAGGGAAAAGCCTTGACAATATCATTGGCTATCGACCGATGACGGGACTACCATTTCGAAAAAGAAGCAAAATAAACCGGCGATGGGCAGCAGCGTTTAAGACTATTGTGATCGCCAATCCGCTTGCCGAGCGTGGCGATTATGGAAAACCGGGAAGTAGGGAAATACGGGAGACACTCATATCTCATATAAACAGACCCATATCCATATGATGATACATTGACAATGACTCATCATTCTCACCAGGAAAAAGAGAAACTAGCGAAAGAAAAGGAGAAATCTCCTCCAAAAGAACTCGAGCCCAAAGAAAATCCACCCAAAGAACCCGAGACCGAAGTCAAACAAGAGAAGCCAGTAAAGCAGATAACAGAAGAGATCAAGCAAGTAGAGGAAGAAACGAGACAGCCGATAGAGAAAACTATTGTAGTGACGGAAGCCTCCCCGAGTACACACGAGCCGGAAGTGAAGCCGCCCAACTTACCGGACGTCACTCTGGTCGGCGAAGCGAAGGAGAAAGACGAGGTCAGTATTGTTAAATAACGCCACACTATATGTTTTATTGTATATCTACTGAAAAGCCTAAAAAAATACGAAAGCCGAGTGGTGGGGTGAATTCGAGTCGTGAGACCCGAGTGCAATCCCCAAGGCTCGTTCAAATGGGTTTTTGCAAATCTACGATTTATATCGTTAACTTGGACGGCGACGGGCTCACGGTCTGTCAGAAACTGTATTAAAATCCTTATCAAAACCTGTATTAAAATCTAACTCAAAATTAGCCAAGAAAACGAAAGATTTGCTAGGTAACGTTTAAACTTATATTTTAATTACAAAAATTTCTTTTAAATGTATATACAATTTTTTTCCTGTACTGAACTTATGATTTGTGCAGTATCATAATCCAATAGACATAGGGGAATTAATAACAGGTTTGCATCTGTTACATTACTAATTATATGATCTAGACATGATTCATCTCTCGTAGCTTCTTTTATTAGAAGTTTCATTTTCAAGGATTCAATCAGGTGTGCAAGTACAGCTGATCGCTGTTCTGTTACTCAAGATTGTATTGATATTTATGTCTCCAGGTTTAACTATTTTCTTTTTAGAATATTTAAATTACATCTATGAAAAACTCATTCTATTTCGTGAAAGAACAAATCTAAATTGCATTTTAATTTCGTTGGGCTCATATCAAGCCAAATTATTGAAATATTACAGTTTTATATATAAACAGAGCAGCAGCAGAATAGAGCAAAATAGTATAAGTTTGCTAAATCATCAAATCAGAAAAACTTTTACAAACCGAAGATCTCTATAGACAGATTTCTCCCTCCCCTCTCCCCTTTTCTCCTGCTTTTCCTGCTTTTAATATTATATAATTTTAATTAAGTCAGTTTGAAAGCTGAGGTGTCAAAAAATGATCTTATCCATCCGTACGAGTTCAGTCGGCACTAATTGTATCAGCCGTAAGTTGGTAATCCCCCTCGTCGACTTCCTTAATAGTTCCTTTCTTGTAATTACTACCATCCTAAATAATACTTACGGCAAATTGAACGACAGATATCTCTGAATTTATATTTTAGAATGTTACCAGTTCTGATATTATAATCTATTCTGAAAGTAGTATGTTTTATAATGACGAATGTAGTAGTAAAACTATCATGACTTTAATAAATACAAATTATGAGGGGTATGACCACATAACTTCAAAATTAGCTAAAATATCTAGGGATCAAATCAGCAAGGTGCTCGCAATTACTGCAATTCGATCTATGGTAACTGAAACATTTCCAGATAAACTTAAAATCTCAACTTTTAAGCCTCTATAAAAAAGGGCGACTGAACATAAGTTGACAATTAAATTAATATCTACACTTGCAAAAGACTGAAAAATTTATTTTATCATTAGTTACCGACTTCCTTACTAAGTATAACATCAATATGGATTCCAAAATGTTATATCAACGACAATGACCAATTTCAGTCTTATTACAAAGGATTTATAAATAACAAATAATATATGAATGCTTCAGTAATATTCTTTGATTTATCTAAAGCCTTCGACTTTATACCTCACGAACAGTTACTGACAAAATTGGAACAGAACGGATTAAGAGGTTCTGCTTAAAACTATTTTAAAACATAGACCTGCATAGAAGGTAACAATTTTTTGAGGTTTCCAAAATTGATAAAAATATGTAATAAGGAAATGTAAATCGAAGTTGAGAACTATTGAGAGAAGGTGGGTCAAAAGGGACTTAATTGTCTAGACTAGACCTCTGTCTACCCCTGTATTGAGAATTGCGTGAAGATATTTACTATCTTGTAAAACATCCAGTTTAATGGCAAATGTAGATTATGATTATGATTGTCTTTAATACTCATTCTTTTCCAACTGTTTGGAAAGATGCAAATATAATTCCTCTCCCGAAAAAATGAATCACACTAGCTACTCTGATAATCGGCCAATTTCCTTACTCCTCTTTCTGTCTAAAGTTTTTGAACGTCTTTTTTATAACCAACTTAATTCTTATATATCTGATTAAAACTATTTCAATCCTCTGCAATACGGTTTCCGATTTAATAAGAAGTCAGTTGTAAATTTGCAATACTGGATTCTTTACGCATACAACGTAACTTTTTGTCGTTAGCTACTAAAGTTGTGCTTGCTCAGTTCTTACTTTTGCCTATCCTTGTCTATGCTGACATTTGCTATCTAGACATTACAAAAGAACATCTTAACAAACTTGAGTGAATTCAAAACAGTATGTGTTTCATATTTGGGCTTCGCGAAAGCTCAAGTGGCTGTCAATCCGCCTTCGCAGGAATACGCACATCCTTTCTGCTCTGTACTCCGTGCTCTTCAACCCATACTTTGCCCAATATCATATATGCCCATATTTCAAAAGATCAGTTTGAGCTTATGTCCCTTTCCCATGACCGGATTCTTCGTTCCGCTGTCAATCTTTCCTTCCGAACTCCTCTTCTTTTAATAATAAATATTTTACACCTCTGTCCGCTTGAGGAGCGCTTTGCCCTTCAACAAAGTCGACATGGTGTCATTCAAAAAACACATTTTTAGCTTTACTTTTTTACCTTTTCCATCTCTCTCTTTCTTTATTCCTGACAATCCTTTATGTTACGGCTGCCATCATTTTGTCATTTAATTTTATATAATAGCGGTTCATCACCCCCTCTTTCTTCATTCGCTTCTATACCAAGGTTGTCTGGAAGAAATTGCTTTTTAGTAATAAAACCGCTTTTTATACTCTCTTGATGTTCATTGCACTTATTTTTAATCTTAAATAGTGGCGCACAATAAAGAATATGTGTTTATGTCTCCCATATCTGTATATAGTTCTTTCAATGTCTTCCGTTCTGTCGTATTGTACTGATCAGAGTGCTGGGCAACGAATGTGACTGCTGAAAGAAAAGTGCATGCTGTAGAGATGAGAATGTTGAGATGGATTTGTGGAGTGAATAGAAAAGAATGAGTATCGGTAAGTTTATAAGGGGAAGCTTGAAAGTAGCACCAGTGACAGAGAAAGTGAAGAGTGGTAGGTTAGCGTGATTCGTACATGTAATGATTACATTCTTCCCTCCGGAAGAATGTAATTTAGGCAAAAGGATGTTAGAGATAAATGTGGATGGACGAAGAGCTATGGAGAGACCAAAAACACTATGGATGAATTGTGTGAAAGAAGACATGAGAAAGAAAGGAGTGAGTTCTGAGATGACTGAAAATTGACGAGAATGGAAGAAGAAGACATGTTATGCCGACCCCAAATTGCATAGAATAAGGGCAGGAAGAAGAAGAAGAATCTCTTCCATAGCTGAAATCGAAACTAAGCGATAATTTTACGTGACTAGAGTCGGCAGCCCACCATCGTGGTGTCGCCGGTGGGCTGGGAGGGCGGGTCGGGCGGCGAGGGCGGCGAGGAGGAGGAGGAGGAGGAGGACGGCTACACGGCGCGCGCGCTCTACGACTACCAGGCCGCCGCGCCCGACGAGATCTCCTTCGACCCCGACGACCTCATCACCAACATCGTCATGGTCAGTTGCCACCAAATATTAGTTTCCTTTCAGATCTCCTTGGACCCCGACGAGCTCATCACCAACAACGTCATGGTCAGTTGCCACCAAAGGCTAGTTTCCTTTCAGACTCTGACGAGCTCATCACCAACATCGTTATGGTCAGTTGCCACCAAAGGCTAGTTTCCTTTCATATCTCCTTCGATCCCGATGAGCTCATCACCAACATCGTCATGGTCAGTTGCCACGGAGTACAGTTGCCTTTCAGCAACCTTCAGCCGAGCGCAAGGCGTCTCACTCGCTGCAGTGACTCGCGCCTGCGTCGGCCTCCTCAGCCTCAGCTTATAACTGTATAAATATAAGGAATACGAGCAAAAAGACCCGAGTTCAATCCCCAGGTCGCAGGCTCGTACCGATGGCTTTTTTCAACTTAAGAACTTGTATTACGATTTATATCGTAATACAAGTTCTTAAGTTGCTTACTTCGGCATCAGAGCAATGTATGTGATGTTTTCCATCTATTTATCTATCTATGTATATATTTAGTTAATTTCTTATAATTCGTCCTCACAGATAGATGAGGGCTGGTGGCAGGGCCTCTGCAAAGGCGCCTACGGTTTGTTTCCCGCGAACTATGTTCAGCTTCAAGACAAATAAATGCGAAATATTGCGTACATTCCTATTGTTTGTAGACTTAGAATTTTATATAGTCTTGTTATATGCGATTTCTTTATCGTTTGAAGAATCAAAATCAAATGATAATTTCATTTTAATTCAATTTTATTTAATTCAATTTTAAGTTCTTATACACGTCAAAAACTTCGTACACCGGTTCGCATAAATAAGGTTCTCTCAGAGCTCGACCGGTAAGAAACTCTATTTAACTCTATACTCTATTCTTATCTTGTAACTCTGTTTTATATATTGTTATATACGTTTTAATAACTGACTGTCTGCTATGAACATCTTACAAAGATGAAATTTTCGTCTTGAAGAATATTTTAAGCCAATTTAAGCCTCAGTTTTGTATTCTAAGCCAATTACAGCACATCTAAGCCTAGTTTTGTAGGTATATATGTAAAGAGCTATTTTTAAAACAAAAATCTCATTGGACTATATTATTAACATAATAAATTAATTACTAACAATATCGACGAACTCCGTGGACGAGAGCTATACACACCCGATTTTATGGTGTAGCCAGCTCTGTGTCCGATGTAGAAATTTATGTCTGTGCATTCTGTACGAATGTAGAAAACATTTTTTCTACATTTTCTCGAGGTTTTCTTCATTTTTCGCGGTTACAAATTTACTTAAAATAGACTTTCAAGTTTTTGTTGTACTTTTTAGATCTGTGTTTCCTTCACTTCCTTCTTTCGCTATTGCGCAGGCCTATTAAAATTCATACCGGTTTTAAATATATTTAATTATTTCTAATTTATGAAAATAAATCATGAAGTCATAGAAAAAATTGTTTTTTATAATGTTAGTAATATGGTCCTACGAGGTTTTTCATATGAAACAAATAACCCTCTATTTGCAAAAATTAACAATTTTCAAAACTAGTTTCATTTGTTATTGCTTAAAATTGTTCCAGATTTATCATTTTTGTCGAATTTCAAATCCACAAACTAGACTTATCATTAGTATTATATGAGGTACCTTCACAAAATTTAATGCAACAAGAATTGATACATTATGTCACATATAAAAAGACATCACATAGAAAAACGATATTTTTATCTAGAAATGGCAATGTTTAAAGTTTACTCAACTATGATTAATAAAGTGACAAATTCAAATTAATATCAGAATCTTTACATCATTAGACTGTCTTTTTTAATTATATTGACTATGATAACATAGTATAAAGTAAAGTACTTATGAAAGAAATTTATAACGCGTAACCTCAGATGGGAATTTGTAACATAGATTACGCCTAATTTATAAGACTTGAATGTACTCTATTTATATACCAAATAAGTGAGAGGTTTTGTCAATCGGACAACTCGATCATCAATCGGGATTCGAACTCAATACCATCGCCATACTATAACGATCTCGTTAATGATGAGCACAATCTCTCGTTCGCGTTAGTTGAAATTTTAATTGTTCATTAGTTGAAACTTAATTTTCTAGACCTCTGTCTATCACAGTATTGGGAAAACGCGCTAAGACAGTTATTTATTTTAATCTTTAATCTTTTAAGTCACGATAGCCGAGTGGTTGGGTGGTCGAAATTTCGAGTCAAGAGACGCGAGTTCGATCCCCAGGTGGCAGGCTCATTCCAATGGGTTTATCAAAAACATATGTATGAATTATATCGTTGGCTTGGGCATAAAGACAGCGACGGGCTGTCACGTTGTCCCGAAAATGTCTTCGGTGAAAGGTGGGTCGAAGGGACTTAATTGTCTAGACTTGACCTCTGTCTACCCCTGTTTTGGGAACTGCGTGAAGATAACCTTTATCTTTTCCCACGCCTCTTAGAAGCTTTTAGCTGTAAAAACGTGGCTAGAGTAAAGCGGAGGTCGAGAGTTCGAATACCGCGTATGAAAATTGATCTATAAATCTGTCATTTATTCAATAAAAAACTCTAGCTAACATGCTTAAAACTTCATTCATATACGTATATGTACTGTTTGTACTCCTATATTTATATTAAATCGGTATGTCTTGTCGTGTTGAAATAATTATAATTATATGACATTAAGAATGGATTCTGTACAATGCAAATTCGTAATTTATGACAGGTTCATTATATAAAATCGACGAGATAAACTTCGAAAATACATTTCGAAAACCAAAAGTATTTCCATTTTATATAGTAAATATATATATATATATTATTAACATAATAAATTAATTACTAACAATATCGACGAACTCCGTGGACGAGAGCTATACACACCCGATTTTATGGTGTAGCCAGCTCTGTGTCCGATGTAGAAATTTATGTCTGTGCATTCTGTACGAATGTAGAAAACATTTTTTCTACATTTTCTCGAGGTTTTCTTCATTTTTCGCGGTTACAAATTTACTTAAAATAGACTTTCAAGTTTTTGTTGTACTTTTTAGATCTGTGTTTCCTTCACTTCCTTCTTTCGCTATTGCGCAGGCCTATTAAAATTCATACCGGTTTTAAATATATTTAATTATTTCTAATTTATGAAAATAAATCATGAAGTCATAGAAAAAATTGTTTTTTATAATGTTAGTAATATGGTCCTACGAGGTTTTTCATATGAAACAAATAACCCTCTATTTGCAAAAATTAACAATTTTCAAAACTAGTTTCATTTGTTATTGCTTAAAATTGTTCCAGATTTATCATTTTTGTCGAATTTCAAATCCACAAACTAGACTTATCATTAGTATTATATGAGGTACCTTCACAAAATTTAATGCAACAAGAATTGATACATTATGTCACATATAAAAAGACATCACATAGAAAAACGATATTTTTATCTAGAAATGGCAATGTTTAAAGTTTACTCAACTATGATTAATAAAGTGACAAATTCAAATTAATATCAGAATCTTTACATCATTAGACTGTCTTTTTTAATTATATTGACTATGATAACATAGTATAAAGTAAAGTACTTATGAAAGAAATTTATAACGCGTAACCTCAGATGGGAATTTGTAACATAGATTACGCCTAATTTATAAGACTTGAATGTACTCTATTTATATACCAAATAAGTGAGAGGTTTTGTCAATCGGACAACTCGATCATCAATCGGGATTCGAACTCAATACCATCGCCATACTATAACGATCTCGTTAATGATGAGCACAATCTCTCGTTCGCGTTAGTTGAAATTTTAATTGTTCATTAGTTGAAACTTAATTTTCTAGACCTCTGTCTATCACAGTATTGGGAAAACGCGCTAAGACAGTTATTTATTTTAATCTTTAATCTTTTAAGTCACGATAGCCGAGTGGTTGGGTGGTCGAAATTTCGAGTCAAGAGACCCGAGTTCGATCCCCAGGTGGCAGGCTCATTCCAATGGGTTTATCAAAAACATATGTATGAATTATATCGTTGGCTTGGGCATAAAGACAGCGACGGGCTGTCACGTTGTCCCGAAAATGTCTTCGGTGAAAGGTGGGTCGAAGGGACTTAATTGTCTAGACTTGACCTCTGTCTACCCCTGTTTTGGGAACTGCGTGAAGATAACCTTTATCTTTTCCCACGCCTCTTAGAAGCTTTTAGCTGTAAAAACGTGGCTAGAGTAAAGCGGAGGTCGAGAGTTCGAATACTGCGTATGAAAATTGATCTATAAATCTGTCATTTATTCAATAAAAAACTCTAGCTAACATGCTTAAAACTTCATTCATATACGTATATGTACTGTTTGTACTCCTATATTTATATTAAATCGGTATGTCTTGTCGTGTTGAAATAATTATAATTATATGACATTAAGAATGGATTCTGTACAATGCAAATTCGTAATTTATGACAGGTTCATTATATAAAATCGACGAGATAAACTTCGAAAATACATTTCGAAAACCAAAAGTATTTCCATTTTATATAGTAAATATATATATATATATATATATATATTTTATAATCTAGTGTGAAATAAGTTTTAGTAAAGTAATAGTGCGCTCTAAGTCGAAGCAAAACTTCTTTTTATAGAATAGGTTGGGCAAACGAGCTGGTGGCTCACGTGGTGGTAAGTGATTATCGTCGCCCATGAACATCCGCGATACCAGAGGAATAGCGGATGCGTTACCGGCCTTTGAGAAAGTTATAGGCTCTTTTTTTTGAAGGTCCCTAAGTCGTATCGCTCCGGAAAACCGCTGACGGCAGCACATTCCACAAAGTGCAAGTGCGTGGCAGAAAATTCTGCGGAAAATGCACTGTGGTGGAATGTGAAGCAAAATTGGTCAGCAAAAGTCATAGCATAAAGTCAAGCAAAGTATATAAATATAATAAAAAAATAATAACTAAAATCTACAATAATCGTACGGGGATTGGTATAAAGAACTCTGGCGGCGTTTCGACTTTTAATGGTTAGTTTTAACTGTTGAGCAAGAAAACTTCTAGTTTTATGGCAATATTTTTATTTAATACTTGTTAAATATTCTACTTCCACTATTATAATGAAGTAGAAGTCATAATCATGTCATAAGTATTCATTATAAAAATCTGTCTGAATATGTTGAATTGAAATAACAATAATTATATGTATAAGTGTAATTATGAAGTTAATGTTCTACGGCGTAAGGTTCATTTTACTTTATACCATGAGCAGAAATTCTGTATACAAATAGAGCTCTTTGTTCCATTTATTTGTACTTTTTAAACTATTTTCTTTCCCCCTCTCTTTTTCCCTCTCTTTCTCTTTATTTCTCTATCTTTTCGAATTGTCTATGAATATGTTTTGGCAGAGAGAATGGATCCCTAGTGTCGCGATCCTTGCATACTTTACTACTACGTTCTACTTATATGTTATTCATAGATTATCATATCGTTTTCATGTATATATATATACACACACACACATATATATATATATATATATATATATATATATATATATATATATATATATATATATATATATATATATATATATATATATATATATATATATATATATATATATATATATATATATATATATATATATATATATGATAGAAAATCAGATGCATTTTATAAATCAGACGTGGCTTTATAGTAATACGAGTCCTTACGCCGTATAATTTATATTTAATGAGGTATTTGATACCTAAATGTGTTTATAGGAGACAATTTACTGTTTATAAATGAATTTAATAAATGAATGATAATTTTTTAAAACTTTTCTTATTTCTCAATGTACCTTTCTTCTCAACGATAGCCGAGTGGTTGGGTGGTCGGAATTCCGAGTTAAGATACCCGAGTACCGATCCCTAGGTGGTAGGAACACACCAATGGGTTTTTTAAAAAAAACTTATGTACGAAATATATGGTTGGCATAATACGGTGACATAAAGACGGTGACGGGCTCACCACCTGTCACGTGGTCCCTAAAATATCTTCAGTGGAAGGTGGGTCGAAAGGATTTAATTGTCTAGACTAGACCTCTGTCTAACCCTGTTTTGGTAATTGCGTGAGGATATTTATTTATTTATACTTTTTTCTTTTTCTCTTTTTATTTCGATTTGATTTGATTTGATACATGACCGAAGTTGACATCGATGTCTGATACTAACATCATATTTTTGAAGTGAATTTTCTTAGGACGCTGAACTACCGCAAATTGTATATCCGTAGCTATAAGTATAGCTCGAATAGGGGAGGGTTGCGAGTACTCGGATAGTCGTGTACGTATGAAAAAAATTATGAATCTGAAAGAAATAAAATGGGTTTGTAATGATCGGTCGACACTTGGCAATCCGGTCTCTGGCTACCCCGTCAAGGATTGTCCGTGAAGATAAGTAAGTATAAATACGACTAGTTGTGCGTATGATATACGTGTCGGATACTTAAATTTTAAATACATACATAGATAGCGACGATATCACATACATTGCTTTGATCCCAAATTAAGCAGTTTAAGTTCTTGTGTACTTATGGAATCAGAAACAACGAACGTACCACATACAACCAGACCTGAGTAAATGTTGAAGTGTTTTCTCCATTAACCCGACCGGGAAAGCGACACCATGAAAATCGGTGTTTATTCCACTCGTCCATGGAGGACGTCAACTTAATTGATACCTAATTGAATTCCGGACCCTTATTGAACAATAATATCCATCTAAAAAGCATTAAAATTAAATACACCATAGAAATACTTCTACATTGTTACCGATTCCCATACCACAAGGTCTTTAGCATCATACAATGGTATCGGAGCAATGTATGTGACATTGTACCTATCTATATATGTAGTTATTTATTTATTATTTATTAATATTACTTACAAATTATGAAATTGATACGAATTTAATTTTCCGATTGCCGAAGGCCGAGGCTGTGGTGACCCTGCCTTCGAAGCAAAGAAAGACAGAAAAGTTATTTTTGTCACACGCACATAAGCAGGTACTAACAACTGTTAGTAGACAAAGGTCTAAACTATTAAATCTTTTCGACCCATCTTTCACCGAAGACATTTTTTGGTACAATATGACACGTGGTTAGCCTGTCGTTGTCTTTATATCCAACGAAATAAATCGAATAAAATTTTTGAAAAAACCGATTAGTACGAACCTTACCACCTGCAAATCGAACTCGGATATTTTGACTCGTATTCCAATCACCCAACCACTCGATTATCGTGACTTTTATAATAGGGTATGAAATGAAAATTTTTTCTAATGAAAAATAATTTATTTCTCAACGTATCATTTTTACAAAATACACAGGGATTGGAGTCAAGCTATTAAGTATTAATAATATAATAGTTCTTTGAAAACAAAACTTACCCACGCAGGTGAAGTCGAGGGCATCCGCTAGTATTTAAAATGTAATTATTAGTGATTCTATCTCAGCTCTTACGTTTTAATTTTACGCAAATTGTAATTATGGACTAATCTGATGTTTGACTTAATTCTCTTTCAATTTAACCCCATTCGTCGAGAAATTATGATCGTCAAAGGCTTTCAACGAGTAAGGCGACAATGTATTTTGTCGATTTAATTATCTATGTTGGATTAAGGCACTTATTTTCCTTCCAAACGGGTTCCCGCCTTGTCGTGGTGGTGCTTAGCAACAGCGGCTTTGAAACCCACGGTGACTTATGAGGTGGCCGCTACAAATGGGCTTGTTTAGCCCATTTAGGTTGCGTGTTGGTGGGATGTGGTGCTAGTGATTTCGTCGTTGCCTTTTCCGTGCCCTTGACAGAGTGCCGTGCACTTGAGGCAGAGTCGCGGCGGAAGGAGTTATGTGTATTGCGGTACGCCATGCTTCCATGATTTCCCTTCCGCCATGATTCTAGCGGGGGTTGCACTGATGCGGCTGAGGTGGGGCCAGGGGGAAGAGGAATGTCGATATTGCGAGTCACCGCTCTCCCTGCCCTCCGCGGTCGAAATTTGGTCTGCGGCAGGTACAAAGTCTAGATCGCCCTGACCCCATGGCCTCCAGGAAGTGAACTGGGCGGGAAGGGCATTCTCTATTCTCACCGAGGAGGTCCGCCCAAGTCAGCCAGCCGGATGTCGCGGATGTGTCCGAAATCATTCTCTTGGCCCTGCTAACATGCGGCGATGGCGGGAAACCGTGGGTTTCAGTGGGTCGATCATCCCCCACGATAAAAATTTACCTAATTTATATTCAATGCATCGCTCTCATGTGGGTGGTAACAGAAAGTTTAAATGTATGTGTATTAGATTTTTTATTATTGATGCCCTCCGAGGACTAGTGCGGAACACGCTTATTTTCATGGTGTCACCAGCTCTGGGGTTTCGGGTACGATTCTCGATCGAGTCAATGTAGAAAACCACTTTATCTATATTGTCTTGGGTATGGGCGTTTGTGGTACCCTCGTTGTTTCCGGTTCCATAACATAAATACTCTAGCCACTTACTATGGGATAAGAGAGGGACTGAGATTTATAGATCATTGCTTCGGGAGAGAAAATGTAAGTAATTTTGTCCCTAAGTATTTATCAATCGATGTACCTTTGTTATCAAATGATGGCTTAAGAATGTTACCATTCTCTTCCCGTGGATGTTGTAAGAGGCGACTAAGGGAAACAGCCTTGAATATTGTTATGGCAACTGACAGAAAACTATCTCTAAAAATATAAACCTAAATTATTAGACCAAAAATAATAATAGTAGTCTGGTACTGCGATGGCCAACTCGCTTGCCGAGCGTGGCGACGATGCCAAATCCTCCCTATGGGAGTAGTCTATGTCCTGCAGTGGGCTTTAACAGGCCGATAATATTGTATGTACCTTCTTTTAGTCTGCTCTTCTTTAATGTGCGCGTGGTAAGGACGAAAATTATATTGTAAAATTGTTTTATATAATATTGAACCGTCTTGTACTAAATGTAATATAGCATCATCTACACGCAATTCCCAATACAGGGGTAGAAAGAGGTCTATCGGGATCTTTTTTTCACGAAGCGTAGCTGTGCTTCTTCACCACAGCCTATCAAAAGCAAAAATGTCTGCAGAGGAAGGTGGGTCGAAAGGACAATTGTTTGAAGGACCTCTGTCTACCCCTTTATTGGGAATGCTGTGAAGATATTTATACCGTGTAGCGTAAGAATATACAACCCCCTTCTCGTGTGTGACGAAGTGACGACTTAGAAAAAGCCTCGACAACATTACTGGCTACCACATGACGGCGATATAACCATTTCAAAAGCACATTTTTTTACACCTGTGACTATTATGTCAAACGCTCCCTTACGGTAAAGGCCTATATTCTGCAGTGGACTTTTAGAGGTCGTTATATGCGTGTTATATAAACTTAGAAAATAAAACACTACCCAAATACAAAATATTTGCCAAATAATTTGAATTGTTTCCGAGATACCAATGCATATATTTATTATATTATTATTTATCTTCACGCACAATCCCTGACGGGGTAGCCAGAGAGAACAGATCGCCAAGTGTCACGATCCCTACATACCTATTTCGCTTCTTTCAGATTCATCATCTTCTTCATACATGCACGTCGAGGTATCCGAGTACTCTTGACCCTCCCCTCTTCGAGCAATTTGCTCACATGGTCTTCGAAAGTTAGTCTCGGTCTACCTCGACCCCTTTTTCTTTCGCGCTATATATTTTCTTCACCATTCGGTCTTCACTCATTCGCTCAACGTGCCCAAACCATCGAAGCACGCACCTTATCAATTTTTGTGACAAGGTCATCTTTCAAATCTGCCATATTGCGAACCTCTTCGTTTCGCTTTCGGTCGGCCATGGTAAGGCCGCATATTTTACGAAGAGATCGTAAAATGTGTTTGGTGGAAGATCCCGGCGTTTAGCCATCTCTTCCATCCCGGCTAAACGCACTCCCTATGTATACAATTTCATTCACCTGTTCTAGACATTCCTGATTTACCCATATTTCACACTTCGTTCTTTCTTCGTCCCTTTCAAATACAAGAACCTTAGTTTTATTAGCATTCAAACGGAGACCTTTAATTTCACTTTCTTATTTCATACACGTGACTAATGTCTGCAGTTCTGCCTCTGATGGTGAAATAAGCACTGCATCATCTGCATACAGCAGACAATTTACTTTAATATCACCCAATTTCACACCCAAACAACTATCTTTCAGCTTCTGTAAACAGCTGTCGAGATACAGTATGAACAGCCAGGAAGACATGACACAACCCTGTTTTACGCCCGATTGGACGCTAAACATGGGTGACAGGTCATGCCCTACCCGCACAGAGGCTTTACAGTCACAGTAAAGTGACTGTACAGCCCTTAGCAATCGACCATCCACACCATACCCCGGCAACAGTTCCCACATTTTCTTCTTTACAATCTTATCAAATACTTTCTCAAGATCCACAAAAGCACAGAAAATTTTCTGGTTAGCAGCCAAAAACTTCTCCGTGATCATGCGGAGAGAAAACATTTGATCCGTGCATCCTCTTCCTGGTCTAAATCTGCATTGTGCCTCCCATAGAAATCTTTCCGATTTCTCTTGCATCCTACGTGTCAAAACCTTCGAGTAAACTTTACTGATCTGGTCAAGCTGATCGCCCGATAGCACCCGCAGTCATAATGTGAACCTTTACCTTTATATAAAAGCACAATGACCGCGGATCGCCAATCATCCGGGACAGCCCCCGTCCGCCAGCACAAATTGCACAGCAGATGAAAGCTGTCCCAGACGCGAGGCTCACCATACTTGACCATTTCAGCAGTAACTCTGTCTAGTCCCGCAGCCTTACCACATTTCAAACTTCGAATCGCACATTCAATCTCTTTCATACTGATGACCTCAGTGTCATCGAGGTCTGAGTCTGGCGTACCAGTCACGGCGTCACCCCCGGATCCCTCACTAAGATCATCACACGCATACATCTCTCTATAAAATTCGCTCCATCGCTGCATGACCTCCGATTTTTATGAGAGGACGTCATTGATTCTCGAAAGCACTTTGTTCATTCTTAAGGCTGTCGCACCACTCCGGGTCCTTCCAACTCCTTTCCAGAAGAGTTTGGAGTTCTCCTTGAAGTTGTGCGACAACCTTTCATTCGCTTCGATTCTACTCCTTTCCGCACTTCCTCAATCAATGCTTCGTGTGAACTTTCCGGAGCTTATATCTTTCTTTCCTCTTCTCTCTCATATCCTTATCGTTACTAGAGGCCAAGTAGTCTACCCATGCTTTCTTCTTATTATTAACTGCTTCTTTCACTTCGTCATTCCACCATGCATCACTCTTTTTACTACTACCTCTTTTCACAGATCCATACACGTCTTCCGCTGCATACACCATTCCATCCCTAAGGCTCTGCTATATTTCGTCCACACATTCTTTCCTGACATCGATGATGTCAAGCATTTCGGCTACTCTTGCTTGATATCCATAGTGTCCGCTTCCTGAAGCTTCCAGGCTTCGGATGCTACCGACCGACTGTGGTTCTGGTATCGGCGTCCGATGGCGCCAACCCGCGAACAGACCCCTAAATCTAGTAACCACTAGATAGTGATCCGTTCCCAGGTCAGCAGCCCGGAACACTATCCACCACCTGTTTTCGCAGTCGGTCATCCACCAGGAATAAATCGATCATACTTCTCTCAGTCTCTCTTGTTCTAGTATACATATGGATTTTGTTATGACTAAACATAGTGTTTGTCACAAGAAGACCCTTTTCCTTGCATACAGTCAGTATAAGCTTGCCAGCATCGTTAACCTTTTTATCACCAAACATTCCAAGCACTCGTACCCTGGCCGAGCGGTACCAACCCATCCATTCAAATCACCACATACAACAATTCTTTCGTTTCCTCTAACCAAATCTAGAATTTCTCTTACATTCTCCCAAAACTCCTCCTACTCAGCTCTGGACGATGAAGCTACCGGCGCATAAACAGCCAAAAGGAATAACTTCGTCAGTCCCAATTTAAAGCGAACCCAGAGAAGTCTCAAGTTCACAACCTTATATTCAGTCATAACATCGACCAACCGAGACGACAGCAGCACCCCCACTCACTCATAGAGCTAACGCCCCGCCAGGAGGCTCTTCAGTACTACTGCCCTTCCGTTTGGTCTCCGACAAACACACGACATCTAATTCTCTTTCTTTCATTATTTCGATCAACTCATTCGTCTTATCTCTCATGACTCCTCTAACATTCCACGTGCCAACTCTGCACTCCGTCCTCCACCTTCCGCCGTGTCGGACTGTGCGTGACGGGTGGCGGTCCCCATCGCCGCTTTGCGCGCTGCATTCCACACCAACGGGGACGAACTGGTGTGTGTCCCCTTGGGGGGACGCCATAACCCTCGTTGACATGGGTGCGCAGCTGTGTAGAATTGCAGCCCTGGAAAGGGCTGGCAGGAGCCGCGACGTGCACGCTTCTACAATGACCCCCAATGCATATATATGTGTATATTTAAGATCTCGATGAAAGTTATAATGTATACTCGTATATATAAAGTAATTATACTAGCTTTTCCCAGTTTTCAAGGTGTTGCCATCTCGAGGTTCCGGGTTTGATTTCCGGTCGGATTAATGTAGAAAAAAACACTTATTTTGGATTTTCTTGGGGTCTGGGTGTTTGTGTTGCCTTCGTTGTTTCCGTTTCCCATACCTCAAGTGCTTTAGTATTAGTAAAATTATTATTTTTTTATTTATTATTTCGAAGCTGTCCTACATACTTAGTTCATCTGTGTATTTCCCATGTTAAGCGACAAAGAGTATATTACTCTGTCATTGTAAATTTGTCAAATGATGATTTCGTAGGTAGCGGTCTATTCGAAATTTTAATGAATGTTTGATAAAAATTTTTGTGTTTTAATTATAATCTTCGCAACCAATACACAATGTGAAGAAGACAGGCGCGTAATAACAACGCTGATGTATTCCAAATTTTACGTACAGCCTACCATTGTCAATGGAAACCCGGCGACTGTTGGTCAAATACCGTACTTCGTATCTATAAAGGAGCCAGCGCGAAGATATAACAGTAAGAGTGTACTCTGGAAGAATTTATGTGGAGGCAGTATAATCGGTTTAAATAAAGTTCTAACAGCAGCACATTGCTTTGAAGTATATAACTATCGCTACTTAAACGATGTAAGTATTCTACGAGTTGTGGCTGGGAACATAAAGAACTTCATCATACATTCCGGTGAAAATATCACAGAACGCAGTAACCAATGGCGTAAAATACAGAGAGTGGTTCTCCATAGTGACTTCAATTTTCCTAATAACGATATTGCATTAATCTTCGTGGACGATTGGCTTTACACTGATTATATCACTTACGTAATACCAGCCAGCGTTAACGTAGATTATCATAGACGTTGTCTGGCTGTTGGTTTTGGTATGGTGGGGCATGGGTTGGCAGATGCCACGTCGCATGTGTTGTTAGTGGCGAAAATAGACGTAATGTCGAGGTGGCAGTGTTCTATCCTTTGGGAGATGAATATGAACACCTTCGTTTGTTCGGATTCAGCGTTGACCGACGTTGCCAGAGGAGATTCTGGTGGACCCTTGGTTTGTAAAGGTACTTCAGATCCTGCTGAGGAGCCGCAAAGGGATCTGCTTGTTGGTGTTGTAAGTGGCAAGAGCTTCGATAAAACAACTTTGTACACTCGGGTCTCCGCGTATCGTGATTGGATTGACCGCAACGTAGGCTCCAAATTAATATGTAACTTCTTTGTCTGTCTGATTACATGTTGTATAGCGTTATATGTTTGTTTTTTGTTTCGAAATGATAGATAAAGTTATGACATAATCGCCAAGCTTATCAAACGGTTTGGCAATCGCAGTATCAGGCACTTTGTACCTTAGACGCTGTTTCCTGTCACCGGTCTGCTAAATTTTGGTCTGGTATTTTTCGAGATAGTTATACCGCCATCTAGTAGACGTTGGTACTTAGTTCCTAATAGTCGCCTCTTATGACACTCACAGGAAAAAAGGTATTAGTAAAATCTTAAGACAGGATCACACAGCGCAAATTATAAACAAATAAAACAAATAAATAAATATCTTCTCACCATTCTTTATGCAGAGGTAGACAGAGGTCTAGACAATTGAGTCTTCCCGACCCACCTTCCACCGAAGACATTTTTGGGACAACGTGACAGATGGTGAGCCCGTCACCTATGTACCAGTCAACGATATAAATCGTACGTAAGTTTTTTAAAAACTCAAGAGTCTTGGGGATCGAACTCGGGTCTCTTGACTCGGATTCAAACCACCCAATCACTTGGCTATAATGACTCTCAAAATATAAAAAAGTAATAAAAATTTGTTTTATTATTACGTCGATATCTAATCAACTACTCTTTTCTTTCAATAATTGCTGATGTCATCTCAAAAGATGCGATGTTTCATGCAAATTTTAAAATTAACCGACCCATTTGTAAAGGATACTCGCTTTGCTTTTTTAACCTCATAGAAATTAAATTTCATAATTAGTTTACTTTGTTTAGTTTTTTATTGTGATGTAGGCAAACGCGGTGTAGGACGACGGATATCACTCCACTAGATGCAGACGACCTGCGAGAAGAAGAAACCTGCATGTAACTCTTCTTTTGTAGTGAGTGTTTTTAGTCGTCTCCATTCACTCACATTCAGGTTGCTAAATTTCCACCTTTTGTCACAAAAAACATCTTCTTTTTTTGAGCTTATCAAGAGCTTATCACTGCTTACCTTAAATTTCATTCATTCACATACATTGCTCTAATTACAAAGTAAATAGTAAGGAAACGACGAAGGTACCGCTAACACCCAGACACTAGAATATGCTGAAAAAGAATTTTTGAAGTATGTTATGCACGCTTGACTTGGGGGTAAGTTGGTGAATACGTTACGAAAAGTGTAATCGGCAAGGCGAACGGAAGTGGTGACATACTCGTAAGTTAGTGAATATAGAAAGAGAGACAGTTACGACTCGTATATTTCAAAAATATTAACTTATCAATGAAAATTGACAGTGGTAGAGCCACGCATCACACAGCATTTTTTGTTGCATGAATGGGTCGGCTCGACCGGGGTAGTACCACGATCTCACAGAATACCGGCGTGAAGTAGAGTCTAACAAACTTCTGCGTTTCGTCTGGTGAGTGCAGGTAACCGGTGGCCTACACACTCCCCTCCCCCAATTCTGGGGGGGGGGGACACTCTATGGGAGGCAACGCATCTGCTATGCCTCTGGTATTGCGGGGGTTCATGGGCGGCGGTAATCACTAACCATCACGTGAGCCACCTGCTCGTTTGCCTCCTTTTTATAAAACCATTCTAAATTTAAATATTTGTAGCTATTTACATTGATCCTTCTGGTACTCGAAACGAAGATCTCAGAATTGGCGACACCATAAGAACCGGCGTGTACGCTCGTCCACGGAGCATATGAAAGAGTTTTTTAGTATTTCGATATGCAAGTGCAAAAAAACGAACCCGAGTCTCCTACGTTTGGGTTTAAACTTTCTCACTTGGGTTTAAACTTCTCTTACACTTTACAATAGGTAACTGATAAGAAATATGTCGTAAGCTGTCTAGTGAACGACTTATTATGTGACTTTGCATTCACAATTATTTTAATTTCGTTCTATTTTCCACAAAAAAAGGGTGTCAACGCAGTTCACAGTTCAGTGACACATCTCGTAAATATCTTTTAGCGTTAATATAATCGCTAGCGGTACGCCCCTTGCATTTGAATAGAGAACTGGCGCTATGAGACATGTTATTAACTTTGTGGGTGAAATTATGAAGTGGGAATTGTTTTTAGAAAGATTTGTCATCGTAGTCTTTTTTTGTTATCACTATTAGATTTATAATTTTGTGTTTATGAATATAATTTTTTTTATTTTTACATATTTTCTAATCAGTCACGAAAGCCGAGTGGCAGGGTGATCGAGATTCGATTCAAGGGGCCCAAGTGCAATCACCAGGTGGTAGACTCGTACTAATGGGTATTTACAAAACTTATGTGTGATTTATATCGTTGGCTTGGACATGGACATGGCAGTGGAATGTGGGTCGGAAAGATTTAATTGTCTTAGGAAGACCATTGTATTGGCAAAGGCCTGAAGATATTTATTTATGTGTATAATTGTACAGAGGGAGCTTGCCGAAATATAGTGGTTCTTGATGTCGCCAGCTGTCAGGTCCCGGGTTCGATTCCCGGTCGGGTTAGTGCAGAATTTTTTTTTAGTGCAGAATATTTTCTCGGATCTAGGTGTTTTTGGTAAGCTACCAAAAGCCCCAACTGTTGGGGATGGTCATGGGCGTATGTGATCATCCATCAGGGAGCTGAATTCTTATTGGCCTCCTTAATACTCCTCTGAGGTTTGATTCTCGGTCGAGTCCTGGTAGTAAACACTTTTTCTATGTTTTTTCGGGTCTGGGTCTTGTGGTACCTTTGTTGTTTCTGATTCCATAATAAAAGTGCTTATGCTGCTTATTATTGGATCAAAGCAATATATGCAATGTTGACCCTATCTATCGATCTATCTATAAATTAGATTAGAGTCAATTCATTCGTTAATGATTAATACAAATTCTCACTAATGGGGTAGCGACTTTATTCATTGACTCATTCATTCATTCAAATAATTGAGAACGTACGCCACGCTGCTCCAGTGCGTGTTGGTGGATTGTGCGTGGCATTGAAACCTTTTTTTTTTTATTATTTCTCGACACGCAATCGTGTTAAATCGACGTTTAAAACTACGGTTAGCAATTTTTTTCTAGGTCACTCGCGTACAAAGCAAGCTCCCAATCCACTAGGTTACGGCTAACGGAGTAACCAGAAATCTAGACAATTTTAGTCCTTTCGAACCATATTTCGCCGGAGTTTATTAGGAGAACGTGACAGGTAGTGAGCCTGCGCCTTCATAGTGTCCAAACTCATTGGTTCGAGCTTCCCAACAATTTGAGGACAAGCTCGGGTCACCTTACTCGAATTCAGATCAACAAACCACTTTACTATCGTGGCTCTACTATTTATTATTATCAAGAAATATTTTCACGAATAAACAAAATAATTTATTGTATTATAAGCTTTAGGTTTCTTTTGTATTTTGTGAGTCACCTATTGAGCCGCCATCGACTCTCCGAAATTTCGTGCAGGTCGTCACTCCATCTTGTGGAGGGTCGTCCTACGCTGTGCTTGCCAGGACGAGGCTGCGACTCGAGAATATTTATTTCCCATCGGTTGTCAGTTCTGCGAGCTATGTGGCCGGTCCTTTGCCATTTCAGCGTGCTGATGTTTTATATCTTTCCTCTTACTCACTTCTTATAACACCGACGGGAAGAAAGGGAGTATAGTATATTCTTACGCCATGCTACTACGTTGCAATTCCTAAAAGTATGTCAATATGTTGGAACTAAATTTATATCAGCGTTATTGCTTTAATATTTCGCATGCTAAAGTGAGTCTTCCCGACCCACCTTCCACCGAAGACATTTTTGGGACAACGTGACAGATGGTGAGCCCGTCACCTATGTACCAGTCAACGATATAAATCGTACGTAAGTTTTTTAAAAACTCAAGAGTCTTGGGGATCGAACTCGGGTCTCTTGACTCGGATTCAAACCACCCAATCACTTGGCTATAATGACTCTCAAAATATAAAAAAGTAATAAAAATTTGTTTTATTATTACGTCGATATCTAATCAACTACTCTTTTCTTTCAATAATTGCTGATGTCATCTCAAAAGATGCGATGTTTCATGCAAATTTTAAAATTAACCGACCCATTTGTAAAGGATACTCGCTTTGCTTTTTTAACCTCATAGAAATTAAATTTCATAATTAGTTTACTTTGTTTAGTTTTTTATTGTGATGTAGGCAAACGCGGTGTAGGACGACGGATATCACTCCACTAGATGCAGACGACCTGCGAGAAGAAGAAACCTGCATGTAACTCTTCTTTGTAGTGAGTGTTTTTAGTCGTCTCCATTCACTCACATTCAGGTTGCTAAATTTCCACCTTTTGTCACAAAAACATCTTCTTTTTTTGAGCTTATCAAGAGCTTATCACTGCTTACCTTAAATTTCATTCATTTACATACATTGCTCTAATTACAAAGTAAATAGTAAGGAAACGACGAAGGTACCGCTAACACCCAGACACTAGAATATGCTGAAAAGAATTTTGAAGTATGTTATGCACGCTTGACTTGGGGGTAAGTTGGTGAATACGTTACGAAAAGTGTAATCGGCAAGGCGAACGGAAGTGGTGACATACTCGTAAGTTAGTGAATATAGAAAGAGAGACAGTTACGACTCGTATATTTCAAAAATATTAACTTATCAATGAAAATTGACAGTGGTAGAGCCACGCATCACACAGCATTTTTTGTTGCATGAATGGGTCGGCTCGACCGGGGTAGTACCACGATCTCACAGAATACCGGCGTGAAGTAGAGTCTAACAAACTTCTGCGTTTCGTCTGGTGAGTGCAGGTAACCGGTGGCCTACACACTCCCCTCCCCCAATTCTGGGGGGGGGGGACACTCTATGGGAGGCAACGCATCTGCTATGCCTCTGGTATTGCGGGGGTTCATGGGCGGCGGTAATCACTAACCATCACGTGAGCCACCTGCTCGTTTGCCTCCCTTTTTTATAAAAAAAACCATTCTAAATTTAAATATTTGTAGCTATTTACATTGATCCTTCTGGTACTCGAAACGAAGATCTCAGAATTGGCGACACCATAAGAACCGGCGTGTACGCTCGTCCACGGAGCATATGAAAGAGTTTTTTAGTATTTCGATATGCAAGTGCAAAAAAACGAACCCGAGTCTCCTACGTTTGGGTTTAAACTTTCTCACTTGGGTTTAAACTTCTCTTACACTTTACAATAGGTAACTGATAAGAAATATGTCGTAAGCTGTCTAGTGAACGACTTATTATGTGACTTTGCATTCACAATTATTTTAATTTCGTTCTATTTTCCACAAAAAAGGGTGTCAACGCAGTTCACAGTTCAGTGACACATCTCGTAAATATCTTTTAGCGTTAATATAATCGCTAGCGGTACGCCCCTTGCATTTGAATAGAGAACTGGCGCTATGAGACATGTTATTAACTTTGTGGGTGAAATTATGAAGTGGGAATTGTTTTTAGAAAGATTTGTCATCGTAGTCTTTTTTTGTTATCACTATTAGATTTATAATTTTGTGTTTATGAATATAATTTTTTTTATTTTTACATATTTTCTAATCAGTCACGAAAGCCGAGTGGCAGGGTGATCGAGATTCGATTCAAGGGGCCCAAGTGCAATCACCAGGTGGTAGACTCGTACTAATGGGTATTTACAAAACTTATGTGTGATTTATATCGTTGGCTTGGACATGGACATGGCAGTGGAATGTGGGTCGGAAAGATTTAATTGTCTTAGGAAGACCATTGTATTGGCAAAGGCCTGAAGATATTTATTTATGTGTATAATTGTACAGAGGGAGCTTGCCGAAATATAGTGGTTCTTGATGTCAGGTCCCGTCTGATTCCCGGTCGGGTTAGTGCAGAATTTTTTAGTGCAGAATATTTTCTCGGATCTAGGTGTTTTTGGTAAGCTACCAAAAGCCCCAACTGTTGGGGATGGTCATGGGCGTATGTGATCATCCATCAGGGAGCTGAATTCTTATTGGCCTCCTTAATACTCCTCTGAGGTTTGATTCTCGGTCGAGTCCTGGTAGTAAACACTTTTTCTATGTTTTTTCGGGTCTGGGTCTTGTGGTACCTTTGTTGTTTCTGATTCCATAATAAAAGTGCTTATGCTGCTTATTATTGGATCAAAGCAATATATGCAATGTTGACCCTATCTATCGATCTATCTATAAATTAGATTAGAGTCAATTCATTCGTTAATGATTAATACAAATTCTCACTAATGGGGTAGCGACTTTATTCATTGACTCATTCATTCATTCAAATAATTGAGAACGTACGCCGCGCTGCTCCAGTGCGTGTTGGTGGATTGTGCGTGGCATTGAAACCTTTTTTTTTTTATTATTTCTCGACACGCAATCGTGTTAAATCGACGTTTAAAACTACGGTTAGCAATTTTTTTCTAGGTCACTCGCGTACAAAGCAAGCTCCCAATCCACTAGGTTACGGCTAACGGAGTAACCAGAAATCTAGACAATTTTTAGTCCTTTCGAACCATATTTCGCCGGAGTTTATTAGGGAGAACGTGACAGGTAGTGAGCCTGCGCCTTCATAGTGTCCAAACTCATTGGTTCGAGCTTCCCAACAATTTGAGGACAAGCTCGGGTCACCTTACTCGAATTCAGATCAACAAACCACTTTACTATCGTGGCTCTACTATTTATTATTATCAAGAAATATTTTCACGAATAAACAAAATAATTTATTGTATTATAAGCTTTAGGTTTCTTTTGTATTTTGTGAGTCACCTATTGAGCCGCCATCGACTCTCCGAAATTTCGTGCAGGTCGTCACTCCATCTTGTGGAGGGTCGTCCTACGCTGTGCTTGCCAGGATGAGGCTGCGACTCGAGAATATTTATTTCCCATCGGTTGTCAGTTCTGCGAGCTATGTGGCCGGTCCTTTGCCATTTCAGCGTGCTGATGTTTTATATCTTTCCTCTTACTCATTTCTTATAACACCGACGGGAAGAAAGGGAGTATAGTATATTCTTACGCCATGCTACTACGTTGCAATTCCTAAAAGTATGTCAATATGTTGGAACTAAATTTATATCAGCGTTATTGCTTTAATATTTCGCATGCTAAAGTGGAGGATGCATTTCAGAATGTCTAATACGAATGACGAGTACAGACGTACGTACTGTTGCAGATTCTACAAATGTACTCGTATGTCTGATGTTTAGATTATTAGAATTAGAAAATACTTATTTCTAATTTGATAAATAAATGTAGACTGCTCTCTATACATAGCTCAGATTCTAAACTTAGTAGCCAAGGCACTTGTGTTATGTCAGGAACAATGAAAGTACACGAGAAAATGTAGAAAAACTGTTTTCTACATTGACCCTAACCGGGAATCGAAACCGGTAACCCAGAGCTGGCGACACTACGAAAACCGGTGTGTACGTCACTCGTCCACGGAGGTCGTCAATAAACGGTTATGAAGAAATTTAGTGAAGCTTTAATTTGAATTTATTGTACACTACAGAAGTACCCTAGGTATTTTATAGAGACGCCATTTTCAATTAGTTGTAACAGAAAAAAACCCGAGACCATACGCACTTCTGCGGACAACTCGACCAGACAAAACCACTGTGCGCCACTCTACCACAGAAGTCATCAATACCTTAAATTACATACAAGATGGAGACCTCACCAAAGACATAGGCCTCCCCTATATGTAGGATTTACCATAAACGCCACGCTTGGAAAGCGGATGTAACTTGTAAATTTGACGGAATTGAACGATAAATGTCTGTCAGATGAGCTATTCTCCGTACCTCCCCCCTTTCCCCCCTAAACCCCCATCTCCCGGAGCGATATGACGTGATTCCCCATGACGCGGCCGTCAACCAGTCATTCAATTAGCTGATAATGAGAAGCTGTTAATGGAAATGAAATAATGGATTAAGCTCACACTCTAATTAAGCCTACCTCTATCGTTTACGAGATTCCGCGATAAAAATTACGTACACGACTTAATTATGAATGACAATTAGTGGATGGGGGATTGGGGGGTGTACGGGTCCTCTGGCTACCACTGCCTAACACAATTTGTATGTAAACTAACTGCGAAAATGTATAAACTTACTGTTGCCCGTGACATTGTCCGCGTTCTATTAGAATTGCTTTATACTGAAGTATGAATGAATGAATAATATTTTATTCGCAGAAATATCACACAGGTTATCCTATATTTAAATTTAATTCCGCTTATTCCGTAGGCAGGAATCCAACATGCGAATTATAAAACAGGTCAAAATGTAATTAATTTTATCTAATACCAAGAAGCCTTTTCAAATTTCAATGATGTTGTATAAATGTCAAAAGTCATAATATTATTTATAATAATGATAATACATAATATTATGTAGTAATAATTTATTACAAATGTGTTTTTCATATACATTTTCCTTTTAGTTACCTATATATCGAGTGAGTATTCCTATATATAGAGTGAGTAATAAATCAACAAGTGAACAAATAACATTTATGTCAAAGCCGCGGCCCACTTCTGGGTAGTTTTATTCTGAAGTATTCTTTTTGAGGCCGTCTATGTTTTGAGCCGGTTGACGGATGTTATGGACCACATGTAAGGATTAAAAACGTTCCATTTCCATTGATGAAAAAAAAAACTTTTCATTAATAAAATTCAGTTAATAAGCCATTGGGTCAAAATGAGGCAAAATCACTTCTTATCTACTTACTGCAACAAGCCACTGTAAACTTGCGTGTTTCTAATGAATATCACGAATTGTTTGACATTTTTATACCTTTAAGCATTCTCATTTTTCGGGTTGTTAGAGGTCTTTAGATTTGAGTTCTTTCAGTACACATGTAACAAACCTTATTTGGGACAGTGACAGGTAGGGCGTGTCGCAGTCTAAGCGTCGAAGCCAACGATACAAAACGCACAAAAGTTTCCAAAAAAGTCATAGGTATGAAACTTTCACCAAGGGATAGAACTCCACTCCTCTGATTCGAATTCCGATCGCCAATCCATTGGGCTGTCTGGCCTAATATGAACGTGACTTAAATTATTTGACTTCGTTAACATATTAACGATATCACTGAATTAGCTTCGCATAATCAGTTTCTTTATTAAATCTGAGACAGTGGACGAAGGGCGTAATATCCGGGTAATGCTTATATCGCTTATTTATATGGCTAATGCTTTTTATGCTTATTTATCTTAGCATAGATCGGTGACCAAGCTTACAGCAAAACGGAAAAATGGCTCTATATTTTTTAAATATGTAATTATTTAATGTTTTTCTCGTACACCAATAAATTATACCCGCCACTAGCGGGCTTTTCATGTTGAGACATAGATACTGACACTCCACTTTTGATATTGACAAAGACATCCAAGGCTCGAGTACTAAGTCCATATTCATCACACAGATGTTCGTACTAGATGTTTCGAACCCGCAACCCTTTGCTTGAAAGCCAGTCACTACAAACTAGGCTATGGGGTCGTCTAATACGGACACAGCAAATACCGGGTATATTTCCAATCTACTACCTCTATTAAGAGTTATCCCAACACTCGACTCTTAGTAGACTCACGATAGTCGAGTGTTTGGGTGATAGGATTTCTAGGCAAGGATCGTACCAATAGGTTTTTTCTTAAGTTATGTACGATCAAAACTTATGTACGATGTATATCGTTGGCTTAGACATACAGACGGCGACAGGCTCACCAACTGTCACGTTGTCCAAAGAAATATCTTTGGTGAAAGTTGACCCACCTTAATTAAAAGAACTTAATTGTCTAGACCTCTCTCTACATCTCTCTCTACACTATCGGGAATGGCGTGAAGATATTTTTTTACCAACTCTATTTTGTAAAATTGATAAAGTTCTATATTTTTTAATAATACCTAATTACGTTTTTCACTACAATATAAAGGTCAAAACAAGTTGTAATTACTTGAACTTCGTTGGAACTTGCACGGTTTTGTTTTATGAAAAAAGTCAAAATAATTTTCGATGCGGTGTAATGAGATTGCGCGGGATATGGCTTCTAGCGGGAAAGTGCTAGGGGTTTGTTGTTCTAGATTCTTTTTCTCCATTCTATTACGACTAATTGAAAATGGCGTCTCTATAAAAAATACCTCGTGTATTTTTCTATTGTGAAATAAATTCTAATTTACGTAGATCAGTGGCGTACCAGCGATTTTCATTGTGTCATCAACTCTGAGGTTCTATTCTCGGTCGAGTCATTGTAGAAAATACTTTTTCTGCATTTTATTGGATCTGGGTGTGGTACCTTCGTTATTTCTAAAACCATGTGATGTTGTCCCAATCTGTGAATGGAAATGAAAGCTACGCTATAGGCCTTTCCCATAAGGGAGACTTGCTTGTATCACCGTATCAGATACCTCGAACCTTAAAAGATGCTGCCTGATGGTAGGCAGGGTAGGTCTGCTTAACTTTAGTCCGATATTTTTCGAGATGGTTTTTCGTCATCAATTAGAGTGAAGAGACCAGGAGGCACAGTTTTGACAGTGGTAGAGCCACGCATCAGCTTTTGTTGTTGCATGAATGGGCCGGCACGACCGGGGAAATACCACGACCTCACAGAATACTGGCGTGAAGTAGAAGTCTAACAAACTTCTGCGTTTTGTCTGGTGAGTGCGGGTAACCGGAGGCCCACACCCCCCTCCCCTCTCCCAATTCTGGGAGGGGGGCACTCTAAGGTCGGCAACGCATCTGTTATGCCTCTGATATTGCGGGTGTTCATGGGTAGCGGTTATCACTTACCATCACGTGAGCCACTTGCTCGTTTGCCTCCCTTTTCCATAAAAAAAGGCATGCTTGTACAAATTAGTTTTTTCAAAAACTTATATACGATTCACATCATTGGCTTGTACATAAAGACGGCGTCAGTCTCACCACCTGTCACTTTTTACAAGAGAAATACCTGTGACTGTGTGGGAAATGCAAAAAGATAAAAAAAGGTATAATATTTTTTCGATGTAAGCATATTGTCTCAGATTTCACATCTATACAGATAAACAAGCAATATTAAAATATGAATAAATCATTCATTAAATTAAATATGATCCAAAATCCTTCGTGAAGTTTCATAGGCAGCGTTTAATAAAACTATATCTATACAAGATTAACTTATTTAATAACAAAGATAAATCGACTCGAGATGTGTAAGTCAACTAGATTCTGCGACGACATTCCCCTGTCTCGGTATGCATCAAAATGAAAACGAATTAAATCATTTGTACGGGTTCCCTAAGATTTTTCTAATAAAATTGCATGATTCGAACTTGAGATTTTTAACAAACTTTTTTGTTGGAGTAGGAGTCCTTAATTTTATACTTAATATTATTTTGCATAAGTTTAAATTTAAATTTGTAAATGTTTAAAAGTTATGTACCAAGGTTATTATAATATAAATGAGTGCATTAATGACAGTAGCTTCCGGCTCCTTCAGAAAAACCTCAGTAAGAAAACGTAGTTGATTAAACAAATGATTAACATCATCGCATTAATCGATTGTTATTTTCTACGTATGTCGATGAATACTATTTTATTTTATTTTTTGTTGTGCTCTTTTTGGGTTCATGTTGATAAGTGTTATTTGTAAGATTCTTCTGCACGTACATTAGAATACATATACATAGATAGATAGATACATAGATAGGGCCAACATCACAGACATTGCTCCGAACCCCAACGAAATAGCTTAAGCTAAAAGTGCTTAAGCTATTTGGTTGGGGTTCGGATAATAAAAGTTTATGGAATCAGAAACTAGGAAAGTAACACAAATACCCCGACCCGAGAAAATGTAGAAAAAGTGTTTACTACCATGACCGGACCGGGAATCGAACCTCAGAGGAGTATTAAGGAGGCAAATGAGAATTCAGCTCTCTGATGGATGATCACAAACGCTCCTGACTATCCCCAACACCAGAGAAACAAAAATCTAACTCTTTCTGATGAAAAACGTATTTTCAAAAATGACTTAAGCAATGAAGGGCTGACTTGATGCGAAATTGCTTGTGAATTTCTGTATAAAGACTTTATTTACAGAAAAAATTATTACAATACTTATTAAATATTTACAATACTTATTAACTAAAAACTATTATAATCGTAGAGCCCTACTCCTCGTGGCATGGTACTAAGAACAATTGGTAAAAAATTTGCAAAAACAATTCTTATGAATTGTTTTTGCAAGATCGATTGGGGCCCTAACGTGATTTAATATACAAAACTTTGAAACCCTTCACATTGGCTAGTCTTATTTAAGGAATAAAACAGGTGAGACAAAATAATAGTCTATTTTTGTTTCACTTGGAAAGATTTTAGCGGTCGGTGCGTGCGTCGCATAGTTGCATTTTAGGTTTGGGACACACCAAAACCAACACCATAAATGAAACATCGAGTTGCGGCTGTGTTTTACAGTTTCAGTGTATTTCAGTCCTAATCATTTGTGAATACTACGAAGTCTTTCTTTTAAAATGAACAAACGAAAATTATGTGTCTCAGCGAAACGTCCACAAAACGTCGGCGCTCCCCTTTCCGCAGCTTGCAAGAGCTTACAATTCTTACTCAACGGTAAAAATTCTTCATTGTCAATCTTTTAGCTACACATATATGTAACCTCTACAGCAAACTGCATTGCGGAGTCACGTTATAGGAGAGGTCTAAGCTTAGCAGTGGACAATTTACAGTCAGCCACTGTTGCATAGATATATGCCACTTTAAGATGTACTTATCTTGACGCATCATCATCAGCCAAACAGATAGGATCGCGAAATGTCACGACACAAGGTCGTGACAGTTTCACATCCACCTGTTTAATAATATTCTTCCTACAAGTATTTCGATATATTCAAGTACAGTCGACAATCACTTCTTCACCAATCTGCTCGCCAATCTCACTGGCTTACTTGGCAGAGTCAAAGCCATCGTTAGGGTCGGTGACGAACCCTCTCGTAACGGGTCAAACTTTTTTTTTACAATATTTTTTGTACAGAAACTAAATTATGTTTATATTTACAGTATTTATTAACAAAGTATTCTGAATAATTGATAACTCCAAACTAAGCTTTACGCAATCACGTTACCAACTGTCACGTTGTCCCAAAAAATTCTTCGGTGTTAGGTGTGTCGAAAGGACTTAATTGTCTAGACCTCTGGCTACCCCTGTATTATGAATGGAGTGAAGATATTTATTTATGTATTAGCTTTTTATGTATTTACTCAATAGCAGCAAGCAGCATGCACTTAAGCTCAAACACGTCTAGTTAATTTCCCTCTACGAGTGGATTACAGACAGGTGTCAAAACTCGCTGTGTTCCCGGCCTGACGCGGTCACGGCGCGGGTCGTTTGTTTTCATCAGAGACGATTTGTTTTGGACGGAATCCTTCTCGGGGTGAATTGAATACTTGATGCATTCCTTCCAATTGAGCGAAATTGTCAATCTGGCATTAGCAATTTGGCGTAGCAATGTGTGCTATCCCAAATTATGTTGTAGGTGTCAGTGTAATAAAAAAAAATTTCTTCACGCTAGTACTACTACTATTCTATAATGGTAGAGGTCTAAACAATTAAGCCTTTTCGACCCACCTTTCACCGATGACTTTTCTGTGCAAATAAAAAAACATTTTACTTGCACAGATTATAATAAGCAGATATAACATTGTGCAAGATGATTACTGATTAGTGGCGTACAGAGAAATCTACTAGCCACCACGGTATCGACCATCCGTCTCTTATCGCGGCTAGGAGGTGACTAATGATAAGCCTTTTAAATGGCAATGGCTACCGATTAATGGCGGAGTAATCATTTAGAAAAACATCGGGACAAAACTAAAAAAATCCGCAACGGATAGCAGCTTCTAAGCTTCCAGATATCTAAATAATAAAAATAAAAATATCTTCACGCAATTCCCAATACAGAGGTAGACAGAAGTCAAGTCTAGACAATTAAGTCCCTTTGACCCACCTTCCACCGAAGATATTTTCGGGACAACGTGACAGGTGGTGAGCCTGTTGCCGTCTTTATGTCCAAGCCAACGATGAAATTCGTACATAAGTTTTTGAAAAAGTCATTGGTACTGCCACCTGGGGATCGAACTCGGGTCTCTCGACTCGAAATTCCGACCACCCAACAACTCGGCTATCGTGACTGTTTCGAGATATCTGGTACTGCCATATCAAGCTCTTGCCAAGCGTGATGATTGTGACTAATATCCATCATGGGAGAGTCGAAGAAGAGAGAGAGCAGACTTTTCTTGGCCATTGTGTATGTCTTTAAACTATTATATTGACGAGATATCTCTATCGCATACGAATTTTTTCGACAATGAATAAAACAAATTGGTAATGGATAAATGATTGATATAATCGTTCATGTGGGAGAAATGTCATTGATTCATGCAGAGTTTATGGTGGCCCAAATAGTGATGTTTTGTAAAAACATTATACGTTGTAAATGACCTAACAATTATCTCATACATTGTACACACTATTAAATAGCTTCCAAGGTAAAACTTTGAAAACTTGAGAAATTATCTAAATTTCACAACCGCCACCATATACCAATTGGTTGGGTTATTGGTGTTCGAATCTATAAACTCAAGTTCGCTCCCCAGGATGAAGTTTGTATAGTTATATCCTATTTCAATAATGAAATAATAAAAAAAAACACATGTGTATTCACGCGCATTAGTACTCCTCAGTGAAAAGAAAGATACGATAAGAGTGTGAGAGATGTGAAAAAAATGATTCATTATCTGAGGAATGACAAAATTTTAACGCTCATGGCATTATAGCTTTAACGTGTTTTATCTCTTTTTAACGTAGCTCTATCGTTTCACCGGATTTCAAATAAAAAGTGTTGCTAAAGATTTTACACTTGAAACCTGTCAAACAAAAGTTCCGAAATCATCCCTTGAGACATTATTTACCGTCTTTACTTACAAAACAATGTAAATTATCAACAGTTTCACTAACAATGGAAAGTGATACGCTGACCCACGATACGGCGGTGAATTTGATACAATGCGCCACCTCTCTCGCTCGGATTTAGGCCTTGCGTGATATTTCCAAGGAAGTATACAAAATCGTTAAAGGACACAGAAGGAGAGTAGATGCTTACACCATATACTTATATTCATTCATTCATCATTATTTTTTAATCTTTACGCTATCCCCATATAGTGAGTCCAATGGCAATAAGAATTATGAGATGGTGAGCCTGTCACCGTACACAATTATTTGTTGCTACAATATTCATAAAAATATATCTTTACGCACAGTCTGGGGTAGCCAGAGAGAACAAGACGTCAAGTGTCACGATCCTTTCACAGAGGGCTTAGGGCGTCCCCCTAAGGCGAAGCACACCAAGGTAGGTGATGAAAGTAACGGAGCAATACATTTTTAGGGGGATTCAAACCCGCAACCCTTCGAAAGCAGAGTTCGAAACCAATTTGGCTATCGAGTGGTTCAGGGTGGCGCGTCTTCGGTAAAAGGTGGGTCGAATTATTTAGACTAGACCTCTGTCTACCCCTGTATTGGGAATTGCGTTAAGATATTTATTTTTTATTTAATTTAAAAACTAATTTAAAGTAGAATACAGAAAGAGAAAATATGGGATAGGTTCATCACAAAAAAAAATCTGTTTCTGCAATAATTCGAATTTTGATAAAATGTATGAAAACAAATTCATTTTTCTATTGATGAGTTTTATTTATTTATTAGTATCACAAACACTTTTTCATTATTTTTTAGTATCACAAATCCTAGAATTTTTCAAATACAAATCTGTATTTCCTGCCTATCACTTTAAGTGTTTGTGTTGCATTCCTATCCGCGGTATCGAATCTACCCAAAAAACAGTAATCGAAAAATCGAATATAAAAAAGCGATAAATTTTAATCAAGACATCCGTGCAAAGAGGCTGTATGCACTGGGCGTAGGGCGGGGTGGTAGGCGCCGCCCAGATATAAAGCCTGTCGCACGGCTTCTACGGCACTTGAAGCTTCGCTGTCCGACTTCGTAGCACCGTAGCACCGTAGCACCAACGACGTAGAAATGGCTTTGGGGTAAGTGTTATTATATTTAACAATACTGAGATACTTTTTACTGACTGCAACATTCTTAATATTATGCTTAAAATATTAACTATAAAGAAAAACGTTGGAAAGTTTTAAGTGATTATATGTTTTTTTTAATATTCAATTATTTCAAAAACACGCAATTTTTTGTATAATATACAAAAAAAATTCAAATACTTAAATATTAATTTAATAAATTTTTACCTTTACTACAATATTTTATATACAGAATATACATAATTTAAAAGAAATATCAAAAGCTTATTTTAAATCGAAACAATTAGAAGATATTTTTAAGATCAAAAGTTCGTTCTATATCTCGTAAAATTTTCGAGCTCATTAATATTCAGTGATAACAACTTGCGGGCTAAAATATCAGAGGAATCGTTTGTTAATGTACCGGTAAAGAAGCTAAGTTGTCTAATGATACTTCACAAAACAATTGTAATTTCTTTTCAAATTTATATTTATTTTATATTGTCTTCCGTCACGAGTTCCTCTACGCATTGTATCAAATTCTTAGGCTACTTTTTTTTATGGGGCAATATAGTCCCCTATATCTTCCTTGATTTAAAATACTACACATTAAAATGTGTTAACCATATCATGCTTTAAATATTGTATGTGTAGATTACCTTATTTTCTAGAAGAAATGAATACAAAAAATTTATGTAAGTAATCGACTTTACGATATTTCTCATTCTAAATTCAAATTAATATTTTAATTTGGCTTATGTGATGACTTTTATGTAATTAGTTAAATTTAAAAGTGTAATATTATCTCTAAAATTTTGAAAACCACACAGTAACAAAAGAACCATAAGCCCATTTCAATACAAGAACCATCAAAATCCATTAAAAATTTTCAAAGATATCGCGAAAAAACACAAAACACCCCAGATTTTAGTGAAGTCAGTTGAGATCTACATTTTTTAAATTCATGTATATTATTCTATTGATTATTCAGCAAAAAATAACCCACCTTCCGCCAAAAACATTTTTGTTACAACGTGACAGGTGGTGAGTCCGTCCCCGTCTTGAGTCCAAGTCGACGATATAAATCGTACATAAGTTTTTGAAAAAACCCATTGATACGAGCCTTGGGGATCAAACTCGGGTCCCATGACTCGAATTCCGATCACCGGACCACTCGGACATCGTTTATAATTTTAATTTGGAGTTAGTTATTTAAGTTTTTCACTGTAAACATACGCCTGTCACATTATGTGCTACAAGGAATATGATTCATTTTAAAAGCCCGTTACAACATAAACCGGAGATTGCCAGTTCTAGACGTTTATCCTTTATGTGAAACAAACTTTAAACTGTGCTGTTCCGAAGTTAACTAGTTTCTTTGGCATTTTCACATTATACTAACTTTGCTGGGAAATTATATTTACAAGATGCGATTTTTTAGTCACGATAGCTGAGTGGTTGGGTGATCCGAATTCAAGTCGAGAGACCCGAGTTCGATTTCAAAGTGATAGGCTCGTACTAGTGGATGGATTTTGAAAAAACAAAAACCTATGTACGACTTATATCGTTGGCTTGTACATAAAGACACATCTCAAAAATGTGTACGGTGAAAGGTGGAACGAAGGGACTGTATTGTTTAGACCTCTGTCAACCACTATATTGGAAATGGCGTAGAATTACTAGACTTTATACTAGAAGAAAATATAAGACTGCATGAAAAATAAAAAAATTATTAAATGTTTCGGACAGGGGTTGACACGGTACGGCAGAGGTTGTGGAATCCAGCCCGTGCCAGCATTTTTTTAAATTTCTCATTAATTAAATAAACATGTATATATATATACGAAACGTTATAAGATATGATGATTTTATATCTAACCAGAATTCCACAGTTGCTCGTGTACGTTCATTAACGTAAAATAGCACCTTTGTTCCATCGTAAAATTAAGGTACCTGTAAGGATCCACCGGCTATTATTTTTAACTTTCAAGACCTTGTTACTGTAGTTAATAATTTAAATGCTAATAACATTAGCATTTTAACTAATCAGTATGCAAACACAACAAATAGTTTGTTACTGGTAGCGCGAGACTCTTTTAAATACAAAACGCAAAATAGAACTTTCAACTATATAAATGGGCTCAATAAATTTTTTAATTAATTTTATTTATTTATTTTTAGAATTTTGGAAAATTTACAGCCGAGCAAGTTGTATCTTTTCCTTAAGTTTCCTTTAACTTAATCTAACTTATTTTAATAAGCACCGATAGACAATTTAAAGTTTCCGCTTGTAGCAAATGATATAAAAACAGATTTTTCTATTTAATATTAAGATATAAATACTCTTAAAACACGTTACTCAGTAGCCTTTTCAACTGATTACCAGAGGTATTAAATAAATCAATGTCGTGTTAAATAGCCACAGTCTTTAAAGATCTGCTTGCCCTAATAATGAAATAGTTCTGCCTATAATGGGCTTTGGCTAAAGAAACTTGGAGTAAGGCAGGTTTGCAAACTGAGGAGGTTGGAACTCTCAAGCCAACGCGTTGTTAATTGTTACTCCCGTCAAAAACGAGTTTTGATTTAAAAGCTCAATAGTTTTAAAGTATCCTAAAACATTAAATCACGAGGCATGATATCCGAGTAGTTGCGTTGTGACGAATCGGAAGATTGCTATTCCTATGAGAAGAGCTCCTTCAATACTTATTTATTTATTTATATATTAAACAATACACACAATCATTATTATGGTCTTGACTTATACAGCAAATAAAAGGTAGGTAGAAAAATTTTTATATATCTTGTAAACAGTTTTTCATATGTAAATATAAAAATAAGTTAAAACATAAGTAATTTTTTATTTACTTTTAAAAAAGTAAGTTTTTTAAATAATTATGTAAATTACTTTTATATATTATTCAATTTGTCTATTGTATAAATAAGAGTAATACTAATTACTTTTTCGAAAATGGGTTATGTATCTTTGTCTTTAAAAGAAAGCAGCGACAGTCTCATCGTACCAATTTGTCCCTCTGCTAAATAAGATCGAATGGAAGAGTAAGGAATACTATGTACTAGTATAATTCTGACTACTCCAGTATTCAGAACACGGTCGGGAACATTATAAGGTATACAAATATTATTACTGACAACTCTCACGGCGCAAATCGTTATAACACCTGTTGCATACTGCTTAGCACTCATACCGTTTGGTGATTTAACTTCGTAGTGCGAACTATTCATAGCAATCCGCTTGAATCGAGCAAATTCCTCAATGAATTTTATTCCATTACATTCTACGTTTTATCAAGGTCTGATATTTACGAGTATAGACGTTCAGAAGACATTATCATTGTGCTGTAATACAACTTTTAAAAAGATGTTAAAAATCCTACCATTGTGAATGCACATAACATACAACATAATTAATAAATAAATAGATAAAGAAAACCTCACAGTCATGAACTCTCTCTCTCTCTCTCTTTCACTCTGATACTCTGAGCCTAATATAAGTAGCTGAAGCACTTGTATTATGCACTTGTGTTATGGAATCAAATAAAACGAAGATACCACAAACGCCCAGAACAGAGAAAATGCACAAAATTAATTAACTATACTGATCTGATGGGGTGTCAAACCCGGGATCTTAGAGCTGGCGACACCATAACAAACATTCAAGTATAAAAAGGCACCTATAGTCAAAAATTTGGCCTCAGCTGTAAAAGCTCTCGTTTTATATAGCAATCAGTCAGGACATGTAATTATACTTCTACAATTACTACTTACTTCTACAATTACTATATCTTTATTATTTTAAAACGGCTTCGCAGAAATAAATAATGGCACGATAGCCGATAGCTAGTGGTTGGGTTATTGAATTTCGAGTCAGGAGAACCGAGTTCGAGCCCCAGGTGGCCGGCTCGTACTAATGGGTTTTTTCAAAAACTTCTGTACGATTATATTGTTGGCTTGGACATAAAGATGGCGACGGGCTCACCACCTGTTACGTTGTCCCAAATATATATTCGGTGAAAGGTGGGTCGAAGGGACTTAATTGTCTACACTAGACCTCTGTCTACCCCTGAAAAAATAACGAAACCGATATTTTTTTTTTCGCAGAAGTATCATTCCTTATAACTGTGTTTCTTAGTAAGCTTAGTACCTATAGAGCGAATAAAAGAATTTGTGTCTTAAATGTTAAAATCCAGCCGTAGCAACTCAGGTTTAGGAATTTTTAGAGCCCTTTGAAGTTCGTTATTGCATACTTTAAATACCTTTGCCTCGTTTATCTGACAAATTGTTGCATTGCGTCGTTTTAAAATACTTTCAATTTACTAGATTACTTTGTGTATACGCTTTAAAAGCAATTTCTATTTTCGATTTTAAACTTTTTTTGGTAAGGCAAAGAGCAAAAGTCATCATATTCGTTTATTAAAAATTAAATCTTCCGTAATGGAAAAACTTTTTAAAAGTCGTACAATTTGGCTTTGGCTTCCAGCATACGGTCGGTTACGGACGCCGGATAGACTTTGGAAATCATTCTCAAATTTCTCATAAATACAAAGTCTACAAATTAACTCTTGGGATTAAAAGAGTTGTGGGGTACACGTATGTATGAAATGTGGTTTTAGCGATTGATTGATAGCTGAAAATCTCATTAAAAACAATAAAGAGCATCAAAGATCAGTCATGTAGAACGCATTTAATTTAAAATTTAAAAATAATAGTTAAATATTGATAGTTGAGTATCTAATGGGTAGTGTAACAATAAACTGTAATAATAATTTACTGTACTGCAAGGCCTGTAAAGATATAAAGATCATACAGGATATAGGCCTCTACCAGAGCAGTATTCGCCATAACAGCCAAGCTTAGCAAGCGGATTGGTGATTGCAGTACTAGACACCTCATTCCTTAGACGCTGCTGACCGTCACAGGTCTATTAAATTTTGGTCTAGTATTTTCGAGATGTTTGCCGTCTTTCGGTAGCCAATGATATTTCCAAGGTTTTTTGCCGTAGTCGCCTCTTACGACACGGAACGAACGGGTTTGATATATAACGGATAAGAATGTAACAACACGGCAAGAATATTTATCAAGGTTGTATTTAAGGAAACGGTTTGACTAGCTCCGTTGGTAGTAACCCCACCTTCATAGCTAATAGTTGGTATTTCAAAGTGCTAGGGGCAAACATTTGTGTGATGAATCTTTGTACTCGAATTTTAGATGTTTAATGTGTATATGGATATATATGTATGTATATAAATATCGATGGAAGCATGTTGTATCGTTTGCTCGGACACTATGACGTTGATAGGCTCACCAATTTACACTTAGTCAAAATATAAATTCTGTTGGGTCAAAAAAAGTCTAAAATATGTCTTCAGTCTACCCCAGTATTGGAAAAAATTTACAAAACCAAGAACACAATGAAACCTAAATCAACGCCTACTGTATTGACATTTTCAAAGGTCATCCCCTTAGTCACCTCTTACGACACCCACGGAAAAAAATATAATGTTAAATTCCTATGCTGACACTACACTATAACTAATTAAACATTTTGCGTCAGTTTAATAAAATCGATTGAAATAACTCAAGGTTGCCAGCAACTTCGTTAATTATTTTGACATTTAACCGCTTTCGAACTGGATACCCTAGATGTGCGGCTTAAGCTTTGATACAATCGTTACTTTGACACGTTCAGAACGTGTCGCCTGACATTTTAGATTTATTTTCCTATAAGACGGCTCTTAGAAGATCTTAAAAGTCACGATAGCCGAGTGGAAGGGTGGTCGGAATTTCGAGTCGAGAGACCCGAGTTTGATCCCCAGGTGGCAGTACCAATGAGTTTTTTCAAAAACCTATGTACAATTAATATCGTTGGCTTGGACATAAAGACGGCGACGGGCTCACCACCTGTCACGTTGTCCCGAAAATATCTTCGGTGGAAAGCGGGTCGAAGGGACTTAATTGTCTAGACTAGACCTCTGTCTACCCCTGTATTGGGAATGGCGTGAGGATATTTTTTTAGAAGATCTTAAACCGCCACTGCTGGCACTCCGTAATGACATAAATGCAATCCCTACTCCAGGTTTTTTTCTTAAAAAAATACTAAACTAACTAACTTAAGAGTCATAATGTTCCGTGTGGTATCGGTCTCTTACCGTGGTGCCGTTAGAGACGTCTGAGAGAAAAACCTTTAAAATATAATAGGCTATCGACATACGCCGGGTTAACCATCTTGAAAAATACCGGACAAAAATTCAGCAGACTAATGACGGGCAGCAACATCTTAGGTGCATGCATGGTGTTCGCTTCCCCAGCATGGCGATATTCTCTTACGAGACCCACGAGAGTAAAAGGTGTTGTAAATTCCATTACCATGCACAAAATACGCAAAAGCGGGTGCATTTCATGTCCATAGGTGGCAAAGAAGTACTTATGCGTAATAATCTTCGTCAAAAATCGTTCGCTCGCACACATACCAGGGTGCACAACTACCACGTGCTTAAGCAAGCAGTAGGCCAAAAAAAGTCATACATAGATAGGAACAACACCACATACTTGTACATTGCTCTGATCTCAAAGTAAGCAACTTCAGCACTTGTAATATGGAATCAGGAACAACGAAGGTACCAAAAACACCTAGACACGAGAAAATGTTGAAACAGTGTTTTCTACATTGGCCCGACCGGGAATCGAACCCTCAGAGTTGGTCCTCAGAGCTTATGACACCTTGTAAACCGGTGTATACGCCACTCATCCACGTAGATCGTCGAGTCCTAGTAAAATCGCACCATTCATTCAGATATATAGTATAAAGTATTGGGATTAAGTATTGTATTGGGATTTGCAACCTCATAAGTCGACAGCTACATTCACAAACACCCCAGATAGATGCAACAGGTGGTAAACCTCTCATTCTTCAAGCCGTCTAGGTTCTCACAATGAATTCTTCGAACTCGAATCGTATTACGATTTGTTGTATTAAGGAATCAGTGAAAATAAATATCATTAAATTTGTCACGATAGCCAAGTGGCGATCGGGATTCCAGTCAAGAGACTGGAGGACTTCTTTCGGTAGTATAATCACAGACCGAAAGGTATTTCGTCTAAGTCCACATAGATAACATTGACAATAAATCAAAACCTCCAAAAAAACACAAGATGGGAATAAACCGAAAACATAAACGTAAGAAAATAAAATAAAACGAAGATTTTTTTAACTGCTAACTTATAATCAAGTACGCAAGTAACTAGTTTATTTATATAAAAAAAAAAAAAAACAAATCATTAAATCAACTTTCCCGCCTAATAAACATCAATGTTACGTCTTTCTAAACAAGAGAGAATTAGCCTATTACAAGTTAATCTAAATTCACGCAACATTCCTGCTAATTTACTCATTATAATGAAGCTGTAAGTCAGCCGTTGTTTACGAATTTACCTTGTAATTGAATTTCAATTATTATTTATTTATTAGCGTAACCTAGAATCCTTAAGGATGTTTATTGTAGAAGTTACTACAATTTACGATCTGTGTAAAGTTGAAAATATTGAGACGTTTTTGTTTTATAAATACAATACTCATTCCATTTTCAATTTCAAGCTTTACCTTAATTTTAAGATATTTCTATTGCTTAAAATAATTCCTTTCAAGTTTTATATTTATTATTAGAAAAATTTGGAAAACTACCTGACCTGGGCAGGATTCAAACTCGCTGTCTCCACCGTACCGTGGTGGTTCTCTTAGCCACCGCATCAGTTAACATTTTCTTTGTTTTCGTAAGCCTTTTAACTACGTTGCCTACTTCTATCAGATATTTACAGAGTTTTCTAAATGACGAATAGATTGCCCCAGTCAATTGACTTTTCGAATTTCAGTTTCATTATACAATATTAATTTTACAAGCTCTCTTATGGGAACACTGATATATGATCGAATTTTCAAGTTAATTGATGTACAAAAAATAAAATTTAATTATTTGCTAATAAAAGGTATGTTTGGTTTTAATATGTACATATTTTATAAAAAAATTAAGTCAATTGTTCGCTTCAACTTATATAGTGTCATACTTGTATAGTGCGGGGTTCTTTTTTATTTATTATTTAACGGATTGTACTATTCCACAGCAGGATATAGGCATCCTAGGTACTACAACCGCCATTGTTAGTGACCACAATACCATACACCTCTCACTTTAGATACTGCTGCTGGTTTCCGGTCTATTCTCGTTTGTGTCTATTTTACTAAAAATTTATCATATGTCTATAAATAAAAAATAAATATCTTTACCCAATTCCCAATACTGGGGTAGACAGAGGTCTAGTCTAGACCATTAAGTCCCTTTGACCCACCTTCCACCGAAGATATTTTTCGGGACAACGTGACAGGTGGTGAGCCCGTCGCCGTGATTATGTCCAAGCCAACGATATAATTCGTACATAAGTTTTTGAAAAACCCATTGGTACGAGTCTCCCACCTGGGGATCGAATTCGGGTCTCTTGACTCGAAATTCCGACCACCCAACCAATCGGCTATCGTGACTTCTTAAATGTCATATGTCCATATCTCGTGGAAATTTATCATTTTCTTTTTAATAATCGAAATACAAAGGTTATTACACTTTTCTTTCGTTAGTCAATCAGCGTAAAAATTAATTGCGAAAGTCGCTGAAACTTCGGCTCCTTATGCACCGCAATTAAAAACCAATTAGAAATGTGAATATTAGAATTGGAGTTAATTATAATATAGAATTAAAACTATAATGACAGATTTGCTATTATTCTATAAATATAACAAACTATACACAGCAAATTATTTGTACAAAACCAAATTGTTTGTGTTTCTTTTTTTACTTTCATTATACCACACGCCGAGATTCATTTGACGCCAATATTTTTAAAAAAATCCATTAGATTGTTTAATTTATCTTTGCTTTTTCTTAATTTCGTTGATATTTATTGAGGACTCGATATTAAATAGTGTGCAAAACTTCCTTTAGCTTCTAACAAAGGAATATAATCACTACATTATAGCTTCTAAAGTAATGTATAATACAACAGCTATTGACAAAAAGTTTATATTTGTTGCCATACCAAATATTAAGTAATGATAAAATATTTATGAAGCACGTTACACCAGACGTAATTGAAACTGCTCAAAATAAACCAAGTAGAAAAGTAATTTTCCCAGACAAATGTAAATAGAATCCAATTCTAGAAAAAGACTTAATAAATCACAATTCGACCGTAAAACAAACGTATATTAGTCACAAAATGAAATACCAAGTTATAAAATTTATCAAATATTTGCACAACAATTGGAACCCGCTCTCCGAGGAAATCATGCCAGCAATTGATTTCTACATCAATGTGTGTTCAATTCAACACAAGTTCTAGTGGCTACTTATTAAACAATATGTTTACTGTGTTACTCTTTATTTACGATAGTCACGATAGCCGAGTGGTTGGGTGGTCGGAAATTCTAGTCGAGAGATCCCCAGGTGGCAGGCTCGTACCAATGAGTTTTTCAAAAATAAAACTTATGTACGAATTATATCGTTGGCTTGGTCATAAAGACGGCGACGGGCTCACCACCTGTCACGTTGTCCCGAAAATACCTTCGGTGAAAGGTGGGTCGAAGGGACTTAATTGTCTAGACGAGACCTCTGTCTACTCCTGTATTGGGAATTGCGTGAAGATATTTTTTATATAAAATTCAAAAATATATGACGGCAGATTCTTTTTTTCGTAACGGGTCCTCCTTCTTCTCAAATTTGTTCTGGTATTTTTCAAGATAGAGAATGATGAATCCCGCCATATCGGCCAGTCGGTAGCCATTGCGATTTTATGGACATTATTTTATTTGTATTTTTTTAAATAATCGAATCTATGTTATTTTTAATATAAAGACGGCGACAGGCTCACCAACTGTCGCGTTGTCCGGTGTTGCTCTGGTGAAATGTGGGTGAGAAGGACTAAATTGTCTTGAACTCTGGATACCCCGGCATTGAGGAATGCGTGAAGATAAAAATATATTCATATTATATTAATTTTTATGTAATTTAACATATTATTGATGAAGCGTTAATATATATTGTAATATGTATAAAATATTTTACAACTTTCATTGAAACAAACTTCGTCACTTAAAATACACTAGGCCTATATCCTGCAACAGACTGTATAGTCCTTCAGTAGGCTTCTAATGCATACTGCCTTTCCAGTTCGTCACTTTACTTTAAAAAAATCATGCAGTTTCCAGAACTGGGGTAGACATGGGCCTAGAAAATTAAGTCCTCTCAACCCACCTTCCACCGATGAAATTTTTTGGATCTACTTGACAGGTAGTGAGCTCGCCGCCGTCTTTATGTTTCATGCCAACGTCATATAAATCATACATAAGATTTCTGAAAAAACCTGGCAATCGAACTTGGGTCTCTTAACTCGAATTCCGATTAGTCAACCACTCGGCTATCGTGACTAATGTGTACCTACTTATTATCTATTTTGACATAATATAATAAATGTTTCTCTTAGTCAATTTAACTATGACTACTAAGCTACACTGACGAAATTTGTGTAAACAAGCTAGGTAATTTAAGATCTTGAAAATTAAAATATGAAAAGAAAACTTGTTAGCGTGAGAAGAAATAAAATACTTTTCTACTAAAAAAGGGTTCCAACTGTACTGAAGTTTGTAATTAGCTTCTTTAATTTCGCCACGATGAAATTCAATGAAAACTAATGAACTGCCAACACAAATAGCCGTCTAGATTGTTGCGGTAGCAAATCGATGCAACATATTGTGACGATATTGTTGGGGGATATTAAACTTTTAGTGTGCACTATTCTAAGTATCATACATATGTATGATAAAGTCACGATAGCCGAGTGTTTGGGTGGTCGGAATTTCGAGTCTACAGACCCGCGATCCCCAGGTGGCAGGCTCGTACCAATGGGCTTTTCAAGAACTTATGTACGAATTATATCGTTGGCTTGCACGTAAAGACGGCGACGGGCTCACGACCTATCACGTTGACCCGAAAATATCTTCGGTGGAAGGTGGGTCAAAGAGACGTAATTGTCTAGATTAGACCTCTGTCTACCCCTGTATTGGGAATTGCGTGAAGATATTTATTTATTTTGTTTATACATATAAAGATTGTTGAAGGATTAATACATTTTTAATAAGATTTCAATGAAAAATACTTAAAGAGTATTATTTGTCAGCAAATAATAATAATAATAACTTTAAATACGAGTAATTGTAGCCATAAAAATCTTAGATTATATAAGGCATCACACATCTATATTATTTACGATCGTCCGTACTAAAGAGTGAATTGCGACGCGACATAAGGAGTCTCGCATAAATTCACATTCTATGAATTTGTTATTCCAGCAACAGCCACGCATTAATCTAGAATTAAAAAAAAAACTTGGCTCCATGCTGAAGATATCAGTCTCTAATTAAAAGACAAAAGAAAAACCTAACACTATTATCGCGCTCTAAAATCTTATTAAAACTCTGTTCGCGCGCATTCCCAAAAAGTGACAGTGACAGTTGACGTGCGGCCATGATGAATAGTGGCCGGTTTTATGCAACGGCACGAACGCGTCCTGGCTTGCTAATTACAAGTCTGTTAATTACCACTCGGGAGTAAATATGGAAATCATCCCAAATAAGTTAGCTGTGTTACGTCGTTTGTCATTAAGTAATTAAATTTTACTAGAACGCATACTTAGTATTCAGTCATTTTATTTCGATATTTTTAAACGACTTCGAAAAAGAAATTCTCAATGTGGGTGTATTTTTTTAAATGAATACTTTTTTAAAATTGTTCCGGGGTTGGACCTCGGTCATTTTGAAGTGCTCCGCTCGTTCTCTTCGTGATATAATAATTATATTACAAAAGGAATTTCCATTCCGTTTTTCCACAAAATTATTTATTTTCATGTATTTACTGATACTAGGGTTGTCAGAGATCTAGACACACTCTCAACACACATTTCGCTGGATATTATTTAGGACAGCTTGATAGTTACTGTGAACATGTCCATCTTAGTGTCCAAGCCTAATACATGTGTTAAGTACATAGGTATTGGGCTTAGTAAAATTTAGTTTTAAAAATTTAGAAAAAACTGATTGGTGTGAACCGTCCTCCTGGGGATTGAACTCGGATCTCCCGATTTGAATGCTGATCAGTTAATCGCTCGGCTATAGTGATATTTCGTGTAATATGAAAACTATTGTAACATAAAGATATACATATCCCGGTCCACCGGAGCAGAGTATTGGTATTCCGATAAACTTTGGGTTCGACCTGGTCTAAGACCATAATTGTTAATGATCAAGATACCCTAGCTAGTTTTATGATGATATAAGCCTTTGAAGATAAAACTATCTTTAATATCCACGTTTAACCTTACACCACTAATTCTCACATCAATCCTACTCATTAATCGTTGAATGAAAAATTTATAAAATATAAATGCGTGCTTCGACGGTTTGGATATCTTAAACGAATGAATGAAGAACGAATGGTGAATTAAATAAAAACAGTGCGATGGTTAACAACAAAAGAGGTCGAGGTAGGCCGAGACTAACTTTCGAAAATCATCGCTATTGAAAGGATTATGGCACTTGGTGATGTTTTCTCATCGAAGCATATTAGGGACAACGTGACAGGCGATGAGTCTACCGCAGTCTAAGTGTTCAAGCACCTAACGTGGAAATTGTTTGCACCTAGCGGAATAGAACCCGGTTGTAGATTATCGGGTCTTCATAATATAATGATAATAAGACAATATTTATACCATGACAATACCGTTCATTAAGAGCAATATGGAATATAATCTTTGACCTTTGACTATAACCAATACAATACCACTTCTATGGTCTCTTTATAATGCCTGTGATCGTCTTTTACGATAAAGAACTTCCGTAACAAACAGGATTCAAGTAATTTCCTGGTAAATTTGATATCTTAGCTGTTAGCACAAATAAATACTTTTTGTGTAATAACGTGCATTGACTTCGCTTCGTCAGATATTTTTATCGACAATTTGTAAAGGACAATATAGATGGTAGATCTGTATTTAATAAAAACGAACATATAAAAATGCTTATATCTAAAATAGGTAAAAAATCGACACCAGTTTAGAAATAGAAATAAGAAATAGAACTGAAAATTATGAAGAAAAAGAAAAAAGAATCTACAAATTAATATCCATACGATGTAAAAAAGATGAAATGTGTGAGTAAGTAAGAAAAAAATATAAAGTGAATGTGTGCAGAATAATAAAGATGTAAAGTCGTGCATTTAAGAAAAATAAAGGAATGCTGTGGCTCCTCAATTGAGACAAGAAATATGAACAAGTAGTTTTTTATTTAATTTACTAACTAGACACATATGTTACATTTAGCTAACATTTTTTTAGACAAAACAGTTAACAGTATATCAAAACGTTTTTGGAAAAAGAAACTTTATTAAAAAGAAAGGAAAATTGTATTGATTAAAATATAAAATAAAAAAAGCTTTAATAAATACTTTATTTACTGAAACAAAAAATAATAATATTTGCAATACATATTAACTAAAAACTACAATAATCGTAGAGTCCTATTCCTCGTAGTATGGTACCAAGAACGCAGGCTGCATTTCCATGTTGAATAGCTGGACGTAGCCATAGAAAAATTAACCTTTTACGATAACAAAACTACATAAACTTTTAATAGTAACACATTTTATATTCATAGTTTAATGAAGCGACAGTTTCTTGGTCAAGACTGATTTATTTTACACTTACCCACAAGTACATCGAGTTACTAAATAGTAAATAGATAAAATATGAGTAGAGTGAGTATTAGTCACGATAGCCGAGTGGTTGGGTGGTCGGAATTTCGAGTCGAGAGACCCGAGTTCGATCCCCAGGTGGCAGGCACGTACCAATGGGTTTTTCAAAAACTTATGTACGTATTATATCGTTGGCTTGGACATAAACGCGGCGACGGGCTCACCACCTGTCACGTGGTCCCGAATATATCTTCGGTGGAAGGTGGGAAGACCTCTGTCTTCCCCTGTATTGGGGATAGCGTGAATATATTTATTTATTATTTAGTTATTTAAATAAATAATATAGTGCTACCCACAGTACTAATCATATACATAACACACAGAACTTCAGATTAAATACAGCCGCATAGCAATATGCTAAAATTAGCATGTGCTAATTACTTGGTTAATCGTTATAACTGTTATCCTCTGAACATAAAGTTGCATAAGACCTGTTTCAGGTAAATTGTCACTTTGAAATGCAAATGCAAGTCATGTTATGTTATTTATGTGTCACTTTATAATGAAAAGTAAAAGTGACCGTTCCACGAATTAACAGAGACCGTGGATTAAAGAGATTACTAATTAACATTTTAATGACGAGCGCTTTTTTTATGCGATTAATTTAAATTACTAATTTTTTTTTAAAGATACACACATACATAACCGCCTGTAATAGTCGACAGCAGGATACAGGCCTTCCTGGCATAATCGTCACGCTCAGTTGTGAATTGGCGATAGCAGTACCAGACATCTTTCACCTAAGATGCCACTATCTGTCACCGGTCCCATTATTTTGGTCTGGTAATTTTTCGACAGTGTTATCTCGCCTTCTGTCGGTAGCAATTGATACTATCAAGACTTTTCTCCTAGTCGCTTAGGACACCCATGAGAAGAAGGGGGGGGGGGGGAGGCATAAACCGATATCACCACGACATACATCTCATAACATTTTTATCTTATATTAGTAGTAGTAGTAGTAGTGACGTCACATGTAACAATTATAAGGAACTGAGGAAAGTTACAATTTAAGCGCTACTTGCAATAAACGCAATAATTGTGACAAATTGTCCGTCTGTTACATCGTGACCAGACTCGTAACTAGGGTGGAAACCAATAATGCAGCAACTTCTTATCGAATTGAAATTGATTTGCAGGAAAACCTCTAATATACTAAAATCCTTTTTTATTTTACATTCATGGCGCAGGTACAAGTTACTTTTGCCTTACAATTACTATACAAAATTTTTTCATGTTTTGTTTTTTTTTTTAAAAAAAAAAAAAATATCTTCACGCAATTCCCAATACAGGGGTAGACAGAGGCCGAGTCTAGACAATTAAGTCCCTTCGACCCACCTTTCACCGAAGATATTTTCGGGACAACGTGACAGGTGGTGAGCCCGTCGCCGCCTTTATGTCCAAGCCAACGATATTCGTACATAAGTTTTTGAAAAACCCATTGGTACGAGCCTACCAACTGGGGATCGAACTCAGGTCTATTGACTCGAAATTCCGACCACCCAACCACTCGGCTATCGTGATGTTTTTTTTTTTCTTTAAACAATTTAGAGCCTCTCACTGGATCACTAAATTTTAATCATTAACAGTGAATGAAGTAACTAGTGAAGCCCACACTTACAATTTGACGAGATATTATAACAAAAGAAAAGGTCATTGCCTATCTTTATTAATGAATAAGAATTTACACCACACTTAAGAATTTATTTATTACAGAATCAACAACACTTTGTAAAAAGTTATTTGAATCAAAGTTACAAGACTGGTAATAACAGGTTCATAATTTTTTAAATTTTACTACATAAAATTTCCCTAATAAAAGTAGACAACACAATAAATATGAATAGTATTAGAGAAAAAAATATAAAAAAAGGATTTCAAATATAAGAATAAAAAACTAATTTTAACTTATATGAGAGATGAAATGTGAAAGATAAGCATTCAGTTTTTTGTTTTAATGTTTAATTAGTTATGGTGGTATGTTTGTGGAGTGTATGATATTCGATTGAAGAAGGAGAAAGTATTACAGATGATCATCAGTAGTTCAGCAAACGTAAAATGATTTTATTAAAATGCTGTCCATGTCAGTATTAGTCACGATAGCCGAGTGGTCAGAATTTCGAGTCAAGAGAGACTTCGATCCCCTGGTGGCAGGCTCGTCCCAATGGGTTTTTCAAAAACTTATGTACGATAGTATCGTTGGCTTGGACATAACTACGACGACGGGCTCACCACCTGTCACGTTGTCCCGAAAATATCTACGGTGGAAGGTGGGAAGACCTCTGTCTTCCCCTGTATTGGGGATAGCGTGAATATATTTATTTATTATTTAGTTATTTAAATAAATAATATAGTGCTACCCACAGTACTAATCATATACATAACACACAGAACTTCAGATTAAATACAGCCGCATAGCAATATGCTAAAATTAGCATGTGCTAATTACTTGGTTAATCGTTATAACTGTTATCCTCTGAACATAAAGTTGCATAAGACCTGTTTCAGGTAAATTGTCACTTTGAAATGCAAATGCAAGTCATGTTATGTTATTTATGTGTCACTTTATAATGAAAAGTAAAAGTGACCGTTCCACGAATTAACAGAGACCGTGGATTAAAGAGATTACTAATTAACATTTTAATAACGAGCGCTTTTTTATGCGATTAATTTAAATTACTAATTTTTTTTTAAAGATACACACATACATAACCGCCTGTAATAGTCGACAGCAGGATACAGGCCTTCCTGGCATAATCGTCACGCTCAGTTGTGAATTGGCGATAGCAGTACCAGACATCTTTCACCTAAGATGCCACTATCTGTCACCGGTCCCATTATTTTGGTCTGGTAATTTTTCGACAGTGTTATCTCGCCTTCTGTCGGTAGCAATTGATACTATCAAGACTTTTCTCCTAGTCGCTTAGGACACCCATGAGAAGAAGGGGGGGGGGGGGAGGCATAAACCGATATCACCACGACATACATCTCATAACATTTTTATCTTATATTAGTAGTAGTAGTAGTAGTGACGTCACATGTAACAATTATAAGGAACTGAGGAAAGTTACAATTTAAGCGCTACTTGCAATAAACGCAATAATTGTGACAAATTGTCCGTCTGTTACATCGTGACCAGACTCGTAACTAGGGTGGAAACCAATAATGCAGCAACTTCTTATCGAATTGAAATTGATTTGCAGGAAAACCTCTAATATACTAAAATCCTTTTTTATTTTACATTCATGGCGCAGGTACAAGTTACTTTTGCCTTACAATTACTATACAAAATTTTTTCATGTTTTGTTTTTTTTTTTAAAAAAAAAAAAAATATCTTCACGCAATTCCCAATACAGGGGTAGACAGAGGCCGAGTCTAGACAATTAAGTCCCTTCGACCCACCTTTCACCGAAGATATTTTCGGGACAACGTGACAGGTGGTGAGCCCGTCGCCGCCTTTATGTCCAAGCCAACGATATTCGTACATAAGTTTTTGAAAAACCCATTGGTACGAGCCTACCAACTGGGGATCGAACTCAGGTCTATTGACTCGAAATTCCGACCACCCAACCACTCGGCTATCGTGATGTTTTTTTTTTTCTTTAAACAATTTAGAGCCTCTCACTGGATCACTAAATTTTAATCATTAACAGTGAATGAAGTAACTAGTGAAGCCCACACTTACAATTTGACGAGATATTATAACAAAAGAAAAGGTCATTGCCTATCTTTATTAATGAATAAGAATTTACACCACACTTAAGAATTTATTTATTACAGAATCAACAACACTTTGTAAAAAGTTATTTGAATCAAAGTTACAAGACTGGTAATAACAGGTTCATAATTTTTTAAATTTTACTACATAAAATTTCCCTAATAAAAGTAGACAACACAATAAATATGAATAGTATTAGAGAAAAAAATATAAAAAAAGGATTTCAAATATAAGAATAAAAAACTAATTTTAACTTATATGAGAGATGAAATGTGAAAGATAAGCATTCAGTTTTTGTTTTAATGTTTAATTAGTTATGGTGGTATGTTTGTGGAGTGTATGATATTCGATTGAAGAAGGAGAAAGTATTACAGATGATCATCAGTAGTTCAGCAAACGTAAAATGATTTTATTAAAATGCTGTCCATGTCAGTATTAGTCACGATAGCCGAGTGGTCAGAATTTCGAGTCAAGAGAGACTTCGATCCCCTGGTGGCAGGCTCGTCCCAATGGGTTTTTCAAAAACTTATGTACGATAGTATCGTTGGCTTGGACATAACTACGACGACGGGCTCACCACCTGTCACGTTGTCCCGAAAATATCTTCGATGGAAAGTGGTCGAAGGGACTTAATTATCTAGACTAGAACTCTGTCTGCCCCTGTATTGGGAAATGCGAGAAGACAGTTATTATTTATTTATATCAGTAATAATATAATCAAAAATCTACAGGCGTATTCCCAATACAGAGACAGAGGTCTAGATAATAAGGCCATTCGATCCACTTATTGCTGAAGACTAGAAGACTTTGAGTTACCGTGACAAGTGGTGAACCTATCGCCGTGACAAATACTGAGCCTTTCACAGTAATTGTTATTCTTTTCTCTATTCAAAAGGATAGGCTCAGGACTCATAGTGAAAAGGTCATGACATTATTTTGTATATGTTACTTTATCCATGAAATTAAAGTGACAGAAAGATTTTATTTCGATAAACAAATTCCAATCAACACGGTTAGGTAAAATTACTATCTAAAAAAATCCTTTTCATTGAAGTATTAAATTTCATTGCTTTTTAAATATTTCTCAAATTTCCGAAGCCAACGCGATGATAAAGAGGTTTTATTATGGTTATAAAATAAATGAGAGTAATGTTAAAGAGAAAATATTCAAAACAGTTCGATTTCGGCCTTATTTTAATCGTAAAAATACCTTTTTTAATGAGGCCTAACAAAATGTAAACTAGGATTAGACCTAGTTTACTAGTTAGAATAATATTTTAAAAATTCAAAAGAGGTTGTATCCTCCGTTGTATAAATGGAGTGGATGATACGGGCACGCTAACTACAATGCTTGTGTTAACATCAATTTAAATAGCTAGCTTACACCCGCATCGTCGTTTGTGTAGCATTTTCGATTAGTTTTCTAAATTTAATAAAAAAATATTGTATTTTTTATTTGTTTTACGCCAGTCATTGCAACAAACTCTATCCTTATCATATTTTACTGAAGATCCATTTGGCCTTAATTATTCAAAATATTCCAAATAGAAAGAAAGAAAATAAACTAGTTTATTCACAGAGAAACTGCAGTACTATGATATACAAAATAACAAAAGGAAGATAAAAAAAGAAACGAATTCTTTTCTTAAATAAAACAAAAATGACCTGAAAAATAAATCTATGCTGCTTCATGAACCCACGAAATGGATCGAACTTAACTACGTATACAGGTTGTAGAGCTAGGAACTGGTTTTCAGTCTAATCCTTATCCAAAGTGAACTCGGGCAGATGCGCGTGCGCTTATTGTATAGTAAGTTTTTAGATTTGATTTCTAAGCAATACTAAGACTGCAGACAGGCTCACCAACTGATTCGTTTAACCAAATAAACTCCGGAGATATGTGCTGGAAAGGACTGAATTGTCCAGATTCTAATTTTGTAAAAATGAGTAAATAAAAAAAATCCAAAGTACAAACTTCAAGCTGATTACAGTCACTGTGGACTAAAATTAAATTTAACACACAATAAGTTAAATTTTAAATAGTCATCATTACGATCGCGATTCTATTCATTCGAATCAAACTCCTTCGGTGGCAGATTGTAAGTTATTTGAAAAACCTTTGAAATTTCTTAAATAAGCTTCGTAATTATAATTCAAAAGACTTTTACTTTAAAGGACATTTAATTTTAATTTTAAATAGTTTATAAAATAAATAAATATCTTCACGCAATTCCTAATACAGGGGTAGACAGAGTTCTAGTCTAGACAGTTAAGTGCCTTCGACCCACCTTCCACCGAAGATATTTTCGGGACAACGTGACAGGTGGTGAGCCCTTCGCCGTCTTTATGTCCAAGCCTTTATGTAATTCGTACATAACTTTTTGGAAAACCCAAAGGTACGAGCCTGCCACCTGGGGATCTAACTTGGGTCTCTTGATTCGAAATCCCGACCACCCAACCACTCGGCTATCGTGACTTATTAATATAGGCTAGCGTGACTTATTAATATAATACCGTGACTTCTTAATAATTTTATCTTCACGCAAATTCCCATAGTGGGGTAGGCAGAGGTCAAAACAACAACAAAAGAGAAACCTTCTTCTATAACTCTTGCACAAACAATCAAATTTATCACACAAAAGTTTGCTCCTAGCGAGATTGGAACCTTGCGGGTTCCAATCTCCGAATTTCCCATCGAAGGGGGGAAGGGTCACTGGCAACTCGGCGAACTGAGTGACATTATACACTAATCACAATCTCTCAACTTATATAGTAATTCTTACAGCCAATAGCTCCCGCTACACTACACGTGAAAGAAAAAGGTTGTCGCACTGAAAACGGCTCAACTTCCTGTTCGAAATGGTAAATCAGTGAGACAGGAGCGAGGGCGGATTCGACAATATAAGCCCGCCCGCCCACGTGCTAACAAACAGAAACCCGAAACTACCGGAAAATCGCCTAAGATTACGTAATGAACACTTCCGTCCGCCGGTTTTATGGGAATATTGTGCACAGAGTAATGAAGACATTTTATTTACTGAAGTATAACTTCTTTAGGTGGGACTTGAGTCACTAACGATCCTTCATTTACAGAAACAATATTAAATTTACATTTAAATTTGCAAAATGGACTTAAACCTAAAGAGTTAAAATTACCATAAAGTTCTAATCTCGTGACATGATACCAAGAACGAAAAGAAAAAGAAGAATGACTCATTAATTTTTTCTCCATAAATTTATATTTTAATTACATTTTTTGGTATAACAATTTGGAATGACGATTTATTAACGACACTATAGCCGCGTAATCTGGTGATCGGAATTCCAGTAAAGAGACCCGAGTTCCATCCTCAAGTGGTAGGCTCGTACCGATTTATATAGTTTACTTGGATATAAAGACTGCGATGGGCTCACCACGTATCACGTTCGCCCAAAAAAAATGTCTCCTGGAACGCTATCTAGACCTTCTACTGTACATGTATAGCAAGGATTACACTTATAAGTCGCAGTTTACGACGGTCCTAACATGCCTGAGAAGAGCTGATTAATGGGCCGAAAATAATGGACTTTGGAATCATTGATGTTTTATTATATTCATATATTTTGCAAAACTAATTACAAAATGAACGTTTGACAACACCGCTGTTACCTTAGTGACCATGTCGAATGTAGAAGCACATGATACCACTAATTTATGCTGGGTCTTTTAATTTTACCCTCTACGACATGTGACAAAGAGCAGCATGCTAAAATAGCTCGTAAAACTGACAACCTTCGTTGTTTACAGATTCTCAAGTGAGAACCTAGCAGTAGCAAATGTAAAGAAACACAATGTTGCAGGCACTCTATGTGTACAGGTGGCTCAAGTCCATTATTTGTGGCAGACAGAAATATTGAAGTTTATCTTCAATAATTTAAAAATAAATATATTGCATAATTTAACTAAATAGGGAAAATAACATTGTAACGTAAATACAAATTATAAATATAAACTAGAGTTTTAAATAAAAATAAGTTTAAAAAACAATCTTGTCGCTCTTCCGTAACGGTCTGCGAGCGCAGATCTCAATTTTACATGGTGTACTTTAAAAAACACGAGAACTCGTTTACGAGTATGAGAAATTATAGGTAGGCGTTAAAACCGCGGGAAACGAGCATCTAGTTTCAGGTGTAATCAATTTCGGATACACGTCACAGCATCATTTATTTTCCACATCATTCATAATAACAAGTAAACGCTTTATAAATTTCATTAAACCTTTACAAAGTTATGATTTTAGAATTACTAATACAATTCGAGTCACAATAATAGACGACCTATGTGGACGAGTGGCGTAAACACCGGTTTACATTGCTATCTCGATGTCCCGGGTTCGATTCCCGGTTGGGTCAATGTAGAAAAACCATTTTTTCTACATTTTTTCGGATCTGGGTGTTTGTGGTTCCTTCATTGTTTCCGATTCCCATACCACAAGTGCTTTAGCATATTACATTGGGATCGGAGCAATGTATGTGATGTTGTACCTATCTATATTTGTATTTATTATTTATTTATTTAAAAAAATATATTTTAAGCGAAAGCAATAGGTAGGGCATTTAAGAAAATAAGTAATTTGTATTTAATCTCATTACACTCTGATATTTGTTATAAACCTTTAATAATGCCTTAAACGCAAAGCCAGTCAGATATTTAAAGAAAAATAATTGGATTGTGATATTAGGAATTGATTAGGATATATTGAAAAATATTTTTTGTGAATGTTTAAAATATTTAAACCACGCTGGGGTTTTTTTGTCTCATCATGTACAAAAGATTTAAAAATATAATTCCACCCATGTTAGTTAAGTTTTAGCCGATGTACGCAGAATGAGTTCAATGTGTCTTGAGGTCTTGCAGTGGTATGCAAGACTTGTACGGAACTTCAACAAACGTTGAAGGTTTAAATCCACCGGATCACGACTGCGGAAATGCACTCAAAATGTCTGGAAGTTTTAGGAAATAAATCAGTTACTACACTCTCAACTAATATATTAATAAATAAATATCTTCACGCATTTCCCAATACAGGGGTAGACAGAGGTCTAGTCTAGACAATTAAGTTCCTTCGACCCTCCTTCCATTGAAGATATTTTCGGGACGACGTGACAGGTGGTGAGCCCGTCGCCATCTTTATGTCCAAGCCAACGATATAATTCGTACGTAAGTTTTTTGAAAAACCCATTAGCACGAGCCTGTCAACTGGGGATCGAACTCGGGTCTCTTGACTCGAAATTCCGACCACCCAACCACTCGGCTATCGTGACTTTTACTAATAATATATTACAACTAATATATTGAAACTCATTATTAAAAATATGATATATATGCTAGTAGAGTTCGAACTTGAGAGCTTATAGTAGTGATTACGACCGACTGTGTTGTTTCATGTCATTATAATTTTAATTACAACAAAATTAAGCATGCGCCGTAATAACTAAAATGCCAGAAGCATAGAGGAAATTTGTTCTAAAGCCACCATTTCCCAGTTGTGCCACACCACAAAGCGATTTGTAATTTGTTTTATAATTTATTATTTTAATATTACTTTTCACGTCACGATAGCCGAGTTGTTGGGTGGTCGGAATTTCGAGTCGAGAGACCCGAGTTCGATCCCCAGGTGGCAGTACCAATGAGTTTTTCAAAAATTTATGTACGAATTTCATCGTTGGCTTGGACATAAAGGCGGCGACGGGCTCACCACCTGTCACGTTGTCCCGAAAATATCTTCGGTGGAAGGTGGGTCAAAGGGACTTAATTGTCTAGACTTGACCTCTGTCTACCCCTGTATTGGGAATTGCGTGAAGATATTTTTAATATATTTTTTTTTAATATTACTTTTAATGTTTAAAACTTCTTGATATTCTTTTTTGTTATATTCTTTTTAATATTCTCTTATCATAAATTATAAATTTAATCCATTCTACTCAACAGAGTTGCTTGTTTTTTTCAAGAAATCTTTGGAAAGAAGTTTCCAAAGATTTCTTGAAAAAAAGCAACTTTCACCCTTCTCAAGTTATGCTCTTTTGACGACCTCCAAGGACGAGTGGTGGTACACGACAGTTTTCATGGGGTCGCCAGTTTGAGGTCCCGTATCAGGTCAATGCAGTGAACTTTTTTTCTACACTTACTCGGGTCTGGATGTTTTGTAGTACCTACGTTGTTTCCGATTCCATAATACAACTGTTTAAGCTACTTACTTGATCTAGCCCTGTCTATGTTTGTATCTAAGTACGAATTTATACTCAAAAGCTATTTTTTTCCTGTACTTTTTTACACCTGTCTCTATTATATTGGTTTACTTTTGGTCTATGAACCCTTGCTACTTTACCACTTGAGCTTTTTCTCACTTACATTTGTTGAGATGGAAGAAAACTATGTTTGAACATTCAACTTGATTTTCAATGTTGCGAAGCTACATGGTCCTGTAGTCATATTTTGAATAGGTGAATGCTATATACATCAATCATAAGTATCGTGTATAATATGTATTTATGTTTGTTCGTCGTCGTTACATTGGAACGTTGGCTTGGACACTAACACGGCGATAGGCGACAAAAGGTGGGTCGAAAGGACTCAATTGTATAGACCTCTGCTTACTCCGATACAGATATTCTTAATATTGGAGTGGGCCCGTGAAGACAAAGTAAACGCACGAAACAGAAAGTTTCTTCTCATAAAAAAAATTACGGAAGCGACCCGACTCAGCTGCCTTTATATTTTATGCTCGATTACATTTTAATCTATTCATGCAAATTTTAAAACAACTTCTGTTAGACGTTTATAAATTATATTTCTTTCTTACGAAGAAATATCTATTCATCCGATCTATTTAATTATGATGTGGCTATTCAATACCAATCACATTCAGGGAGAAAGCATGGCCTAACCTAGACCTATAAATAATAATAAATAAATACATTGTTAAGGACACCTTCATATACATTGCTCTGATCCCAGAGTATGTTGTTAAGGAACTTGTTTTATAGAATCAGAAACATTGAAGGCACCTCAACAATATCCGAGAAACTGTAGAAAAAATATTTTCTACATTGACCTGACTTAGAATCGAACCCGCGACTTCTGAGCTGGCGACACCTTGAAAATTTTGTGTACGCCTCTCGTCTATGGAGGTCGTTACACTTTTAAATTGACATGAATACCTGATTCTAAAAACACGCGGCTGTTGTAAACAAAATGTCGACGCTCATTTTTCCAGTATTTAGGCTAATGTCTCATGATCCTGCTTCGGAATTATATATTATGCATGAACATATTTCACTTTCGCGTGCCTCGTGTGAGATGATATTATAGGACGTCTATGAACTTTATGCATACTAAATGTGTAATCAAAATATTTTTTTTTAACATTTAACGAACTAAATTAGTATTTTCGATAACTCTGTATAGGAAAAATTGCATTTCTCTAATTATCACCCATTCATTAAGTCCCAAACTCAAATTTCCCGTGGGGGAACCGGACGGTAAATGGAACACATAACCTTAGAAACGATGACAGTGAGAGGATGCATTTACTATTAGGAGGATTGAGCTTTAGAAAATTCTCTGTAAAATTTCGATTTCTCACCATTTGCAACCTTAGAAACCCTGTACCCTTTCTTTTGATTTCTAGCAGCGATTATTAATTTTTAAACATATGTGACGAGCTCCCTACCTATGTATATATGTACCTATATATGTATATAATTGTAACGTAAATATGTACGTTGCAATTATCTCAACTAAATTATTATGACTTGTGTCTAAAATTTAAATCATTCCCATGCTAAAATAAATTTAGTCTCGCAGACCCTTCCGGTAAGAATCTTAGTTTCTTTAATTACATTTTACCCTTTCCGTAATTTACCACTCCCTTTCTTCACGTGAGTGTTGTTACTGGAACTAGGGAGTCGTAAAGACTACCGAAGGTGGCGGGACAATTGTCTCGAAACAAATGCTAACTAAATGAAAATCAATCAGACCGGTGACGACAGCAGCTGGTTTGATTTTGATAGTCATACCGCCTGCCATGTGTGGCGATTCCCTATGTCTTATGTCATGAAGTGCACTTTTACAAGCCATTTTGTAGATAGTAATTAAAATAGATTTGAAGTTTAAGCTATTAAATATATTAGTTAAAAATTTATATTCAAACGCAATAGTTATAAAAAGAAAGGGACAGCATCACATACATAGCTCCGATCCTAAACTTAGAAGCACATGTGTTATGAAATCAGAGACAACGAAGGTACCACAATCACCCAGACCCGAGACATAAAAAAATATGGTTTTCATGATGGCCAGTTGAATCAAACCCGAGATAGACCTGGGAATACCGGTGTCAACCCTTCCACCGATGTCAACATCTAATCTTTACAATCAATCTCTAAGCTTTAGATTCAAAGCTCCAAAAGCACTGCACCCGAAAAGGTAAAGTGAATAAAGTCAAAAGACATTTTCAGTACACCTTCCCACTCAAGTGTAACCACAATTAACGAGCGAGCAACGGCTGCGCTGCATTTAAAGCGTCAAGTTACACGAACAGCTGCAATCAAGTAGTGTCGTAATTCGTGTCATTATAGTCCCTACAAAGGGCCCTTTAAGTACAGCCTTAAACATAATCCTAGCCGAAATATTCCGTTACATTCATTTAAAAACGCGGTCACATTTTTCCAATACTTCCCAATAGATGGATAAGTAAGTCCTTTCGACCCAGCATCGCCTATTTTGGGTCAATGTGGTGCTGAGCCTATCGCCTTGTAACCATGCTTGTGTCCAAGCTAATGGTACAATATGATTACATACGTATATTTTTAATTAGATACATATTCATATGTACATAGAAACATCTATAACTCGTGAATAAATATATGAATATTTATTTTTGTTCCATCACACAAATGTCTGCTTCTAGCGAGACTCGAACCCGCAACCCATCGAATTCAGGGTACTACCAACCCAGGTACCCAGGTACCCTACCAACTAGGATATTGAGTTGTCTGGCACTAAAAATAAGCATTTTTTTAATCAATCGATAGTAATAGGATCGGGTATTTGGCGTATTTCTCTGAAGATATTTGTTTCTTTTTTCATAAAGTTGATCGATGCGTGGGGTTATTGCGCCTTGTACTTTCCGAAGGAATTGTATCCTGAAGGAACTGTATATGTATTTATACTGCTATTATATGTATCGTTTGTATTGCTTTTATGTATCAATACAATACAACATATATATATTGTATTTTTTTATTCTTTGGGCCGCATCTCCCATCTACTTTTCACGGTTACAAGGGTTGACTGGTAGAAAATACCATCAGCCATTAAGTCCGCCCATTGTAGCCCTTTAAAGTGTCTCAATAAAGGACAAATAAACAAATAAATATCCGCGACTGCTCGAAGTCGCTGGTAACAAGATAATTTAAAGATCCACCTTCTCTGCTTAGGAGTTGTCTGGATCAGTACCACATCAGTACCATCAGTACACTCGTAAAGCAGTGTAACAACTGTTCTGTTACGATTTGAAGGGTATATACGAGTGGCGTACACAGATTCTTATGGTGTCGGTGGCTCAGAGGTCCCAGTCCAGTTGTAATATTGTCGAGTTGTTGGATGATAGGTATACGAGTCAATAGTTTTTTTCAAAAAGTTATGTACGATTTAAATCGTTAGCTTCGACATAAAGACGGCGACGGGCTCACAACATGTCACGTTGACCCGAAAATATCTTTGGAAGGTGAATAGAAAGGACTTAATTGTCTAGACTAGACCTCTGTCTACCCCTGTATTGGGAATTGCGTGAAGATATTTATTTTATTTAAGAATCTACAACAATATACAAGTATAATACGTGTATGTTCCTTTAGCCAATGAAAAAAATGTCTTAAGCCTTCCCCCGTATTGGGATAATTAATTGCCTACGCGACATTATGAACATCCATTGGTCGCACCATGTTCGAAACACAGAAGTACTTCGACGCGCTAATGTCAGCGGTATAGAGACGTATCTGCGTTTGTCTGTTAATGCTGTGGCCAAGCGCGTCTTCTATTCTGAACTGCATAATGGCAAGCAAATACCAGGCGGCCAATTACTGCGGTTCAAAGATGTTCTTATGCGCCACATGACGAAATGTGACTTAGATCCGTTACAATGGGAGATAATGGCTGCGGACCGTGAGCACTAAGGTATTAGAGTATGAGGGAGTATGTGTGAATGAGCTCGATGTCAAACGAGACGCGCTCAAGGCTCGATCACCTGCAGCCAACACCTACAATTATGTCGGAGGGGTGCTGACTGGCGCTCAATGCGCAGCACAATTCAGCGCACAAATAGGTTACGTCAATCACCTGCGAGCACACGAACGACGCTCGCAATAGTCCAAGTCGCTGTGGCAGAAATCGGTAGTGATACTATACATATACTATAGCGCCAAAGCTAACTCATAACTCTAGTCTGATTTCTTTTCATTGTATTTGCTGACTATTTAAAAATCTCACGTCGGTTGGGTGGTCGGAATTTCGAGTCAAGAGACCCGAGTTCGATTCCCAGGTGGCAGGCTCGTACCAATGGGTTTTTCAAAAAACTTATGTACGAATTATATCGTAGGCTTGGACATAAAGATGGCGACGGGCTCACCACCTGTCACGTTGTCACGAATATATCTTCGGTGGAAGGTGGGTCGAAGGGACTTAATTGTCTAGACTAGACCTCTGTCTACCCCTGTATTGGGAATTGCGTGAAGATATTTATTTTATTTAAAAATCTACAACAATATACGAGTAAAATACGTGTATGTTTCTTTGGCTAATTGTATATGTACATTTTAATTTTCCCCATTTACGGCTATGATTAAACACAAGGCTTCTAATTATGAATAATATAATTTTAATGCTCTGTTTTAACCGCGTAAGAATATGTTATCCCCTTTCTTCCCATGGGTGTCTTAAGAGACAACTAAAGGATAATATTGAACACCATAATGGCGACCGGCAGATAGCATATTAATTATTTTGAAAATATTAAATAAGTCGCGACAGCCGAGTGGTTGGATTATCGGAAATTCATGTGAAAAAACCCGACGTCGATCCCTAGGCGATGCGCTCGTACCAATGAGTTTTTGTACGATTTATATAGTTAGCTTAAAGACGGCGACAGGCTGACCACCTGTCACTTTGTCTCAAAAAATGTCTTCCGTGAAAGATTGGTCGAAAGGATATAATTGTCTAGACCTTTTTCTACCCCGGTATTGGGAATGGCGTTAAGAAAATATCACATCAGAATTAAACAGTCTAAGGTTCCTGGTAGTCCGATCGTCAAACCGCTTGCCAAGCGTAGCGATCATGGCCAACAGTTGCTGGGACAGGCATACCTATGTACTGCAGTGGGCTTTTACTATGACGCTCGTCATGATCTTTATATGCAATGTAGTAATCGGTGACGTTACATGTTGTTTAAAGTTATAACATATATTGCAGCAAGCACTCAGCAGCCTGCGCAGTGTTGTTTTACTGCTAAGAACGAGTATACAAAAAAAGCCATGCTTTCACAAGTATTTTAGTGAAGTGACAGTTTTATCGATTAATTACGCTTAGTAAATAAAATTAAAAAAAAAATACATTAGTATCACAATAAATTGTGACATGAATAGATATTTCCTCAACGACGACCTCCATGAAAGAGTGGCGTACACACCGGTTTTCATGGTGTTGCCATTTTTAAGATCCTGGATTCGATTGCCAGATGAGTGAATGTACAACAACCACTTTAGAAAAAGTAAACGTAGAAACATTTTCTCGGGACTAGGTGTTTGTTATGTTTTTTTTTTTGTCTGGAATTTTTGAGCGATCCATTGAATCAACTATCGCAGATATTTTCCTTATTCAGTGATTAAGATCTAAGAGCATTGTTTATTAAGGTAAGATGAATAATGATTTACTATTTTATAGTGGTAGATATTTTACAGTTGTAGAGCCACGCATCAGCTCTTATTGTTGCATGAATTGGCCGGCTCGACCGGGGAAGTACCACGACCTCACCGGAAGAATACCGGCGTGAAGCAGAAGTCTAACAAACTTCTGCGTTTCGTCTGGTAAGTGCAGGTAACCGGAGGCCCACACACCCCCTCCCCCAAATTTGGGGGGGGGGGTGTCACTCTAAAGCCGGCAACGCATCTGCTATGCCTCTGGTATTGCGGGTGCGTTCATGAGCGGGGGTAATCACTTACCATCACGTGAGTCGCTCGTTTGCCGGCCTATTCTATAAAAAAAATTATCCTTTCAAAAGTTTATCTCAAAAATGAAAATGAACAGCAAATTATATTACGCCACCTTCTCACGGTTATTCATACATATTAATATTTAATCGATTTTAATAGGAGTTGATGCATATTATTAGTAGTTTTAAACGCCTAGTCCAATTAACTTTAAATTATCGCGTGTAGTTCGGTCAATTGCATCTAGATGCTCTAAACATAGTTTATATCTAGTTAACATAACGTCATATGTGCCAAAACATAAGCATGCCATTTACGTATCAAAAACCGTAACCATAAAAGGTTAATTCGTCTTTTAAACCAGATACATATAATTTGTAATTTCACCAAACGAGTCTAGCCCTTGTTAGATTTGTAAAACAGTTGCCATTAGGGCTGGTATCGTTTAAAGTTTATTTAGCCTCAGCCGCCAATCATTTGTCTTTTAATAGCTTAAGAACAGAGATGAGATATATTGTGCGGTGCTTTTATAGGAACATTGCGTGCAAATTTGCACGTTCAATGATGTGTTCAATGATGTGTTCAATGATGTACAAACGTATTTATATCGATCATTGGAATAAATTCATTTAAGTGATAATGAAATTAATGAATGAATTTAAAATTTAAAGTATATTAAATTTATTATAATAATATTTTCATTACAAAGAAAATTCTCCGAGTGTTAGGTTGTATGCTTTCAGCACGATTAACTATAGTAATATTATTAGTTTAGCATTTATAATGATTATGCCAAGAATACCAGAAAGTCAGAGTATAGTCACAGACACTTTATTCCTAATGGAGACAGAGTCACCATCTCTCACGTTGTCCCAAAAAATTTTTGAAAGATGGGACGAAAGGACTTAATTGTCTGGACCTTTATCTACCCCAGTATTTGGAATAGCGTAAAGATATATACTTTATTCCTTTCGACCCAGATTTCACCGGAACGTAATTGGGAGAACATATTGTCCTTACTGTTATCGTCTTTGTGTACAAAAAAACGATACAATATACGTACATAGATAAATACTTCTACTAATATCCATTAATTCCCTATCTTTATATGAATTTTGTTAAATAACTCGAAAAAAAAAATTGTATAGTTATTAGTGCATCCGCCTATACATGTCTGCATTTAATGTTCGATATTAATGTACATCTCTAAAATCTCTGCACCGCTGTCTTCGAGATAAATTGATGCGATACCTACGTCAGCATCCAGTATCCCTTCGAGGCGCACGCGCGTAACGCGGATAAATCGACAAATAATCGATAATCGTGATATCACACATCACTATTTACTACGAAACATGGTAGCAGTTGTAATAAATTTATTTGAATGTTTTCTTTTCTTTTTTGTTAAAATTTAAACATTTCTTTATCGGATTTTAATTATTTATATTAATCAACGGAGGTGTTAAAATGAAAAGTGTAAAGTTCTATAAAACGTTAAAAATAAGTTCGATCGTGTATTTTAAAAGGGAATAATATTTAATGAAGTCATATATGTAAGTATTTCGTATTGCATAATATTTTAAATTAAATAATATTTATATTTACAGTACTTATTGACTAAAAAACTGCAATAATCGTAAAGTACTCTATGAGACATAATGCCAAGAACTCATGTTAAGAATTTTAAAATAAATAATCGCATATGATTGTTTTATTAAGTGAAAAAGTTAAAGTGAAAAAAGATTTTTTTTCTCTTTAATTTTTTTTCTCTTTAATTTAATAACATAAAAGTTCAGCATAAATATGCTTCAAAAATCAATAAAATTGCATATGATTATTACTAATCCAATTTTGTGAAATGTTTTTACAAAAAATTTGCTCCTAAAATAAGTACATAGAAGAAATTGTTTCTCATGTATGTTAAAAAGGTGCATTCTTTTATTATTTTTGGAAGTAACCGATTTTTCTCTAAGAAGGCAACTCTCTAGGTATTCTCGTAAACGTCGTAGTAAACAACAAGCCGGAAGGTTAGCCAAAATTTAAACAAAATAATTTAAACAATTAGATTATTTGCGATTACCTTATTGCTTAATAATATTATTTTTTTTTTATTTTGAACCATTTTACATCACCCCCTGTGTTAAATACCCCCCACCCCCCAATGTAAGTTAGTAAGAGGTATAGACAATGTAGTCCCTTTCTGCCCACATTTTACAGGAGCTTATTAAAGAAACCTTGGTACGTGAGCCTAGCCGAGTCCAAGCTAACGTGAGTGTAAAAATATAAATTCCCAATACAGGGATAGAAAGAAGTGTAGACAATTAAGTCCTTTCGACCCACCTTCCACCGAAGACATTTTTTGGGACATGGTGACAGTTTCCGTCGCCGTTTTTATGTCCTTGCCAACGATTACCCATTAGTACGTGCCACCACGGATCGAACTGGAGTCTCTTGGCCACAATACCGATCCCCCATCCACTTGGCTATCGTGTATTTTAACGTGAGTGTATATCACTAAAAGTAAATAATCTGTTAATATATATTACTCTGTGTATCCACTATAATAAGTGATAATAGATTACATAATAATAAAAAAGTGCAAAAATAGAATTGTGTACTTAAGTTCTCGCAGCGATGTAAACAAAACAATGTAGAGAGCGCGCTACCGAGCTCTTTATAGAACACAAGTGATAACGATAACGAATAAATAGTCGCTGAAATCGATTTATTGCGACTTAATTAGTCGTTTCTGTCGTATCGTGTCTCTTCAATTGTTATTTCGAACGTTTATTGCGATTATTTATGGAATGATAACAGAGATGCTCTCTTTAAGTCGATTGTCAAAATCGAATAACATGTTTAACATACTTTCGGTACATATAAATCATTGTGTACCAGATTTTGTCCGCGATTCGTTCACGATTATATTAACAGGCTTACGGGATACTTTAATTTTCCGGAATAAGAAACCTGCGCGCAAAATATATAGCGCAGAAATTAACAATAAATGGGGGACGAGACAGGCCGCGACTAACTTTCGAAGATCCTGTGACCCAATTGCTCGAAAAGGGGACAGTCAAGAGTACTCGGACTTAAGAGTGCATGTATAAAGAAAATGATGAATACGAAAGAAGTGAAAGAGGTATGTAAGGATGGTGACACTTGAAGGACAGTTCTACCTGGAGACTATGCGTAAACATATATATTTATTAATCGTATTTTGTTTTTAAACAGTCTACTACCCTTTCCGGATACTATATGTCTTAATAAAAATCATGCACACATCATGGAACAATGCTATTTGTTAATTCTGGTTTCAAAATTACTCACAAAAACATACGACGTTTTTTGCGAAATTGTCTAACAAATACAGAATTTTGTAAAGACACAAACTCTAAAGAAGTGCGCATTCATCCTACAGTGCAATGTCTTCACGCCGTCCCCAATACTGAGGTAGACAGTGGTCTAGACAATTAAGTCCTTTCGACCCACCTTTCACCGAATCACTTTTTGAGACGTGACAGGCGGTGAGCTTGTCTCCGTCTTTAGGATCAATCTAACGGTATAAATCATTTATAAGTTTTGAAATATACCCATTGGTATGTCTATCACTTGGGGTTCAACCTCGGATCTCTTAACTCGAATTGTAGACAGTGAAATTTCACTTTTAAACACTTACAACACGATATGATTTAACACGTTGTAAAGTTTTAAGACAGTAACAAGAAGTAGATGAGTTGTTAGATAAACTGTCGCAACGGCATCCGGCTAACGATGCATCACAGCGCGTGTCAAGGTGCTGACTCAAGAAAAAAATACCCAAAACACTCATCAATGTGAATGTGACCCTAAAAGTTACAAAAGATCCTGAAAGTTAAATTTAATATTAGTTTAATAAATAATCATGAACAATATGATGTCAGAGTCACCTACAGTGATGTAAATAAAAAACAAACACACAGAAAATGATGAAAGAACTCGTTGATGTCTTCTTTCGAAAATCTCTATCTTTTACATACATAAATACATACATAACGGCCTGTTAAAGTCCACTGCAGGACAAAGGGAGGATTTGCCATAATCTCCACGCTTGGCAAGCGGATTGGCGCAATACCAGACCACTCGCACCTCTGACGCTGATGCCTATCTTCGGTCTAATTATTTTGATCTGATATTTTTAGATATAGTTATATATATCCATAAGGCTACCGATAGATGGCGAGATATTCAAGGCCGTTTCCCTTAGTCGCCTCTTATGACCCACGGGAAGAAAGGGAGTGGCAAAATTCTTACGCCGTTACGACACGGTAACCCATATAAATCGTAAATATTAGTTAAGCGTTAATACTAGTTACCTTATACCGTAATTATAGTGTAATGTTTGTGAATGTTTGTACTCGTGCCAGGTATGTTTATACGTACACATGAATATCGACCAATGTATATAGTTTATCGAAAGGTAATCATTGTTTGAATCTCTGTCTACCCCAGTATTGGGAATAGCGTGAAGAGAGGAAAAGACCTCCATTTACTTGACAACGTATGTACGCTGCAACGTACAATGCCGAAAGAGATCTCGCTGCAACAAGTTCTCAGGTTCAAATACCCCAAATTAGTGAATCATTAAAGTTATTTCCCCGGGCGGCTCGGACGGGAATGCACGAAAAAAGGACAGGACCTGTTTCGGCTTCTCGGACTTCCATTTAGCCCTTGATACTATCGTCATTTTTTTTTATCTTCACGCAATTTCTCAATACTGGGGTGGGCTGTGGTCTAGATAATGAAGTACTTTCGAGACACTTTTTAAAACTTATTTGGGACATCATGTCAGGTGGTGAGCCCGTCGCCGTCTTAGTAACTAACGGTACAGTTTATACACGTATATTAAGATAGATGTTTCATATTTATCACTCAAATACTTGCTCCTAGCGGGTTTAGAACCCGCGACCCTTTGCTTAGTAGATAGGGCCAGTATCAAATAATCGAATCGTCATTGTAATATCAATAATTAATATTATTTTATTGTTTATTGTATTATCTCAAATATTTTAAATTTTAGTAATCTTCTAAAATTTTTTAAAAAATATTTTAACTTATTTCATTATTAACATTAATAATAAGTATAGTAAATAGTAATTTATTATACATTATTTAGACATTGGGTAGGGACGAGAACTGTGCAATTTTACTTTAGATAAAGTTAATATTGACTCAAGTGTTTGCCTACATAAATTCGTATGCGTGTTCGTTAGGCCACGGTTCGAATCTCGATCAGTCCCGCGGTCGATGGTGAAGGGACCGTGGGAACATGCACGACTTAGAAAAAAAAGTGTTATACCTTTTCGGTATTTTGCACAATAAATCCACGATGTTGTCACTTCATGTTTGCGTTACCAAATTAAGCATGTCGTTATTATTCACCCCGCATGTATTTCACTTATTTATTTGTATAAGATGCGATCTCAAACGCCTGTTATACTCTGTCGGGATTTCCCTTTGTATGTTACGGATTCACGAATGAACAAGAAGTGAAATACTCTAACTTTTAGCAAAATCCGGTCACGCTTAGTTGTAGCCTGGTCTGTCAAATATGAGAAAAAAATGGTATATATATATATATATATATATATATATATATATATATATATATATACCAATTATTGCTCATATTCATGTACAACACAACAAACTTGCGTTTCGTGAATAGAAGTCGAATTCTACCAATTGGTAACCATTCACCATCATAACGGCCTGTAAAAGACCACTGGAGTTTGCCATAATCGCCAAGCTCGGCAAGCGGTTCGCCGAACTCAATACTAGACGCCTCACACCAAAGACGTAGCCTATTAAGTGTTTTGTTTTAATTAATCTGCGAAATTGTTTTTTGCATTAATCTGTGAAGTTCTTTGTATATTAATCTGTAAACAGTGCGCTTGATTTTAATCTGTGTTCAGTCTCGAAATATAATGACGAAATTGAGTGACTTACTGCGCGACACACAAAAGTCCCGTCGCGTACTTTATGAAAAGACCAAACAGATTAAATAAGGATTTTCGGTACGCCTGTTTGTTAGTGGATTACGTCTCATCCAAATGCAAGCGGGATACCGTGAAATAAGTCCCCGTTTTCTGACGGATTACGTAATTATGTACTTATTTTTTTTTTGTAGAAGTCACGATAGCCGAGTTGTTAGGTGGTCGGAATTTCGAGTCGAGAGACCCGAGTTCGATCCCCAGGTGGCAGTACCAATGAGTTTTTCAAAAACTTATGTACGAATTTCATCGTTGGCTTGGACATAAAGGCGGCGATGGGCTCACCATCTGTCACGTTGTCCCGAAAATATATTCGGTGGAAGGTGGGCCAAAAGGACTTAATTGTCTAGACTTGACGAATCTACCCCTGTATTGGGAATTGCGTGAAGATATTTTTTATTTTTTTTGCACATCTGAATATTGGTCTATGTAAATATTTTAATAATTCTACCGTCAGCTTACTTCCTGTCACGTTGTCTCAAAATAGTCGCGGTAAAAAATTAGCGGAAAGGAATTCATTGTCTAAATCTACACATCTGCAAACTGCAGTGTTAGAAAATGCCAAGATATAAAAAAATATGCAGTAATCATTAACTTTTACATACATATTATATTGCTGTAACGAATGGACAACGCCATCAAGTAAGATGTTAAATAACAATAACAATAAATATCTTCACGCCATTCCCATTACTGGGGTAGACAGAGGTCTACAGCATTTAGTCCTTTCGACCCAAATGTCGAGAGCTTATTTTAGGATAACGTGACATGTGGTGACGCCTGTCGTCGTCTGTATGTCCAAGCCAACGATGTAAATAGCACAAAAAATTTTAGAAAAACCCCATTTGTACAATGTATCACATGTTATTATGTATTGATGATAAATTCTTACGCCGATATCACACAGCATATGTGCGTTCATTTTATTTTTAAGGGTAGTCAGTAGATAACTGAATCCTTTCGTACCACATTTCCGGATACGGACTCGAATTCCGACCTCACCACTCGGCTCTTAACTTTTATGGGTAATCTTGATTTGGTCTGAATTAACTTGATTTAAACTCAAACGTTTGTCCTTGTCTAGACCAACTATCTCCAGACATATCATAAGCGACTCTTTCGCGCCTAAAGTCGGGTTAAATGTCAATACGCAGAAAGCAATAAGTTTTGGGTTACGCGTTGCGGTATTCCAATAAACTTACGGTCGCGAATTTTGTGCCTTAAATTCCATAGTTTTGTTTTATTGTTCTCTAGATTTGTTTGTTTTATGTTACTATTGTTTTAACCCTTTTTATTTGCTTTAATACGTGACGAAATTTGTTTTTCTTTTCATTCGTGTTCCATTTCAACTTAATGACGCAGTAACAAGAATGTTTTTATTTCAGAATTTAATATTAGAGCGGAACATATTAACTTGTCGTTGCGGTGAAATATTGCCACAAACAGTGCTATTCTTGAACTGTCGGTTACGTTGACTTGTAATAGGAAAATTTCATGTTTGAAATGAGACGAAATAGTCATCTAACCCCCACCCGCATATCACTGGAGTTTACTTGGGACAATATGACAATGTTACGGTGAGCTTGTCATAGCACAGTCCTTCTTAGTGTCCCAGCCAACGGTCCAATTAAGTACTATACGTACCTAAGTTGTGCATTTCTTTGATTTTTTTACTTATACTATATATTTATAACTTATACTTATATTTATAACTTACGAGTATGATGTATGTTAAGCATAACTTATATTATAAGTTATGCGGAATTTTATTTTATCAAATCAAAGATTAAGAAAATCAACTGACACGGGTGGGATTCGAACCTTGAACAAGATGGCTCGGGGGTTTCCTCGCTATGGCAGAGGTCCCAGGTTCGAATCCCGCCCGTGTCAGTTGATTTTTTAAATTTCTGTTTAATTTGATAATGTACATAACTGATCTCATTGGACAACATCACATGGAGATTGTGTAATGAAGTCACGACGGTGATGAATTCTTTTGTTTATACCACACGGCGTAACTTACAACATAATTTTGCATTATTTTATCTGTATTTAAAGTTCACTATATATCTTCACGCCATTCCCAATACAGGAGTAGACAAAGGTCTAGGCTACAATTAAGTCGTTTCGACCCACCTTCCACCGAAAAAATTTTTTTGCGTCAACGTGACAGGTGGTGAGACCGTCACCGTCTCAATGTCCAAACCAACGATTAAATTCGTACCTAAGATTTTGAAAAAACCCATTGGTACGAGCCTGCCACCTAAGGATCGAACTCGGGTCTCATGACACGAAATTCCGATCACCCAACCACTTGGCTATCGTGACTTCTTGAAAGTTCACTATGAGGTAACTTTTTTTAGTAAACATTGCCCAGTTTATTGGAATAGACAGATTTAACAACACAACTTTATTTTTAAGTGTTTTGTTTATTGACGAATTAAGTTTAATGCAACGTATAAAATGTGTGATTTTATTGTGATACCATTTTACAATATGTTAAATGTAAATCTTATAATGTAAAGAATATGCAGAATATATTACATGATTTTATTTCGACTTTTATTACACTCTATTAGCTACTAGTTACTCACTGTGACCTGCGGTTTTATCCGCAGTTTAACAGTTGACATGAATAGATAATTATATATATTTTTATCTTCGCGCATTTTCTCGGAACTGGGATACACAGAGTTCGAGACGGTTAAGTCTTTTCGACCTACCTTTAACCGAAACATTGGGGACAACATGACAGGTGGTGAATTCATCGCCGTTTTAATGTACAAGCGAACGGTACAATAATATTTATGTAGTTGTATTTTTCAGTAGATAAATATTCACATCATAATCATCCATAACTCGAGTACAAACACACATATTCATCACACATATATAAATGCTCGGGATTCCAACCCGCAATCCTTAGCATCGAATCACCAACAACGGGTCGTGAAAATATTCATTTCATTATTCTATTCATATTAGATATATAATAAATAATAATAAATAAAATATATAATAAATACTATTAACAAAGACTATTAAGTCCTTTAGACCCACCTTCTGCCGAAGGTATTATTGGGACAACTTGACAGGTGATGAACCCGTGACAGTATTTATGTCCAAGCCAACGATATAAATCGTACATTTGTTTAAGAAAAATAACCATTAGTACGGGACTACCAACTGGGGTTTGAACTCGGATCTCTTGACTCGAATTCCGATAACCCAACCACTCGAATATCGTGACTATATTAAATATATCTACACCTGTAATAAATTTCCACATATATTGTAATATAACTTTAAAATTGAACACCCGTTGCAGTCAAAGCTGTGAACAAAGGTCGTCCGTATACGCGTATAACAAACAACATTTATAGTACGATAATATGACAAAGAAATGCAATTTGTAGATCTCTACACGCTATCGTGTTCTGTAAATTGAGAGATAAAGCTGAAGTTACACAAAGGTAAAGGAAAATTCTGTCTTAGAATGTACCTCTACGATATATCCTATCAACCGCTTTTATTAGAGACGTATACCGACTCGACTGTAAGGCCACCTGGGTTTATTATATAAAGAGATCGCAGATTTCTTTACACCTATTGAAGCAATGAAAAAATCTAAATTAAGTTTTTAAAATTGATACTTAATTGTCTAGACCTCTGTGTACCTGTGTTTTGAATGGGAATAGCGCGAAAATATATATGGTTTTATTTTGTTTTATTTTTTTTTAACTTGTCTACAGTGATTCATACATTCATTGTGACACAGTCCCTGTCAGGGTAGCCAGATACAACAGATCGCCAAGTTTCACGATTACATACTTCGCTTCTTTCAAATTAATAATTTTTCTTCATACATGCACGTCTAGGTGTCCGAATACTCTTTACCCTGTTTGAGCAATTTGCTCACAATTTTTCAACTTAAAACGATAATGTTATTGTGATGTAGATGGCAAAACATAACAATATTTTGTATCAAATCTCACTACTGGCTAGTTAACCGAGGGGAACGGATATTCGACCCCACTTAATTATTGAGTGATAACGTTTTGAAATTATCTACTCTGTCCAAGCGATAACAGGCCGTTATAAGATTGATATTGGCGGTATATATGTGTGTAATTTAGTTTTGTTCACCGTAATTTTTATTCGCGCTGTTCCCAATACTGGGGTAGAAAGAGTTCTAGATAAGTTTCCTTTCGATTCACCTTCCACCGATGACATATTTTTGGGCAACGGGACAGGCGTCTTTATGTCCAAGCCAACGATATAAATCATACATACGTTTTGTATGCACTCATTGGTAGGCGCCTACCACCTGGGACTAAACTAATAAGTTATCGTTGATAATTAAAAAAAAATTAGTAACTAAAATTTCTTAAAAAAATTAAAAAGGCGTCATAAAGGCATCATCATCATCAGCAGCAGCATCAGCCTTTAATAGTACTCCTTAGGGCGTAGCCCTATCCCATAAGAGAGGTTTTGCTATAATTGCCACGCTCGGCGCAAAGCATATTGGCGAGCGCAATAACAGACACCACGCATCTTAAATGGTGCACCGCCACCGGTCCTCTGGTCCGGTATCTCGCCATTTATCGGTAACCAATAGTATTTTCAAGGCTTTTCCCGTAGTCATCTTTTACGTCACCCACGAAAATAATGGGGGTGGTTATCACAGGTCTCTTGACTCGAAATTCTGATTACCTAACCACTCGGCTATCGTGAATACTAAAACGATATATTGTTGTCTAAAGTCCAGATAAAGCTTCTCTACAAATGAACTTTTTACGCTTCCGGGTCAGCGGCATCTCTCGTAGATAGTTTTTATTCGATACGGTTCTCCTTCAGAGACTGTCTATGATTAATTTCTGTCCTCCAATTTAAAAAGGAACCGTATACTTACACATGTTTTCTCTGCATAAAACAAAATATTGATTGACAACTTCCGGACCGGTTATCGCGGTGCCGCCAGCTCTGAAGTCTCGGGTTCGATCCCCGGCCGGGTCAATGTAGAAAACCACTATTCCTGAATTGTCTCTGGGTGTATGTGGTACGTTCGTTGTTTCCGATACCGTAACACGTGTGCTTTAGCTAGTTACTTTGGGATCATAGCAATGTATGTGATGTGGTTCCCGTCTATGTATGATCATTATATAGGGTTTGTTTATATAAAGTTTATTTTTATATATTATAGGAATAAGGTGAAAAACGAGTTAATAGTCCATTTGATGGTTAATCGCTATTGCTTGTGATCAGAGCAATGTATGTAATGTTGTCCCTATCTAAATAAATATACAATTAAATACATTTACGCCGTTCCCAATACGGTAGACAGAGGTCTACAATTAGGTCCTTTCGATCCATCTTCAACCAATACATTTTTGGGACAACATAAGTAATCGTAGATAAGTTTTGGAGAAAAACCCCATTGGTACGAGCCTGCCACCTGGTATCTCGACTCTCATCTCATCTCGTCTCTTGACTCGAATTCTGATCGCCCAACCACTCGGCTATCGTCACTTGTACATAGATAGCTATGTATTATTGAAACTAAGAAACTTGTTTATTCGTAGGGCTATATACGCAACTACAGCACGATTATTCAAAATATAACGAAAGGTGTATAAATAAAAAAAAACTATTAGCAACTTTCAATAAAACTAACGTTACCAACAAGTAAAATCTGTGCTGCAGCCTCAACTTATGAAACTGATCGAACGCAGCTATTGTCGGGATAACCTGACACTGGTTTTCAGTTCGACACATGACTTGTCAGAACTCTAAATTATACACATAAATATATTTATTTATTTAAGCTTCAATGCACAAAGTAGTACATATGGCAGACTTAATGCCAAACGGCAATCTCTACAAGTCAACCATCAGGCTACATAGAAAGAAAATGTATAAGCAGTGGAGTTAAATAAAGCGAGAGATCAAATACAAAAATATTAAATAAACAAACGTACCATATATTATCTTAATTAACGTTACTTACTTACTTACTTATCTTCACGCACAATCCCTGACGGGGTAGCCAGAGAGAACAGATCGCTAAGTGCCACGATCCCTAGATACTTCTTTCGCTTCTTTCAGATTCATCATCTTCTTCATACATACACGTCTAGGGACGTTTAACGTTATTATTACTTATATTTAAATACAACTATACAAATACTACATTGTTACATTATTATTACTATCGCGCAGTACTGAGTGGTGCCGGCTGGCGGTTCTGGTGGCAGCGCTGGCAGGTTGCGCGCTGGCGGCGCCTGCGCAGTTATGCGCGGGCGCGGCCGAGGACGACCCGCGCGCCGCCAGGTTCTGCCAGGCGCTCAACACTTTCCTCGAGCTGTACGCAGAGGCAGCCGGTGAGCAGGTGCCTCAGTACCAAGGTGAATCTTTATGGACTGATATTTATTTTTTTATTCTAACGCTTTTTCTATTAATAGATAGAGGTATTTGGAACAATGCACAAAGATTCATCCATTACGATGGACTGACGCCTATTTATTTTTTTATTCTCACGCTTTTTCTGTTAGTAAGCAGAGGTCAAGACAATGAAGTCCTTTCGGACCACCTTTCGCCGAATAATTTGCGACAGTGCACAATTTCCCGTATCGGGATAGACAGAGGTCAAGACAATTAAGTAATTATGACTTAAATTTACCTTTCACGGAAGACTATTTAGGATAACGGGACAGGTGGAGCCCATCGCCGGCTTAGTGTCAAAGCTAACGGTACTTTATACTTTCACTTACTACATATATATTTATATAAATAAATAAAATAAATATCTTCACGCAATTCCCAATACAGGGGTAGACAAAGGTCTAGTCTAGACAATTAAGTCCCTTTGACCCACCTTCCACCGAAGATATTATCGGGACAACTTGACAGGTGGTGAGCCCGTCGCCGCCTTTATGTACAAGCCAACGATGTAATTCGTACATAAGTTTTTGAAAAACCCATTGGTACGAGCTTGCCACCTGGGGATCGAACTCGGGTCTCTCGACTAGAAATTCCGACCACCCAGACACTCGGCTATCGTGACTTTTATTTTATACATAAATATCCATACTTATGTAGCGGATGAAGTGCTACAGGAAAAGTGTAGCTACCCTCCAGGTCGGGCGTTCATGACCCGGGGAGCACGTCTCCTCAGCGAGTGTGCTATCGATACTCGTAAATATGCGTGCCATAGTGAGAACTTCGATAGCGCGATGTAGGATACGGATGTGTTTCTGAGGTGTCCGCCGTGTGTAATGTGGAGACATAGACATAGTCGCCACACATATAAACATCCTTGACCCTAGTACAAACATTTATATTCATCACACAAATGTTAGCAAACTTTACCTTTGTAGACTGGGTCACTGCCGACACGGCTATCGGGTCTTTATTATTTATTTATTCTTTGTTGACACCTAAATAAAAAGGTAACAATGGATAGACTTATAGATATTAAGCCGAAAAAAAGGATATTAATTAATTGGTAATACATAGAAATGAAATAAAAGTAAAAACAAATGCTTTTAAATTAAAGAGAATAAATGTTTTTAAAATTTCAACTGACACAGGCGGCATTAAAACCTGCGACCTCAGCGGAACCGTGGCAACGTTTTTACCTCTGAGCCACCGTGTCTTACACGCATCATTTGAAATTTTAAATCTGTATTCTCTTTCTTTTAATTATGCCTGTTTTTGGCATCAGCGCCATCACCTGCCACTTTTGCAAATGTCAGTTTGACATTCCTGACTTTTCAGTTAGGAATTATCAATGAAACAAAGCCAACTAATTGTTTACGCATTTTTTTATAGATTTTTAAAGCATATAAATTATGCTGTACTTTATATTATTAAATTAAGTCACGATAGCCGAGTTGTTGGGTGGTCGGTCGAGTCGATTTCTCAAAAACTTATGTACGAATTTCATCGTTGGCTTGGACATAAAGACGGCGACGGGCTCACCACCTGTCACGTTGTCCCGAAAATATCTTCGGTGGAAGGTGGGGCAAAGGGACTTAATTGTCTAGACTTGACCTCTGTCTACCCCTGTGTTAGAAATTGCGTGAAGACATTTTATTTTTTATTTATTTTTAAATTAAAGAGAAAAATAAGTATTTTTTTCTCTTTGCAAAAAACTAATGCTTTATGCTATTCTCTAACAGTCAACCTTCGGAACATAAAAATACAGGCAGGTAGGAGCGTAAAACGGAAAAAAAAAACAATATCACAAGCGCTTTATCTTCTTACCTTGGGATCAGAGCAATGTATGCGATGTTGTCCCTATCTATCTAATTAAAAAAATATATTATTTTTTTTTATATCCTTTGTCTATGTTCCAGCTCTAGTGCGCGACTACCCGCAGCTGCTGGATACGGGCATGAAGCGGCAGGACGTTGTGCACTCTTTCCTGCGCTTCGGTCGCAGACGCTGACCGCCCGCGCAACTCACCGCGACCCCACAGCAGCGAAGAGGCTCTATATAGTTCGTTTAAGCGTTTCGCATTACTACTTTATAATTTCTAAGTTGTAATTTGTCCAAAACATTTCATGAAAGTTCCTTGTAATTTTAATGCTATGGCGACTATCCGAACGCGATGTTATGTCACTTTTAAAGTCTAGTACGCGCCGTAAACCGGTACGGACGTGTAACCTCTCTCTCTATAACATTTAATAGAATAGTAATATAAATATAGAATTAAAATTATAAAATGTACTTATTGATTCAAGTATTAATAGTTTTAAGTGATATAATACTATTGTTGTCAACATTTCGTCGCGTTTCGTTTGATAAGCAAGAATATTTAATATTGTAATGTTTTAAATAAATAAATACATATTTGTGACAAGCTGAGAGTTTTTCAATTATACGAATAACTGTTACTTATAATTTAGCAGTTATTTTTATTTTATTTGTTAATCTATGTACACAGATAAATCAAAAGAAAAAATTGTAACATGATATAGTCGGTACAAAGGCACTACCAATTTCTTCAGAAATTTCTTACAGCAGACCTGCGATAGTAGTGTTCATACTAGAAGGTATATTGCTCACCGTTTCATGGTGACGCCAGCTGTAAGGTCTTTGGTTCGAGTCAATGTAGAAAAACACATTTTCTACCACTGACTCTACTTGTACCCTATATCTCATTCCATAAGAACAATTGCTTGAGCTACTTACTTTGGTTTCAGAACAATGTGCGAGAAAGTGGTGTTCATCGAAGTTCTAAGTTAGACTTCGCTTCGCCACGAAATTACGTTTCAATAAGGCGTATATCTATCTCTCAGTAGAGTGCACAATGATCATATAAATACCACAATGATCAAATAGCACTAACGAACGAAAACAGCACTTCAAATTTCGTATTTTTTTCATTTACCACCGTTTCTTAAGGACCTTTGTCGAAGACATAACAGGCGAAAGAAACTGTAACAGTTCCATCTTAGCTTTTTTTCAAGGTACTATATTTAAATCACATTACTATAAAACTTCTTTAATTTAGATTCGCAATAAGCTTCGTCTTATAAGCTTTCCCACAGCATACTATCATTTACATATTACACACACAACTTTATATAGAAGTAAAATTAATAAATGTAAAAAACATATGAGGGGATAGTGTTCGACCTTGTGACACGCCGGATAAATTTTTCAGTTCAGAACACAATTCAGAAAACTTGACCATTACGAGTGACTTACTAGCGAAGACTAAGGTGAAAAAATAAAACCAATTTATACCAGACGAAAAAAAAATGGATATTTACTATATTACAAAAATGTTGTTATAGTGAACAATGTAAAAACCACTGGAGAAATCAATAATAATCTTTCTAATCTTGAATCCTCTCTTGAATATCCTTTACAATTTATCGTGATTGCATAGTTAAAATGAGGTTTTAAAATGAAACATAGTTGTTTTTCAATAATTTATCCAATCAAATAAAGCACAATGGGAGGAGGGCGGTTTGACGTACCTCAAGGCAGTAACTTGGGACCTACTCTTTTCTCGTCCTCATCAATGATTTATTATCTTTCCACATGGATTCTTCTGAAATAGTATGCTATACTGACGGCACTATACTTGTTTTTGATGTTAATAAAGGGTCCCGTGCATGAAACAGTGCCGCAGCGCCAGCGCCTTGGCCGTCTCCACCTGCACACAGCGCTCACAATCAACCTCGCCACCACCACGGAGACGACCTCTTACACATGCCACAATCATAATATACCATAACATAATAGGAGATAAATTAGTAGAAAGTAAACAGATAAAGTATAATTTACATTTGCGATTGTTGTCACTTGGTGAAATTGCATTGCATTAAAATTCAGTGGTTATTTAACAAATAATTAAATAAAGTGAATTGTGTACAAGTGTTCCACAATGAATTTTAAACAAATAAAGATTTGCGAGTATCGAGACTGGGATGTCAAATTGAACATAAACTCCACACAAACTGGACCCTTCACACTTCACACTTCAGACAAAATATAAAACCGGAGTTCTGATATCTTAAAATGGTGTCCCGAAAATATCTTCGGTGGAAGGTGGGTCGAAGAGACTTAATTGTCTAGACTAGACCTCTGTCTACCCCTGTATTGGGAATGGTCGTGAAAATATTTTTTATTATTATTTATTAAAACCGATTTTTCGACATATTTGAAATCATTAATAAGTTGTTTGTTTTTCATTATTTTTATATCGTTTAATTTAACATTTTTTGATAATCGATAAGGAAGACCGAAACTGATACAATATCGTTTTTGAAAAACTGATATTATAAATAAATACATATTTGTGACAAGCTGAGAGTTTTTCAATTATTCGACAAATAGGCTTATTTAATTTATGAGTTATTTTTATTTTATTTTATGATAATGTATGTACACAGATAACAGCACTTTTTAATTTCGTAATTTTTTTATCTACCATCGTTTCTTAACGTGGGTCCTTTGTCGAAGAAATACCAGGCGAAAGAAACTGTAATAGTTCCTTCGTTTTTTATTTTCTAATAATATCTTTGTTTTTTTTTTTTAAGTTACTATATTCAAATCACATTACCAACCACTAGTTAAATCAATAATAATCTTTCTAATCTTGAATATCCTCTCTTGAATATCCGTTACAATTTATCGTGATAGCTTAGTTAGGTTTTAAAATGAGACAAAGTTGTTTTTCAATAATTTATATTTCCATATAATTGACAAAAACACATAGAGAATATAAAATTGGGAATTTCCATTCAAGTATCACAAAAATTGTAAATTGCGCAAAAATTCATTTTGTGATACAAAGGTAGACATTTATAAGGCAACAAACATATTATTAACAAATTTCCAAAACAATGAACGTTGTCTAAGCATCCCTGATGATTTTACACACGTTTTTTTTAAAGCAATGCTCATATGTATATGCACACTATATTTTATAATCAAAGAATCATAAATCACGAATCACAAGGAAACAATCTTGCAGCAACAATTGCAGTTTCAATAAACTATTCTATGGAGAATTATATTATATGTCAAGAGATGCAATTCAATTTGCATTAATTTACGAAGGGAGAATATACAATATGGCGGATACAATCTTGCTACAAAATAAAAAATAGAAGAGTCCGTCACAAGTTAGTTTATTTAGACCACACTAATAAACCATATAAATGATTAGCAAATATAATATTTTGGCAGTTTATGAAATTTTATAAAACAAAAAATTAGGAAACATAAGTATTTTTATAATAGAGAGTTTTTTCTTAGTCATTTACCACGAAATTAGAGACATATCTCAGTAAAACTCAGCACCATACTTTTTACATAAACTAAACTAACATAATAATTTTATACAAAACAAGGAAAACACAAACATTTATTTGATAATCTACATTAAATATATAAAGCGTTAAAACACCGTATATTTGTCAAAATGTTTTAAATACACCACGGCAAGATAAGAAATACGTCTTACATTAAGAACTCTTTTGTTAGTTGAGGCAAATATTGAAATTTAACTTATGAATTATTTATGAGTTGTAGACAGATTACATAATTCAAAAATTTTTTAGCAAACATGGCAGGATCAATCGGTTAATTCCACACCTCTTCTAAACATTAATAAAACACAACATAAATAATGATTGAAAGATAAAGATTAGGTACGTTTATAGCTTCACCGACGTTAATACCGGCTACTATTTAATCATTTTTAATAAGTCTGAATCTGCTGTGATTCAGACTTATCAAGATCAAGTGCGTAGAATAATTTGTCTAATTTGATATGTGGATACGTAACTTCATAGATACTAAATATTTATTCGTAATAAAAATTGTCATGATTCCCTTATCTTTTTTGAATTTTGTATATATTATATATCTTAAAACGTCCCTATAAATAAATCTTTAATACGTTAAGCCTTTAAAATATAGAATATCAAAAATTGTCAACTAATTAATTCCAATTAAGGTACATCAATTAGTAGGTACGTAATCAGTTCATTCATTGACTAAATACAAATCTAGGTTAAAATAAAATTAGCTACATTACATAAAGGTGGAAAACTACACTGACTACAGCTTAATATAATAGATGTGTAGAACCTGTGTAACATTTAATAAGTAACATGGACGACGTCTCCACCAACAGAGAGCAAACATTGACCCTGGAATAAACAAAAGATGAATAATAACTTAATTATCATGGGATGAAATAAATACATATAACAAATAATAAATACATAGATAGGGACAACATCACATACATTGCACCGATCCCAATGTAAGATGCTAAAGCACTTGAGGTATGGGAATCGGAAACAACGAAACCACCAAAAACAGCCAGACCCGAGAAAATGTAGACAAAGTGGTTGTACAATATTGACCCATCCGGGAATCGAAGCCGGGACCTCGAGATGGCGACACCTTGAAAACCGGTGTTTACGCCACTCGGTGGTCGTCAAAAGTCGGTCTAAATATTCTGCGGAACATGGTCAGATACACCGACAACATACATTACAACACATACACAATACACAATACACAATATAATACCTATGTCATATAATAATTATAAAATAATAACAAATAAATATCTTCTCGCAATTCCCAATACAGGGATAGACAGAGGTCTAGTCTAGACAATTAAGTCTCTTTAACCCACCTTACACCGAAGATATTTTCGGGACAACGTGACAGGTGGTGAGCCCGTCGCTGTCTTTATGTCCAAGCCAACGATACAATTCGTACATAAGTTTTTTAAAAACCCATTGGTACGAGCCTGCCACTTGGGGATCGAACTCGAGTCTCTTGACTCGAAATTCCGACCACCCAACCACTCGGCTATCGTGACTTTTTTTTAAATAATAATAAAAAAACATAAATCAACTTGTCACTATTTAAATCAATAACATAGAAAACCTCTTCTACATTGTCTCGGGTCTGGGTGTTTGTGGTACTTTCGTTGTTTCGTATTCCATGACACAAGTGCTTTAGCTACTTACTTTGGAATCAAAGTATTGTATGTTAATTTATTCAAATACTATAAATTTTTATAATTATGGTTTATAACATTGTTTGCCCCTAGCGGGATTTCAATTCGCAACCCAGAAGCTTCGATGGTAGGGCTCACTAGGCCATTGGCTAACACTAGAAAAAAAATATAAATATATAAATGAAATATTTAAAAACATACCTGATTTTTGTGTGCATTATCCTGCAACATAAGCTGCGTGATGTAGAACGACGTGAGCGTGTTCCCGCCCAACGCTGCTGTGTAGGCGCGCACTATTGCTAGAACCTGAGGATAACAATAACAAATCTGCTACTGATAGCTTCCATAAATAAATAAAAATCAACATCTTCACGCATTTCCCAATACAGGGGTAGATGGAGGTCTAGTCTAGACAATTAAGTCCCTTTGAACCACCTTCCACCGAAGATATTTTCGGGACAACGTGACAGGTGGTCAACCTGTCGCCATCTTTATGTCCAAGCCAACGATATGATTCGTACATAAGTTTTTAAAAACCCATTGTTATGAGCCTGCGACCTCGGCTCATACCAAGGGAATCGAACTCGGGTCTCTTGACTCGAAATTCCGACCACCTATCCACTCAGCTATCATGACTATGATAGCTTCCATCTACATTAATTTATCGATTTTATGGAGAGGAAACAGCTCTTTCCTTTTTGAAGTAATACTTCTTTCAACATGTTTGATTTGGTGAGTAAACAGGTTGATGAAACAATGTGTGACGGGAGTGTTACGAAAAGTGTGTTCGGACGAGGCGAACGGAAGTTGAGAATCGATATACGACAAAAGTCGACACCCTGGTTTCTCTTCAAATCTCTTTTTAGTCCTTTCAAAAAAAATGCAATACACGTACGTTGTACGATAGCTACCGTTACTGACTGCACCGACTGCGCACCGACAACTAGCTGGAAAGGAATAAAGAAGGCTGCAAAGGGAGAGACGCGCGACGCACCTCGCAGACGAAGGTGTGCAGGAAGCCGCTGAGCCCGCCCAGCTCGCGCACGGCGGTGGTCTCGCGCACGAACAGCAGGCGCAGCGCGCACAGGCGGCGCGCGCGCGCCCCGGGCACGCCGCCCAGCGCCGTCAGCGCCACGCGCGCCGGCCCCTGCGCCCCCCGAGCTCAGCCCCACGTGCATTCCAAAACTCATTGCATCCACCACATCGCCGACAGACATCCCGGGTGTAGACGTCTACACAATCGAGATCTTCCGACCCACCTTCCAACGAAGATATTTTTGGCACAACGTGACTAGTGGCGAGGCCGTCGCCGTGGCCGTCGTTTTTGAAAATAACAATAAATCGTGCATAAGTTTTCTTAAAACAAAACCATTAAAGCGAAAAGCGGTTTCTTGGGTCGAGTTCCGATCACCCAACCACATTGCTATTATAACAACTTAAAAGCAACTAGCATTACACCAATAAACTATACCAAGCGAAGCATTATTCATCACGTTAAATGAAACAAGAAGTCGCTTGATGTTAAAAAGTTTGAAAGTGTCATGCGAACTACATCATGTTAATTCCCCGTACACTAGAGTGAATGGTTGATATACATAAGAAAAAGAAACGGGCCTAGCATTGTACCCTGCGGAATGCCCATAAATATCGTCGACTCTGAAGAACTAGTTGTACTATTTTTGAACTTTTAGTTATAACTTTGTGAATTCTAGTAGATAAAAATGAAATAATGAAGCTTAGCGCACTATTTTTAAAATGAATATGTAATTTCCTGATTAGTGTATGATTGACGCAATCGAAGGCCTTGAAGAGATCAAATAAAAAGATTCCCTGTAAACTCTCCCAAACTTCAGTTATTTTCCAAATCAGGTCTAAACTAGCATAGGTTGTAGAGCGATCCCATAAAAGTGCAATACCTCATTGAACTGTTTTAAAAGTTAATTGATAAAAATTTTAATAAATAAATAACATTAATATCTTCACGCAATTCCCGGGGTAGACAGAGGTCTAGTCTAGACAATTATGTCCCTTCGACCCACCTTCCACCGAAGATATATTCGGGACAACGTGACAGGTGGTGAGCCCGACGCCGCGTTTATGTCCAAGCCAACGATATAATACGTACATAAGTTTTGAAAACCCATTGGTACGTGCCTGCCACCTGGAGATCGAACTCGGGTCTCTCGACTCGAAATTCCGACCACCAAACCACTCGGCTATCGTGACACTTGAAAAATTTTAATGAATATTTTATTAAGTCTTTGTATCACTAAATGTATTATTAAAGCAGTAACTTAGACGGAAAACCCCCATAAATGTACCGTTTTCGCAAAATCAATAGTTTGAACATTTTAATCTATATCTTTAGAATCTATAGCTATTGTTAGTTCCGAGGGTTCAAGTACAGGGAGCAGACAGAAACACAAGGAGATTCGTTTAGCGCTACATACCCACAAGCCTTTTGCATTTAAATATCTTATAACTAACAGTTATAAACTTAAATATTGTGGTGCAAGCATTGTTTAGGAGTCTAACCAGGAGTATTTAGTTAAAACTTGATTGGTTTCACTTACTCAACGGTTACGGTACAGAAAGAGAACAAAACTCAAAATTGATAAACATACAAATCCAAAAATTAATTTTATTGCTAATAACTATTGTGTAAGGCGCTTAATATATGCGCAATATTAAAAATATGCCTGAACATGCATTTACATTTAGAATATCATATGCGAAAACATGTGATACGTATAGCTTCATATACACCGTTTACACTAATATATCACAAGTCACGATAGCCGAGTTGTTGGGTGGTCGGAATTTCGAGTCGAGAGACCCGAGTTCGATCCCCAGGTGGCAGTACCAATGAGTTTTTCGAAAACTTATGTACGAATTTCGTCGTTGGCTTGGACATAAAGGCGGCGACGGGCTCACCACCTGTCACGTTGTCCCGAAAAATATCTTCGGTGGAAGGTGGGTCAAAGGGACTTAATTGTCTAGACTTGACCTCTGTCTACCCCTGTATTGGGAATTGCGTGAAGATATTTATATTTATTTATTTTATTTATACTAATATATCAGTATGGTGACTAAAAGTTTTTCCCAAAACCGAGGTAGCTTTAGACCTCCATTTCACCTGAGCTTTTTTAAGACAATCTTAGTGGTGTTAAGCCGCCGTCCTTACATCCGAGCCAACGACATAAACTAACAAAAGTTTTTCTTTACAAAAAATCTAAAGAATGTAAAATCTAAAGAAATTATTACATCGATGAATGGATCGGGCATTCAAATTACTTAAATAATAATTCGACATAAAGACAAAGACACATCAGCGCCAATAAAATAATCTTTGGGTTAATTATAATATTTTAGTAGATAGAAATATGAATATATGTACAATAGGGACTAGATTGAAATGTATGAACATTCTAAATTATTTAGCACAGTTCGAAACTTACCTGTCCAGCGTTCAACTTATCATCTAAAACTTCTGGAGTTGGTTTGATTAGTTGTTCCTCATCCAGTGCGAAGATGTCGTCATCGGGTTCTGTAGAGGGAACGGAACTCTGCGTGCCGTTCTGAACTTCTGCTCGACCAGCACCCATGAGAGGTATGGCAGTTCCTGACACTACCAGTTGAATTTCATCCTGCAAGATATAATGAAAAAGATTATACTCGTATATGTGTTACCATGTTAGAATTCTAAGTACTTAAAAATAAATTTTACAGGAATTTCACATAGTCACTTCTAAACACGAGCCGGTCGGCGCATTAGAGTTTAAAGTATAGCTTTGGTGCCACTTTTACTCTGTATTGACCATGAGCAATTTTAAAATTTAAAAACTAAAGAAGTTATTATGATCGATTGATCCAATTAACACGATCTCAAAATCTATAAATTATAAAAATGTATGATGCCAATAGTATCCTGTGGAATTGGTCAGTGAAAAATTCGGTTGTCAATGAACTCAATATTCAAACAATAATAAAAATAATTAAAACTTTTTATTTCACAATATTGGCCCATGTGTTGTGACTACTGAAGAATACATTACGTTGCATTGCTCAGTGTAGTTCTAACTACTGTCTCAAATTGAACTACTATATATAGATAGATATTTACTAATATAAGAAAAATATCAAGGACGCTGTGAGATGAAATCGTTTAGTGTATGTGTATGTGTATGTAAATGTATGTGTGTATATGTATATATGGTATATATGTATTTGTATGTATGTGTATGTAGGCGTATGTATAAGAATATGTTTATCTGGAATATTATATCTTATTATTATTTTAGTATACTTTATATCGAGTACACAGTTTGCTACTTGCATAAGTGTTAAGCTATATTTTCTCTTTCTTCAAAGGTCTGCTGGATGAGAACTCTTGTTAGGGTTAAGCTCGCCTTTGTACATTTCAATTACATAAAGTATACTGTATATTTCTTCTAATGTGTACAATAAAGAATAAATAAATAAAATAAATAAATAAACAAGGACGCTGTGAGATTTTAGACTGGTTCGAATTAAACTGGAGGCACTACTTGGAGCGTGGACGCAAGAATTGTAGCCATTTAAGCTGCCGTTTCATACACTAAATAATTTATCTTGAAAGTTAAAATTACATTTTACTTTAATTAAATTTAAAAAATAAGTTAAAAAAATAAGTTAAAATTTTTTTTAAAACTAATACATGAAGTGTAATAACTAGACATGATTGTATGAAAAAAAAAATTGTGAATTTCAAAGGAGCGAAAGATATGCACGGATCGTGACCCTTGGCGATCTGTTGTTTTTAACAACCTCGTCAGGGACTGTATGTGAAGATACAATAATAATTTTTATTTTAATAACTTACATGTAGCAATCAATGGTGTAATATCATTGAATAGTCTAGTAGAAATAGGTGTTCCTCAAGGGTCAATTCTATGGTCCGTTTATGTTTTTAGTCTTTTGTTTAGTTTATTATGCTACATAAAACAGTTTACAATCGTGATTGAGACTTTACTTACTTATTTACTATTGTAAAAACTAGATTATAAACCAACGTATATGTACACAGCATGGTTTACTATCGCGATAACATATATTAACTATTTATTATACATAGAGAAAAACTTATAATTACAACTGCGCATACACTTACAAGTATATAAAAAAATACATACACACATACAGACAAATTTTCATATTGTACACATACAATTACCAATAGTGAGTTACTGTAATAATTTGATAGTCGACTTCTTAAATTTTTCATAACGAGTATTGAAAATGTCCAGATCGTTAGACTTTGTTAATGATCACACGGTAGAAAAACGGTTGAGATTGTTTGTAGATGATACCCACTATAGTTTAAAGTTGAACAAAAAGCAAAAAGATGTCGCGATAGCCGAGTGGCGATTTAGATCCTCAAGTGGCCGTACCAATGTGTTTTTCCAAAAAAACCTATGTACAAATTATATCGTTGGCTTGGACATAAATCCACCCGTCACGTTGCCCCGAAAATATCTATATCGGAAGGTGGGTCGAAGCGACTTAATTGTCTAGATTAGATCTCTGTCCGCCCCTGCACTGGGAGCCGCGTGAAGGTGTTTCGGCGCGCGCTCACCTCGGGCAGCTCCAGACGGAAGCTGGGCGCGGCCAGCGCGGCGGGCTGCAGGCGGCGCAGCTTGTAGGCGGCGCCCGACAGCGCGCGCGCCGCCAGCCGCTCGCCGCCGCCGCCGCCGAGCCGCGCGCGCCACACCTGCCGCAGTTGGCGAGCTAACTTTTGCAGCTTCGACATTCGTACGGAAACCGGAGCGGCGGGAACGAATGGGACAGCGTCTCTCTCTCTCATTTCCAACACATGTATAGTTATAAAGCTGTTATTGAATAACTACTAAATATACAAATATAAAAAAATAGAAGATCACCACCCTCTCTCCCACAGATGCGTGCACTGATTCCACTGCATGCATTGCCACCACTACACTCAAACTGGGTAACATATACTACCAACGAAAACGCGACACGTGTTTCGCCTCAAAACAAGGCATTCTCAAGCGCTTATTCTTATTCGCTACACATTCAAATACAAAAAAAAAAAGTTAAATCGGTCCAACCGTTTTAGAAAAATTTTATCCAAAAACAGGTATAAAATAATTATAGAGATAAAAATGAGTAGTTTGGTTTTTAATGAGGTTAGATCAAAAGCAAAAGCCACATTTCAGCAGAGGTCTACTTCTGCTTGCTTAGGACTATTTGTAGACTTCAAAAATGCTTTCGATACAATCTCTCTACACTCATTTTTCTAGGAAAGCTAGAGCTCTACATCGTAAAAGGTATTGCAGATGACTGGCTTCATAGTAATTTAACTGATATAAAGCAACAATTAAAGATTGCCAATCAAATAAAGCACAATGGGAGGAGGGCGGTTTGACGTGCCTCAAGGCAGTAACTTGGGACCTACTCTTTTCTCGTCCTCATCAATGATTTATTATCTTTCCACATGGATTCTTCTGAAATAGTATGCTATACTGACGGCACTATACTTGTTTTTGATGTTAATAAAGGGTCCCGTGCATGAAACAGATTATGGCAAGCCTGATCTTAGGTACGGACTCGTAATAAGTGCTATGATTGACTGGCGATTACGTGCGAAAGTAATCGGCACGCGATGCGCGGCGCACCTGCATGAAGGCGTGGTGCGGCGAGCGCGCCGGGCGCAGCGCGCCGCTGTACACCTGCATGCCGCCGTGCCGCAGCGCCAGCGCCTTGGCCGTCTCCACCTGCACACAGCGCTCACAATCAACCTCGCCACCACTCACGTACGTCTCCACCTGCACACAGCGCTCACAATCAACCTCGCCACCACTCACGTACGTCTCCACCTGCACACAGCGCTCTGATCAACCTCGCCACCACTCCGTACGTCTCCACCTGCACAGCGCTCACAATCAACCTCGCCACCACTCACGTACGTCTCCACCTGCACACAGCGCTCACAATCAACCTCGCCACCACTCACGTACGTCTCCACCTGCACACAGCGCTCACAATCAACCTCGCCACCACTCACGTACGTCTCCACCTGCACACAGCGCTCACAATCAACCTCGCCACCACTCACGTACGTCTCCACCTGCACACAGCGCTCACAATCAACCTCGCCACCACTCACGCACGTCTCCACCTGCACACAGCTCACAATCAACCTCGCCACCACTCACGTACGTCTCCTGCACACAGCGCTCATAATCAACCTCGCCACCACTCGTACGTCTCCACCTGCACACAGCTCACAATCAACCTCGCCACCACTCACGTAATACGTCTCCACCTGCACACAGCGCTCACAATCAACCTCGCCACCTCTCACGTACGTCTCCACCTGCACACAGCGCTCACAATCAACCTCGCCACCACTCACGTACGTCTCCACCTGCACACAGCGCTCACAATCAACCTCGCCACGACTCACGGAGACAACCTCTTACACATGCCACAATCATAATATACCATAACATAATAGGAGATAAATTAGGAGAAAGTAAACAGATAAAGTATAATTTACACTTGCGATTGTTGTCACTTGGTGAAATTGCATTGCATTAAAATTCATTGTCGTACACAATTCAGTTGTTAATTAATAAATAAAGATAAAGATAAATATTGTATATTTATCTTTATTTTTAATTGACTACATATCTATTTTTTGCGTGATACTTGTATTGGTGTATATTTCTTTTCATTTGTTACTTACCTACACCAGATTTCTTTCTTCTAAATCCTGTCCATCCAAAGGTTGTCTGGAAGAAATCGCTTTGAGCGATAAGGCCGCCCATTGTGCTACCATTTATGTTTAGACTGTTTGTCATATTATATTTCTTTTTTTATGGTGTGCAATAAAGTGTACTCTCTCTCTCTCTCTCTCTCTCTCTCTCTCTAATAAATAATTAAATAGAGTGAATTGTGTAAAAGTGTTCAACAATGAATTTTAAACAAATAAAGATTTGTGAGTATTGGTATTGTGATTGTCATGTCAAATTAGATATCAACTCCACACAAACGGGACACTCCTGACAAAATATAAAAATACTTTCGGTGGAAGGTGGGTCGAAGGGACTTCATTGTCTAGACTAGACCTCTGTCTACCCCTGTATTGGGAATTGCCGTGAAAAATTTTTTTTATTATTATTTATTACAATGTTTTGTCCCATATATGTACATAGACATACACACACAAACATTTATTTATTTATTTAACTTTATGAACCTTATAAAATATATAAGTACAAAAGGCGGACATAATGCTTAAAGCATTCTCTGCCTGTCAACCTTGAGGAGTGGAAAAACATCGAAGGAAAAACATGCATACAGTGTACATTTAGAAGTTTTAATACTAATAAAAGAAATCAACAATTATGCAGCTGAAATAGGATTTTCCTTGTGTTTAAATTAGGGAATATAAACACGTTTCATGAAAAACTAAGAAACCGGTTTTTCGACATATTTGAAATTATTAATAAACTGTTTTTTTTTTCATTATTTTTATATCGTATAATTTGATATTTTTGAATAATCGATAAGGAAGACCAAAATTGATACAATATCGTTTTTTAAAAACTGATATTATCTGGCTTGAACTAGTGTACAAGTGACGTGTAATTAAACATCATCATCCTAGGGTAAAATGGGGCTTGAAAATGCTAAATCAATGACAGTTTCGTAATGAAATTCCTCAGATCGAAATATTTTCGAATCATAGTCGACATAAATGTTGTAAATAGAAATAGAATATCTCCAAAAGAATAAGTGCTACTAATTCCTTCTTATGATATTAGCAAAACCATATTTTAAGAACTATCGAAAAAACAAAGTTTTATTATAAGAATTAAGACATTGTCATGCTCACATCTTCAGCTTCGTCCAATTCTAAAACACATGCGTCTTTATCCACGCAAAGATCGAGTGCTGGTAGCTCCTCAGTTTCAGCCACAGTGCCATTGCATCCTTGTTCCGGAGGACCTGATACAAGTAACAACTTTGTTACTCCCACTATAATTAGCTAGTCTGATGATATTGGACCTGCAGGATTTATAAACTATAAGACGTTATCACAAATTGTGTGGATTTGCCCAACTCGGCATAATTGACAATATTGCAATATTTGAAATTTTAATTAACGAAGATTAAATATTTATAATTTTTCTGAGTCCTTAAAATTAAATAAAATTATCAAATTAGGTCAAAATTTCAACTGACACGGGCGAGATTCGAACCCGCGACCTTCGCCGATCTGTGGCGATCGCCACGGATCGGCGAACGCCGACACGAATTTTTCTCTTTAATTGAATAACATAAAAGTTCAGCATAAATATGCTTAAAAATCAATAAAATTGCATCATCAAAATAAATTTTAAGACAAAGGATCTATCGGAGATTCAGATAAAAAAAAGTGACATTATAGCCTCACTAACTTAATGGTTTTGGACGAAATTTGTCTCACCTACGTCGTATCCATTAGCAACCCGATTGGCCTGGAAAGTATCCCACAGCGCTTTCTGGATTTCTAAGGCGTTTTTGTCGTTTTCCGACGCCTGAAAGAAAAATAGATATCGTCAGACATGAGAATCCTTATTATTTTTATATAAATTAAGAGCGAGCTGAGTGTGCAGCGAGAGCAGCGAGAGCAGAGAGAGCAGAGAGAGCAGAGAGAGCAGAGAGAGCGGAGAGAGAGCGAGACAGCAACACGAGAGCGTGGCGCACCTTGATGGTGGGCGGCGCGGGCGCGGGCAAGGCCACGAGGCGCACGGCGGTGCCGCTGGCCAGCGCCATCACGCAGCGCTCGCCGATCGCGAGCTGCGTGTGCAGCGAGAAGATCGCGTTGGCGCCCTGCACAACGAATGAATTATAACTAAGGTTACGTACATTCAATTGCGTAAAATTATCAATAAAGATGTTGATTCCTTAGCCAATTGTCTAGTCTTTCTAATAACAGAACTGGCAGAACATATTAAAACGATTACCATAATACGAGTCTCATTGACGTTGATATCAACAGAGATTCTCAGAAATATAGTGCAGTTTTCCAAATTTCGATTCGACCACCTTTTTAATTTTCTTTTGTTTTCAAATATGTTTAATTAGCACAATGTAATGTACAATAATATCTTTTAACTTTAAATAACTAGCAAACCAAACAAAATCAGCCTTTATATCATATAGTCATAGTATCAAACGTCACATTATTAAATGTGACGTTTTATACTATGAGAATAATACATTTTCTACATAAAAAATCGTTTCCTTTCATTTCATTTATGTAGATAAAGATCAAGAATGGGCCAAGTATCGGTCCCTGAGGGACACTCATTTTTACCAGACTATCCGATGACCCTATATTATTGTCTTTCTTAATGTTAACCAATTTATTCCAATTTTTAATGCAAAAGGGACGCATTAGTTTTCTAACAACATAATTTATAAACTTTGTAGTCATATTTTTATTGTGCAATCGCGAAACACAAATTCAATTCGCTTTGAATCTATAAAAATACCTTGAATTATAATAACAATTTGACAACGAGAACAATAGTATCTCAAGTTTTCTTTTCAAGGTAACGGCAAAGATTTTGAAGTCACCGTAAATAAATCAAAATAGAAAAGAATTTTTATATATCACTACTATTCAAAAAACTTTATGAAATAACGTATAGTCTTAACAATAACTGATAATCTACAATATGGGTGTTGATAGTATTGATAAGGCATCCGGCTAGGTATTGCTTATTTTCTCTCGACGCCGTGGAAAAGTATTCTCTGATAGGGACTAATTTGACTAAATGACAGTAGTCAAAGTCAAAGTTTTTATTATATTCAGTGAACATAATATAGTTGAAGAGTGTTTATTACAATATCATGATAGCCATTTGGGCAACATATTATGTTATATGTGTATACATATTATGTGAAATTATTTTAAATTTAAACGAATTATTTTACCTTCACGCCTTTCCCAAAAAAGGGGTAGACAGAGGTCCGGAAGACCTCTGACCTAAATAAGACCTAAACCGCGGAAATATTTTAATAAGAAACATTTGAATTGAATTGAGCGCGAATTAGATTATATTGCAGTTACATATTTTTATATCATTCCGTTAAATTGAATAGAAAAAAAAAGAGATAGCTTACCTGCATCCTGAGCTTGGCGAGCAGCAGCTTGTGCAGCTCGTACTCCAGAAATGGCAGCTGGTCGGACAGGTCGCGAGCGCCCGGCTCGGCCGCGGCCGGCGCGCGCCGCACCCGCGCCGCTGCGTCAAGCCACGTGGGGGGGGGCATTATGCACCACCCAGCATTATACGTGGTACTCCCACCGGCTAAAACCCCCCGGAACGCAACCGAATCTCCTCTTTTCGCTTGGCTAAGATAGTCCCTATACCGGGAGCGGTTAATTTGCCCCCAGAATGTCCGCGGTGCTACTACGGTGGCTAGAGACCACGTCAAGCCACTTTTCATCTCAGAATCGTTTTGATAAGCACTCGGAGCTTGCGCTCCGACCGCCCCCGACTCTTAAAGCCACGTTCTAGTAGAGGAAAACCATTTTTAGGAGGATCCCACTCGGAGAATCTGACCTCTCTCGATCTCGCTCAGAAGCCTCTTTATGAACCATCACGCTCTCACAGAAGGCGGCTACGGCCCTCCATGCAGAATCCTCTCACGATTACCAAAAAGTCAATAGTGCGTAAAGAAATTTTACAAATATTGAAATATCAAAATAAGAGGTTCTCATACTTTTTCTAAATTACCAACTTTTCTATAGCAAATTCTGACGTTAAGTTTATTATTCAAGTCCGGACAAAAAAACTTTTTTCCAAACTTGAATTGTTTTGGACATTTCCTAAGATATCACAAACAAGTGTACTATATTGATGACCAATGATTATGGAATTAAACTTACCCACTGCTGTCAGAGTTACGGCTTTGGGATAGGAAACGAGTCTGCTGGGTTTCGCGCATGTAGCGAGCAACACTGTGGGTACACGAGCCCGTCTGCAAACATGCACTAAGTATGTCACAGTCGGCAACGCAATCAATGAGTAAGTAACGTTTAATATGGCTGTTTTTGGTGTTTATGGTCTGCGTTTCATAAGCCACATTAACAAAATACATAGAAATATAATATAAAAAAGAGTAATCTAAAATTAATAATTTGTATATATCCTAGTGAAATGTGTACATAGCATGTAAAACAGAATAATTCTTATAATCGGAAAAAATACGTGAATTTATCCACTGTAGAGGGAATGAACTAGTTGCTAGTGATCTTTATGTGAATGGTCAAGAAGCATGCATGCAGAATGCTGCAATATAGTTATTAAATAACTACTTATTAATAATGAATTTCCGTAAAGTAAAGTAGACTGAGGGTCTATTAACTAATTAGTAAAGGTAAAGAAGCAACAAGGAGTGCACGTCGTCTTACAAACAAAGATGTAAGCTCACATAATTATTAATATTAATATTACACTTAAATATCAATTTACTTTGTATTTATTGACATCGGAATATCGTGGGGTTGGTAATGAAAAATATTACTACGTCGGAATTATTTTCGATATAAAAAAAATATCTTCACACAATTCCCAATACAGGGATAGACAGAGGTCTAGTCTAGACATTTAAGTCCCTTCGACCCACCTTCCACCGAAGACATTTTCGGGACAACGTGACAGGTGGTGAGCCCGTCGCCGTCTTTTATGTCCAAGCCAACGATATAATTTGTACATGGGTTATTAGAAAAACCCATTGGTACGGCCACTTGAGGATCGAACTCGGGCCTCTTGACTCGAAATTCCGACCACCAAACCACTAACTTAATAATACCGAGTTAACAACCACGTTTGCTAAAATTGTTGCGGAGCAGTTTTTAAATATCAAGATTAATTTAGTTTAATCTAATACTACGTAATTTACTTCTTCCCTTTCTTCTGCTGTAAGCAAATATACTTTCCATTCATTCATTCGTTCACTTTCTGTTTGTTCGCTAAGTTAGTCACTAGCAGTACTCACCGGCAGCCGCCGCACGCGGCGAGCTCGGCGCGGTAGGGCCCGGCGCCCGGCGAGTACGGCACGTGCGCCGCGCTACAGCTCTCCTCTGCCTCCTCGATCACTTTGTTGCTGCTACCCACTGTTTACAGGTAGCACAACTTGCAAGAGGTATAAGTCGCATAACAGGTATTATAAATACATGTAGAAGTCACGATAGCCGAGTTGTTGGGTGGTCGGAATTTCGAGTCGAGAGACCCGAGTTCGACAGTACCAATGAGTTTTTCAAAAAAAATTAAGTACGAATTTCATCGCTGGCTTGGACATAAAGGCGGCGACAGGCTCACCACCCCCGGGGCACCCAGACCCGAGAAAATGTAGGAGAATACCCGGGACCTCGAGATGTTGACAATTTGAAAACCGGTGTATATGCCACTCGTCCACGGAGGTCGTCATTATACGACTTACTCTCTCTAACTTTTAGCAGGGTGGTTGGGTGATCGGAATTCGAGTCAAGAGATCCGAGTTCGATCCATAGATGGCAGGCTTGTACCAGCGGGTTTTTACAAAAGCTTATGTACGATTTATATCGTTGGCATGGACATAAAGATGTGGACCGTCTGGCGTATTAATTATTATTACTTATAACCACTTACTCTTTCTAATTATAAAGCATAAATAAAGAAGTTCCCAATACGGAGCCCTGTGCAATGCTTGTTATATTCATACGGTTCATATTTAGAGTAAGAATCTCGAATAAATATCGATTTGATACTATCAACTTCCTGTCAAGACGATTGTGACTGCATTAAAGCCGCTGGTTAAAAGCTAAATTTAGATAAATAATAAATAAATAAATATAAATAAATATCTTCACGCAATTCCCAATACAGGGGTAGACAGAGGTCAAGTCTAGACAATTAAGGCCCTTTGACCCACCTTCCACCGAAGATATTTTCGGGACAACGTGACAGGTGGTGAGCCCGTCGCCGTCTTTATATCCAAGCCAACGATGAAATTCGTACATAAGTTTTTGAAAAACTCATTGGTACTGCCATCTGGGGATCGAACTCGGGTCTCTCGACTCGAAATTCCGACCACCCAACAACTCGGCAATCGTGACTTTTTTAGAAAAAATAAAAATAAAATAAAATCGTTCCCTCTAAATCTTAATCAAGTTTATCGACCATTTAAAGTGAAAAAGCGTTACCTGTAACCGAAGTCTCCTCACTGACAAAATCACAGTCCAAATTAATAACAGCCGCCGTTCCTGAGGCTGATAGCACGCAGACATCCTCCCTACGAAGAAATTATCATTATTATTTACCGATTTTTTGCTATTTTATTTAATTGACTCAGGCGTTACTTTGCGGAAATTCACTGTAAAGTTTTTATTGAAAAAATTACTTCGCAACCCTCCGCATGCAAATATAAAAAGGTATATGTATGTATGGTCCGAAGAGAAGAAGAGCACCACCCTCCCTCCCACAGATGCGTGCACTAATTCCACTGTATGCACCACCACCACCACTACACTCAAACCAGGCAACATATACCACCACCGAGTATGCGGAGAATGAAACATTTGCATGCGGAGGGTTGCGAAGTAATTTTTTCAATAACAACTTTGCTATTTTATTGTTCAAAGTTCTACAGAATAATGTTGCGATGGGGCTAACTTCCAACACCAGTTAGTTATATTGATGCACGGAGATTCTTTCGCCTGTTTCTTCGCATTTACAGGAACTTAATAATAATCGATGGATGTTTATAACGATGAATAAATAGTTTGATTTATTTTGGTTCGTAGTAATCAAGGGATCTGCATGTGCGTGCATGTATCGTCTGATATTACGTGGGCATAATATTAGGCAGAAGGCTAAAGGAGTGTAGTAAAACAAAAAATTCAAATGGAACACAGTGAGTACACAAGTTTTAACATTGGTTGAGCCACGCATCAGCTTTTGCTGTTGCATACATGGGCCGGCTCGACCGGGAAAGAACCACGACCTCACTGAATGTTTCGTCTGGTGAGTACAGGTAACCGGAGGCCCACACACCCCCCTCCCCCAATTCGGGGTGGGGGGGGCACACTAAGGGCGGCAACGCATCTGCTATGCCTCTGGTATTGCGGGTGTTTATGGGCGGTCACAATAACTTAGTGGTCGGGTGGTCGGAATTTCGAGTCACGAGACCCCGAGTTCGATCCCCAGATGGCAGGCTCGTACCAATAAGTTTTTCAAGAAACATGTACTAATTATATCATTGGCTCGGACATAAAGACGTCGAAGGACTCGGACCACCAGTCACGTTGTCCCGAAAATATCTTCGGTGGGAGGTGGGTCGGACTTAATCGTCTAGACCAGACCTCTGTCTACCTTTGTATTGGGAATTGCGTGAAGACACTGTTTTGTAGTGTGTCATCGGTACTGGACACTTCAATAGCGCGATGCAGGATGCGCGTGCGCTGACCTGACGGCCACGCGCTCGGCGTAGGCCAGCACGGCGGTGCAGCGCAGCGCACGCGCATGCGCACGCAGCTCGGTGCGCAGCTCTGCCCACCACGCCGCGCGCGCCGCGCCCTCGCCCCCCTCCACCAGCTTCACGGAGCGCGCGCACACCGTGCCACCTGGCGCCACCATAGCCCTTTGCTACTCCACAGGTGTTCCACAGGTGGAACTCCTCGCACATAACCCCTTACGTGCGAGGTGCTCCCAATCCCCTGACACAATCTCCAAGCTCGACAGTCAAACGCAGCATCCGAAACCCTCAACATTAGACTCTGAAGCCCAAAATAACTTAGATGCCGCAAAACACAGATATCACAAAACACATAAGCATCTGGAATTCAGGTGTTTTGTGTGAGTAGGCGGTATGTTATCTAGTAGTGGTATTACACGCACGCGATGGTATTTCTACAGATATTATGATAAAAGACTAAGGAAAAAGCTTTGAAAGTACCATTGGTTACAGATTGATGGTGAAATAACCGACGCAAAAAAAAAACAAAAAACAAAAACTCCGGAGACCAAAGAGCAGTGTTTTCCACTAAATATGTGGTTCAGCGATCGCCAATACTCTTGGCAAGCGTGGCGATTATCACAAACTTTACAGGAGAAGCTTATCTAAGTAATTATATTAATTTACTATAAGAATTCTAAAGGTTGTTGTCAATGGTGTACATTCTTTCGGAGTAACTAATATCATTGGGCATTTCGCAAGCCTCTACTTTCGGACCATTTCTATTTCTTAGTTACATAAAAAACATTTTTTTTTAACTTTTACTTAATAAAAAGACTTAATCAAATCTGAAATCTGTTTAAATAAATCTAGCATATGATAATAGAAAAGTAAACGAGTGAGTCACGATAGCCGAGTGATTGGGTGGTCGGAATTTCGACCACCTTATGGACGAATTATATCGTTGGCTTGGACATAAAGACGGCGACGGGCTCACGACCTCTGTCTACCCCTGTATTGGGAATTGCGTGAAGATATTTATTGATTTATTCATAATAGAAAAGTAAGTTCCTAAAAAGGAACTATTGGTAATTTTTTCACATTTATTTCAATTCGATTCTTAATCCATTAACAAATTCCAATTTCAAATATACACACACGTATGATAAAATATAAAGTGTGATATTATAAAACTAAAACATTTTATCTTCACGCCATTACCAAGGCAGGAGTAGACTGAGGTCTAGACAATTAAGTCCTTTCGACCCACCTTCCACCGAAGATATTTTTGGGACGTGACAGGTGGTGAGTCAGTCACCGTCTCTATGTTCAAGTCATGGATATAAATCGTACAAAAGTTTATGAAATAACCCATTGGTTAGAGCCTGCCACCTGGGGATCGAAGTCAGGTCTCTTGACTGACAATTCACTCACCTATATGCACAATGAATCCGGGCGGATACTCTGTCATGGTCAGGAAAGGATATTCCAGCATGTCCAGGTTGTTGCTATTCATGGACGGCCTCAGAATTGCACCACCCCCACTACCCGCATTGCCCAAGGACGCGTTTAAGGAACTACCTGTAACGAGGTATTGTGTTACAATAGCAACGGTTAAAACATTCACAAAATGTTGTGAAATAGTTTTCTACAAGATTCAATGCTTTTTATTTGATATATATATATATATATATATATATATATATATATATATATATATATATATATATATATATATATATATATATATATATATATATATATATATATATATATATATATATATATATATATATATATATATATATATATATATATATATATATATATATAGTGTGTGAAAATCCACTGCAGGGGTAGGCCTCTCAGGTAAGTGAGGCTTTGACATAATTACCGCGCTCGACAAAAGGATTGGCGTTCGCAATACGAGACACTTGCAGCTTGGACGCTAAAACTGTCACCCACCTGATGACTTCTACTTTGGTATTTAATTTTATTCTTGTTGGAAAGCTTACATCTAATAATGAAAATATAAATTCAATTACAGTAAAGCAATAAGGTCATTTAAAACCTTTCAAAGAACTAATACTTGATATTCGTAAACAATAAAATTAAAAGATATTACGGAACTAAAGAAAACTACACAAAAAAGGTAATATGTACAGAAAGAACTATGAAAAAAATTTGTAACACATTTTTGAGATGAACCCAGCATTTATCGTAGCCAATTTAATTTTTAAGGCTTGTCCTTTAGTCGTATTTAATGACACCCACGAGAAAACCTTACGTATATACTAAAATAGTATTCACTAACCTTTAGGTGTTATGCTCAAATCGGAGTCGGAAGATCTTCTGTGTATCCCCATCGGTATTGATGAAGAGTTTAATGAGACATTCTGTGCAGGCGTATTTCCGGCCACGGGCTCCCTTCCTCCGTAAGACTCATGTCGCGCGTGTCTCGGCGATCCTTTGTCCTTCTCACTTTTATCTCTATCCCGTTCGCTCCTGTCAAAACGGCACGCTGCATGCAAGTTACCACACACGCTAGCCCTGTTAGTGTCACTATCACACTTCTCGTCTACACCCTCTACATCTAAACTTTCAGTGCGATCCAAACTGCTCTCTGGCAGCGATGGTATGGTCTCTAGAGGAGCGCCACTAAGTATGGGATGAAAGTGTTGCAATACTGGTGCGTTTGTTAAGTTGCATGGAATGATGTGGTTAGGATCTAATTCTTTGGATATTTTGGACGACTCTGAACTGTCAGCAGCTGAAGAAATGCTGTCTTGTCTGACAAGTTTCTTCTTATCTGTTGAAGGAGCGCTTTCGTTTTTGTTTAAGGAATCTATTGATTGAGACTCGACTTGTTCATCTTTTTTTCTAGATATTTCTACTTGTTCTAATTTTTCATTTACATCATCAAAAAATTTTCTATCGTCACTTTTAATTGGATCCGGTGATGTTGGTATGAGAAGTGACTGAACTTTGTCCATCAGTATAGTTTCCATCGCAGTATGTACCAGACCTGTAGGTTTAAGTGCCGACCTAGCTTTCTTTTGCGATCTAGTTTCACGAAAACTCTGACTTTTGCTATGATGTCCGGATGGACCACTGAATGATGTACGCGAGACTGGTTCAGAACCAATATACATTGACACTTTTGCGATACCCGTCTCATCACTTTTGTGAAGTCTCGTAGTAGCTGCGTACCCTTCTCTATCGAGACTTAGCAAGTCAGTATAAGAAAGAAAAGGAGAACCTAGTACCGTTTCGCTGGGGGTTTTTGAAGTAATATCTGAAGCAGAGCCAGGATGACTCATGGCAGTTTGAGGCTCTTCATGCTTTTTCTTTGGTCTAAGAGTATAATGCGACAAGCTTTTAATCATGCCACTCTTCGTAATCTTGGATAATTGACGTTTTATTCGCTTTGAAGATTTATACATGAAGCCTTTTTTATCTACAGGGGAAGATGGTGCGCTAACGCTCTTCGAAGCATTTTTATGTGCAAAAGGATTGGTTAATTTAATATGGTTACTACTTGAATGTGTAGCTACGCACTTGTCATTAAATTTTTGTGTTATTGTGTTGGAGTTTTTCAAAACATTTTCATTGCTTTTAATATTTTCTGCGCTATTTGTCTTATTACTCTCTACGTTTGTTTTCTCATTTAAATTATCAATATTTTCATGTTTCTGACTGAAACCTATTATTTCAGTTTTGTTATCAACATTAACTTCAGTAGCTTCGGCGTTCTTATCCTGAGGAGGCGCCGCGACTTCAGTCGAACAAAGCTTAAGTGAACTAAGCTTTTTTTCCATTTGTGCAATAAATTCTGGATCTGTATTATGGCTTAAAACAGATTGTACAATGGAACTAGTAGTTTCCATTGTCCTATCATCTGTTTCAGATTTTAACTCGAAACTTTCATCATCTTCATCAGAACTCGAATACTCCGAACTACCTGCCGATAGTGCAGACGACACAGAGCCATAATAATCACCTTCACTGGGTAACTTCAGAAAATTATCACTTCTAACTACCGTGGGAGTAGTTGGGCATGATTCGGCTAGTTTTCTTTGCCTGGCTTCATCGTCACATTTATTTTTGTCAATATTTTTAATGTTTTCTAAAGATGAACAATGTATTTCAGGTACTGTGTCTTTATTGCCCGTTGAAGTGTCATTTGTCGAAATAATGCCATTATCAGCTTTGGCTTTATCATCATCAGACACATTTAATGTAGGCTCAGATTCGCTAGTGCGTCTCATAGTTGAGGCAGGAGAATGTTCGGAATCTTGAGACTCGGCAATACAAGCTAGACTTGTATGAGCATGTATCACTGATCTGGCCAGTATAGACGCCATGCCTATACCTTCCTCTTCCTTATTCGCTATTTTTCGAATTTTTGGCTTCTTCAATCTTTTCAGTTTTTTAAATTCATTTTTTATGTCATTAATGGATATACGTGAATTATCAGAGGAGTTCGATTTCAAAGACACCTGATCGTCTTGTTTATCGGGTTTTCGCGCCCGTGAAGCCGAGAATCGTTTCGTAAAGAAATTGCTTTTGATCTTTCTTATAGCTTGAAATGGTCCCGGGCTATCGGAATCGTAATCGCTGCCTCTGTTTAGTAATCTATTGAGATCGGTCTGATCTTCGGAGAGATGTCTCAGGCTTTGCTGTGAGACGTAGTCCTCTTGATATATAGAACGATCCCCTACATAGTTTTTGGCGTTGGGCTCCTTAATTAGCTCCAAACTTTTGTCATCCTCATCTACATTATCCGCCTCGTCTAACAAATACGGAGCCTTCGGATTTAGAATATTGACAAGCTTTAACAGTTCGTCTTGGTGGTTCTGATAGTACTCCGCCAAATCCGAGACGCTCTCGTCGTCCGTCGCCAAAATATCCAAATATTTTTTTAGCTGCCTAAATTTTAGCGAACGTAGAACACACAACAAACCATGCAAAAATATATTTTATGAGTATTTTTTTAATCAATTGCTTAGTTCATATATAACAATATATTAATGTTATTGAAAACGACGAGACAACATCTACTGAAACATATAAAGATTATAGCTTTTAATTCTTCATTTAATAGGACGCACAGTTAGCAAATATCTTAATTTACTTATAATACTTAAATCATGATCAATTTGAGATAAATACGTTTTCCTTTAATATTCAGATAATAAGAGAGACCCGAGAGACCCGAGTTCGATCCCCAGGTGACAAGCACGTACCAATGAATGTAAGAATTATATCGTTGGTTTGGACGTAAAGACGGCGACGGGGTCACTACCTGTCACGTTGTCCCGAAAATATCTTCGGTGGAAGGTGGGTCGTAGGGACTGTCTACCCCTGTATTGGGAATTGCGTGAAGATATTTATTTATTTTATTTATTTAACAGTTTGGTCCTAAATATCATTTCGAAATAATAACTGAATTAAATTTACATGTTTTTATTTGAAATATAAATATACGCACTGTTGAGAACATGGTGGCACGTTCGTGGGTTGGCTCGGTGTTGGCAGTGGCGTTATACTGACTGCGGTACCTGGGGCAAGATATTTGTTACATATGGAATGGGTGGGTTTCGAGCAAATCCTATATTGATGATATCATCAAGACAGGATTTGCTCGAAACCCACTCAGGATAGGTCATTACTGACCCATTCTCATTGATTCAACTTGGAACATCTCCAGTTGGCGATTGGAACATCTCCAGTTGGTGATTGGAACATCTCCAGTTGGTGATTGGAACATCTCCAGTTGGCGATTGGAACATCTCCAGTTGGTGATTGGAACATCTCCAGTTGGTGATTGGAACATCTCCAGTTGGTGATTGGAACATCTCCAGTTGGCGATTGGAACATCTCCAGTTGGTGATTGGAACATCTCCAGTTGGTGATTGGAACATCTCCAGTTGGTCAAAGACGAAAAGTTGATATGAATAATGATTTTACAATATTAAAGCCAATAATTTTCTTGTAACATCTTTGGTTATCTCATTATTATCATCAGAACAGTCTGTGTATACAAACATTAAAACTTACGTTACGTACGGTACGTTAAATAAGTATACGAGATAACATTATAGAACCTGAAAAATTGTCAGTCAAACTGTTTTCAAGTCATACTTACAAACAATAAATGGAGTTTTGATATAATTCCTTACAACTTTCAAGGGTCCTAAATAGCAGAGAGAAGAGTGCGAAATGAGAGATATTTACAACTTGCAAAGAAGTCTGACCTATTCAAAATATCCCAAGAATATTCACGATAAGTCACGATAGCCGAGTGGTTGGGTGGTCGGAATTTCGAGTCAAGAGACCCGAGTTCGATCCCCAGGGGGCAGGCTCGTACCAATGGGTTTTTCAAAAACTTATGCATGAATTGTATCGATGGCTTGGACATAAAGACGGCGACGGGCTCACCACCTGTCACGTTGTCCCGAAAATATCTTCGATGGAAGATGGGTCGAAGGGACTTAATTGTCTAGACTAGACCTCTGTCTACCCCTGTATAGGGAATTGCGTGAAGATATTTATTTATTTAATATTCACGATAAGCTACATAACATACCGATAGCTCGCGCCACGACCCCTGCCTCCCCCTCCAGATCGAAGTCCTGCTGGTAGCCCAGCACTGCGTTAGCTCCTAGCTCCGCCGCCTTTAAGCCCACCAGTCTTTGAACCTGGAACAAAAATCTCTATCAACTGCCGTACTATTCGTTGGCGCTGTATTTTATATAGTGCTATACCGCAATTTTCAATTTCCTCTGCACCAGCCGGATAAAACTGATTATGATATCGCCTGGTTTCGGTAAAATATACATAATCAACACTAAGACGGCGACAGGCTCACCACCTGTCGCGTTTTTCTTAATAATCTCCGGTGAAATGTAGGTCGAAAGGCCTAAAAACTACCAAGACCTGCAAATACACTAGTGCTGGGGATGCGCAAAGATAAAAAAAATACTATTAAAAGCTAATTATAGCCCTACTGATTCATGGTTATATCCTGTACATGTTTTGTGGTGTAAAATTAAGTGAAGATTAATATAATGTAAAATTAAGTATATAATGTAAATTAAATGTAAAACTAAGTGAAGATTAATATAATTAAATTTAATCTTCTCTCAATTCCCAATACAGGGGTAGACAGAGGTCTAGTCTAGACAATTAAGTCCCTTCGACCCACCTTCCACCGAAGATATTTTCAGGACAACGTGACAGGTGGTGAGCCCGTCGCCGCCTTTATGTCCAAGCCAACGATGAAATTCGTACATAAGTTTTTGAAAAACTCATTGGTACTGCCACCTGGGGTCTCTCGACTCGAAATTCCGACCACCCAACAACTCGGCTTTCGTGACGTTACTATTGTATTTGGTATATTTAGTGTAATTATTATACGATAGCCGCACTCAGCTTTGACTCGTGTTGAATGATCAAAATTCGATTCAAGAGACCCGAGTTCGATCCTCAGTTTACAGGCTCGTACCAAAGGGTTTTTCAAAAAGCTTAAAACTTACGTACGGTTTGTACAGTTGGCTTGGATATAAAGACGGCGACGGGCTCACCGCCTGGCATGAAAGGATTCAATCGTCTAGACCTCTGTCTGCCCCTGTTTTGAGAATGGTGTGAAGATATTTTTATATTTTATATTGTAGTGTAGTGTAGTTATGTAGTTATAACTATGCAGTGTAGTGTGACAATGTGTAGTCACGTAGTGTAGTTATGTAGTACTAATTATGTAATGTAGTGTGACAATATGTAGTTACGTAGTTTAGTGTAGTTATGTAGTACTAATTGTGTAATGTAGTGTGACAATATGTAGTTGCGTAGTTTAGTGTAGTTATGTAGTACTAATTATGTAATGTCGTGTGACAATATGAAGTTACGTAGTTTACTGTAGTTATGTAGTACTAATTATGCAGTGTAGTGTGATAATACGAAATTACGTAGTTTAGTGTAGTTATGTAGTACTAATTATGCAGTGTAGTGTGCCAATATGTAGTTACGTAGTATAGTGTAGTTATGTGGTACTAATTATATAATACACTGTGATAATATATAATTACGTAGTTTAGTGTAGTTATGTAGTACTAATTATGTAATGTAGTGTGACAATATGTAGTTACGTAGTAAAGTGTAGTTATGTGGTACTAATTATGTAATGTAGTGTGACAATATATAGTTACTTAGTATAATGTAGTTATGTAGTACTAATTATGTAGTGTAGTGTGACAATATATAGTAACGTAGTTTAGTGTAGTTATGTAGACCTAATTATGTAGTGTAGTGTGACAATATATGGTTACGTAGTTTAGTGTATTTATGTAGTACTAATTATGTAGTGTAGCGTGACGGTGTATTCCCGTCGCTCCGGCCCCGGCTGGGCTCCCACCTGGTTGCTGAGCTTGATGAAGGCGACCTGGCGGGCCTAATGTAGTACTAATCATGTAATGTAGTGTGACAATATATGGTTACGAAGTTTAGTGTATTTATGTAGTACTAATTATGTAGTGTAGCGTGACGGTGTATTCCCGTCGCTCCGGCCCCGGCTGGGCTCCCACCTGGTTGCTGAGCTTGATGAAGGCGACCTGGCGGGCCTAATGTAGTAATAATCATGTAATGTAGTGTGACAATATATGATTACGAAGTTTAGTGTATTTATGTAGTACTAATTATGTAGTGTAGCGTGACGGTGTATTCCCGTCGCTCCGGCCCCGGCTGGGCTCCCACCTGGTTGCTGAGCTTGATGAGGCGACCTGGCGGGCTAATGTAGTACTAATCATGTAATGTAGTGTGACAATATATAGTAACGTAGTTTAGTGTAGTTATGTAGACCTAATTATGTAGTGTAGTGTGACAATATATGGTTACGTAGTTTAGTGTATTTATGTAGTACTAATTATGTAGTGTAGCGTGACGGTGTATTCCCGTCGCTCCGGCCCCGGCTGGGCTCCCACCTGGTTGCTGAGCTTGATGAAGGCGACCTGGCGGGCCTAATGTAGTACTAATCATGTAATGTAGTGTGACAATATATGGTTACGTAGTTTAGTGTATTTATGTAGTACTAATTATGTAGTGTGGCGTGACGGTGTATTCCGTCGCTCCGGCCCCAGCTGGGCTCCCACCTGGTTGCTGGAAGCTTGATGAAGGCGACCTGGCGGGCCTAATGTAGTACTAATCATGTAATGTGGTGTGACAATATGGTTACGAAGTTTAGTGTATTTATGTAGTACTAATTATGTAGTGTAGCGTGACGGTGTATTCCCGTCGCTCCGGCCCCGGCTGGGCTCCCACCTGGTTGCTGGAGCTTGATGAAGGCGACCTGGCGGGCCTAATGTAGTACTAATCATGTAATGTGGTGTGACAATATGGTTACGTAGTTTAGTGTAGTTATGTAGTACTAATTATGTAGTGTAGTGTGACAATATGTAGTTACGTAGTATAGTGTAGTTATGTAGTACTAATTATGTAGTGTAGTGTGACAATATATGGTTACGTAGTTTAGTGTAGTTATGTAGTACTAATTATGTAATGTAGTGTGACAATATATGGTTACGTAGTTTAGTGTAGTTATGTGGTACTAATTATGTAGTGTGGCGTGACGGTGTATTCCCGTCGCTCCGGCCCCAGCTGCGCTCCACCTGGTTGCTGGGCTTGATGAAGGCGACCTGGCGGGCCTAATGTAGTACTAATCATGTAATGTAGTGTGACAATATGGTTACGTAGTTTAGTGTATTTATGTAGTACTAATTATGTAGTGTAGCGTGACGGTGTATTCCCGTCGCTCCGGCCCCGGCTGGGCTCCCACCTGGTTGCTGAGCTTGATGAAGGCGACCTGGCGGGCTAATGTAGTACTAATCATGTAATGTGGTGTGACAATATGGTTACGTAGTTTAGTGTATTTATGTAGTACTAATTATGTAGTGTAGCGTGACGGTGTATTCCCGTCGCTCCGGCCCCGGCTGGGCTCCCACCTGGTTGCTGAGCTTGATGAAGGCGACCTGGCGGGCCTAATGTAGTACTAATCATGTAATGTAGTGTGACAATATATGGTTACGTAGTTTAGTGTATTTATGTAGTACTAATTATGTAGTGTAGCGTGACGGTGTATTCCCGTCGCTCCGGCCCCGGCTGGGCTCCCACCTGGTTGCTGAGCTTGATGAAGGCGACCTGGCGGGCCTAATGTAGTACTAATCATGTAATGTAGTGTGACAATATATGGTTACGAAGTTTAGTGTATTTATGTAGTACTAATTATATAGTGTAGCGTGACGGTGTATTCCCGTCGCTCCGGCCCCAGCTGCGCTCCACCTGGTTGCTGAGCTTGATGAAGGCGACCTGGCGGGCCTAATGTAGTACTAATCATGTAATGTAGTGTGACAATATATGGTTACGTAGTTTAGTGTATTTATGTAGTACTAATTATGTAGTGTAGCGTGACGGTGTATTCCCGTCGCTCCGGCCCCGGCTGGGCTCCCACCTGGTTGCTGAGCTTGATGAAGGCGACCTGGCGGGCCTAATGTAGTACTAATCATGTAATGTAGTGTGACAATATATGGTTACGTAGTTTAGTGTATTTATGTAGTACTAATTATGTAGTGTAGTGTGACAATATATGGTTACGAAGTTTAGTGTATTTATGTAGTACTAATTATGTAGTGTGGCGTGACGGTGTATTCCGTCGCTCCGGCCCCGGCTGCGCTCCCACCTGGTTGCTGAGCTTGATGAAGGCGACCTGGCGGGCTAATGTAGTACTAATCATGTAATGTGGTGTGACAATATATGGTTACGAAGTTTAGTGTATTTATGTGGTACTAATTATGTAGTGTAGCGTGACGGTGTATTCCCGTCGCTCCGGCCCCGGCTGCGCTCCCACCTGGTTGCTGAGCTGATGAAGGCGACCTGGCGGGCCTAATGTAGTAATAATCATGTAATGTAGTGTGACAATATATGGTTACGAAGTTTAGTGTATTTATGTAGTACTAATTATGTAGTGTAGCGTGACGGTGTATTCCCGTCGCTCCGGCCCCAGCTGCGCTCCACCTGGTTGCTGAGCTTGATGAAGGCGACCTGGCGGGCTAATGTAGTACTAATCATGTAATGTAGTGTGACAATATATGATTACGAAGTTTAGTGTATTTATGTAGTACTAATTATGTAGTGTGGCGTGACGGTGTATTCCCGTCGCTCCGGCCCCGGCTGCGCTCCCACCTGGTTGCTGAGCTGATGAAGGCGACCTGGCGGGCCTAATGTAGTACTAATCATGTAATGTAGTGTGACAATATATGGTTACGTAGTTTAGTGTAGTTATGTAGTACTAATTATGTAGTGTAGCGTGACGGTGTATTCCCGTCGCTCCGGCCCCAGCTGCGCTCCACCTGGTTGCTGAGCTTGATGAAGGCGACCTGGCGGGCTAATGTAGTACTAATCATGTAATGTAGTGTGACAATATATGGTTACGAAGTTTGGTGTATTTATGTGGTACTAATTATGTAGTGTAGCGTGACGGTGTATTCCGTCGCTCCGGCCCCAGCTGCGCTCCCACCTGGTTGCTGAACTTGATGAAGGCGACCTGGCGGGCCTAATGTAGTACTAATCATGTAATGTAGTGTGACAATATATGGTTACGTAGTTTAGTGTATTTATGTAGTACTAATTATGTAGTGTAGCGTGACGGTGTATTCCCGTCGCTCCGGCCCCGGCTGCGCTCCCACCTGGTTGCTGAGCTTGATGAAGGCGACCTGGCGGGCCTAATGTAGTACTAATCATGTAATGTAGTGTGACAATATATGGTTACGTAGTTTAGTGTATTTATGTAGTACTAATTATGTAGTGTAGCGTGACGGTGTATTCCCGTCGCTCCGGCCCCGGCTGCGCTCCCACCTGGTTGCTGAGCTTGATGAAGGCGACCTGGCGCGCCTCGTTGGAGGCGCGCGGCGTGCGGATCTTGTCGATCCACTGGTACTCCGGGTCGTCGTTCACGATCAGCTCCTCCACGAAACCGTGCACGGCCGTGGCGCGGTAGCCCGCCGGGATGCTCGCGCCTGTCGGGCGGGCAAGGGTTGGCAGAGGTCTAGACAGTTGTGTCCTATCGATATTTGAACCCGGGTCCTTCGAGCTGGCGGCACCATTGAAACCGGTGAGCAAGCCACTCGTACACGGAGGTCGTCGAGTATCTATGTGTTTGTTGTCCCAAAAGGTGAGTCGAAAGGACTTTATTGTCTAGACCTCCGTCGAACCCAGTATTGGGAATGGCGAGAAGGTACATACTTTCTCGCATAGGAAAGTAAAATTGCTGTGTGGTTACGGCGAAAGAAAATATCACCAGAAGAGTGGTCATCCCGTGGGTGTCGCAAGAAGCGACTAAGAGAAAAGCTTAGAAAATACAATTAGCTACAGATAGATGGTAGGATAACTATCACGAATATACCAGACCAAAAATCATCAGACCGGTGTCAGCCTCCGGCGTCTAAGATATAAGGTATCTGATACAGTATTCGCCAATACGCTCATCAGGCATGGCGATTAAAACCTACCTTACGGAAGAGGCATATGTCCTGCAGTGGACTTTTACAGGGCGTGATGAAGAAGAAGACTCACAATGAAAGAACTGCACACCGCAACTGGACGTTTTGTACTTATTAAAGTCGGAGAAGAGTTCCACTTTGACGATGACGTTCAGCTCCCCCCGGATGCCGTGCATCGTGTCGAACACCGGTATCCAACCTGACATGACAGCGCCTGGAAAATAAATGGACACTTGTAGCAAGTTGCATCTGGAGATTTCGTAGTCTATCGAAAGTTTCCGATCATTCCGTCTGCAAGTGGAACGTCTCTGTTAAATTTCGAAACTGTTTAGTGATTTAGTTGTTTAACAGACTAAACAACTTTTACAGTTTTTACAGTCACGATTGGCGAGTGGTGGGAGGAATTAGAGTCAAGATATCAAGTTATCAAGAGATCAATCCCCTGGAGGCAGGCTCGTACAAATGAGTTATTTCAAAACTTATACGTACGATTTATATCTCAGGCTTGGGCATAAAGATAGCGAAAAGCTCATCGTGTCTTCCGTTAACGGTAAGTTGAAAGGACTTAATTGTCTGGACCTCTGTCTACCTCAGTTGTATGAATAGAGTAACGATAAAAAAAATTACAATACGTTACAGGAATGCCAGTACGTATTTGATGTTACCTCCTGGCGGGCCTCCCGTTCCTCTCGCGTTGTTGGCCTCTCTCGCCAGCAGAGGCGCCAGGCTGATCACCACCTTACCGATGGCATCGTTCGCGGAGTAAGTGTCGTGATCCATCAGCCTTAGCTGCAACGGCTCATCTTGGAGTTCCGATTCATCCACCTATGATATTATCCAAGTTTTTACAAGGGTTATAGCCACGATAGCTGAGTAGATGGGTGGTCGGAATTTCGAGTCGAGAGACCCGAGTTCGATCCCCAAGTGGCAGGCTCGTACCAATGGGTTACTTAATTAGACTTATTGTCTAGACTAGAGCTCTGTCTATCCCTGTATTTGGAATTGCGTGAAGATATTTATTTATTATTTTACAAGGGTAACGATAATAACATGGTACGGTCTTAAATAAAACGATTTCCGGATTTTATCGCGTTTTTTGATTAGTTTTTAATAAACTATTTATATGTAATCGATTTAAATAAACAGGGGGACTCTTATAACCACGGATGCTGTAAAGCATCCGAAACGTCGGGAAGTAGGAGTTTGTTAAAAACTAATTAAAAAAAGCGATAAAATCCGAAAATCGTTTTATTTAAATGTGTACCATTCTCGTAAATACAAGAAATCATATCATGGTACAAGGTAACGACAATAAATATAACGGTGAGTTTGGTTGTGCAAATTGCGTTAAAATTAATTAATATCTATATAAATAAAAAAGAAAATCCGAAATATATGTATGGACATAAATTCCGAACGACTAAATTAGATGATTTTTTTTTTGAGTTTGATTGTATATAAAAATATTTAAAAATCGAACAATTTTTTGTTATCTATGAATATAAAGGCAATTACGCTTCCATAATGTTTTTGTCAACTCACAACGTCGAAGGAAGAAGCAGTATCGAATAATTTCCCAAATTTTAATAGTGGTAGAGCCTCGCATCAGCTTTTATTGTTGCATGAATGGGCCAGCTCGACCGGGGAAGGACCACGACCTCACAGAATACCGGCGTGAAGTAGAAGTCTAACAAACTTCTGCGTTTCGTCTGGTGAGTGCAGGTAATCGGAAGCCCACACACACCCACACACACTCCCCCTCCCCCAATTCTGGGGGGGGGGGGGCACTCTAAGGCTGGCAACGCCTCTGCTATGCCTCTGGTACTGCGGTTGTTTATGGGCGGCGGTAATCACTTACCATCACCTGAGCCACCTGCTCCTTTGCCTCTCTATTCTATAAAAAAATACTAGTGTGAATTTAATGTGACGATGGTACTAAGTTCTCCGGGCCAGCCAGTACATTAAAAAAAATCATCTGACACCCGTCCATAGAGTTTCGTTGCGTCCACAGCTTTAAGGTCCCGGGTTCGGGTGGGGCGATGTTCAAAACTACTTTTTCTTAATTTTCTCGGGTCTGGGCGTTTTTGGAAACGTTGTTGTTTATGATACAGCAAAAAGTGCTTTAGTTTCGTTTTTTGGAATCAGAGCAATGTGTGTGATGCTGTCCCTATCTATGAATATATTATCTTATCACATTAAATAATTTAAAAACAAAAAGCTGTAGAATTCGGTGTGTCTGTACATTGTGGATGAGTTATGAAGCATAATAATTTCTAGCGTTGAAAGGCTAAAGATTATTGTCTAAAAGATAAATACAGAAAAATGGGTTTACACATAGTATATGAATATTTATCTGTATAAATATATATCATATTAGTATATTGTACCGTTGGCTTGGACACAAAGACTGCACTGGGCACATCATGTTGTCTCAAATATGTTTAGGTAGATCGAAAGGACGAGTGTCGAAATGATCTAGACCTCTGTCTACACCTGTAAGGGGAATATGCTTAAAGATATTTTTTATCTATGTTATATTTATTTTAAAAATCAAGATCGCAAAATGGTTGGGTGATCGGAATTCGAGTCAAGAAAGTCCCCGATGGGTTTTTTCAAAAATTTTGTACGATTTATATCGTTGGCTTAACGGCGACGGGGTCACCAACAGTCACGTTGTCCCATAAATTGTCTCGGTGAAAGGTGTATCAAAATGACTATATTATCTAAACCTCTGTCTACCCCAGTATTGGGCATATACGTGAAGATGTTTATTAATGTTATTTTTATTTATAACAGACTAAATGACACATCTTTTTTGAATAACACTATGAGAACTAATCGAAATAACTTCACGAACTTTGTCGAGGACAACATTTAGTCTTCGTATACTAGCTATGTCAATAAATAAAGATGTAAACAGGCGTATGGTGGACGGCAGTAGACGCTTCGCAGACGTGTAACCCAAAATAAAATTACATATTGCTACCACGTCACGGCTACACAATATTTACGAAACGGAAAAAAATGACCGTGAAATAATTTAAGATTACGTTGCGTTATTTTAGATTTTACAGCTCAATTTATGAAGGAATACATGTCGCGTTCTATAATTTATGGATCATGAATGTAATGCAAAAATTACAACACAGAAGTCACGATGGCTTGTGTTTGGGTGAGCAGGTTTCGAGTCAAGAGACAAGAGTTCGATCTGCGAGAGGATGGCTCGTAACAATGAGTTTTTTCGAAAATTAAGTACAATTTGTATCGTAAACCATGCGGCGACAGGCTCACCACCTGCCACATTGTCCCAATGAATCTGAGGTAAAATTTGAATTGAAAATACACAATAACAAAAATAACAGAACTCTGATTGCCCCAGGAATGCGTGCAGATCAAAAATATTAAAAATTTTAATGGAAATTGAAAACGAAAACATCTGGACGAATGGCGTCCACATCGGATTTCATGGTTTCGCCAGCTCTGTGATCCTGGGTTCGATTCCCGGTCGGTCAATAAATAAAAACATACATGTATAGATAGGGACAACATCACATACATTGCTCCGATCCCAAAGTATGAAGCAAAAGCACTTGGGGTATGGGAACCGGAAACAACAATGGCACCACAAACACCCAGACCCGAGAAAATGTAGAAAAAGTGGTTTCTCTGCATTGACCCGTCCGAGAATCGAAAACGGGATCTCCAGATGGCGACACTTTGAAACCCGGTGTTTACGCCACTAGTCCACGTTTTTTATTTACTATTAATGTACACTCAATATAATAAACAGAGAAAAAAAACTAGATATGCGTACAAAGGCACAGGCTGGAAGAAATTTCAAATTGAAATTTCTTCCAGCAGGCCTGTTACTGGAAAACTTATAATAGGAGCAAACTAGTGTGCAAAAAACTAGTATATTATTTCACATTATTGAAAAACACGTATACGTACTTATTAACACATACACGTACTTATATACCTATCTACACATACACAATTACATACATAAACACTTTCTACATTTTCTCGAGTCTGAGTGTTTGTGGTCAGAATCTTCGTTGGTTCCGATTGCATAACATGTGTGCTTAAACTGCTTACTTTTATATCACAGCAATGTATATAATGTTTCTATCTATGTATGTATTTATCATTATTTATTTATTACTTATTTCTTTTATTATTTTGTTATTTATTTCTTTGAAACAATAGATCTTATTTATAATCATAGCTAACAATTGTAAACATGTTTCAGAGCGATTTCAAAGACTTCAAAGTCACGATAGCCGATTGGTTGGGTGGTCGGAATTTCGAGTCGAAAGACCCGAGTTCGATCATCAGATGGAAGGCTCATACCAATGGGTTTTTCAAAAACTTATGTACGAATTATATCGTTGGCTGGACATAAAGACGGCGACGGGCTCACCACCTGTCACGTTGCTCCGAAAATATCTTTGGTGGAAGGTGGGTTGAAGGGACATAATTGTCTAGACTAGACCTCTGTATACCCCTGTATTGGGACTTGCGTGACGATTTTTATTTATTTTATTTTATTTTATTTCAAAGTTCAGATTCCCAATGTTTAATATATAGGCATTAATTATTGAATGTCTATATGGCAGAAATATTTGATGAGACACTCTCTTTAGTACAAAAAAGTTGTTAAAATTTTTCAATATAGCATTTATATATAAAGCATTATAGCGTTCTCCCAGTGGACTGTATTAAGTATTGCTCTCATGTGTTTCATCACTTGCTAGTAAAACAACTAAATAAGACTTGAAAACAAGTGTATTAAAAGAATACACAGTGACATGTACATTATTTTAGGAATGTGCTATCCACAGTAGCACCAAAGGCGAAGTAAAACAAAGAAAAGATTGAAGATTAATTGACAACAATGGAACTTATAATTTATTTAACTTTTGATTGGTGTTGCCATAATTCTGTAACAAATATCTTAATTAAAATTTCACTCTCCGTTTATTAACATCAATGTGTAGACAGTGACTTATCTTTATGCCTGTTTTTGATAATGTTTATGTAACGCAATTAAACAAAGTGTTAAATATCAATTATTTTCATAAATTATAATCATAAAGCCGCAGTAGCTTCATTTTTAGAAAGTGACTAAAGTCAAGTTTGTAATCTGTTCAAAGGGTTTGCTTTGTCATGGCAAACTTTCCAGGGGATGGTCTGCCCAAATTGACTGGATCCATTTACTAAAAAATAAAATATAAATATCTTTACACAATTCCCAATACAGGGGTAGACAGTGGTCTAGTCTAGACAATTAAGTCCCAACCTTCATATTTTCGGGACAATGTGACAGGTGCTGAGCCCGTCGCCGTCTTAATGTCCAAGCCAATGATATGAATCATACATAACTTTTGAAAAAACCCATTGGTACAAGCCTGTCCCCTGGGGATCGAACTCGGGTCTTTCAACTCCCCCAAAAATTCCAACCCCCCATCCACGCGGCTATCATGACTTTTTATCGTGATTTTTTATTTTTTATTATTATTTAATCAGTCACGATAGCCGAATGGTTGGATGGTCGGAATTTCGAGTCAAGAGACCCGAGTTCAATCCCCAGGTGGCAGGCTTGTACCAATGAGTTTTTCATAAACTTATGTACGAATTATATCGTTGGCTTGGACATAAAGACGGCGACGGGCTCACCACCTGTCACGTTGTCCCGAAAAATATCTTCGGTGGAAGTTGGGTCAAAGGGACTTAATTGTCTAGACAGAGGTTTAGCTCTGTCTACCCCTGTATTAGGAATTACATGAAGATATTTTTTTTTATTTTTATTATTATTTTATTTCTATAAAAAAAAATCCATTTACTCATATTGAATATTAAATATTTTATCTATTAAATATTTTGAATATTAAATATATTAAATAGGCATGAAGCCTTTCTAAATAATAAATAAATACTTTGTTAATAAGTTTGTTAGTAGCTATTCAAATATAAAATATTATTATTGCAACTGTGTAAAAATATTGGATAGAAGGACAAAAGAAAACTGTATATTAACAATTCACATTGATGCACACTACCTTTTTTAATAGAAATAAAATAGTACAACAACAATTTCTGCATTGTAGTATATATTTGGAATGATCGAACAGTTTTAGTCACTATAGCTATAGCTAAGTGTGGTTGAGTGATCAGAATTTGAGTCATAAGACACAAGTTCGATCCCCAGGTGGTAGGCTCATACCAATGGATTGTTTCAAAAACTTATGCACAATTTATATTGTTAGCTTGGACAAAGAAGTCGGCGATAGGCTCATCACCTGTCACATTGTGCCAAAAAATTTCTAGTGAAGGGTGGGTAGAATAGACTCTGTTTATTTTCTCTGACCTCTGTGTATCCAAGTATTGGGAATGAGAAGATATTATTTTTCATCATTATTATTTATCTTCACCCATTTCCCAACACTGGGATAGGAAGGTTTCACCAGAAATTATTCAGAACAATTTGATATGTAGTGAGCCTGTCTCCATCTTAGATATTTGTTCTTTAAAAGAAACACATGTTTGTATAAGATGTTACAAAAAAAAATAATTATGTATAGTTTAATAATAAACAAATTATTTTGACATTCATCAATTGATTTATGGGACACTGATTAATTTAAACCATATAGAAACATAAACAAATCAGAGTTACAATTATTAGTATTTACTAATAATTCATCTAATTTTTAATGTAATTTATGTTTTTTTTTATGGAAAAGGGAGGCAAATGAGCAGGTAAGTGATTACCGCCGCCCATGAACACCCACAATACCAGAGGCATAGCAGATCCATTGCAGGCCGTAGAGTGATCCCCCCGCCCCCAGAATTGGGGGAGGGGGGTGTGTGGGCCTGCAGTTACCTGCACTCACCAGATGAAACGCAGAAGTTTGTTAGACTTCTACTCCATGCCGGTATTCTGTGAGGTCATGGTACTTCCCTGTTCGAGCCGGCCCATTCATGCATCAACAAAAGCTGATGCGTGGCTCTACCACTGTTATGATATGTATATAGTGCCATTTATGTTAATTATATGTTAGTGTTTGTTAAATTTGCTTTTTTAGTATCTTTGCATACTATTTTCAAATAAACTATTATCATTATCATTTAATTTCAAAAAACTCATAAATACAAGACTTCCTCTTGAGAATCGTACTAAGGTCACCTGATTTCAATTCTGATTACCCAACCACTCAACTATTGTGACTTTATTCAATATTCTATTAATGTGTAATTTTTTTAAGTTTACATTAGATTGTTTATACAGTATATTAATAGAAGCGAAAATAAATAAAAGCATGGGACTGGTTTAAAGTAGACAAAAAAAAGTCAGTACTGTTCCTGTATACAACAGTATTACCTCAAATCTATACCACTCAGTACTACTCCAATGTGGGTTCAGTGATTTCCGACAGACATCAGTCTTGTGTGTTACACCTCCAAATTTGATCTCCACAAAGGCATCCGTCGTGTCGCTGGCGCGATCCATCACCGGCAGATTACGGCCAGCTAGTACTTTAACCTTTATTTTTCCAGGCATTTTAACAGTATTTGTTCAAACACTTCTCTCTAATATGCTGATAAACTATGATAAATATTAAATAAATGATCTAAACACTTCGCACACAGTATTCTTTCACGCAATATTAGCATGTCCGTAGTCTAATCAGAAAAAAAATAACGATGAAGAGCTTATCAACACTACAATTTATACATCCATGGTCGTCATATATCGATAGTTAAGATTAAATTGAATACAAATTTCGTGCCAATACGGCTCACTAATTTATCAGCGATATTTCAGGAAACGAATACACAAAAAAGCGGTATAACGCATGTAAACATTTCAGAATTGCGACACATTTTCAATGAATACTACGTTTTTGAGATATAAACACAGCACCTATAAGTGCCTCCTGTAAATTGTTACGTTTGTGTATCAAAATCTTACTGTGTTTATTAATAGAATATGTAATTTAATGATTTAAAAATAATCCACAGCGAAAAGGACACTTATACATATGTATCTGCCAAAATCATATTGACAACGACCATGTTACGTTTTGAATAGATATGAGAGCTATTTACAGGAACAGGTTTTAAGAATAAGTTTTTCCTGCGATATATTCATACTAAGTACAAAATATAACGTTCAATACGTTTCAAGTATTTAGATTAAAAGTATCAATGACACGCACTCGACTAATACTCACACAAATCACTAACTTACTGAACCTCGGAATCGGATACACTGACCGATACTCGAGAGGCGTTTACATGAATAAGTTAGATCTAAATATAAAAAAGTTATATGACAATTAAACTTATATATCGCGATATATACATATATAAGTTTAATTGGTTCGTAAATATGTATATATCCCGACAGATTTCGGCCAAAGCGACTTCTATTATTGCGAGCGTCGTTCGTATGCTCGCAGGTGACTGACATACCCAATTTTTGCGCTGAATGTTCGAGAATATTTAGCGCATGTCAGCACCGCACCGACATAATTGTAGGTGATGGCTGAAGGTGATCCTTGAGCCTTAAGCGCGTCTCGTTTGACATCGAGCTCATTCACACGTACTCCCTCATACTCTAATACCTTAGTGCTCACGGTCCGCCTCCGCAGTGATCGATCCGCTGCCATTGTCTCCCATTGTGACGGATCTAAGTCACATTTCTTCATGTTGCGTATAAGTACATCTTTGAACCGCAGTAATTGACCGCCTTGTTTTCGCTTGCCATTATGCAGTTCAGAATAGAAGACAGAGGCCACAGTAGTACCAAGCATCAGGGAGACATGGCCGCACCACTTCAGTTGGCGCTTTTTTTTATAGAAAAGGGAGGCAAACGAGCAGGTGGCTCACGTGATGGGAAGTGACTACCGCCGCCCGTGAACACCCGCAATACCAGAGGCATAGCAGATGCGTTGCCGGCCTCAGAGTGCCTCCCAGAATTGGGGGAGGGAGGTGTGTGGGCCTTCGGTTACCTGCACTCACCAGACGAAACGCAGAAGTTTGTTAGACTTCTACTTCACGCCGCTATTCTGTGAGGTCGTGGTACTTCCCCGGTCAAGCCGGCCAATTCATGCAACAACAAAAGCTGATGTGTGGCTCTACCACTGTTAAGCGCTTCATTAGATACGCCTCTATACCGCTGATATTAGCGCATCGAAATACTTGCGTGTTTCGAACACGGTGCGACCAATGGATGCTCATAATGTCGCGTAGGCATCTAAGGTGGAATCTGTCTAATGTGCGGATATGCTTTCGATATAGGACCCAAGTTTCAAAGTTATAAAGGAGATTGAACAGAACGACTGTCACATGACAGTCGACATATACACGACTACTTTCATAGAGATGTTTATGTCGTGTCGACGAAATACCTTGGGATGAAGTTTGCCAAAGGCTGCAGCAGCCACTCCAATCTGGCTCTTAACTTTATCATCAAGGAGGCACTTTGATGATAAAGTGCTGCCCTATACTTGAACATGTCTACAAGCTTAAGCGAGTCTGTATCGAATTTGATGTCGAACGAGACGCTGTGCAGTGTATCCAGAAGCATTATTTCGGTTTTCTTTACACTGATTTTCAGGTCAAATCTTCGACACGTCTCATCGAGACTTAACATAAGTCTTTATAGACCCTCCGGGGATTCCGCCTCAAAACATAAATCGTCTGCATACATAGTCTCAGTGATGGTTGCGTGAGACACTTTGGTGTGAAGTTTTATTCTGGCTAGATTGAAGCTCCCGCCGTCGATACAATACCGAATACGAGTACCCGCAGATAAAGTCTACAAAGCCTCCCAAACTCCTACTGCAAAGTACAAACAAACTAAGTTGGGGTGAGTACGCAGCCTTGTTTAACGCCACAGCTTACCGAAAAGAACTCTGATTGCTCACCTTGTACGTTGACACAGCAGCGCATGTCTTGATGCAGGAGCCGAATCATTCTTACAAACTTATCCGTGCATCCAAGTTTCGATAGTACCACCAAAAGTGCTTCTCGGGGCACACTGTCAAGGGCTTTTTCTGAGTCAACAAAACATAGCAGCAAACGTTAACCTTACTCTCGATTTTTCTCTTAAATTGGCGAATAAACAAAATAGCCTAACACGTGCCACGATTAGGTCGAAAGCCAGGCTAGCTTTCGAACAAAATGTCTACAGACAAGGGTGTCAAGCGGTTAAGTAAAACTTGAGCGAAAAACTTGCCAGGAGAAGTTAACGGGGAAATTCCTCTATAAGAATTGCAATTATCTCCGTCGCCCTTCTTCTTGTATTGTGGATAGAGACAAGAGTCTTTCAAGTCATCAGGGACATGTTGGTTGGTATATAACAATAAAAATTAAATATGCCAGCTTTATTCAGATATTTTTAATTAATTAAATCTGACAGTCCGAAGCCTGTTGATGTATGAGAGCAGTTTTCTATTCTAAATAAATTTACTTTGTGTTGTTTCATGTTTACTGTTGCTGGAACACTCTTAACTCACCTACCTTTTTTAAAAAAAAAAAGACACTGATTAACTTAACCTAATTCCACCGTTGACCTATCCTTCATAACTTTGTTGTTAGTATTAGCTGGAAAGTTGTATCGTCTATTTTTTTTATTATTATTAGAGTCACGATAGCCGAGTTGTATTGTATTGTTTGGGTAGTCGGAATTTCAAGTCAAGTCAAGCAAGGAGTTTTAAAAACTTATGTTCGAATTACATCGTTGGCTTGGACATGAAGACACGTTGTTCCAAAAATATCTTCGGTGGGAGATAGGTCGAAACGAGATAGTTATCTAAACCTCTATATATATATATATATATATATATATATATATATATATATATATATATATATATATATATACATATATATATATATATATATATACATATATATAAATAATTTAAAACGTATTATTTATGTTAATGATATCTTACGAAAGATTTAACTATTTATTAATATATATATATATATATATATATATATATATATATATATATATATATATATATATATATATATATATATATATATATATGTATATATATATATTTTAAGAGTGGTAGAGCCACGCATCAGCTTTTGTTGTTGCATGAATGGGCCGGCTCGACCGGGAAACTAACAAACTTCTGCGTTTCGTCTGGTGAGTGCAGATAACCGGAGCCCCCCCCCCCTCCACCAGTTCTGGGGGGGGGGGGCACTCTAAGGCCGGCAACACATCAGCTATGCCCCTTGTATCGGGTGTTCATGGGCGGCGGTAATCACTTACTACTACGTGAGCCACGTAGTGGTAAGTGATTACCGCCGCCACGTAGTGGTAAGAATTAGGATTGTCAGCTTTAAATAATTAAAAATATTTTAACTATCGTTGGTGTATTTAAATTTTTTAATAAATTTTTTACATTAATCAAAATATTTATAAATAAGGAAATACATTTATAGAGACAACATCATTTCCCAACATTGATCCCAAAGTAAGCACCTAAAGCACTGTAGCGTCAATAGCCTAACGGTTTAGGGTACGGGCTGCGAAACACAACGTCGCAGGTTCAGGCTCGCCATTAGACTATTGCCGTAAACCAACTCCATTGCAGCTTAGTTGAAGTGGTTAACAGGAATAATAGTAATGTTATTTAGCATTGCTAGTATTCTTTAAAAAAAAGGCACTTGTTGTAATGAATCGGAAACAACGAAAGCTCTAAAAACATCCAAATCCATGCGGAAAACGCGGAAAAAGTGGTTTTTCTACATTGTCCTATCCGGGAATCGAACCTGGTATCTCAGAAATGGGGATACCTTGACAACCGGTGTGTTGTTTTTACGCCACTCCTCTACGGAGGTCGTTCTCCTCCACGAAGGTACCCGTTGTACACGCTAGACGACATATTCCATCCTAGAGATGACGTACTAGGCAAAATACCTGTCTTGCAAGTACGAGTAGACCTAAATGTTTTCCACATACCTGTTCCGGTGTATTTAGAAATTGATGCGTTTTTAGGAGCTGATTAATACTATAGGTGCTATGTGCTTTCGATTACTTTGGTAAACAATAATTTATAATAATGCAGGGATGCACAATGATGTGGGGGGCAGGGGGGAGTGTGGGCCTTCGGTTACCTACACTCAGACGAAACGCAAAAGTTTGTTAGACTTCTACTTCACGCCGGTATTCTGTGAGGTCGTCGTACTTCTCCGGTCGAGCCGGCCCATTCATGCAACAACAAAAGCTGATGCGTGTCTCTACCACTGTTATACTACTACTACTATGGATTTATAATAATATTAATCCATAAGATACTAATAGAATAAACAAGTAATTACATATATATTTATAACGGCTGATGAAAGGGCAATGATGCGCTTTACAAAACAATATAGTGATCCTTCACAAGATTTTTAAATGCAACAAGGCATTGCGCTCGTTTTACTTCCAAAGGAAGCGCATGCCATAAGATACTCTTACGAGGGGTGATCCAAAAGTAATGATAAAGAAAATAAAACACGGTAATAAAAGTTAAAAAAATAATTTATTTTTCTACATAGTCTCCTAACATATCAATACATTTAGTCCATATTTTTTCTAAACCCAGGATTCCCTTTGAAAAAACCCCCTGCCTGCACTCCAGCTCGCAGTTTGCCACGTCTTTTTTCCTTAATGGCCTCCCGTAATCTTCTTATTTGGTCTGCGTAGTAAGAGCCCGTAATAGTGGCTCCCTTTTCCAAATATTCCACCATAATTATGCCTTGAGCGTCCCAAAAGCAAGTGCCATAACCTTCCCTTTTTGAAACTTTGAATTTCTTTGGGGTCGGTGAGGAGGCTCGCTTCCAAGTCATCGATTGTTGTTTCACTTCAGGATCAAAATGGTGGATCCAGGTCTTGTCCATAGTCACAAAACGGAACAAAAAAATTTCTTGATCTGCTTGGAACTTTTCTAGATTGACCCTCGAAATGTCAACTCTTTTGCTCGACGGTTAACATTCTGGGTGGAGTAGAGTCCCCTAATGTTTTCACTAAGTCATTGTCCTTTGAAGACATTTTTTTCAAACAGAGGTACTTGATGACAGCTCTAATTTCGTTTTTCTCCATGTTGATGTTATCTCTTTGACAGTTTGTATTCAAATTAATGTATCTCCCGGAAATCGAGATCTTTAGACTTATAGATTTTTATGATTTTTTTAGGCTGACGTAGTGAGTATATAAGCAAGCAAAAAATATTTTTTTTTGGACTTCTATGCGGAATGTGAGCATTCCGATGAAGACGAATAGGTAGCCACTTGAGCTTTGTATGATAAAGAGAGGTATGGTCATATTTTCGTAAACCATACACAAATCTGATGCAAAAATTTTGAATTCGCTTAAGTTTATCAAGTTGGGCTTCAGTAAGATTAAGACAGCTGACATCAGCATAGTCGAATATATTGAAAAGAAGGGATTTAGCGAGCACAAACTTGGTGGCTATTGGAAGAAAGTTACGTAATCTTCGCAAAGATGCGGCAGCTGCATAAACTTTGCAACTTATGACTTGTAAGTGATAAAATCCTACGACATGGTTTTGTCGATGTGTATTCCCAAGTTCTTAACAGTGTTACTAATCGGGATAACAGTTCCATTAAAAATAATTGGTGGAAGGCACTCTATGTGGGCCTCTGCCACCATTCGCGAGCTACCGGTGATAATAACTTGCATTTTAAGTGGATTAACGCAAAGACCGTATGCTTTACGTGAAGTAACTAAAGTTAAGTATGAGCCCTAGGTCAGCGTTATAAGTTGCACCAAGATGAGGTGGTATCAGCAATGAGTATACGTTGTTGGCGACCAGACAGGTAACTCTGAAACCAATCAATTACTATTGGAGATACATTAAAGTAAAACGCCGATTAAAGTAATACATCATGACTGTATTTAAATTTAGTTTAAACTGTATTTAAATTTTAATCACGATAGCCGAATGGTTGGGTGATCGGGATTCGAGACGAGTGACCCGAGTTCGATCCCCAGGTGGTAGGCTCGTACCAATGGGTTTTTTTTTAAACCTATGAACGATCCACATAGCATAGGCTTGGATATAAAGATGGCGACGGTCTCACCACCTGTGACGTTGTCCCAAATATTTTCCGTGGAAGGTGGGTCGATGGTACTTAATTGTCTAGACTAAGGCCTCTGTCTACCCCTATTTCGGAATGGCGTGAAGATCTATATTTTAATAAAACCTGGTGTGAAGATCTATATTAAAAAAAAGCTTTTTTCAATTAATTTTATAATACATTAATCAATACTTTTAATCATCGTATTACTTTTTTACATTTCGATCGAATACGTTCTTGAAAATGCCACTCGTATTTCGCCCCGCGAGTTTCCTTTGAAAATTAAGTTTGTTTGAACACACGTGTCGTCGATACTTTTAAGTACTTGTATCGATTCTGAGACGTTCTATCAAAATCTATAAATGGCATCATACGTTTACCTTACTCATAAGAGCGGTACAAAAGGCGGTTTGAATGGTTTAAAATGAAATAAACTCACACATACATCGAAGGCCTTGAAAACGCGTGTCTATTAAACGATTTGGATGCTATATTCTTTAAGTATGCAGACTTAGAGTATGCAGACGTCCAAGTAAAAACTTATTTTAAAAACCTGTTCCGTTAAATACGTCTCTTCATTACTCGATACTGAGGACACAGACACAGATATATTCCTCTAAATATGTCACATCTCTAGTTTTGGTAATTCATTTTTGATCTGAATTTTCAAGTTTTTCGTTTAGAATTTTCTAAGGATTTAGATAATAAGAAAAATATATACATGTAGATGACGTAAAATGCAAGTCATATAATCATCAAAGATTCTTCCTGTAAGAGTGTTGTAAAAGATATACAGTATGTTTCGAGCAATTTCATTGTTTTAGTTTATTTGGATTTTTATTTTAATGTTTTTTATCTTTGACAAACGAAATACGTATTTATTTTATTTCTAAAATTTGTCATAACAAATGATGAGATTTATTTTTTTAAGTAGTTTTTTCTAAGTTTTGATTGTTTTTCAGAAAAAAATGCTTATTCTATGTTCAATATGCAGTGATTTAGTTAATCAGACGGAAAGTTTATATGTGACAAAATGTGGCCACATCTTCCACCATCATTGTCTAGCAAAATGGACGGCGAGGTATAAATTTAGACTAAGTAATGGCTTCAATATTATAATTGATTGCTTTCTGTGCTGTTTTATGTAATTTATCAATCATGTAAAGTATTAAAGCTGATTTTTTGCGTCGGTAATATGTTTAGATCGCAATCGTGCCCTCAGTGCCGTAACAAAGTGACGGATCGTTGTATGTTTCGCCTTTACCCCACCATATCCAATGACACCACGGTGGATGACGCCACAACCCTGCAGTCCAAACTCGACGACGCACAGATGCAGCTACGAGAACAAAAGATGGTGTGCTTGGAGAAGGATATCGAACTGACTACAACTGATGCAGAATTAAAACGAAAGGAGTAAGTCCGAATGAGAGCATTGTTAACATCATTTGACTGCGCAGTAACGTTTTTTTAGGGTACATGTGTAAACTCATACCTATTGTTAATAAACTAAAAGTTGAATATCTGGAACAACTACTATGACGTTAAATAAATAAGATGTATCTAAAGATTATTATGGGCTTAGACTTTTCGCGACGAGGTTAAGTGAGTGATAAAGTGTCTTTTATTTTTATTTCATTTCAAAACTAGCTATATATGCTATATACTAGCAGTAGTATAAAAGAAATATAATAATAAATCCAATTCATTCCCAAAAAAATAGACACCGTGAATACTCAGCAACGTTCGTCTTCAATTCAGTCAACCTATATCCATCATGATTTCCTAAATAAAAAAATTAAATATACTGATGAGGATGCTGCAGCTTTCATCCCAGTGCTAACCCGTTTTGCACCATCATTGATATTATTTGGGTCGAAACAGAATTTCAGTGGAATTTAAATCTGCTACTGATGCCAACAGTTTTATAGATCACCCACCTCTATCTACTGCAAAATTTGTGGCTGTTATTCCATCCTATAATGTTACCTGGATGGATATTGTGAGGCAAGTCCCTGTGAAGTGGGCCTTGAATGATTTAATAACTTGTATCAAAATCCCCACTGGTTTTGGCCCCATTATCGAAGCTCGTAGGTTAAATAGGAAAGTGGTAGGTGAAGGTAATAACCTTGCTTGGGTCCCAACCCAAACTGTGGTTCTAACTTTTTCAGGTCAAAAACTCCCATCTATTGTTTTTACACATCCATTCCTGTGGAAACATATATTTTGCCTTTGATCCAATGCCACAAAAACCTGCTTGCTGTGCTCTGGATCTCATTCTGCTAAGTATCCCTCTTGCCCTGAACACTCTAGGCAAAAAGCTATCAAACTGGTCATGTCACAGGAAAACTTGTCTTATCTTGAAGCTTCAGCCAGATTTCCACAAGTAAGAAGGTCCTTTGCAGGCCAGGCAAGAAATCCTCCGTCTGATTCTACCATCCTAATTCCTACCACCCCTACACAATCTTCCTCTACCTTTTACAGGAAAACCATACCTTCGGCATCCTACCCCTTAAAAATATAAAAAAATTCCAATATGCCATGTCAGATGATCTCAATATTTCCACAAATGACTCTTCTCTGGATTAATAATTTCGTCAACAAACTTGCTCCCTCCTCAGCCCCATACTATGATGAACACTTAATCTTCTCTTCTCTTTCCTCTGGTTCCACTGCCAAATTTGATTCCCCTTTTTCCTTAAATGAGTTATATCTAGTACTCCAGGGTCTTAAAGACACATCACCAGGAATTGATGGTATCCCTTACTCTTTCATTGTCAATATCAGTAATCAATCTAAAGCCACATTCCTTAATATTCTAAATGCCATGTTTATTTCTGGTATCCCCCCAGATGAATGGAAATCCCAAGTAAATTTGCCTATCCTTAAATCAGGAAAGCCTGGTAATGATCCAACTTCTTACCAACCTATAGCTCTATCATGTACCATGGCAAAAATCCTTGAACACCTGATTAAAAACCGTTTAGAGTGGTTTCTGGAAAGTAAATCTCCGATAAGTCAATTCAGATTCCAAAGAGGCTTAAGTACTATGGACACCCTCATTACATTGGTGACAGATATCCATATTGCCTTCTCCAAACATAAATAACTATCACAATGTACTTCTTCCAGTACTCAGCCAGAAGATGCCCAAGCTGAGTATTCCTGTGACGATGGTTAACTTCATTTCTAATTACCTCTCCTCTAGATATATATTTGTCAGTGTCCCTAATGCCTTGCTCTCTCCTAAACTCACTTGGATAGGACTTCCTCAGGGATCAGTCCTTAGCCCTCTGCTTTACACTATATATACTTTCAATTTAGATCTTTCTGTCATTTCTTTTTGTAATGTCTTTCAGTATGCAGATGACTACACTATATTTATTTATTATATATTTTATTTATCTTCACGCACAATCCCTGACGGGGTAGCCAGAGACAACAGATCGCTATGTGTCACGATCCCTACATACTTCTTTCGCTTCTTTCAGATTCATCATCTTTTTCATACATGTACGTCTAGGTATCTGAGAACTCTTGGCCCTCCCCTCTTCGAGCAATTTGCTCACACGGTCTTCGAAAGTTAGTCTCGGTCTACCTCGACACCTTTTAATATTAACTTTCGCGCTATATATTTTCTTCACCTTCGGTCTTCACTCATTCGCTCAACGTGCCCAAACCATCGAAGCACGCCCTTATCCATTTTTGTGACAAGGTCATCTTTCAAACCTGCCATACTGCGAATCTCTTCGTTTCGCTTTCGGTCGGCTATGGTAAGTCCGCACATTTTACGAAGAGATCGCATCTCCACTGCATTCAACCTGCTTTTATGCTTCTTCTGGCATACCCAGGTTTCGCTGCCATATAACAAAGTTGGTACCAACACTGCGTTATGTATTGCAAGGCGTGCACTTTTCACTACGCCTTGCCTTTTGACTAACGCAGTCAGGGCACCATTGACTTTGTTCCCGGCAGCGACACGCCTGTCCACATCTAAATCACATCTTCCATCCCGGCTAAACGCACTCCCCAAGTATACAATTTCATTCACCTGTTCTAGACATTCCTGATTTACCCAAATTTTGCACTTTGTTCTTTCTTCGTCCCTTTCAAATACCAAATTTCAGATTCAATTCCAAATCACATTCTTCTTTCATACATGTGACTAATGCCTGCAGTTCTGCTTCTGATGGTGCAATGAGCACTGCATCATCAGCACTATATTACACTATATTTATCTACTGATAACCTTTCCTCAGCTTGTTCCACTTTAAATTCCTCCATGTTCTTCCTGCAAGATTGGTTAACAAATCATTGGTTTAAGCTTGTCACCCAACAAATGTAAAAAAAAAAGTTTCTCCCGCCATAGGAGTCCCAAACATTGTTATATGATCGTCAGCCTATTCCTATTAGAGACAAGGTAAAATTTCTGGGTGTAGTTTTGGATTCCAAATTGTCTTTTACTCACTATTTAGAATACATCTCCAAAAAATAAATAATAAAAATAAATAAATATCTTCACGAAATTCCCAATACAGGGGTAGACAGAGGTCAAGTCTAGACATTTAAGTCCCTTTGACCCACCTTCCACCGAAGATATTTTGAATTGAAGTTTTGAAAAACTCATTGGTACTGCCATCTGGGGATCGAACTCGGGTCTCTCGACTCGACATTCCGACCACCCAACAACTCGGCTATCGTGACTTATCCAAAAAATATGAAAAAAATACATAATGCGATCTTTGTCTGGAGAATGGTGGGGATCACATCCTTTTTCACAGAGATTGCTGTACAACACTCTCATCCGTAGCCATCTGGATTATGGAAGCTTTCTCTTTGAGCCTTGTAATAAAGCTTCACTTAAAATACTGGACAAAATCCAATATAAAAGCCTTCGCATAATTACTGTTGTAATGAAATCTTCTTCAATCAATGCTCTTCAAGTGGAGTGTGTTGAACCTCCACTCAATCTCTGGAGGCAATATCTGTCAGACAGGTTTTTTAAGGCCTGTCAACTTTCATGCCATCCTCTCATCCCCAAATTGCACCTTTTATCGGAATATGATTCTACATTTGATTACTGGGTCTATAAAGATTCACCACATCTATTAAGAAGCTTTGTGTCATTTCTTCAAATTCCTGGTTCCATTTTTTCATGTAAAACTAATCCCCTGTTTGAAACCCCATTTGAAGCAATTATCCACAAACCTGACATTTACCTCTATCTCAACATTGAGAAGGATGATCTCAGGGTCGAGACTAAATTGAGATCAATATTGGATAAAAATTGGACCAACTGGCTTGTAATCTATACTGATGCTTCTAAACTCTGATAACTGTACCGGTGCACCAGTTTGGATCCCTAGGTTCAAAATAATCCTTAGCTTCAAATGTCCCCCTCTATGCTCCACCTTTATGGGCGAGGCTACTTCAATATATAAAGCATTGCAATATGTTCACTCTCATAACCTGTCTAAAACTATAATTTTAAGTGATTCTAAAAGCTATTTGCAGGCCATTTTATCCAGTCAGTTCCATTGCAAGTGTAAATTCCTCTCATTTTAAAAATAAGGAAAATTCTATTTAGTTGCCACTCTAAAGGGATTACTGTATCGCTAGCACGGATTCTGGGACATAGCGGTATCCATGGAAAAGAAACTGCCGATCCTGGAAAATATCTCAAATTTCGAGAGGTAAACACTATGCTGCCATCCAGGAGACTTTCCCGAATAAGCCTTGGTTTGCTACATTTAAGAAAGCCAACTAGCGGGCTACCTCTATAGTATGCCGTCATAGAATTGGCCATGCCTGTACCCACATTCATCTTGTTAAGATTAGAATTAAGGACAGTTCCCTCTGTAAGTGTGACCTGATAATTGGCGGTAGAACAAAATCGCCATAAAGGAAAGAAAAGATTGTTATGTGTCAAATGGAAAGCAATAGACTTGTTAAAATATATAGATAAATATCTTCATGACATTCCCAATACAGGGGTAGATAGAAGGTCTAGACAGTTAAGTCCTGAACCACCTTCCGAACCAGTTTTTGTAACATTGTTTCAGGTGGTCATTTGTCATCTCTATGTCCAAGCCAACAATTTAAATCATACACAAGTTTTTGAAAAGCTAATTGGTACTAGATGAGACCCGAGTTTAGCTGATTTTGGATGATTCAAGAGGCCCTAGTTTTGGCCTTCAAGGCCTCTTGAATTGAATTCCAATCATTCAAACACTTGGTGATTGTACACTCATGGCTGAGGAATGTTCAGGATTAGATGGGAATCATCAGCTATTTCAACTGATTAGTTAATTGTTACTTGAACTGTGAATAGTTGATTAATAAGAGACTAGTTCACATGGACAAATGTTGGAAGAGTTTGGTACAATGAAGACCAATGCAAGTTGCACCTTGTGCAACTCTGCTACTGGAAAGTATGTAGTGGAGTTGTTGTCGCAAATGGTTGTACAGCTACTAGAAAAAGGAGTTCTGTGCCTATTTCTTTGACAAACTATATATAAATACAAAGATGGGAACATTTACACATACATTGTTTCAAAGTAGCTAATTCTGGAATACTAAACAATGAAGGTACCACAAACATCCAGAACTGAGACATTATAGAATCGGTAGTTTTCTTCAGTCAACCATCTGGGGATTGAACCTGGGATATTAGAGCTGGTGATATCATGAAAACCATTGGGTATTCCACTGTCAATAGCAGTCTGGACTCTGCAAGCTATTTGACTGATAATTTTTTACATCTACAATTAGTTGTTAAACTATTAATATGCCAGAAAGGGCTTTATTCAGTTATTAAATAATTTATCTTGAATTTCAGAAAACTTTTAAAGTTATGTGAAAAGCAGATAGTCGTTCGTGACTCTGCTGTGGCTGCATTGAAGGAACAACTTGAATATTTAAAAATACAAAATAAAGAGACGGAGCGCCTAAAAGAAGAGAATGAAAGCTTAAAGAAAAATATTCAAACTTTGAACGGGTGAGATTAAATATTTAATTAAAATAATACGCTACAATGCGAAAATAGGTGCTTTTTTTGGATAAAAAAAATATACATTTAAAATGTTACAAATGGGGTAGACAGAGGTCTGGCCAATTTAGTTTTTTTGACCCACCTTTCACCAAAGACATTATTTGGGACAAACAGGAAAGGTTTTTTGACAGGTGTTGAGTTTGTCGCCGACTATATGTCCAAGCCAACAGTATATTTATAAATAAAGCCTGTTAAACTGGGTGAGATTAATCTAATTTTTTTTTCTCTTTCTTAAGCTACTGTTTGATTCTATTGCTCTTAACTCGGTGTGCCTTTTTGCAAAGGCCTCCTCTAGAAAGTTCCATTGCTTCCTGTCTTGAGTAACTCTTCTCTATTTGGGTCCCTTTGTAATTTGGCTCAACTTTTCTATACAAGATCTTAACTTAAGAATGGTCCATCTCTATTTTGGAGGTCTATTTTTTCCAACATATTGGTTAATTTGGTTCTTGCTTTTTATTGCTAATTGCTAATTCTGTCTTGCCTTCTTGTTCCTGTCATGCTTTGTTCTGTAATGTTGTACTTTGGGAGGTGTTAAAGGAAAATGACTTCTTGCTTGTATTCCACTTTTAATTATGAAGACTTACTGTGGTGTACATTCTGTGCGTGTATAAAGCGTAAATACTGAGTGTTCAACGATTGCAATATAGTAGTCAAATTATTATTTTTTGCTTGTTCGTAAAGGAAAGTAAAATCATTTAGATGAAACTATTAACTATTATTCAGTGAAAATGTTTTTAAACCAAAAACAATTGAACAAAGTGATAAAATCTAAAAATTAACTAACAGTTCAAAAGTGAATTATTATTACACAGTGACTTCAAATGAGTAATACTAGAATAGTCCCATAAACATTTCTCTTCAGTGCTGATTATTGTTATAAGTGAGTTACAAGTAAAAGTTGAAAAGTGAAAAAGAATTGTGCGATTAGAAACTATATAACAAATAGTGCATTTCTACATTGATTCTTCATTGCAAGAATTAGTGTATGTGGGTACGAATATTCTACCTGCATGTCAGAAGTGCGATCATCTACGATCATCTACGATGTATATCAAAATTATGATGTGTTACATATGAATTGGCTGGCGCATTGAGAGACTTCTTTGACTACGGATTTCAAGAAACTAAGATCGATTCTACGAACTCTTCTTTTTTTTTTTTTTTTTTTTTTTTATTCTACTTGCTATTTTTGTTGTTCATTTCTATGTTATCATTTTCTTTTAAATGTTTCTATTATTTTTTTGTATAATATATGATTTTTCCTTTCTAATCAATTATTGTGATACATAATATTCTCGTAGTTTTTTATGAAACATTGTTCCGATATTGTAATCAAACAGGATTTTACTTATCATCAATCTAATTCAAAAGTAATAAAGAAAGATATGTTAAAAAATTTAAAGTATTATGACGATTTTCACTTTTTTCTTCTTATATATTTATTTTTCATTAACTTTTTTCTATAAGAATTATAACTTGATTTAAGTTCGCAATAAATTAATTGTAACTAAATTATAACTTGTAAAACCATCTGCAAAATGGATGAGGAACGTAATATTACTCAAAGAAAGTATAACAAAATAGGAGATTATCAGACGAGTCCATAGATAAATCATTCATTTCTATGCATTCTGACACAAGAGCTAGAAGCTTGCCTGACTTATCAACAGATTTTTGTGAAACACATGACTTAATAGAAGAAAATAATAATTTAAAAACTAATCTAGAAAGTGCTAATAAGGAAATTGAAGAGTTATCGCTAAGAATTATATCATTGGAAAGAAAACTGGATGAAAAACAGAAAACAATTATACAACTGAAGAAGATTTGTAGCGGTACAATAAAGAGTAGCAGCATTAAAAAGACAAAGAAAATGAATAATAACTTACCTTACATGTTAAATTTAAGCGTAACTGACCTAGAATTAAGTATAAATAATGAAGAACAACAAAATCTAACAGTGCAAGACTCCTCAATTGTAGCAACATCTGTGGATAAAACCACCCACAGAGATTTACTACCGACGCAGAACCTTTCTTCATCTATTCATCCACCAACACAAAATTTAAATAAGGAGGGAACAGATAATAAAGTAGTACCATATTTAAATAAAAATGTTAGGAAGCCACGTTTGATAATATTAGGCAGCCAACAGTTGAGTGGTCTATCGTTAAGGTTAACAGAAATTAGGAATGCGGTTAATTGTTATGAGAGTTATGATATATTCTCAATCATCAAACCATTTGCGAGAACAAAAGACATTGTTAGTACTTGCTATACGCTCGACTTAAAAGAAAACGATAAATTTGTTATGTGCGTGGGAGAAAACGATAAAAATCCTACACAGTTGTTATATGAAATATCAGGTGCTATCCAGAATCTAAAAAAATGTAATGTTATTTTAATCAATGTCAACTCAAACAGTTATTTAAATGAATATATGTTAAATAATAGCCTGAAACATTTATGTGCTCAACTATCAAATTGCAAATTTATAACTATTGATAATCCGCATTTTTTATCAAAATTTGAATATCTCACGCGGGTATGCAGAAAAATAAATTATATTATAGACTCAGAGTATTACAATAAAACATTTCTATGCGGTATTAGATCTCAACCAAAAAAGTATGCAAAATGTTACAACACAAGCAAGCAACAAACTGAGGAAAACCCAAAAAGGAACTATACCTTTTACTTTAAAAAAACGCAAAACTTATTCCCTGTTTATGATTTGAAGACGTTAACGCATTCTTCTATTAATCCAAAAAAGGGAACGATTCCTTACTATTTCCCGACGATAGTCAAAATTAATAATAAATCAACAGAGACTTTAAAGTCTTTACAGTTTTTTCGAGACCATAAAATTCATAAATCTTTCATAATTTTACATCAAAATATTGCAGGCTTATTAAACAAACTAGATTATTTGGCAATATGTTTAGACGAATTTTCACATATTAACCATAAACCTGATATTATTTGCCTTACTGAAACTTTTGTGAAATCGGGCAGTGAATCGAACATAATTTTAAAAAACTTCAAACTTGCCAGTTTTTTCTCCAGACTTGGCGAAAAACGTGGTGGTACCTGCATACTAATTAATGAAAACTTTATTTTTAAATCAATTGACTTAAACAAAATTTCAACTGAAAAATCATTTGAAATATGTGGTGTCGAAATTCCATCAATAAACTGTATAATATTTTGTGTATATAGAACTCCAAATAGTGACATTAATGTATTTTTTAACAATCTTGACATTTTAATGACTAATTTTGCTAATAAAAACTCAAAAAATAGTTATAGCCGGTGATCTAAACATTGATATATTACGACAAAGTCCACCTACTTCTCGGCTACATGACCTACTCATGAATTATAATCTTATCCATCATATTAACGAGCCGACTAGGATGAACAGTTGTATTGATCATATTATTAGTAATATTGCCGATGCTAAAGGTTATACACACCAAACGTTTCTTTCTGATCACAACACTAGTCAAACCATACTATTTTCTATTTTAATTCAAAAGAAACGTATGGACTATTGGTTTATTGAAAGCAGAAATTATAGTCAGGAAAATATTTATAAATTTAATAAATATTTGGCAGCTCTTACATGGAATGATGTTTTAAATACACAAAATCTAAATGAAGCTTTTGATAATTTTCATGAAACCTTTTGTCTACTATATAATTTATGCTTCCCATGCAAAAACGGAAAATTAGCAGTAATACTACATCATGTAAATGGATAACTAAGGGCATTAAGAAATCGGCTAAATTTAAGAGATTTCTACGATACAAATGCTACAAAACCAAAACAAATGAGATAAAAGAGGAATACAAAAAATACTGTACAATTCTGCGACAGTGTATTAATAAAGCAAGGTCACAAATGAATAATAAATTTATACTAAACTCACAAAACAAAGGTAAAGCTACATGGCAAATTATCAAGGATAAAGTAGACAAAGAACAGCATTACAATAGCATTCAAGAAGTTTATAACGAAGGTGAAATCATTAGAGATCCGGGCCAGATAGCAGAAGCATTTAACAATTTTTATAACATTTACAAATAAACCATCGAACATTATGACTTACAAAGCAAAATACCCTTTAAAACTAAAAGAGGTTAGTTCAAGCTTATTTTAAAACCAGTATCAGAAACCGAATTAATTAATATTATAGGCTCTCTAAATAATACTCATTCTGTAGGTTTTGATGGAATATCTACGCTTATTCTTAAACACTGTGGCTTCGTAATATCGCACGTATTAAAGTATTTATTAAATCTATCGCTGAGTGAGGGAATATTTCCAATTAAACTAAAAGTATCCCTAGTAAGGCCACTGCACAAAAAGGATGATAAAAATAATGAGTAATTATAGACCGATAACTCTTATATCAGTTTTGGAAAGATCTTTGAAAAGTTATGTATCGTCGTATTGACGAATTTTTGAACAAATTTAAAGTATTAAAACCAGAACAGAATGGTTTTCAAAAATAAGTCTACTACTTTGGCTACATTTACACTTGTTGCTAGTGTAGTTAATTTTATTGATAAGCGTATCCCGGTCTCCGTTGTATTCTTTGATATGACTAAGGCTTTCGACTTTGTTGACCATAAATTATTGCTAAAAATGTGAGAATTATGGTATAAGAGGTCCGGCTTTTAATTGGCTAAATACATATCTCGCTGGACGTAAACAGTATGTAGAAATAAAAATATGAATAATAAATCTATGTCCACTACATATAAATCCAGTGCTCAAGTTAATAGTTTCGGAGTACCACAAGGCAGTATCTTGGGACCTCTTTTATTCCTTATCTATATCAACGATCTCCCAAATGTCACAAAACAGCAATGTGTCTTATTTGCTGACGACATATCGGTTATAATAGCTAACGTGAATAGAAGTGAATGTTATAAAAGCATTCTCAAATCCGAAATTGACACTATTCGTATGTGGTTAGAAGTGAATAATTTACGCACTAACATATCTAAAACTAAATTTATTAATTTTCAAAATTACAATAGCGTTGATAAATCTTTGGAGGATATTTTGACATGTCGCAACGAAGTCGTAGAAAAGTAACAGAAATAAAATTTCTAGGTATAACACTTGACAAACATTGTAATTGGAAAGCTCACGTAGATAGCATATGTAAGAAACTGAATCGATTTGTGTTCGCCTTAAAACGACTGCGAAGAACAGCGAGCCAAAAGACGGCTTTAACTGCATATTTTGGTTACGTTGAGTCAGTTTTAAGATATGGCCTTCTTATATGGGGTAATTCTGTCCATATTAAAAGAGCCTTCATTGTGCAAAAATGTGTAAGAGCTGTTTGTGGAGTTGGACCACTAACTTCTTGTAAACCGCTGTTCCATAAGTTTAAGATATTAACTTTATCAGGTTTATATATTTTTCATATAGGCTGTTTTGTCAGAGAAAACACAGATTTTTTTAATAGATATGAAGATGATATAAATTCTAGGACAAAATACAGAGACCCATCAAAATTAAAAATACCAAGGTGTAGAACCAAATTATGTGGAAAAAATTGTTTCATGATGGCAATCACAGTATATAATAAAATTCCCAAATTTATAAGAGAACTCCCAGTTAAAAATTTAAATCCACTCTTTACAGATGGTTAATAGGGAAATGTTTTTATGACATAAATGAACTTAAATTATGATGAACATCAATTTTATTTGTATACATATATGTTTTTTTTATTTACGACTATTTTTTTTTTTTTTTTTTTTAACTTGAAGCGGTTTCATAATTCTATCTTAGTAGATAAGAAAAAAAAAAAAATTAAAAGAAAGAAATGGAAGTATTTGATAGTAAATAGTAACGGTGGGACGTAAGTGTTCAGGAATGATTTCGTTGCGGGCTGTGATTGGGTATAATGTTAATATAATTAACACGGTAGACAAGGGATGAAAAGAGTTAATTTTTACATGTGCCTTTATTCATTGAATGATTTGTTATGTGTAAAATTTAATAATATAATTATTATGTTTTTTTTTTTTTTAATACCTTTTTTTTTCTATTGTCTATCGTTTCTTATTTTGATGTGATACGTATTGACGGTTGATTGATATTAATGGTTATTGTTTTAGTTGTTTATTATTACCTTATCTAACTATTTTCTTAATTATTGTAACCATTAATGAATTGTATATTTGTATGTCGGTTATCGACGAAACATGTTTGATCCTTTTATTTCATAGTTGGCATCACGTGTACCATGTTTCTAGCAAATAAATAAATAAATAAATAAATAAATAAATAAATCATCTTAATCCTAGTTTACAATTATGTTTCTGGAAGAAGAAGCCTATGATTCTGGGTGGTCTGCCTTATTAGGGGGACATACAACATTTAAACCTATTAATTATGTTATATACTATGTACTGTGCTATGCTATGCTATAATATATAAGTATACACACTTCACCTCTCTAGCACTGCCCTAGTTTGACCATGGTATTTTGTAAGTGACCAAGCTTTGCAGCTGTAGGTAATGTATGGAAGAATACATGCATTTAATACTTTTCGTATTGTTACAATAGACCACAAGTCTTTAGATTTTACACTTTCCTTGATCTTTTCTACTCATTAGAAATCTACATATTTCCTTGATTGTTTGGTCTTTAGGGTATAAAGGTATAAATCATATATATGTTGTTGAAAAAGCCATTGGTATGCGCCTATCACTTGAGGATCGAAATCCGATCACACAACCACTCGGTTATCGTGACTTTTTTTACTTGTCTTTATGCACAATCCCTGACCAGAAAGAACAGATCGCCAAGTGTCACGATCGTTACATACATCTTTCTAATTTATCATTTTCTTCATACACGCCCGTCTAGGTATCCGAATACTGTTGACCCACTTTTGAGCAATATTCTCTCAGTATGTTTCGACCTATCTTTTAATGTTAACTTTTGCATAACACTTTCTTCCCCATTGGGTTTTTGTTCATTCGCTCAACGTGCCCAAACCATCGAAGCACACCCTTATTAATTTTAGTGGTAAGATCTTCTTTGGAAGGTTTTTCCATATTGCAAATCTCTTCGTTTCTTTTGCGGTTTTGCAGAAATCGCATCTCAACTGCATTCAACTTGCTTTTATGCTTCTTCAGGCAAACCCTGGTTTCGCTACCATATAACAAAGTCACTTTTCACTAAATTTTACCTGTTGACTAATGCAGTCAGTCCACTTTGTTCCTGGCAGCCTTACTTTATTGTTTCATTTTTTTTAAATATATGTAATTAATAATCATAATTGCACTTTAATAAATATTAATTTTAATTAGACCAATTTGCATCCGAATGGTATTCTCAGAGTATTATGTTATTTATAATAAAATACTGTTTTTGTTAATTAATAATTATTGAGGTCTAAAATGTATTTTTCGTGTTATGGCAGACGCCCAACATTTTTCTATGAATATTTACATTTCAGGCTACAGAAGATATTGAATGCAACTTGTGATGAAGTGGAGATGATGATGCAAGGGTATTCGGACATACGGACAGTTGCAACATTTGCTACAGCACTCAAGAGGTAATGTTTATGTCTAAATATGATATATCATGTTTTTTTAACTTAAAAAGGAAGTCTTCACGGCATTCCCAACAGAAGGTTAGACAGAGGTCTAGCTAATTAAGTCCTTTCGACCCACCTTCCACAGACATTCTGATAACACAGGTGGTGAACCTGTCGCCATCTTTATGTCCAAGCCAATGCTATAAATCATATATTAGTTTTAATAAAACCCATTGGTATAAGACTAACATCTGGGGGATCGTTGTGTCCCTTGACTCAAATTCCGGTCACCTAGCAACTCAGCTATCATGATTATATATGGGAAGGGAACATAAAACAAAATTACAGTTTGGTTTGTTTGTTTGGTTGTTAAGAGTTATGGTTTACACTTACTCTGATCATCAAAATATAGGAAGAAAGAGAGAAAGTGAGATTTAGTTGTTAGATATCCATAGAATAGCACCTACCTCCTCCTCAGGTCAATATTTCAGTTATGGATCGATAAATGGAAAAATAGATAAATAGTTGTAAAATTATTGAACAATCAGAATGTTTAAAAAATATACCAATCGAAATGAGAACCTCTTCCTTTTTGAATTTGTTTAAAAATCAATAACAATACAAGAGATACTCACTGAAGGTATTATAAATAAAATAAATAATAAATATCTTCACGCAATTCCCAATACCGCGGTAGATAGAGGTCTAGTCTAGACAATTAAGTCCCTTCGACCTTCCACCGAAGATATATCCGGGGCAATGTTAGAAAACAAAAGCTCCACTCATAGCAGTTACCATCTCCTGCATGACCACCACTCCTCGGCTGAAGACGCAAGTAATACTTGGTCGTCAGCATAGAGAAAACATTTGACGAGTAACTCATTCATTCTCTTTTAAATCTGTCAAGCAATTGTTCATGAACAGATTAAACAGCCACGGTGACGCTACACATCCTTGTCTAACACCTTTTCAATATTAAACCATTCAGTGTATGCCCCGTTTATCCTTACACAGGCAATAGAATCCCTATAAAGAGATTGTAATGCCCGTATGAGGATACTGCTCACACCGTTCACGGATAATGCTGACCACAATTCTTTTCTCACCACTCTATCATAGGCCTTTTCTAGATCCTCGAACGTGCAGTAGACCTTCTGGTTTTTAGCCAGAAACTTTTCGGCTATGCACCGCATGGAAAAGACCTGATCTGTACACCCCATTCCCTTTCTAAATCCCGCTTGTGCATCCCATACTTTATCGCCTGTTTCATTCACAACCCTTTCAATCAACACTTTCGCATACAATTTGCCGACAACGCTGAGAAGGCTTATGCCGCGGTAATTTATACAGTACTGCCGTGACCCTTTTCCCTTATACAGTGGCACGATTACGGCTTTGCACCAGTCTCCCGGTACTTGCCCATTTCGCCAGCACAAATTGAAAAGGCGGTACAGCTGAATTGCCACTATGCCCTGTCCTGTCCTCAGCATCTCGACGGAAATCCTATCATACCCTGCAGCCTTACCTTATCGCATACTTTTCAACGCTTTTACTATTTCATCCATGATTATCTCACTTTCATCAACATTTATATTAACGATGGAAGGTGCCGGTTGTTGTGCCTGCACTTCCTCTCTTTCAAACAAACATTCAATATACTCTTTCCATCTCTTTAACACATATTCTTCTCCTACTATAACACTCCCATCTTGACTCCTGATTGTACTCAGCTCCGAGGTAGCAGTTTTTCCTCTGGCTGTTTTGATGGATTTCCAGAACTTGATATGAACTTGATATTTGACTGGAAATCTTCAGTGAGCCTCCTATCAAAATCATCCTTTCATTTTTCTTTCTAGTCATAACATCTTTCGTAGCTGATTTGATTCTTTTATACTTCGTTTTCGCTTCCTTTACCTGGTCATCCGTCGCCTTTTGAAGTTTTTGGTTAGCTTTTGTTGCTAACCAATCCAACCACGCTTTCTTCTTTTCTTGCACAGCCCTTTATACATCTTTATCCATCCACATATCGTAGTTCTTTCTTCCTTTCCTTCTTTTAGCTACCCCGCATACCTCAATGGCAACTTTCACGACCCATTTCTTAAATGTCTCTCACAAATCTTCAATCACACCTATCTCTTCTATGCCTTTAAAAGTTTCTTTCAGTTTCTCTACGTACTCATCTTTCTTTTCTTTTTCTTGTAGATTTTCCAATTTTATTCTGTCCAAAACACTCGTAGGCTCGGCTTCTCGGTGTCGCCACTGTTTAAAGAGGCCATGTATTCGGGCTATGACCAGGAAGTGGTCTGTGTCAAGGCCTACACCGCGGTATGCCCGAGTGTCTAGCAGTTTCTTCCTCAGTCTTTCATTCACAATTACAAAATCAATCATACATCTAGACTCACCTCATGTCTTGTATACAAATGGATCTTTTTGTGATCAAACATTGTGTTGGTCACGCACAGTATCCATTCCAAGCATACTTCCAACAGGCTTCTCCCATTTCCATTCACTCTCTCGTCCCCAAATGTACACAGTACTTCTTCATAGCCATCACGCTTTACTCCAACCCACCCATTAAAGTCCCCTAACATCACAATCCGTTCATTTTCTCCGCATTTATTCAAGACCTCTCTCATGCCAAAATTCCTCTCTCTCTTGTTGGGCTTTTAATAACCCACCTCCGCGCAGATCCGTCGGTGCATAGACACCAAGGATAAACAAGCGGGTGAGTCCAACTTTTAACCTAATCCAGAGGATCTTGGGCTTACACATTCATGCTCCATCACACATTCAACTATTCGAGAGGAAAGAATCACACCAACTCCCTGACAGCCTCGGCTGGTTTGGGGACTCCCGACCAGTATGCCGTGACCATGAACCGTGGTGTCACATCCTTTCCTCTTTGTTTCGTTCACGCACAGGATATCTATACATCGTTCATTCATCATCTGACATACTTCATCTACCTTACCATCAATTCCTCCTCTTACATTCAACGTAGCGAAGCGGCTCTCCATGGGCCGCTTTTCGCCCCCGCGAGAAACGAGACGTGATGGTCGGCGAACAATATCACCGCCATTTTATTTTTATTATTCTCCATTGCATTCCCACGAATAGCAAGGGAAAGGTTTGTCCACCCCAGCAGAGCCCCGCATGCCAGGGTAAGGCTGGCCTAATTCTGGGTCGCCCGGTCCCAGGGCAGTGTGGCACGCTAACGACTAGGCTTGCATCCATCCGCGCGGCAGACCTTGGATTACCGGATAGAATAGGAATAAGGAAAGGGAAGGATAGGTTGTGTGGAAAGGAAGATTGGTAAGTTAGGGTGGGAATTAGGAAAGGTACGACATTACCATCCAGGAGGGCAAGGAATAGGACAGCAATAGCTAGGGAAGCCGGGGTCGCATACCCGTATACCATACCACAACTACCGGACAGGTAAGTTAGGATGAGTATCCCTGACATATGACATTATGTTGTCACTCCTCAATTATTTATTTCCACTTCTGTTCATAGGGCACTGTGTGAATCGGAATCCAAAAAAACCGAATCCAGGTATAATCTCCAAACATTGAAGCAACAGCTCGCAGCTGAGAAGAGTAAGGTGGCAAGTTTGGAGGCTAAGATACGGTAAGCATATCTTAACGCCATATCCAATATTGGGGTAGGGAGCTAGACAATTAAGTTCTTTCGATCCACCTTTAACTGAAGATATTTTATGAGACAATGAGACCAGTGTTGGTGGATCATAGCCGGCTTTGTGTCCAAGCCAACAATATAAAATAAATATAAATAGTTGAAAAGTTGAAAAAATCCATTGGTACACTTGTACCAATGGATTTTTTCAACTAGTGTCTCTGGACTCAAATTCCGATCACTCAACCACTCAACTATCGTTGTTATTTACTGTGTTGGTGTGCAATAAGGCATACTTCATTCATTTATTTGTACATTATATAAAATAAAAAAAGTGTATGATGTTCTCCTTGTGTATTTATGTAAGATTTAAAAAATAAATAAAATATAATATCTTCACGCAATTCCCAATACAGGGCTAGACAGAGGTCTTGTTTAGACAATTAAGTTCCTATGACCCACCTCCCACCTGTCTGTAATTTTCTGGACAATGTGACAGGTGGTGAGCCTGTCGCTATCTTTATTTAATTTTTATTTTTTTAGTATTATTAATTGACTTTGTATAAGATTAAATTTAGATTAAAATTTTTAGATTGCTATAATTTTGTTTGTTATAAAATAGCTAACTAGGGGTTAATGAGACATTATTATATCACTAACATATTCACATAATGTACCCTTTTTCTTCTTCTTCATAGCCTATCAAGACTCCATTGCTGAACATAGGCCTTCCCCAAAGTTATCCACAGAGAACTGTCCCCAGCCTCCTGCATCCATCGACTCCATGCAACATTTTGTAGGTCTTCACTCCATCTCGTGGGGGGTCCTCCATTGCGTTTGCCTAAACGAGGTTGCCACTCGAGAACGTTTTTTCCCCCAATAGTTATCAGTTCGTCGAGCTATGTGGCCGGCCCATTACCACCATTATATAGGTATAGTGGTAGAGCCACGCATCAACTTTTGTTGTTGCATGAATGGGCCGGCTCGACCGGGGAAGTACCACGACCTCACAGTATACCGGCGTGAAGTAGAAGTCTAACAAACTTCTGCGTTTCGTCTGGTGAGTGCAGGTAGCCGGTGGCCTACACCCTCCTCCCCCAATTATGGGGGAGGGGGGTCACTCTAAAGGAGGCAACGCATCTGCTAAGCCTCTGGTATTGCGGGTGTTCATGGGCGGCGGTAATCACTTACCATCACGTGAGCCACCTGCCCAAAAAAGGGAGGCAAACCCTCCCTTTTCCGATAAAAAAAAAATAGAGAATCTGTATATGTCGGTGTGCCCGCAGGACGGTGGAGGATAAGCTGCAGGAGATGCTGCGCGAGGAGCTGGAGGCGCTGGGCGCAGCCTGGGGCGCCGGGGACACCAGCCCAGGAGTGCCGGGGCGCAGCCTGGGGCGCCGGGGCGCAGCCCGGGGCGCCGGGGCGCAGCCTGGGGCTCCGGGGCGCAGCCCGGGGGCGCCGGGGCGCAGCCCGGGGGCGCCGGGGACACCAGCCTGGTGAGTGCCGGGGCGCAGCCCGGGGGCGCCGGGGACACCAGCCTGGTGAGTGCCGGGGCGCAGCCCGGGGGCGCCGGGGACACCAGCCTGGTGAGTGCCGGGGCGCAGCCCGGGGGCGCCGGGGACACCAGCCTGGTGAGTGCCGGGGACACCAGCCTGGTGAGTGCCGGGGACACCAGCCTGGTGAGTGCCGGGGACACCAGCCTGGTGAGTGCTGGGGACACCAGCCTGGTGAGTGCTGGGGACACCAGCCTGGTGAGTGCCAGGGACACCAGCCTGGTGAGTGCCAGGGACACCAGCCTGGTGAGTGCTGGGGACACCAGCCTGGTGAGTGCCAGGGACACCAGCCTGGTGAGTGCTGGGGACACCAGCCTGGTGAGTGCCGGGGACACCAGCCTGGTGAGTGCTGGGGACACCAGCCTGGTGAGTGCTGGGGACACCAGCCTGGTGAGTGCCGGGGACACCAGCCTGGTGAGTGCCGGGGACACCAGCCCAGGAGTGCCGGGGACACCAGCCTGGTGAGTGCTGGGGACACCAGCCTGGTGAGTGCTGGGGACACCAGCCTGGTGGTGCCGGGGACACCAGCCTGGTGAGTGCTGGGGACACCAGCCTGGTGAGTGCCAGGGACACCAGCCTGGTGAGTGCCGGGGACACCAGCCTGGTGAGTGCTGGGGACACCAGCCTGGTGAGTGCTGGGGACACCAGCCTGGTGAGTGCCGGGGACACCAGCCTGGTGAGTGCTGGGGACACCAGCCTGGTGAGTGCCGGGGACACCAGCCTGGTGAGTGCCAGGGACACCAGCCTGGTGAGTGCCGGGGACACCAGCCTGGTGGTGCCGGGGACACCAGCCTGGTGAGTGCCGGGGACACCAGCCTGGTGAGTGCCGGGGACACCAGCCTGGTGAGTGCTGGGGACACCAGCCTGGTGAGTGCCAGGGACACCAGCCTGGTGGTGCCGGGGACACCAGCCTGGTGAGTGCCAGGGACACCAGCCTGGTGAGGTGCCGGGGACACCAGCCTGGTGAGTGCTGGGGACACCAGCCTGGTGAGTGCCAGGGACACCAGCCTGGTGAGTGCCAGGGACACCAGCCTGGTGAGTGCTGGGGACACCAGCCTGGTGGAGTGCCGGGGACACCAGCCTGGTGAGTGCCGGGGACACCAGCCTGGTGAGTGCTGGGGACACCAGCCTGGTGAGTGCTGGGGACACCAGCCTGGTGAGTGCCAGGGACACCAGCCTGGTGAGTGCTGGGGACACCAGCCTGGTGAGTGCCAGGGACACCAGCCTGGTGAGTGCCAGGGACACCAGCCTGGTGGTGCCGGGGACACCAGCCTGGTGAGTGCCAGGGACACCAGCCTGGTGGAGTGCCGGGGACACCAGCCTGGTGAGTGCCAGGGACACCAGCCTGGTGAGTGCTGGGGACACCAGCCTGGTGGTGCCGGGGACACCAGCCTGGTGAGTGCCAGGGACACCAGCCTGGTGGTGCCGGGGACACCAGCCTGGTGGTGCCGGGGACACCAGCCTGGTGGAGTGCCGGGGACACCAGCCTGGTGAGTGCCAGGGACACCAGCCTGGTGAGTGCTGGGGACACCAGCCTGGTGAGTGCCGGGGCGCAGCCCGGGGGCGCCGGGGACACCAGCCTGGTGAGTGCCGGGGACACCAGCCCAGGAGTGCCGGGGACACCAGCCTGGTGGTGCCGGGGACACCAGCCTGGTGGAGTGCCGGGGACACCAGCCTGGTGGAGTGCCGGGGACACCAGCCCAGGAGTGCCGGGGCGCAGCCTGGGGCGCCGGGGACACCAGCCTGGTGAGTGCCGGGGCGCAGCCCGGGGGCGCCGGGGACACCAGCCCAGGAGTGCCGGGGCGCAGCCCGGGGCGCTGGGGACACCAGCCTGGTGAGTGCCGGGGCGCAGCCTGGGGCGCCGGGGCGCAGCCTGGGGCGCCGGGGACACCAGCCTGGTGGTGCCGGGGACACCAGCCCAGGAGTGCCGGGGCGCAGCCCGGGGGCGCCGGGGACACCAGCCTGGTGAGTGCCGGGGCGCAGCCCGGGGGCGCCGGGGACACCAGCCTGGTGAGTGCGGGGGACACCAGCCCAGGAGTGCCGGGGCGCAGCCTGGGGCGCTGGGGACACCAGCCCAGGAGTGCCGGGGCGCAGCCCGGGGGCGCCGGGGACACCAGCCTGGTGAGTGCCGGGGACACCAGCCTGGTGAGTGCCGGGGCGCAGCCCGGGGGCGCCGGGGACACCAGCCTGGTGAGTGCCGGGGCGCAGCCCGGGGGCGCCGGGGACACCAGCCTGGTGAGTGCCGGGGACACCAGCCTGGTGAGTGCCGGGGACACCAGCCTGGTGAGTGCCGGGGCGCAGCCCGGGGGCGCCGGGGACACCAGCCTGGTGAGTGCCGGGGACACCAGCCTGGTGAGTGCCGGGGACACCAGCCTGGTGAGTGCCGGGGACACCAGCCTGGTGAGTGCCGGGGCGCAGCCCGGGGGCGCCGGGGACACCAGCCTGGTGAGTGCCGGGGCGCTCGGACACTGGGATACTGCATATATAGATGGAGACAACGTCACATACGTTGCTCTGATCTTGCAGCACTTGAGTGAATGAATGAATGAAAATACTTTTATTGTACACCACGAAATCGAAAATCACCATTGAAAATTAAAAACTAAAAAATCTGTACAATACTTACAATACTTGAGGTATGGGTAACGGTGACAACGAAGGCACCACAAGCATCCGATACCCGAGGAAATGTAGAAAGAGTGGAAATCGAATCGGGGACCTCGAGATGGCGAAATGAAAACCGGTGTTTACGCCACTCGTCCGCGGTGGTCGTCTTTGTTATGTATGCGGTCAAGGAGCGAGATCAACGATCGGTATACAACGGCTTGCTATATACTAGTTTGTTAACCGAAGGCGCGTGGCGTCCTGTGCAAATGTACATACCTACATAACTCATACCAAAGGGTGGGGGGGAGGAGCATAGTAACCTTCACGCAGTTCCCAATACAGGGGTAGACAGAGGTCTAGTCTAAACAATTAAGGCCCTATGACCCACCCTCCACCGAAGATATTTTCGAGATAACGTGACAGGTGGTGAGCCCGTCGCCGTCTTTATGTCCAAGCCAACAATATAATTCGTACATAAGTTTTTTGCCTGCCATCTGGGGATCCGAAACCGGGTCCCTTGCCTCGAAATTCCGACCACCCAACCACTTGGCTATTGTGACTTTTTTCACTTACTGCTACCAAATAACAGACATCAGTTATTTGGTAGCAAATAAATAATGTAATGAGCAAAAATGAATTTGAATTTATTTGAAGATAATTTACACCGAGACACCACAATCTTTAATTGCTCTGATCAAATAAAATCATTTTCAAGTACCATACAATGACTTTCATAAATAAACCCTTGAGCTCCAGTTGTCATTTATCATCAAGTGAAAACTTATTTCCATTTCACTCTAACGTGTACAAGATAATCCAATGGTTTGGTGATCGGGATTCGAGTCAAGAGACCCGACTTCGATTACTTTTTCAAATCGTACGAATTATATCGTTGGCTTGGATATACATACGGCGATGAGCTCGTCACCTGTCACGTTGCCTCAAAAAATGTCTTCGGTGGAAGGTGGGTCGAAAGGGCTTTATTATCTAGACCTCTGTTTACATATGTATTGGGAATTACGTGAAGATATGTTAGGAGCCTTAGGCCATCACCGTCACCGGTCAGCCTAATGGTGATCTAGTTCGAGAGATATGTCCCGCCATCAGCCGTTCACCATCATTTAATTCACTGTCTATTTTTTTTAGTTGCCCCTTAAGACATTTACAGAAAGAAATGAGGTTGTATAAGTTTACGCCTATGTGGTAAAGGTTATTGGTTCACTAATCTAGATAAATAGTATGCTTTTTTGGGTTTGTATTGATTATTATAAAATCTAGCTTATTGTACATGGAGACATTGTTCTGTATAGTTTACATCTCTTAATACGCCACGGAATGAGCGATTGTCTCCGGCGGGCAATGACCTCGCGTTCGTTGACCTCGTTCGAGCGGCCATTGACCCCGCTTCCCGTACCGCGATATGTCGCCGCCGGTGTTTCCGTAACACAGAGTGTGTAATTACTAATTTTTTATGTAATTACTAATTAACTAATTTTTTATGTTTGATTCCAATACTTTATTTGCAGAAAAAAATTATGTTAATATTTACAATACTTATTAGCTAAAAACTAGAATAATCGCAGACTCATCTCCTCTACTCCTCGTGGCATGGTACCAATAATTCTATATAATTCGGTTACTAGACTCCATAGAGTAAGTAACTCGTTCATGGGGCGGTGTATACGCTTCTACAACAAAGTCCCGGTAAATGTGCAAAGCCTGTCTATTATCACGTTTAAGAAATTTATTAAAGAAAAGCTTTATAGGAAGTGTTATTATAATATAAATGAATATATTAATGACAGTAACCCGTGGGAATGAGTTGATCGCTCCCAAGCTATTTCTAGAAAATATCATATCACATTGTATAATACATTATATTGTAAAAAATATTGACCAAAAAAGAGGATACCTAAGGATTTTCGTTCGCCTGTTTCTTCTCCGTTAGAGGAACCGCATTACGAAACGGAGGTAGATTAAAAATGACGATCGTTAAACGAATGTACGTCCTTAAGTCGATGAATAAATGATTTGATTTGATTCATGGCTGCGTTTCCACGTTGTACGGCTAGACTTAAGCCTTGAGCGAGAATAGAACCAGCCCTCTTGTCACCAGCGGCTACGACCTGCATCGCCCCAGGAGCCCACGGACCGATAGTCTCTATGGGACCGACAGTCTCCCTTCAAAGACTCATTGAAAGTGTATCTGTTTCAGGCCACGCTGGTGGAGTCCATCGAGAGCTCGGAGTCTCCCTACCTGCAGCTGAAGCAGAGCAACCTGGCGCTGGCCGCGCTGCAGCAGCGCCACCCGGCTCCCCAGGTCAGCCGCTCTGGATGCTACGTAAATGATAAATAATATCTTCACGCAATTCCCAATACGGGGGTAGACAGAGGTCCGGTCTAGACAAATAAGTCCCCTCGACCCACCCTCCACCGAAGATGTTTTCGGTGCAACATGACAGGCGGTGAGCCCGTCGCCGCCTTTATGTCCTAGCCGACTATATTTTCGTACATAAGTTTTTTTGAAAAACTCATTGGTACGAGCCAGCCACCTGGGGATCGAACTCAGGTCTCTCGACTCGAAATTCCGACCACGTGACCACTCGGCCATCGTGACTTTTTTTTGGTTACGTCGTGTATCTGTCATTAGTAATGGAGGGGGCGGGGGAGGTACTTCATTAGCTTGCTGACTAATGAGATAAAACTAAGTGGGTAGTTTTATCTTTGTGTTCAACGGTTAAGTCTAGCCGTTCAACGTGGAAATTCTGCCAGCGTTCTTGATACCATGCCACGAGGAATAGGGTTCTACGTTTGTAGTAGTTTTTAGTTAATAAGTGTTGTAAATATTAACATACTTTTGTTTCCGTAAATAAAGTAATTGAAAAAAAAAAACACTTGAAAAAACAATACATTTGTCTTTAATTAAAGAGAAAATATTTTTTTTTAATTTCGACTGACGCGGGCGGGATTCAAACCCGCTATCTTGGCACGGTTCGGCAAAGGTCGCGGGTTCTCAAAAATATTGGTTCTCATTAATTTAATATCAAAAAGTACAGCATAAATTATATGTGTTTAATTTAAAATCAATTAAACAATTCTGTAATATATTTGTCCGTCAATGATTTATTACTTCACAGGCTACAAAACAAAGCACATTTAACATTTCTAAGAACCATTACAGTGTTTTTAAGTACATAATAGTTTGCTTACTTAACTGCCAGTAAAATAATTATTTTGTGTGTGGGCATCAAGGTCGCTATTTCTTATCCAATATTTGATATTTATATTTTGAATTTTTTATTATTCGGTGAACACTAAAGAACTTTATAATTATTACATACATAACATATGTTTTACATACATTTAAAGACACTATTGCTGAGCGATTGGGTGATCAGAATTTGAATCTAGGGAGCCGAGTTTGACCCCAGGTGGTAGGATTGTACCAATAGGTTTTTCCAAAACTTATGTACCATTTATATCGTTGGCTTGAACATAAAGATAGCGATAGGTAAGAACCTATGACATTGGTTAAAGGTGGAATGGACCTCTGTCTACTCCAGTATTGGGAATAGTGTGAGGATACTTTTTTTAAGATGGCACTATACTGTTTTATTTTAAAGATTTAGTAGTAGACAATTTATTTATTTCAACCAGTATTCAGCACCTACTTTTTCTCTTTTATATCGATGGCTCCTGTTTCAAAGATGAGTTTCTGCCAATCATAGTTGACGGATACAAGGGATAAATTATTTAAGTCATACTTGTGATGTAACATTCTTTATTGTTGACACCGCAGACTTAGGGCTACAAAGGATCTATATATAAAAAAAATACCGTCTAGTTGTCTCAACGAATAAACCTTTGTCACGGTGAAAAGTATGTACATGATTTCATCTCAACATGAATGAAAGGTGTGTGTGAGATTCACACACGATAGCAGTGAAACTTCAGTAAATCAATAAAAGAATGAGATAAATATATATAGCAAGGGTTGGATAATTACAAAGTATATTTATAAAATAGTATGTATATTTCTGTCTCATTCTTTGCCGGCTTCATCCTGTATATTTTTGTATTATTTTGTGTCTCTTACCTCTCGTTTTCTTTGATTCTAAAGAAGTTTCACTTTAAAAGGAAAAAATCATAGCTGGTAAGAATCTCACAAAAAGAATTGTTGAGTACATTGAGAAAGAACACAGGACAGACAGGGAAACAACATAGTGTCACCATAGCCGAGTGGTTTGGTGTTCGGAATTTCGAGTCAAGAGACCCGAGTTCGATCCCCAGGCAGGCTCGACCAATGGGTTTTGCAAAAACTTACGTACGAATTACATCGTTGGCTTGGACATAAAGACGGCGACGGGCTCACCACCTGTCACGTTGTCCGGAAAATATCTACAGTGGGAGGGGTGGGTCGAAGTGACTTAATTGTCTAGACTGAACCTCTATCTACCCCTCCCCTGTATGTGAAATTGCGTGAAGATATTTATATTTACTTTATTTATAAACCAACATAGCAATGACCGTTCGTTTCTTTTCAAATTTCAGACATCGGGAACATCGACATTGAACACCGGCAAGAGACCCATCTTCAAAGCGTCGGACAAAACCGCATCGAATGCTCAGAAGCACAGCATTTTCAACAAGAAAGAAACGATTTTTATCGACTTAGATAAGTACGAACAGGCGTCCGAGTCTGATGAGTCTTACAACGGCTTGGGGGGGCACTCCAAGAAGGATTCGGTCCCCATCCCCCAGACCAAGATCAAACCCCTCGTACCCAGGGTCTCCGCCAGGCACAAGCTGAAGAGGCCCAACACTGCAGGCAGTCAGGATGTGGGCAAGATGCTGAAGAAAGCCAAAGGCGATAATGCTTAATATCTCATGCAGCCGGATTGTAATTGTATAATTTATAAATCAGCTTTAAATGTCAGTAAATACTATCGAAAGGTTATATATAGACCATTAGTTGGGGAACTCCGTGGACGAGGCAGGTTTCACCAGCGCCAGCTGTAAGGTTCCGGGTTCGTTTCCCGGGCGGGGCAATGTAAAAAACATTTTTTCAAAATTTTCTCGGGTCTGGGTGTTAATGGTACATTGGTTGTTTCTGATTCAATAATACAAGTGCTTAAGCTACTTACTTTGGGTTCGGAGCAATGTATGTAATGTTGTCCCTATCTATACATGTATTTACTATTGGGTCAGGGATGACGAACCTTTGATAGTACGAAAAAAAAATGTTGCAAGGCTCTGATTTATTGTCAAAGAACAAATAGAGACTATAGAGATAAAAATTAAGAATATATAATCAATTTGTGTTAATGAAATGTAGGAAAAAAATGTATAAACCTAAGACTACCTTAAGTATTGAGTGTATTATTGATGTTGCAAATTGAATCTCTCATTTCCATGATTGTTTGAATTATTTTCCCGCATGCCATTACTTCGGAATTAGTAATAAGAAAACGTGATTAATCGAAAATGTTGCCATAGCTACGAATTGCATGACTTAAAAATAATCTTATTTAATTTACAACAGGAAAGAAAGTTCTTTAAATATAACATTTTGAGTTTTAATGTCGATTTATTTGGAAAGAAATCAACACTCCCACCGAAAGTTTCGAGAAACTTTTGCTACATAGGTTTGGTGGACTGCTGATTTTTTTCCATAAGCCATCACATAAGTAAAATATGATTCATTAAAACTCGATTCATTTTTTCGACTCATTCACACAATCATTCATTTGTTTAGACTATTAATAATTATATGTAAGAGATTGATGTAAGGATTTTTTCTTTCTATGCAAAAGTGTTAGATTGTAATCACTGTTTTTGAAATATACTTAGTTAGAATAAGACTGTTATGTTTAAATTATAATTTCAATATTTCTAATCAATTCCTTGTGTTTATTTTTACCCTTTCTTTTGCGATGAGATTTAAATTTGGTCAGTAATCTTTGGAGCCTCTTGAAAGATAAAGAATATGTCCTTTGTCCTGCTTTGGCCATAGGCACAGGTATAAAAATTATATTGGCAGTAAGTATAGAGCAGGCTTTGTATGATATAGTGCAAGTGGCGACATCTATGTCTATGACATAGATATGTCTACATCTATATATATGAGAAGCTCGCTAGTGACGGGTAAGAGAAAAAGCATCGACATTCTACATCGCGCTATCGAAGTTCTCACGATTGCACGTATATATAGCAGTACCTACAGTATACTAGCGGAGAGAGATCCAAGGCGAGATTTTCCTCCAAGTGACAGGTGTCCGATCCCACGGAGTATGCTTGTGTAGGTATTGGGTTTGCAGGACCGTTGGTCACGAAGAAATCATGTGGTTCTGCGTTTCGAGTATTGACAGGTCACCGAAAGCCGATTCCTCCTTTCCAATTCCCACCTTAGTGGCAAGGAATGCCAAGTGTGGCAAACCGCGGATAATGACGAGGACAAACTAATACATATTGATGAGATTTATTCACTTGCTAAGCGGAAATCTTCCTCATAATGATATATCCACTATATATACTGCCCATAGGGTATTTGGATAATAGAATATAAATATTTTCACGCAATTCTCAATACAGGGGTAGACAGAGGTCTAGTCTAGACAATTAAGTCCCTTTGACCCACCTTCCACCGAAGATATTTTCGGGACAACGTGGCAGGTGCTGAGCCCGTCGCCGTCTTTATGTCCAAGCCCACGATGTAATTCGTACATCAGTTTTTGAAAAACTCATTGGTACTGCCACCTGGGGATCGAACTCGGGTCTCTTGACTCGAAATTCCGACCACCCAACCACTCAGCTATCGTGATAATATAATCAGGATACATAAAACCCAAATGAGTAGGTACCCAAATTGTTTTTAATCGACCTGTTTACATCGTACAAGGCCGCTTGCTATTTAACAGTAAATACATAGATAGGGACACCATCACATACATTGCTCTGATCACAAAGTAAGTGGTTTAACCACTTTTAGCATGGAATCGGAAACAACGAATTCCCGGTCGGGACAATGTAGTAAACACATTTTCATATTTTCTCGGAGCTCGGTGTTTGTGATGCCTTCGTTCCCATACCAAATGCTTTTGCATCTTACCTTGTCTCTATCTTTATATGTATTTATTTATTATTGTATCTTCACGCATAGTACCTGAAGCGGTATCCAGAGAGAACAGATCACAGTGTCAATCCTTATAGCATATCTTTCACGATCCTTGAGTAACTTTTCTACCTATTATAAATTCATAATTTTATATAATGTAATAGTAGGGAATGTAATAATAATAAAGTAAAAATGGTTGGAATGGTTTTTTAATGAATAAAATTAAGATTAAATACAATTTACTTATACGTAAATTATTACAAACTACAAAAACTAATACAAGTTATTAATTAATTTATTAAATTAACGGGTTTAAAATGATTACCTTCAGAACATTTCTTCTTTTTAAAGCTAAAATCTTGTCGCATCTATACGGTGTAAAATTTTCACTGTTCTTGAGAAGAAGTATACTTAACCTATTTTAAAACGTACTTATTTTCGTACGTAAGTTTATGTATTTCCATATATGTTATTATTTTTTTTATATCTTCACGCAATTCCCAATACAGGGGCAGACAGAGGTCTAGGCTAGAAAATTAAGTCCCTTCGACCCAACTTCCACCGAAGATATTTTCGTGACAACGTGGCAGGTGGTGAGCCCGTGGCCGTCTTTATGCCCAAGCCAACGATATAATTCGTACAGTTTTTGTAAAACCCCTTGGTACAAGCCTGCCACCTGGGGATCGAACTCGGGTCTCTTGACTCGAAATTCCGACCACCCAACCACTCAGCTATCGTGATAATATAATCAGGATACATAAAACCCAAATGAGTAGGTACCCAAATTGTTTTTAATCGACCTGTTTACATCGTACAAGGCCGCTTGCTATTTAACAGTAAATACATAGATAGGGACACCATCACATACATTGCTCTGATCACAAAGTAAGTGGTTTAACCACTTTTAGCATGGAATCGGAAACAACGAATTCCCGGTCGGGACAATGTAGTAAACACATTTTCATATTTTCTCGGAGCTCGGTGTTTGTGATGCCTTCGTTCCCATACCAAATGCTTTTGCATCTTACCTTGTCTCTATCTTTATATGTATTTATTTATTATTGTATCTTCACGCATAGTACCTGAAGCGGTATCCAGAGAGAACAGATCACAGTGTCAATCCTTATAGCATATCTTTCACGATCCTTGAGTAACTTTTCTACCTATTATAAATTCATAATTTTATATAATGTAATAGTAGGGAATGTAATAATAATAAAGTAAAAATGGTTGGAATGGTTTTTTAATGAATAAAATTAAGATTAAATACAATTTACTTATACGTAAATTATTACAAACTACAAAAACTAATACAAGTTATTAATTAATTTATTAAATTAACGGGTTTAAAATGATTACCTTCAGAACATTTCTTCTTTTTAAAGCTAAAATCTTGTCGCATCTATACGGTGTAAAATTTTCACTGTTCTTGAGAAGAAGTATACTTAACCTATTTTAAAACGTACTTATTTTCGTACGTAAGTTTATGTATTTCCATATATGTTATTATTTTTTTTATATCTTCACGCAATTCCCAATATAGGGGTAGACAGAGGTCTAGGCTAGAAAAGTCCCTTCGACCCAACTTCCACCGAAGATATTTTCGTGACAACGTGGCAGGTGGTGAGCCCGTGGCCGTCTTTATGCCCAAGCCAACGATATAATTCGTACAGTTTTTGTAAAACCCCTTGGTACAAGCCTGCCACCTGGGGATCGAACTTGGGTCTCTTGACTCGAAATTTTGACCTCCCAGCCACTCGGCTATCATGACTGCTAATAACATTAGTAATTACAAATTTTATGCAAAACGAGATCATTACACTTCCTCGTCTACTGCATTTTTTTAATGGGAATGGGAAGGGAGGCAAACGAGCAGGTGGCTCACGTGATGGTAAGTGATTACCGCCGTTAAGTAATTGCTATGAACCCGTAAGTTGTGTAACTCTATCTTCCAAACCGGAAGACAATAGTTGCTACACTGTTATTTAGCAGTAGAAATAAGTAAGAGTATGGCACTGACCCAGGCAACTCCTGGGCAGATGAGCATTTACCACCATTTTGGCTGTCAGATAGAGCTGAAAGGAGAGGAACTAAACTCTTAAACCATAATGTGCTCTGTTATTTTAGTTGTGGAGTTCTATTCACTTGAGATGATCGCTCACAAGCTATTTCTAGGAAAATTTTCAATTCTTATTTGTATCACCTTAGAAAAAGATATTGACTAAAACATGAGGGTATGGACTTTGTTTTGCCTGCTTCCTTTCCGTTACGGGAACCTTATTACAAAACGGTGGCAGATTAAAAAATGACTATCGATAAACGAATGTATATTCTTATATCGATAAATAGTATAGTAATAGTCACGCGACGGAAAAAATTTTTGCTAGTTTGTTTATAGAAAGTTTAGGATAAATTCGGGTGTTTTTTCCCACTTGTTTACATTTGCACAAATAAAAATAACTGTCGATGTGACTGGATCAATTTTCATTCACTTCCAATTCGTCCATCTTCTTCCTCGCATTCTTCAGTTCCTCCAGTAGTGTTTTCAATAGTGTTTTATCCACCAGTAAGTCTGTTGTGTTTTGTTCACCGGTGAATACATCGTCTGATTGTAGAGTCAGTTTAACGACATCTACTGTCCCTTCAGGGCCAGGTGCTGTGGTGACGTCTGTCAGTTTGTTTACTGAAATGAAATGACCAATTTGAGGAAATATGTGTATACTGATCATCATTAAAATTGTTAATAGCATTACGAAGGGCTGAATTTACCGCGAACTTGAAGGAGAGATAACAACGGGAGAACACTAGTATGTCTGAGACTGAGAATAAAATCTTGAGAATAATATCTATATGAAGTCAATCCGAACTAAAGCAGTATGGCGGACGTTACGCTCTAAACTCTGTTAATATAATATTTCAGCAAAAGAAATCGTCCAGCAGTGTGCATTTACAGGTACTTGGGAATCCACAAGGTTGCTACTTCACTTAAGGCATCCATTCAGATACGCGCAAGCGCCATATACCCATTGGCGTTCAGATATTCATAAGGCATCCATCTGAACATGCGCAAGCGCCACCCATTGGCGTTCAGGATATTCACTTAAGGCATCCATCTAGACGTACGCAAGCGCCATACCCATTGGCGTTCTGATATTCACTTAAGGTATCCATTCAGACATGCAAGCGCCATACCCGTGGCGTTCAGATATTCACTTAAGGCATCCATCTAGACATGCGCAAGCGCCATACCCATTGGCGTTCAAATATTCACTTAAGGCATCCATTCAGACATGCAAGCGCCATACCCATTAGCGTTCAGATATTCACTAAGGCATCCATCTGAACATGCGCAAGCGCCATACCCATTGACGTTCTGATATTCACTTAAGGCATCCATTCAGATACGCGCAAGCGCCATATACCCATTGGCGCGTTCAGATATTCATAAGGCATCCATCGAGACATGCGCAAGCGCCACCCATTGGCGTTCATATATTCACTTAAGGTATCCATTCAGACATGCAAGCGCTATACCCATTGGCGTTCAAATATTCACTTAAGGCATCCATCTAGACGTACGCAAGCGCCATATACCCATTGGCGCGTTCAGATATTCATAAGGCATCCATCTAGACATGCAAGCGCCATACCCGTGGCGTTCAGATATTCACTTAAGGTATCCATTCAGACATGCAAGCGCTATACCCATTGGCGTTCAAATATTCACTTAAGGCATCCATCTAGACATGCAAGCGCTATACCCATTGGCGTTCAGATTCACTTAAGGCATCCATCTAGACATGCGCAAGCGTCATACCCATTGGCGTTCAGATTCACTTAAGGCATCCATCTAGACATGCAAGCGCCATACCCATTAGCGTTCAGATATTCATAAGGCATCCATCTAGACATGCAAGCGCCATACCCGTGGCGTTCAGATATTCATCACTTAAGGCATCCATCTGAACATGCGCAAGCGTCATACCCATTGGCGTTCAGATATTCATCACTTAAGGCATCCATTCAGGACATGCGCAAGCGCCATACCCGTGGCGTTCAGATATTCACTTAAGGCATCCATCTGAACATGCGCAAGCGCCATACCATTGGCGTTCAGGATATTCACTTAAGGTATCCATTCAGACATGCAAGCGCCATACCATTGGCGTTCAAATATTCACTTAAGGCATCCATTCAGATACGCGCAAGCGCCATATACCCATTGGCGTTCAGATATTCACTTAAGGCATCCATCTAGACATGCAAGCGCCATACCATTGGCGTTCAGATATTCACTAAGGCATCCATCTGAACATGCGCAAGCGCTATACCCATTGGCGTTCAGATATTCATAAGGCATCCATCTAGACATGCGCAAGCGTCATACCCATTGGCGTTCAGATATTCACTAAGGCATCCATTCAGGACATGCGCAAGCGCTATACCCATTGGCGTTCAAATATTCACTTAAGGTATCCATTCAGACATGCGCAAGCGTCATACCCATTGGCGTTCAGATATTCACTTAAGGTATCCATTCAGACATGCAAGCGCCATACCCATTAGCGTTCAGATATTCACTTAAGGCATCCATCTAGACATGCAAGCGCCATACCATTGGCGTTCAAATATTCACTTAAGGCATCCATTCAGACATGCAAGCGCTATACCCATTGGCGTTCTGATATTCACTTAAGGCATCCATTTAGACATGCGCAAGCGCCATATACCCATTGGCGTTCAGATATTCACCAAGGCATCCATTCAGATACGCAAGCGCCATATACCCATTGGCGCGTTCAGATATTCATAAGGCATCCATCTGAACATGCGCAAGCGCCATGCCATTGGCGTTCAAATATTCACTTAAGGTATCCATTCAGACATGCGCAAGCGCCACCCATTGGCGTTCAGATATTCACCAAGGTATCCATTCAGACATGCAAGCGCTATACCCATTGGCGTTCAGATATTCACTTAAGGCATCCATCTAGACATGCGCAAGCGCCATACCCATTGGCGTTCAGATATTCACTTAAGGCATCCATCTAGACATGCGCAAGCGCCATACCCATTGGCGTTCAGATATTCACCAAGGCATCCATCTAGACGTACGCAAGCGCCATACCCATTGGCGTTCAGATATTCATAGGCATCCATCTGAACATGCGCAAGCGCCATACCCATTGGCGTTCAGATATTCACCAAGGCATCCATCTAGACATGCGCAAGCGCCATACCCGTGGCGTTCAGATATTCATAAGGCATCCATCTGAACATGCGCAAGCGCCATACCCGTGGCGTTCAGATATTCACTTAAGGCATCCATCTAGACATGCGCAAGCGCCATACCCATTGGCGTTCAGATATTCACTTAAGGCATCCATCTAGACATGCGCAAGCGCCATACCCATGGCGTTCAGATATTCGCAAGGCATCCATCTAGACATGCGCAAGCGCCATACCCATTGGCGTTCAGATATTCACTTAAGGCATCCATCTAGACATGCGCAAGCGCCATACCCATTGGCGTTCAGATATTCACTTAAGGCATCCATCTAGACATGCGCAAGCGCCATACCCATTGGCGTTCAGATATTCACTTAAGGCATCCATCTAGACATGCGCAAGCGCCATACCCATTGGCGTTCAGATATTCACTTAAGGCATCCATCGAGACATGCGCAAGCGCCATACCCATTGGCGTTCAGATATTCACCTAAGGCATCCATCGAGACATGCGCAAGCGCCATACCCATTGGCGTTCAGATATTCACTTAAGGCATCCATCGAGACATGCGCAAGCGCCATACCCATGAATCCGCGCTCGCGCGCCTCCCGGACGTACGCGTCGCGGCAGCGCTGCGCGGCGCCGGCGAGCGCGGCGCTGTGCGCGCGCGGCACGCCCAGCAGCGGCAGGTCGCGCGCGAGCTGCGCGCCGCCGCACGCGCAGCGCTGCGCCTGCCGCAGCGTCCAGCGCAGCGCGGCCGCCGCGCGCGCGCACTCCTCGCGGGACGCTGCGCGTTATTGAACGCACGCGGGAATGAAATATTCTTTATTGTACAACACTACGAAGTCACGATAGCCGAGTTGTTGGGTGGTCGGAATTTCGAGTCGAGAGACCCGATTTCGATCCCCAGGTGACAGTACCAATGAAAAACTTATGTACGAATTTCATCGTTGGCTTGGACGTAAAAACGGCGACTGGCTCACCACCTGTCACGTTGTCCCGAAAATATCTTCGGTGGAAGGTGGGTCAAAGGGACTTAATTGTCTAGACTTGACCTCTGTCTACCCCTGTATTGGGAATTGCGTACAACACTACATATTATTCCGAAAATATCTTGGGTGGAAGGTGGGTCGGATGGGCTTAATTGTCTAGACCAGACCTCTGTCTACACCCGTATTGGGAATTGCGTGAAGATATTTGTTTTTATTATTTATTTATTTACAACATATTTAATAGCTTATTGTAGAACACATTAAATAACAACAAACGTAATACAGAAAATACATTAGGATAAATCACGACAGCCGAGGTGGTTGGGTGATCGGAATTCGAATCGAGAGACCCGAGATCGATTCCTAAGTGGCATGCTCGTACCAATGGGTTTTTTCAAAAAACCAATGTACTATTCATATTGTAATTTCTTCCAGGCAACCACGTTCCAGAGGATACAATGACCAGTGAGAAGAGGGTGAGGTGTACTCAATATTATTATTATATATTACCCTCCTAGGTAGTGGGCGGTGGTATAACCGAGTGGTATCATATATTTGACAACCTCCATGGACGAGTGGCTTACACACAGGTTTTCACGGTGTCGCTAGCTTTGATTCCCGGTCGGGTCAAAAGGAACACACTTTCTACATTTTTTCGGGTCTGGGTGTTTGTGGTACTTTGGGATCACAACAATTTATGCGATGTTGTCCCAACGTATTATACGTCACTAAGGACCACATCATATACATTGCTTACTAGAATCAAGAGTGAAAAGCCTTCGTTAATAAGTTAATGAACCGGTATTAATACGGGCTGTGTTGTATCAGTCTTAGATTCTACGATCATATTTAATAAATATATACATAGATATAAATAAAATAGGGACAAAACCACATACATTTCTCTGATTCTAAAGTAAGTAGCTAAAACACATTGCTGACACTATGGCACTAGGATCCGTTTCGGTGTTCGCATTCTGGTGCCAAGCTCCGATTCATAATGAAGTAACGGTTAATCATAAAAATACTTGGCTACTTACACAAGCAGGTGTCTTTTAGGATTTCCATAATGCCATCGTCCTGTAAATACAATGAGGAAACCGTTTATTTCAAAATAATCACCTGTTTATATTTGTTCAGGTATGTGTATGTAGTTCATTAAATCTTATTACTTAATAACAATAATTTCAGTGTCCCCAGTTTAGTGGTCTCATCAATCAGATGCGAATATGAATAATATCCGTTAACAATAAATATTAAGGTTGCAATGAAATTATTACGTCTATGGATTGTCTTTGATTGTATATAGATATACAATCATATGTATAATACATATTAATGTACATAGACAATATTATTGTACAATATGTACAATAATATTGTTTATGATTGTATATCTTTATACAATTAAAGACAATCAATAGACGTATTAATAATAGTATAAATTGCTGTCTGTGGCGCAGACAATATTAATAATTCAGTTCTTTAGTTATATATTCACATGCTCAGCGTGGAGATTATGGAAAATCTTCCTCATGGTCTCTACCATTCTTTGTCATTGGTCTTATGTCTAGCATTATATACTTTTACAGGCAGTCGTGTGAATGTCAAATCAAATCAATGAAACTGTAGTGTGCCGGTTTGAAAGTGTAAATTACAGGCTCTGAGGTATTTCTTTCTTTCTTCGTTTGATGTTCCGTGCAAGTTCATGGTCAGCAGTAGTTATTTACTATTAGTTAGACTGTTAGCTTGGTATTAAACCAACTGTCTATCAATGTCCCTATTTTCATGAAAATGATCTTTGTCTAAAAATAAAAAAATTCAAATAATAAATAATACTATGCTTTTCGTGGATTTTTAAAGCATGTGAGGGATTGGATGCTGGGTAAGACACGGTGGCTAGGGCGTTAGAGTATCTCTACGTAAACGGCGGAATCCGCGGGTTCAGATACCGTCCGTGTCAGTTGAATTTTTCTCATTCAATCAATAACAAATTATACTTTTAAGTGATGATAATAGTTATTAGTTGGACACTACGACGGCAATATGCTCAGTACCTGTCACGTTGTCCCAAATACGCTTCGGTGAAGAGTGCGTAGAAAGAACTTAATTGTCTAGACCTCTGTCTACCCCAGTATTGGAAATATACTTGAAAATATTTACATTACTTTTTAGTGAAAGAAATTACAGGCCACAAAGAGTGGTAATTTACACTTCGCCCACACGGCTGATAGATAAAACGAAATATTTTCCAAATGTCCCGCAAAGTTCCCGCGCTAAGGAAAACAAATGGAAGATTTCCGTCTGCGGGTTCTTTGTGCTTTTATTATGTTAAAGCTCAACGAAAGCTTTAGTCGGAGTGGTCGGCCAAATGTTATTTGCTGCCTGAACATTTACAAAGGGTCGCAACCACCGCTGTTTTATTTTTTTACATTGCGATACACGCGCCAACGTGACGTAATTATTTTCAGGCCGTAAATAATTGTTGATAACCAATTCTGCATACATTATTATAGAGAATGCCGCTGGCATTGAGTCCGCATTTCGACTCGATTGTATATCTTTATACAATTAAAGACAATCAATAGACGTATTAATAATAGTATAAATTGCTGTCTGTGGCGCAGACAATATTATTGTACAATATGTACAATAATATTGTTTATGATTGTATATCTTTATACAATTAAAGACAATCAATAGACGTATTAATAATAGTATAAATTGCTGTCTGTGGCGCAGACAATATTATTGTACAATATGTACAATAATATTGTTTATGATTGTATATCTTTATACAATTAAAGACAATCAATAGACGTATTAATAATAGTATAAATTGCTGTCTGTGGCGCAGACAATATTATTGTACAATATGTACAATAATATTGTTTATGATTGTATATCTTTATACAATTAAAGACAATCAATAGACGTATTAATAATAGTATAAATTGCTGTCTGTGGCGCAGACAATATTATTGTACAATATGTACAATAATATTGTTTATGATTGTATATCTTTATACAATTAAAGACAATCAATAGACGTATTAATAATAGTATAAATTGCTGTCTGTGGCGCAGACAATATTATTGTACAATATGTACAATAATATTGTTTATGATTGTATATCTTTATACAATTAAAGACAATCAATAGACGTATTAATAATAGTATAAATTGCTGTCTGTGGCGCAGACAATATTATTGTACAATATGTACAATAATATTGTTTATGATTGTATATCTTTATACAATTAAAGACAATCAATAGACGTATTAATAATAGTATAAATTGCTGTCTGTGGCGCAGACAATATTATTGTACAATATGTACAATAATATTGTTTATGATTGTATATCTTTATACAATTAAAGACAATCAATAGACGTATTAATAATAGTATAAATTGCTGTCTGTGGCGCAGACAATATTATTGTACAATATGTACAATAATATTGTTTATGATTGTATATCTTTATACAATTAAAGACAATCAATAGACGTATTAATAATAGTATAAATTGCTGTCTGTGGCGCAGACAATATTATTGTACAATATGTACAATAATATTGTTTATGATTGTATATCTTTATACAATTAAAGACAATCAATAGACGTATTAATAATAGTATAAATTGCTGTCTGTGGCGCAGACAATATTATTGTACAATATGTACAATAATATTGTTTATGATTGTATATCTTTATACAATTAAAGACAATCAATAGACGTATTAATAATAGTATAAATTGCTGTCTGTGGCGCAGACAATATTATTGTACAATATGTACAATAATATTGTTTATGATTGTATATCTTTATACAATTAAAGACAATCAATAGACGTATTAATAATAGTATAAATTGCTGTCTGTGGCGCAGACAATATTATTGTACAATATGTACAATAATATTGTTTATGATTGTATATCTTTATACAATTAAAGACAATCAATAGACGTATTAATAATAGTATAAATTGCTGTCTGTGGCGCAGACAATATTATTGTACAATATGTACAATAATATTGTTTATGATTGTATATCTTTATACAATTAAAGACAATCAATAGACGTATTAATAATAGTATAAATTGCTGTCTGTGGCGCAGACAATATTATTGTACAATATGTACAATAATATTGTTTATGATTGTATATCTTTATACAATTAAAGACAATCAATAGACGTATTAATAATAGTATAAATTGCTGTCTGTGGCGCAGACAATATTATTGTACAATATGTACAATAATATTGTTTATGATTGTATATCTTTATACAATTAAAGACAATCAATAGACGTATTAATAATAGTATAAATTGCTGTCTGTGGCGCAGACAATATTATTGTACAATATGTACAATAATATTGTTTATGATTGTATATCTTTATACAATTAAAGACAATCAATAGACGTATTAATAATAGTATAAATTGCTGTCTGTGGCGCAGACAATATTATTGTACAATATGTACAATAATATTGTTTATGATTGTATATCTTTATACAATTAAAGACAATCAATAGACGTATTAATAATAGTATAAATTGCTGTCTGTGGCGCAGACAATATTATTGTACAATATGTACAATAATATTGTTTATGATTGTATATCTTTATACAATTAAAGACAATCAATAGACGTATTAATAATAGTATAAATTGCTGTCTGTGGCGCAGACAATATTATTGTACAATATGTACAATAATATTGTTTATGATTGTATATCTTTATACAATTAAAGACAATCAATAGACGTATTAATAATAGTATAAATTGCTGTCTGTGGCGCAGACAATATTATTGTACAATATGTACAATAATATTGTTTATGATTGTATATCTTTATACAATTAAAGACAATCAATAGACGTATTAATAATAGTATAAATTGCTGTCTGTGGCGCAGACAATATTATTGTACAATATGTACAATAATATTGTTTATGATTGTATATCTTTATACAATTAAAGACAATCAATAGACGTATTAATAATAGTATAAATTGCTGTCTGTGGCGCAGACAATATTAATAATTCAGTTCTTTAGTTATATATTCACATGCTCAGCGTGGAGATTATGGAAAATCTTCCTCATGGTCTCTACCATTCTTTGTCATTGGTCTTATGTCTAGCATTATATACTTTACAGGCAGTCGTGAATGTCAAATCAAATCAATGAAACTGTAGTGTGCCGGTTTGAAAGTGTAAATTACAGGCCACAAAGAGTGGTAATTTACACTTCGCCCACACGGCTGATAGATAAAACGAAATATTTTCCAAATGTCCCACAAAGTTCCCGCGCTAAGGAAAACAATTGGAAGATTTCCGTCTGCGGGTTCTTTGTGCTTTTATTATGTTAAAGCTCAACGAAAGCTTTAGTCGGAGTGGTCGGCCAAATGTTATTTGCTGCCTGAACATTTACAAAGGGTCGCAACCGTAACGTTGTTTTATTTTTTTTACATTGCGATACACGCGCCAACGTGACGTAATTATTTTCAGGCCGTAAATAATTGTTGATAACCAATTCTGCATACATTATTATAGAGAATGCCGCTGGCATTGAGTCCGCATTTCGACTCGAATGTATAACTTCCTAGTTTTAATAAATCATAAATATCCGTTAAACTAAATCATGCTACATATCTTTAACTACCTATCTCACAGTCGTACCGTATTTCAACAAAATAGTGAAATAAAAATGATTATCACATCGTTTACGAAGTATAATACAAAATATTAAACTCAATTTGCGACACGTCTACACACTGCTCATTCAAATTCGAAATGAGTGCGTTTACGTGAATTTATTTTAAAATACAAATTTAATATTTTCCAATAACTCTAAAACTATATAACAAAGACGTCTTCGGGTAATGTAATAGTGAATATGTATACATGGTCTGCATTATTTGTTCAAATTTAAAGATGTTACTATGATATTTTATATAAAGATGGGTTAGCGTGTATCAGACGTGCCCTGTAAAGTTTGTTGGGCCAATTGAAGAGCCCTCCAACACTCCCCGATTACAATCTCGACCCCCATTACATAACTGTAAGGTGTTTTTTTTTCCAACATAATTACATACTGAAGAAGAAGAGTTCTACTGCATCTTAATGAAGTGACGACAGAGACAACAGATTGCCAAGTGTCATCTTTTTGTCTCTTTCCTTTCTATCAAATTCGTTATTTTATTCTTACAAGGCACGTCGGAATAACCGGATACTTTAGACCTTCTTTTCTCCGAGCAATTTGATGACATTGTCTTTGAGAATTAGAAAGAAGATGGGAATATTTCTTTACATACCGGCTGTTCTTCCACAACATGGTGCAGCAGTTTCCTGAACAGCTGAGCCGGGAGACTGCTGATGGCGTGCAGCCCCGCGAGTACCCAGAGTGGACAATCGCCATCGGAGCAGAATTTGAATTTCTATCAAGAAAGAGAAAGAAGCAATCTATCCAAGGCAGTAGTAGCAGTAGCAGTAGTAGTAGTATATACTTTATTGTACACCACACATATACAATAAATAAATCACACAGAGAAAACTTAATAGATAATAGATCTCAAGTCAATAAATTATTGTTTTCCTATATATTTTTCCAAATTTCCTTCTGAATATATGTATATATATATATATATATATATATATATATATATATATATATATATATATATATATATATATATATATACATATATATATATATATATATATATATATATATATATATATATATATATTGTATATCTATGTGTTTATTTGTGTATATATTTGTATATAGTAAATTTATCTATATATTACATAGTCAATTAATGAAATATTTTTAATTGTTAAGTATTTGTTGTATTAAAATTGCACCTATCCTATTTAATAGAGCTAATATTCCTTATCATTTC